>OU974071.1:19471969-20709469 GCA_918843875.1 Diadumene lineata | reverse complement strand
TCAACCATAATATTTAGCTCAAATACTAAACAAAAAGTCCAGGACCAGGAAACCAAGAAATGTTACGTTTTACACGACTGAATAGAAGTTCCAGTCTCTGCGTAATGTACTACGCAGCTTTTTCTTTTGTCAATATCGTTGTCTGTAAATGTTGTTAAATTATAGTTGGAATGCTTTTAGTCAAGATCTAACCACAGTCTACTGCTGCGGATATGCTCGCAAATGAGCTACATTAATAACGTATAACACATAAGTGGGTCAAGTACTTTAAAAGTTTATCGTTCGATTGATCAAAAGCCTACAAAAACGAACCGCTGTGGATCTCCAGAAAACAAACAAACAAACAAACAAACAAACAAACAAACAAACAAACAAACAAACAAACAAACAAACAAACAAACAAACAAACAAACAAACAAACAAACAAACAAACAAACAAACAAACAAACAAAAAAACAAACAAACAAACAAACAAACAAACAAACAAACAGACAGACAAACAAACAAACAGACAGACAAACAAACAAACAGACAGACAAACAAACAAACAAACAGACAAACAAACAAACAGACAAACAAACAAACAAACAGACAAACAAACAAACAGACAAACAAACAAACAAACAAACCAACAAACAAACAAACCAACGAACCAACGAACCAACGAACCAACCAACGAACCAACGAACCAACGAACCAACCAACGAACGAACGAACCAACCAACCAACGAACCAACGAACGAACGAACTAACTAACTAACTTTAACTAACACACAGAAAAAAAACACTAACTAACTCAAACAAACAAGTCGAATGAAACTGAAAGAATTTAAACTGACAAACGTAAAAAAACTCCTTTGACATTGACAAATGATTGATATCAGTGTGTCGTATCAAGCATGCATGAGGTCCACCAAATTTGATATAATTTCATTTTTTTAATCTCCTGAATCTCGAACCTCTGCGATGTTTTCATTAATAAACTCAATGAACTCAATAACAAAAACAACTGTGTATATTTGTCTTTTATCAACGTTTTCTAACATTTAGGATCTCTTCGGGCTCACTGAGATCAATTCATTTAATTTTGAAAATGAATCCACATGAGAAAAGGCAATATAGCAAAATTAAAAAAGATGCATAAATATAACATAGAATACTATAAAATAATGATATTGATAATTATGAACAAGTAAAGACACTGACCTAATTACAACAAAATCTTGGACAAAATTGTTTATCAATATGAAACGTTTTAGCACGCCGGCTTTTTGTACGCTCTTCTTGATAAAATCAAGACAACAGAAAAGGCTAAAATAAAGTAAAAGCAAAAAGACGTTTAATTTTGTATTGAGTAGTGTTTCCTTTCTGATAACACTAAATTGATTTTCAAGCGACTGAACTTTGGTTCAGAATATCAATGTCGACAATTTCAAAGACCGGCTTTCAGAAAGACAACCAATGTGACGTTTTCTAGTCTAATTTACGAAATGACAAATTTTATTAAGTAAAGAAAATAAAATTTATTAAAAATAAAATAAATTTGCGCTACCAAAACAAACAAGAAACTGTAAAAATGCAAAAATACAAAAAATATAAAAAATGGAAGTTTAGCTGCACGAAAACTCCAAAGTAGAAAATATTATCCCAATGTTAAAAGCAACTTTAAAGACTCGTTGAAATTGAGAGAAGATTCAAGTTGGGAAAGCGTATCGACATTCGATATATTTATTAGTTTCCGATGTGCAAGATGATATCGAGTTAATATAAGAATATCCATGTTTATTTCGCCGTCTTTCAAGAGAGCAGTTTGCTCCCTCATGTCTAATAACAAGCAAAAGACTGGCGTCAGGAATCACTTTGAGAAAAAATACATCTCAACTCATAAACTTTTATTCACCATCAAATTATGGCGTCTTTCAACAGTGTTAAAGCTGTTTAAAAGACTTCAAATTGAATTCACGACCACTTTCTAAAAGAGTTGATATGTTGAGAAAAACTCACACAGAAGGAGCATTTTCTCAACGATCGCTCACTTACAGAATTATTAAAGAACCACCATAAATTAGATAATAACTAACAAAAAAGACTTTATGTTCTCACCTTACTTGACTAGGCAAACTTCTTCAATTGTCAAATTCTCGCCAGAAGAAAAAAATCGAACTCTTGTAAAGTGAAAACACGAAAAGGTAAAATTATGAAATGTTGAGCTTTCATGAATATGCATGATAACTTTTAATTCCCAGATTGTAAGACCTTAAAAACATCCTACCAATAAAAAGCCACCGAGTATGCCAGACGCGCTTGCGTCCTTTATAAAGACATCCAACTACGTAATGCGTTACCATGGCAATTCACATTTGGGGAAAAGGCGACGATTTCCAAATGATGGAGCCCTTAAACCACTGAAATATCCATGAATCAAGGTAATATTCTTATAGCGATGGGAAAAGCTACTTTTGTACTTTAAGGACAGATGAGATTCTTTCGAGTTTAAAGTAACTATGATCAGTTGGTTTGTTGTTGGTTTTTGAGTTGTTTTGTTTTATAAACTAATGAAGTCATTTCTATTCACTCCAGCTGTGCTAGTGAGAAAACGTGAGACAACACACAGTTTGAACTATTCTCATCGACATGCATGGCAACTCCATGTGATTTTAAACAGAGAAAAATTTTCTCGCAGTTTTTAATTGAGACAGAAATGAAGTGATTGCTTGGTATGTGAAAATGGTGTTTTAAATTCGTTCTTTGGTGTTTTAATTTGTTTATTTTAGTTATTTGACTCATTATTTGTTTGATAATTTATGATATTTGTTTGTTCTAATAACTTTCATCTTGATATAAGTTTAAATTGTGGTAATTGAATTAAAACTTTTTACTGAATATGTTTCTGTTTATGATGTTTTTGTCATTGTGTAAAATAAAGTAAAGTACGGCAGCCATTCCGATTTGTTCGCGCCATTAATTTAGTTTAGCTTCGCTCAATTTTCGCTTTTCAAATTTAATACTACGTTTTTAGATCATTTAGTTTTTCATTTTTGTGTAATCTAATATTAATAGATTCAGGGTTTAGCCGTTTTTGAGTTTATCTCCCTTTTAAAAACCCGTGTTCTTTGTAGTTTCTGTTGCAATATGATTTTCCACTAATCGCTTTATATCGATAACTTGGCGTTTATGAAAAGCCTCACAAAAGCGAAATCTACCAACCGATCATCACCTATTAAGTGAATGATATATTTTTATTTAATATTATATACATATCGTTATTTACTCTAAAAAAATCTATCGTTTAATATTATATTCGCTTATTGGTCAGACAAAAAGCTCGTAGCGATCGTCAACTCACGTGTGAGATAAATGATACGTCCAATCAGAAGCGACGCTGTCATTTTGAAATTTCAAACTATAGCTTACTTTCAGCTGTTTGCTTATTAGTCTTTTGCATCTCTTGGGGAGTTTTTCCAGGCTAAAATGCATCGCTCCTTGTAGTAGAAATATCACATCTCAAAAATGGAAAGCCAAAGATGATTGTTACTTAACTGAACCAAACCAAAGGCAAAGTCAAAGTTAGCCAGTATCGAAGGAATAAAGAATATTTCTGACATAATTTTGTCCCGAAAAAAGAAAAAAACAACAACGATGAGGACGAAACTATGGAGCTTAGGACTCATTCGGCTCTGCTACGACAGCGACCACAACAAATGAAAACAAAGCTTTTGACTTGTCCAATTTACAGATTAGAATGCTTTCAGGTTTTTCCCGACCTTTTATTACGAAATTCATAGAATTTAGAGCCTCAAGATAACACACCGAATTGCAGCCCGGAATTTCAACAAAGCCCAACATAAGAACTGAAAAACAAACAAACCAGATTTAAATCGGCGGATAGGGGCCTTATAGACTCCTTGCATTTCGCTGGAAATCAGCTCAACGTGGAGGAAAACACAATGGATTTCTGCTTCCAAGAGCTAGAAAGCATATAGAGAATTTGTCTGCGCATGTCAGAAAATTTTAGCCCGCGGTCATGTTTACATTTTTTTCTACGACCGGGGAACTTTTGAGTTCCAATCGCAATCTTAGTGATCTTCAATTTAGGAAAATATAAATGGATACTTAAAGTCTATCCCTTTGTAAGGTGCTGTGACAAGCAAATGTGGAGGTTTTTGATCTCAAAATATTTTTGAGCAAAAGTCCACAAAACGAAGAAGAAAACACAAACCTACTGCATTCGTATTAGGACTGCTGCCAAAATAAAAGAAGTAGCAGAAAACTTTTTCCACAGATTAACAATCAAAGGTCACGGGAATTGTGTGGTACAAAATTATTTCTTATTGAGGATCGATTTTGTGGAGTGATGAGCAGATTATTTGCGCATTTTGCAAGTTTTGGTCAACTTTCCTTCTTGATAAGCGGTATGTTTGAGGGGCTGCGCCGAAGCTAAATATAACTGATGCGAGTCGTCAAACCACATTCTACATCACAGCATTGTTATTTTTTAAGAACGATTGGCCAAAATGTGATATTGCGATATTTGTTGACGCCATGGTTGTGTTTCTCCTCTCAAGCAATTTCGACTGATTTGAATACCGACCTGAAATTAGGTTAGAATGATCTTGATTAATCCAAATAATTGTGAAAACACAGAGGAACCACCAAATTTTGTAAATTTCTGATCAGGATTTTGTTGATATACTTCTATCTTCACTAAATATAAACTTTAACTCAAGCACGGAGAAGATTTGTCAGTATTACTCTATGGTCAATTTTCGCATAAATTTGAAGAAAAGTCGAGCTTAATTGTTATGCGCCGCTAAGTTTTTCCTTGGTATGCTTTCTTTAATAGTCGTAGATTAGTATTATACTTTTGGTTTTCGATAGAGTATTGGCCAAAATCTTTGATCGGCAGTCAAAGACGACCTAGTGTTGTTGTGAAAGCGGCCATATTGCAGAATCTTGCTGATACTTCATGGTTATAAACAAACCGCACATTGTTATGCTAATGTCCAATAAGAACTATAATAAGCCGTACGGAAATAACGGCCAATCACTGTATGGTTGGAACAGAGACTTTTGACAGCTGAAGTATCGCTTTTGTGAATTGGGTTTAAAGGGGATTTAGAAGGTATTTTTCTTTCGCGTGATTATAGCGGCTTCTACCATTAACTTACGACATGCGCAGACAAATTCTCTATATGCTGAGCTAGAAGAAAATCTTTTGTTTTGATGGGGCTGCTTTGACGTCACATGCAAGGGATCTATTAACATTGCTCACATTTGGGAGCATGTACTGCAGCCACGTGCCACGAAAGCTATTTAGTCCGGTTCTGGTACCTGAATTGCAGTATGTGAATAAGACGCTAGTGAGTGTTGGATGCTCAACTAAAGACTACCAATTGTACTGAGTCTAAAAAGTTTAGATGTACACTGTTGTTTCTACCAGTACTAATGTATCTATTTACTGAAATTGTATATTGATAATGATTAATTCATACATGCGAGGAGAATGAAAATTAAATTAAGTTCAAAAGACCTACCCACGCATTCGCATGACTGGGCGTGCGCGGATCAAGCAAAATGGCGTCCAAAATAACAATCAAAACGTATGTGAGCAAAGAGAATATGTTAGAATTACAACGAAACTATTGTACCTGAATTATTTGCAGACCTCACAAGTTTCTAAGCTATGAATGACCATTCGGATTCAAATATGTTTCCATCTTAAACCTAGCAATTAGTTTTTCCATTTTAAAGCCGAGATTATTTTCGACTTTTTGTCGTATTGGCCCGTACATTCCATATAATTTTCTGGAAAAAACTGCTATATCGGGTTTCTGCTCGGTGTTCTCTAAAAGCTGGAAAGAAAAGCTGATACGTCGAGATGCCATCATGAATAAGCAAACTTTTAAACTATACAAAATAAATTTTGTTTCAGCATTATTTATTTGTTCCATTTTGAAGATTAAAAAGTCATTAAAGCCACCATGCACTGTTTGGACGCCACTTTTAAAAGTGCTGAGGTAGAAAGTTGAGCAGGGAAGCGCGCGCGCTGCAGGTGACAGCCGTTTCTGCCCATGTGAAGCTACAGTGTGTGAATGCTGAGAATGTATGAATTGAATTGACAACTCCAGCCGCAATATGAATCTATTGTTTTTATTTCTAGTCAAGCGAATGCAGAGAAGATCTATTGCTAAGAGTGCAAAGGTCCGAAAATAAACATATAAATTAATGTATTTGACAATGTTTCATTAAGCATTTTGAACAATTTTCAGGTTTTTCGTAAATGATTCACAAGACACATTCTCGAGTGTAGCTAGTGTTAAGTCTCGGTCGAAATGCAGAGAATGTTCCAGTGGTGGATCCAGGATTTTTCAAAAATGGGTTTCCATTTTGGTTTCACATTTCACAGGGGGACAGCAACATCCACAAGACCAAAGAACGTACAAAAATTTGTATTTTGTCTCAAGTGTATTGTCCAAGATTGGAGATACAGTAATAGTGTTTATTTATGGACGTTATTCGATATGTACAGCAGAGCTGACGTGGTGAATTAGTCCGTCGGTTTGTCCTTTTTATTTGATTTTTCCAAATTGTGGAGTAGTAGTGCCTGCTAGATGACTACTTTTACTTCTATTTAGAGTGTCTGCCAGGCCTTATAAATTTAATAATAATATGAAGTGTTCATATAGTGCATTTAATATAACTCAATGCGTGGTAAGTAATTGTGTCTTGGTTGATCGTTTTTTTTTACGGAAAACCAGTGCTTGTCTTCGAAAATATTGTTTCTTTCAAACAGTTCATTGTGCGAATATGTGTGATATATTCTAATACTGTACAGACTGCACACGTCAAAGAAATTAATCGATAGTTCTGACACTCTGGTTCTGACGCTCGTTTTTTCCTTCCCTTTTTATGTACTCCTGCTGAGTTTGCATGTTTCCGTATCAAAGCTGGTAGTGCACTGATTGATCTAGAAATGACAGGAAGATATCTGTAAAATTCGTGCAATTTCAGATGCCGGCCAAAGTCTCTAGATTTAGTATCCGTGGTGGAATATTATCAGGGCCAGGTGATTTGAAACCTTTACAACTTATCACAATTGCTAGAATTAATTATTTTGTAGTTGGTTGTAATGATGGAAAGTATTAGTTTTTCCTCAGTGTTTCTCTTAAATATGTTGTGTTTAGGGATGCTTTTCCTCTTGTAGCTTAGTAGTACCTTGTCTGCTGATCACTTATACCAGGTAAAACAGTTTCACATCTGTAATCAGCGAGGTGCTAATTGTAAGTACCATTGAGGCATCACCCAGGTACATGAACCATTTGTTGACAACAGACATCATTTTGAAGATTAACGAGCTTATTTGAGGAAGGACACATTCCTGAATTTTGCGACCACTCCTCGTTTGGAATATTTAATATCACCAGCTAAAACTAGCTATCTGTAAACTAGTTACCTGTAATTGTTAACTTGTCCTCCAGACACAATCATATTTAATAAAAAGAATGTTTTGGAGGCCTATTGTTATATGTCTTTGTTTGTCTTTGAGGTTGAACTGGTCTTGACCATGCACACGGTTTTTTATTTATGCTCATTCGAAATTGTGAAATAAGTAGACATTAACTTTGTCTCTGATATTATGGTAAGAATTGTTGAATTTATTTGCATAAATTATTATGCATTTCGAGCCAGCAGCTAAAAAATGATTTTGGTATGTTCAATCAGCCCTATCCAACGATGGTAAAACAATAATGAAACGAAAGATTGTGCACGGTCACGGTTGAAAATAGCGTACACTAACTTGTAACCGAAAGGAGTTTCCTAACCATTTCGCTGTATTAACTATAACGCAATCAATTGAAGTCATCTTCCATTTATTTAGGTATTTTGCAATGAAAATAAGAATTAGTGTAACGTTTATATACATAATGCATAATGGAAAATGTGAGAGCTATTAAAAGAAGCTTCAGTTCCTGACTAATTACAGGCCAGTATTTTTCTTACTTCTTTGCGAATATGCGAAAGCCTGAGAGCCATAACAACTGGATTTACAAGAGACTGTAGATGGAGACACGTAAACCCGATACAGTGTCTAAAGTAGATAAAGTCATTTGTAAAGGTAGCTCCTTTGGTTAAATGTACTACAAGAATAGCGATTACCGAGAAATAAAATACAAACGTAGAAATGACTATAATAGTTGTATTAACGGCCCGTTTGTATTCTCTCAGCATTGTTTTGATCCGTTCGCCTTCTTCCCTTTGCACGGCTTTAGATTGTGCTTGAATCTTTCTCCATTGACAATGAGCTGTGATGTAAACTTTAGCAGTACAGTAAACGATGATTGCAACATTGATTGATGGCACCATAGCTATGGGGATTCTTTGTACGATTTGAGAGTGTTTTGATAAAATAACAGAAACTAAAGTACATACTAACATAAAAGACCAGTTTAGAACAGATACCAAAACTGCCTTTTTACTAGTGACTTTCTCCAAGTGATATTGACCATGCTGTATTGCAAGGTATCTCTCAATAGTAGTGACCGTTAATGAAGAAAGCGATAACAAAGTGCACGCCACTGAAGGGATTAAATAGATCACGAAAATGCAAGGTTGCGTGCAATGTTGTAGAAGACAGAAGAGTTTCCAGCAAAATATAGGCGCTACAATAAGTCCTGTCAACAAATCACTGCCAGCTAAGATTACAAGTAAAACATTGTACGGCACTTGTCTTAGGCTTTCGTCCTTCAGAACTGACCAGATTATAATTGGGTTGAGAACAATAATCGGTGGTATAGTAAAGCAGTTGGTTATAGTGAATGCTTTCCAGGTCGGTTCTACAGAATGAGGCAGTCCGGTCAGGTTTGAATAGTCGAATAGGTCGTTTACTAAACAAACAGATGAAAGGTCATTCATGATTATTTGCAACGACTGAAATTCTTAAAGTTTGCTGTTATGTTTTTCCTCTTGGGATTTGATCCTTACAACTTTTTGATTGTTCTCTTCACATTCCGTAGACTAGAAGTAAAAGGAACTTGGACAGCAACGTTCATTTGAGGTCAATGAAGCGACCACCAACAATGTATTTCCTATTTACCGTATTTGATAATCTTACCTTATTTGGCAATGCCTGTCGACACTTTTTTGGTGATTTTCTACTATTTATAGCCAAAAATTGTGAAAAAATTCGATGAAAACTAGCCAACTTGCCAAGACATCTTGGATATTAAGTAGAACTCAGGAAAATCCCAAACTTACAAATACCACTTGAACCCAACACGAACGACAACAAAAATTTTATATGTTATGATATTTTAGTTGTCGTGCAATGATGGAAACAAAACGTCCATCGCCATGTTTTAACAATCTTTCGTTATAGCACGACTATAAACCGAAAACCGAGGACATGCTTATACAACGAAGTTTTTTGAGTTATTAGTGCACCTCATTTTCACATTGATTTTCATTTACATTTATTTTGTTAAAGGACCCTTTTTTAAAACACTTACGGTAATATATAACGACGAGTCTTAATATCACATCCATAGATTTTATTCTATCAAATATCTTAAAAACGAAAGGAAATGCCTCATATAAGATGAATTAATGGTGTGAATTGTTTGGAAAATGATTCGTAATAATGTCAAAAAGATTTATTTCGACTCCATGATCTTTCAAATGTTTAACTAATATGACAACATCACAAGGCCTACTTAAGGGACGGACCATTAGATATTTGAGGGGGGGTTGGGCAAATATCAAAAAAATATTGTGCACGGCAGATGTGCCAATACAAAATATCGTGCAGGGAGGAAGAAAATATCCTGCACAACCATCACATGGGAAAAAATCCTGCACAAAAAAATTGACCACCCACCCCCCCCTCAAATATGTAATGGTCCGTCCGTAAGGCGTGCGGCCTGTGGCCCCACAGTAGACCTATCACAAAGCCTCCGCAAGATTTCGTTGAGCCAATAGGGATCATTGACCATAACTGAATGACTGACTATTTCTTCTTTTCTTACTCTAGTTACAAAGCATTGACTGTTACAATACTTCTGTCGAAAAATGTAGTCTAGCTCCAAACACGTGTTCTAAAAACTATCAAAGATTTTTGATTGACCTTTATGGAGAAAACTGCTCAATTATTGCACACAAAAACACAGTTTTGAAGAAAAAACCTCTCATATATATAAACAGCATTTTCACAAAGTAAAAACGAATATCCTAGAAATTAAGCTGCACTTATGGTAATTGAAATTGTTATAGATTTACTTTCCTCCATTGCGCTTTATTGCCCACGCTTTTGTTTGTCAAGCGCAGTCCTGACTCAAGAGATGTATTTAAAACGAAATTTCTACGTCTTTTCTTTATTGTTGCTATCAAAACAATTGAAATACTGGTGACATCGTCGACCAAATCTTTCATAGGTAGGTCTAAATTTCATTTTTTTTTTTGTCAATGTAAGGGACGTTCATGTAAAATAAAACCCTTTGGAACGTTTGAAGACTTTCAAGTGCTACGTACTGCTAATCGAGGTATAGATAAATTATTTCTGACTGACTCATTACTTTTACCCAACAATGACCTAGCTAGAATGACCTACAATGCAACAATCTGCGGTAACCTTGAATATAAGTTCTTACGGTTTTGATATATTTCGATTCAAACTAACGAGCTCAAAACGTTTTGCCGTTTCGAGTATATTTTAATTTGGTCATAAAATGTCTTTTTCACTATTCTATAAAGACATCGACTGGGATATTTTACCTAAATTTAAATGAACAGCTTCATTAATTTTTTGCACACTTTACCACAAATAAGTCAAAATTACAATGTTTTGATCTCGAAGACCATGTACTTTTTATTTCAAAATTTTAAAGCTGGGTTTATACCAAATATAAAAATGGAAAAATAATTGGGTGTCACCGTGCTAATTTTAGAGCTATAAGCAAAAAATGCGCGGAAAATAAGATGATTTCAATGTTTTGGACGCGCGGGAATGAGCACTAGTTGCTTTTGAGGCCCGTATGTAATGCTATGATGTTATTTTTTAACAAAAAGTTGAAGAATGACCATATTTTGGCTCTAACGCAAAATTTCTTTTTAATCGTACGAGAAATTTTATTTGATTTCACATGCGCGAGCAGGATGCGCAGTAGCAAGGGTCCCGAACTACCTTAAATGCAAATTTCCAAGAGGAGGTAATCTAACGATCAGATTTAGCGGCGACGTTTCTAGGCCGAACTGCCCGGTCAAACGTTGGCTTTTTCAAAACACTAATCAAAATAACTAAATGACTACAGCAAAATGTCAATAAACTATATTCAACAATGTATTCCCAAACAATGTTTACAAAATATCAGAAAAAAAGAGTTGAGATTAACGATTTTCATAACACATTTGAACCACTGAAATTCGATCTTAAAAAATTAAGGGTCCTGATTACTTAAGCAAAAAGTCATCACGATTTTTTCTTAGAAAGTTATTTTATAGAGAATTTATCAGTTATTTTAAAAATGGATAGAAAACTAAATGGTCCCGTGGTTGTTTTTTAGATAAAAATTTTTGAACGGAACCATGTTTTGACATTTTTGAAGAACAAATGTCGAAAAATGCATTTTTCACCCAAAAAATAATTATTACTCAAAAACTTATAAAGCTATTAATGTAGTTTTTACAGGCAATCTCAACCAGACATTACTATACACAAATATGGGAACATAAAATATATATGTTTTAGAATTTGGTCAAAATTTACAGTTTTGTTTTCGTCTTTGACTTAAAATCGCTTTGAAAAGTGAAAACCTAAACCACTTAATATATAGAGTCTCGCGCAAAATATGAAGAGTTTGCCTGGTTGAAGCATAGTTTTCGAATTTTCATTGTGTTATTGTTATGTTGCCTTTTGGCGGGATTTGGCGCGCGCGCGGCGTTTTCAGCGGTAAATTGCTCGCGGGCACAGGTTTCAAGCGTCGTTGTTGTTCTATATTGGTCAGGACCGTTAAGCGAAAGTTGAGAGAGCTCACCAGAAACGCAGAGTCACATTAATTTTAATATATTTGTAGTGTGCCTGTTTTTACTTTTTATAGTTTGCATTTGTTTTCTTTTAAATACATTTTTCATTAAAGTGCACAATAGACCTTTCCGCGGATGCAGTACAACAGCCTCAGCCTCCACAGCATGTAATTATTCTTTAGAATTAGATTAGATTAATCAAACCTTATCAACGTGTGAATTCCTCACATTACCACAGTCCTGTCAAATTCTTAAGCATAATTACATGCTGTTGAGGCTGACTTAATGTACAGCATCCGCGGAAAGGTCTATTTGCTGGGCTATTCCTGTTTACCAATCTTACTCTATGCTTTTCGACTTTCAACACAATTCCACCTTTCGTAGCCCTTCATTTTTAATAAAAATCGCTAGTTAGTATGTATTAGAGTAGGGTATGGTGGCCCATCGTTCTCATAGTAAATTTACATATAAATCATTAAAAAAAAAGAAAAACATTAAATAAAAAAAAATAATAATAAAAAAAAAATAAAAATAATAATTTTCAAAAAAAAATTAAAAATGAAATTAATCTAAAAAAATTTAAAAAAAATTCATTTTCAAAAAAAAAAAAAAAAACAATTAAAAAACATTTCATTTTCAAAAAAAAAAAATTCATTTTCAAAAAAACAAAAAAAAAACAATTCAATTTTGAAAAAAAAAAAATTTTTCAAAAAAAAAAAAAAAAAAAACATTTGATTTCAAAAAAAATTTAATTTCCAAAAAAAAAAATCATTTTCCAAAAAAGAAAAAAAAACATTTGATTAAAAAAAAAAAAAAAAAACATTTAATTTTCAAAAAAAAAAAAAAAAAAAAAAAAAAAAAACATATGACATTTCATTTTCAAAACAAAAAAATTCATAATTTCCAAAAAAAAAAAATCATAAAAAAAAAAAAATAAACATTTGATTTCAAAAAAAAAAAAAAAAAAAAAAAAATTTGATTTAAAAAAAAAAAAAAAAAAAAAAAAAAAAAAAAAAAAATAATTTTATTTAAAAATAAAAAAAAAAATAAAAAAGATTTAATTTTCAAAAAAAAAAAAACAAAAACAAAAAAAAAAACAAGACATTTGATTTTCAATTTCATTTTCAAAATCAAATGTTGTCTGCGGCCCAGCGTTCTCATAGCCAGCAATGTTTGCGTACAGCGGTCGAAGTTTCAAAACAAAGATGGCGGGTTAGTCAAGCATCAGAAACAGCGATTGGGAAGGTGACGAACAGCTTAAAAAAGACCTACAGCGCTACGTATTACAAAATTTAAAGCGAAGTGAAATTCTTGACTTTGGTCGTCGGGTTTTTCTGAATACGCTTGGAGTCTAGGTACTTTATCGTGAAGACTCAGTTCTTGTTATGGTATTTCGTAAATCAACAACGTAACTACGACACCGATCTCCGTGTTTTGGGCCAAGAAGTAGAAGGCCCAGGGCAGTTGCTTGGTTATCGCGCCAGGCACAAAAAGGCTTAGTGAACAGCATAACCTTGCTGTACCACGTAACGTTGTGCACTACGTTATGTTGGATGTTGATACAGACGGACTTGAGCGTCGCGGGAATGTTGGACACCAGAGGTGCAACGACAAGGAGGTGCAACAGGCACTTTTACTTGTCTTACTGTAATTTACGAAACGAAACGAAACGAAATAAAACTAAATGTGTAAAATACGAAATAAAACGAATTTTTTATCATTTTTTATAACTTCGTTGACCCTAGGCTGATTAAATCAATCGATGCCGACGAGGTTTCAAAATATTATAAGTAAACTTACTTATCAGAAATCACCATGTTAAATATTCGAAGCTTATAATATGATACTGAGCTGAAATATTGTTGGGTTGATAATAATAAACAAACATTTTATTAGCGAGTTATTAGAACACTAATTTACAAAACACGGAGATATTTTCGTATTACGAGTGCTTGTTTGCATCGTTTGCATGTCGAAGAGTTGTGGATTGATGTCTGCGATGGCCGGTCACGTCCAAGATGCTCAATCAGTCTTGCATGGGTTGTCAGGACTAAATGCAGACTCAAATATGTTGGATAGAAAGCTGTGAAGTAAACGCTACCTGAAGTATTAAAGTTGGCAATGACTATTTTTTCATTCGCAGAATTTTTAGGTAAAACTTCACGGGATAAAAAACAACACGACATCATCTCGCGAGTGGCATGTTTTGAATTACTAATTCAGTTTCACCATATTTATTTAACCCATTGTAAACTAGTATTCTAATAACTCGTTAATAAAATGTTTGTTTATTATTATCAACCCAACAATATCTTAGCTCAGTATCATATTGTAAGCTTCGAATATTCAACATGGGGATTTCTGATGAGTGTTAAAGTTTACTTACAATATTTTGAAACCTCATCAGCATCGATTGATTTACTGTGCTGATCGCCCAACAGTGAACACCTAACAAAGTTTTGTACAAGTTTTTCTAAGCCCCGATCTTGACAAAAGGTCAGGAGCAATGAAACAAGGCCTAATGGCTAGAACAATGATGAGCTGTGATTGGTTATCTAGAAACTTAAAAGCATCAAAGTTATCAAAAACCTGTCAAAAACTTGTACAAAACTTTGTTAGGTGTTCACGGTTCGGCGATCAGCACAGTAACTGAGCCAAGGGTCAACAAAGTTATAAAAAATGATAAAAAATATATTTCGTACTTTACAGATTTTGTTTTATTTCGTTCGATTTCGTTTTATTTCGTATTTTACACATTTAGTTTTATTTCGTTTCGTTTCGTAAATTACAGTAAAACAAGTAAAAGTGCCTGTTGCACCTCCTTGTCGTTGCACCTCTGGTGTCCAACATTCCCGCGACGCTCAAGTCCGTCTGTATCAACATCCAACATAACGTGCACTACGTTACGTGGTACAGCAAGGTTATGCTGTTCACTAAGCCTTTTTGTGCCTGGCGCGATAACCAAGCAACTGCCCTGGGCCTTCTAGTTCATGGCCCAAAACAAGGAGATCGGTGTCGTAGTTACGTTGTTGATATACGAAATACCATAACAAGAACTGAGTCTTCACGATAAAGTACCTAGACTCCAAGCGTATTCAGAAAAACCCGACGACCAAAGTCAAGAATTTCACTTCGCTTTAAATTTTGTAATACGTAGCGCTGTAGGTCTTTTTTAAGCTGTTCGTCACCTTCCCAATCGCTGTTTCTGATGCTTGACTAACCCGCCATCTTTGTTTTGAAACTTCGACCGCTGTACGCAAACATTGCTGGCTATGAGAACGCTGGGGCGCAGACAACATTTGATTTTGAAAATGAAATTGAAAATCAAATGTCTTGTTTTTTTTTTTTTTTTTTTTTTTTTTTTTTTTTTAAAATTAAATGTGTTTTTTTTTTTTTTTGTTTAAATAAAATGGTTTTTTTTTTTTTTTTTTTTGAAAATTAAATTTTTTTTTTCTTTTTTTAATCAAATGTTTTTTTTTTTTTTTTTTTTTTTGAAATCAAATGTTTATTTTTTATTTTTTTTTAAGATTTTTTTTTTTTTGGAAATTAATTTTTTTTTGAAAATGAATTTTTTTTAATTATTTTTTTTTTGAAAATGAATTTTTTTTTTTCTTTTTGAAAATGAATTTTTTTGTTTTGAAAATGAAATGTTTTTTAATTTTTTTTTTTTTTTTTTGAAATTAATTTTTTTTTCAATTTTTTTGAAATTAATTTCATTTTTATTTTATTTTTTTTTTGAAAATTATTATTATTATTATTATTTTATTTTTATTTTTTTATTTAATGTTTTTCTTTTTTTTTTAATGATTTATATGTAAATTTTCTATGAGAACGATGGGCCACCATAGTAGGGCTATTATCGAGGAGGGTCGTGACCTTCTTTCAAGTTCTCTTGTTAGTAATTAATGGGAAAATCTGCGAGACGAGACCTCCAATTTAACGTCCTTATCCGAGAAGACGCAAAGTCTAACAATTTTAAATCAAACAACATTCTTAATTGTTTTAAGACACTGGCTGATGGTCCGGCTGGTTCGCATCCATAGCCTCCCGCTTGACATCGCAATGTTCTACCATCTGAACTAACCTGCCAATCGGTTTATCGCACATATATGTACGTGAAAGATATCCCGGATACTTTATATAATGCTTCATAAATTACGCCGTCTAAATGAACTCTTGCTTTGTAAAAATTGTTTAGTAGAGCTTTAGTTTGACAGGTAGATTGGGTAATTCAAAGAGAATCACTCAAAGTATTATTACAATTGCAATTCTATATAATAGATACAATATAACGGAAGCTCTGGAAAACAAATTAAAACAAGCGAATATTGTATATTACTTATCAAATGACTAGATTTATGCTGCTATTTAAGATTTAAAATTTTGAAATCAGATGTAATTTGGCCGAGATATTTCAAGCTAAACCTTATGTAAATTAGAACGAACTTTGTATCAGTATTAACAGATGCCTTGACGTGGTTGTGATTTTGCATTGTTCCCGTATTGTTCTATATCATGTATCATTAATGAATTTGATAATAAGAGATTACCGATCTGTGGTCGGTTTTGTGAAGTCTGAATAACGCTATCCACCGGATTTATCACTATCCAGCGGATAATTTCTAAAGAAATTTTATAGGGAGGATAACTTTTACCCAGTGGATAACTTTATTCAGGCTTCGTGCAACCGTCCCCTGAAGTTGTTATCCGTTGTCAAATTAAATCTTCGCAAATTTTGTAACTTTCAAAGTTAGCACTTATTATCACTGATTAGTTAACTAATTAGTTAGCTTTTCGAGGAAAATTTCCTAATTTTGTAAATACATTTTCAGATGGTTAGAATTTCATGTTGGTTTGGGATAAGGATTATAAACCGGAGGTCTCGAGGGCTGTATGCTAGGTAACTCTTGACGTATTATTGCTAACAAACTACTACATGTGACTACTAGCTAACTAGATACACTGTTTGGACTCTGATCTGCAGCTGCCGTCATCTAGTTAACCTCTTACATTTATGGATTGTTCGGTTTCCATGACAGATATGGCGTCATAACGTGTGAGGCACTATTAACACCAAAATTAAATAATCTCAGTTCATAAACATCCATCACATGCCAGCGTAACATGTCCTGTACTGTCATCTTTCTTGTTCTTGTTGTACTGTTTAAAGTACATCACAGTTTGTTGGTTCGAGAATATGATTCTGTTTATGACTCGTACACTGAACAACGTCTTGAGCTGCCTTTACAAATAGTAGATCAGAAGTCGATCCAAGTTGATGACACTATGGACTGCATATTCGCTTGTAACAGCATTCATTGGTGTCTCTCCATCAACTTTAAAACCATACCACTGGCTAACGGTCGTTATGTTTGTGAGCTTCTCGCTTCAGTACAGTTTGCAAATGATACAAGCATGAAGGTGGATACCCATTACAGACACTACAGTATTAAGGTGAGTTCTATCAATGTTCTAAAAGTGTTGTAGAGCGCACGCCACATAAGCGTGAAACAATTCTTAACTATTAAGAGCCAGATAGGATTTAGTTATCAACTAACTGACTAAATCTTATCTCACATTAAATATTAAGAATTTCTTTCGCACTTATGTGTCGTGGACTCTTAAGCTTGGTTTTCACTTGCGTCAGAATCGGAAAAGGAATCCGAATCGTAGTCACAAACGTCTTCCGTCGAAGTGAAAACCGATAAACGGAGTCGGTATCAGGGTCAGAACTTCGACAGAATCGGAGTCGGAAGAATCGAATCTGCTCCATTTTCTTCTGTCTCCAATTCCGTCTCCGATTCCGACGCAAGTGAAAACCAAGCTTTATCATATCAGTTGTACTGGGTTAATTTGAAAAATTTGTCTGTAACATGGCTATCGTCACTGATTAAACCACAAATTTTTCATATTTTTTTTACCATTGATATTGAGTTTCACGGCTATGTAGTTTTTTTTTTATGCTGAAGAAGTCAATTATTTAATTAATAATTAACATGAAAATGAAAACTTTACAACAACAACTTAGATATAAGGATATATCCACACTAACCCGGATAAATTTGAAAACGCAAATGTATATATTTATCTTGTTAGGCCTTCCGTCCAAAATAAAACGAATGAATCCTAACAATATCTTAATCTAATTCTATTCTTTAACGAACAATTTTTATCGCGCTCCCGCAACAAGCTGCAGGAGCAAAGCTCCCTTGTGTGTACCGGCCTGTATTTCGATGATATTTTTTGCATAAAGCGCGTTTTTCTTCAGTCTGAAACCTTTTTTCACTCGTTAATTGCATAATAAAGAATATATTAAGTGTATTTTTTTTACTTGAGGACAGCTACTTAATTTAGCTATAGCTTAACCGTAATAAAAAAGCATCTGGGATCAGTTGGTCATAGATAATTAAATGTTTTGAATACATCAGTAAAACCGGCAACTTACAATATCTCAGTTTGTGTTAATAAAATTAATTAATGTATTTGAAAAGATATCTTCATGTGATGTTCTGCCTAAAATCATCGGATGCTAAATTAGTTCAAATTACAATAATATCATTAGTTGAAGTTAGTGAGCTCAAGTGATAAATACTGAATAAAAAAGCACCTGTTTTCAAGTTATATCTGCATCGATGTAGCTATTGTTTCTATGGTAAATAGTCAATAAATTATTGATGAACAAGCTAGATATTGGACGTTATGTAGATACTCGTTGTCTAAATACAGTTTGATAAAGAAAAATTGTAACATGCGTTGTGTATAAAGATTTCCCAAGTTTGTTAATTGTGAAACATCAATTCTCTATGTCGACCAGCGTTTTACTTGGACAGCATTAAAAAAGTTCAGGTGTTTTGTGAAATTATGAGACTCCTGGGATGTCAGATTAATTAACGATATTCGTAGTTTTTGAGCCCATGAGTTACTTATTACCACTTACACGCCACATTGAATCGATTAGAATCTACCCTGAATCTACTACTAGACTAGAATCTACTACTAGAATCTACTACTAGACTCAAAATCAGCACTGGAATCTGCTACTAGACTGGAATCTAGTAGTGGTGTAGCTAGTATAGCGATAAATTCTGGTCCAGAATTACTTGTAGAGATATGTAAAACATATAAACCAGGATTCCTGTGTAGGTACAGCAGATATACATCAATTATTAAAAAAAACCGAAATGAAAATCGTAGAGATATGAAAAATTAATAAAAATACCAATTAGCTGAACAAGAAATTCGGCAGGGAAAAAAAGCGCGCAAAAATGATGGCATCGCACCAATAACTGCCGAACTCAGCCAATCCCCCGAGCATCGAAGGCAGCCATAGGTGCAAAAATACCAATTAGCTCAAAATTCGACGGGAAAATAAAAGCGCGCGAAAATGACGCCATCGCTCCATTAACTGCCGAACTCAATAAATCCCCAACGCACAGACGGTACCCATGGGTGCACTTGATGTTGAACTGTCAATGCCCTACTACTGAGGTCTATCCAGGCCTACTCGGCTATTCTAGTCCCAGGTCCCTATTCGTTTTTGCAGCGGGCATAAATATCTCGATCGATTCTTATAACAAATTTTCAAACCTAAAAGACAGCGTGATAAAGCGAACACCACAAACAACTGATCTATTGCACATTTATATTTTTCATGAGCTAAAACACACATGACTTGTTGCCTTTACATTTTAGTTATTTGAGTTAGCTTAAGTTAACTTATAAATGTTCTTATGAATGGTTTCAGACGCCATGCCATCACAGACCTTGTAAACATGGCGGTGTTTGCATCTACAACGTCGCACAACAGGACTATGAGTGTAACTGTAGTCGCCAATACCATGGAAAAAACTGCCAAAGTATAATCGGTAAGACGTTAAGATAGATTATTCGGGGTTTGGAATTTCGATCGTAATTTATTTATCTTTGCTTTAATTGATCCGCAAATTGGGATGAAAAATTCCAAACATATGTTCATATACAACCCGAAAGAACTACAACCGTAAACCATAAAACATTGCTTCCGGTACCCGATTTTACCACAGCCCTCGTTCTTTGCCGAAGGCTACAAGAAATCTCGGGCTCTGGGTACGAGGTTGATTTATTTCTTGATTTGTGGACCAAGACAAACACAAAATAGCCTGATTGTTGTATCCCTACATGAATTACATCACTGTCATGCCACGAGGGTTTTTATCTGTTATTTTACTCTCAGCAAAATCAACATTGATGTGCGCTAAAGCAAAAGGCTACGTTAGACAGAGTGATGGTCTTTTTACTTAGTAGGACACTACTCCTGACTAAACAAGCTTAAGAATATATTTTTTTTCACAAACATATTTTCATCGTTAAGCGGTGTCTTTTTTATGCCTACCTCTGAGTTACTTAATGTTGAAAATGGAAATGGAGGCATACAATTAACTTTCCAAAAGATCATTTAAACTCAATCGTCAAACGTTTGCAAGTTCCTTTACTCTTCAATTACAAAGGAACTGACTAATTATCGCGTATTCTCGCGTACTCTACTTATGTAGTGCCATGGAACCAATATAGAAAATACTAGCTGAACAACTCTAGAACTATGATTATCAAACATTTAGTTTAACTCTATGTCATAAACTTTTAAAATTCTCGAAAATATGTAATTCTGGGGTCCGTTGCACGAAGCCTAAATAGCGCTATCCACCGGATAAATCGCTATCCAGCGGATAAATTCTAAAGAAATCCTTTGGAGTAGATAACTTTATTCAGGCTTCGTGCAACCGGCCCCTGATCTTTTATAATTTTGTAAGTGTAGTTGAAAGCTACCGATATTGACGCTTTATATAACACATTTTATTATTATCATTATTATTAAATCTGAAATGTCGCTTATAAATTGGCTAGAGGGATATTATCAACACTTAAAATATATAAAAAGTGCCAATTTTTAGGAGTAATGTATCGACAAGGACAGTTGATTTACAATCAACCTTATCTGACTGATTTATATGATTGCTTACTTAGTGACAACGACGACAGAACAGCCTACAATAGCAGGATCTCTGTCGAGTTCACCATGCATTAACGAGTCTCCACTCGGCATGGAAAGCAAGGCTATTCCTGATAACAAGATCACAGCCTCCACTGAATATTTGCAATACTATGCCTGGAAAGCAAGACTTAACTTAGCCATAAATGCTTGGGCACCAACTTCCAACTCACTTGGACAGTGGATACAAGCTGATATGAGTACTGTCCACAAGGTAACAGCTATTGCAACTCAAGGACGCTACGACCATAACAACTGGGTAAAGACTTACAGTTTACAGTACAGCCAAGATGGGACAAGTTTTGCTGACTACCAACAAGGCCAGGTATTCACTGAAAACACCGACAGACAGACCGTGGTAAAGAATACCATTTCTCCTGCTATTACTGGCAGAATTGTACGAATTTACCCCAAGACCTGGAATGGCTACATGCAACTTAGATTTGAACTTTGTTGCTGCCAGTAGGTCAACAGTTCTCAATTTATCACATCATCACACTCCCCAGAAGAGAACAATGCAAACGTTTAGCTTTCTAAACAATTTTCATTGTCGCCGAAATTGATAGTATGAGTACTGATGAAGTTCTATAGTAATATAACCAATATATAATCACCATTTTTCCATTATCAACCCAACAAAGAAAAATTATTGGAGCTTTCTTCATGCAAAACACGTGCGGCTAAACTGAAATATGAAAATTGACACAAACTGACCTGGATCAAACGAAACTAATTTATGATAATTACCGAGTACCGGCGTTTTTGTTTGGGTTAATAATTCGGGTCGTGCTCTGAGTGTTGCTTGGTAAGTCAGAAGTACAATCGACAACGTTTTTGTGGAAAAGCTGACATGAGAGGGATCGATGATATGTAAGATTGGGAACTAACAGGGCAAGTACGAAAGTACGTTTATGAAAGTAGTGGAACTAGCTGGATGTATAGAAACTGAACCACTACCTTTTAACCCAAACTCTTTACATTGACTGAGGTTATGAAAAGCATTAGAATCCATTTATAAATCGAAAAGTATCTTAATACAGTTAACGTTTACCATATGGTGTTTTACCAATAATGACAATAATCACATCTTCAGCCAACCATGGCCAGAATAATCTGACATTTACGAGCCTGCATGTCAGCGGAGTTACACCCTTTGAACTAGAACTCTGGACGGTCATGTTTCCAAAGAAATTAGTTGTTCAAAAACTTTGCGGTGGCAAATAATTTTTTCCTTATGAATCCGCAAAATTGTCCAAGTTTGAATCAAAAAGGCAAACTATCCACAGCTTGGATTCGAAATCTATAACATTTTACGTCCCATGACACTTAGATTTGAAGTTGAAAATAAGCGAAGAAGTTTTAGATTTGTTCGCTAGTGTTTCCTTTCACTTTGCAAATTTTAAACTTTACAAAGCTCATTTCTCTCAGTGCACATACTGCACTTGATGCAGGAAGGCAATTGTTATGTATGGGAAATCGAATTGTTTCGAGTGCAATTTGGAAAAAAAACATCACGAGTGAAGTTTAAAAGTTATATTGTAAACATTTTGACGATCAAAAAATCATGAAACAACTGAAGTACACCCTTTTTAATTTTCTATCTGTCTATGATCATTTAACGTTGGAATTAAAAAAGAAACACGGATATGATGAAAAATGAGTAGATATTTTGGTTTATAAATTTTTGAAAATGACAAATGGCTAAATTCTCACAACATGTTTCAAGGAAAGTTATAAGTTTACAAAACTTTTATTCAATACGCCATCGATGAAAAAGGAAGGATGAAGGATTGCTTATAGAAAGCAATTGAATTGCTGAATTATGATTGCCAGTCTGGAATTGTCACAAGTAGGTGGAAGTCTCTAGTGTGATTTTGATTTCTATAAATATGCTGGGCTTTACTTTGAGGGCTAAATTTATCTACAAAAAGGTCAGTCAACATCAGCCCCTTTCAACGAACAAAGGACAAAACGTTGATTTTGAAGTAAAAACAAACTAATCTTGAAGCCAAATATTGTTAATGCATATCAGATTGTAAGTTTTCTATTCGTTTTTGTAATAGTTTAAAATTGTGTTATTTTATAATTTTATAGTGATGTCTAAAAATAAAAATGGTAAAATATTTAGCCGCCATTACTTTCTCCAAATAACCGTCCGAGCAGTAGCAAAAGTTCATGCGTCAGCGTATAGCTTGTTAGCCAATCAGAGCAGGTGATTTCAAGTTTTTGCACAGTGATTTCAACATTTGCACAGTGCTTTCAGATAAAGCACAAAGTAGCCAACCAATCAAAAATCTACCAAGTATTTTGTCCAAGATTGCAGAATGCTTAGAATTACATGTCCAATGATGAACTTCATCGTGTAAAGATCTAACAAACGTTTCTGAAAAAAAAATGGATAAGGAGAATGTCAATTTTAAGCCATTGTGTTAGACACACTGAGGAACCTGCAAGGAAGTTTGTTTTAAAGCGGCCTGTTGGTGGAAGGAGGAAATGAGGAAGTTAACTTTCAATGTATGTTGATTATGTTTTTGATGATAATGGTATGGAAAACATTGACGGAATAAGATCTTGTCTGCAGGACAGCAAGATCTACGAGGCTACACGGCACACAGAATTTATTTCCCTAAATGGCTTTGAAAATGTCGTTTTTAAGATGGCATGATTGAGAGAACTCACAACTTCTTATGCATTTCGATCCTTTGGATTTTTTTCTTTGAAGCTTAGTTAAGTAATTTGTACATGTGTTCATTTCTACATTAATTTATTAAATACTCAAAATAGGCACATCTGCAATAAGCAAATTTATCCGCAGTTGTCGACGACCAGATAAATACATCTATGTTTAGCTTGTTTGGTTTCCATGACAGGTGTGACGTCATAGCGTGTGGCACCATATCTACATTAAATCAAGCTCAGTTGTTAAAAGGCGCTAGACACATACCAACGTAACATGTCCTGTACGGTCGTCTTGCTTGTTCTTGTACATTTTGTACTTTTTAAAGTTCACCACAGTTTGTTGGCTCGAGAATATGATTCTGTTTATGACTTGTATGTTGAACAACGTCTTGAGCTGCCTTTACAGATAGTAGATCAGAAGTCGATCCAAGTGGATGACACTATGGACTGTATATTCGCTTGTAACAGCATTCATTGGTGTCTCTCCATCAACTTTAAAACCACACCACTGGCTAACGGTCGTCATGTTTGTGAACTTCTTGCTTCTGTACAGTTTGCAAATGGCACAAGCATGAAGGTGGATACCCATTACAGACACTACAGTATTAAGGTGAGTTCTATCAATGGTTTATCAATTCTTAACTATTTAGAGCCAGAATAGATTTAGTTATCAACTAACTGACTAAATCTTATCTTGCATTAAATATTAAGAATTGTTTCGCGCTTATGTGTTGTGGACTCTAAAGGTTGGTTTTCACTTGCGTCGGAAACGGATATGGAATCCGAATAGTAGTCATAAACGTCTTCCGTCGAAGTGAAAACCGAAAAACGGAGTCGGTATCAGGGTTAGAACTTCGACAGAAACGGAGTCGGAAGAATCGGAACTGTTCCATTTTTTTTACTCCGATTCCCACGCAAGGGTAAACCAAGGTTAATAATGTGAAAAATTGTGCTGGGTTAATTTGTAACATGACTATTATCGCTGATTAAACCACAAATATTTCATATTTTTTTAACTATCGATATTGACTTTTACGGCTATGTCGTTTTTTTATGCTGAAGAAGTCAAATATTTAATCAATAATTAACATAAAAATGAAAACTTTACAACAACAACTTACATAGATTCAAGATTCAAGATTTAATAAATTAATGCCATATTTACAGTTTGTATATCTATATATGTATTATATATCCGAATTTTTAGGCATTGGCTAATTGGAACAGAAACCTGAAAAATTCAATTAGCCGCTTTTTTATTTACAATATTTCGATCAGGAAGAATCAAATAATACACACATATAAGGCTACGTCCACACTAACCCGGATAAATTTGAAAACACCACTTTATTTATTCGGTTAGGCCTTCCGTCCACACTAGAACACATGAATCCGAAACAATTTTATGGTAATCCTATTGTTTAACGAGCAATTTTTATCACGGTACCGGAACAAAAGTTGTGTTTTCAAATTTATCCGGCAAAGTGTAACCAGGGTCTAAGAAGTCTGAATACACTTGACACGAAAAAAGTCTTTAAAATGTTTACAAGCAAAAGCCCATATATATATATATATATATATATATATATATATCCGTTTGCTGGTCCTGATGTCATTAGTTGAAGATAGCGAACTCAAGTGTTAACTACTTTATGGTAATCCTATTGTTTAACGAGCATTTTTATCAAGGTACCGGAACAAAAGTTGTCTTTTCACATTTATCCGGCAAAGTGTAGCCAGGGTCTAAGAAGTCTGAATACACTTGACACGAAAAAAGTCTGTAAATTTTTTTTACAAGCAAAAGCCCATGTATATATATCAGTTTGCTGGTCCTGATGTCATTAGTTGAAGATAGTGAACTCAAGTGTTAACTACTGAATAAAAAAGCACCTGTCTTTAAGTTATATCTCCATTGATGAACTTTCTATGGTAAATATTCAATACATTATTGATGAACAATTTTAATTTTAATTTTAATTTTGATTTAAAAGTTATATATTGGACATAATATAGATACTCGTTGTACAAACATTATTGTGAAACATCAATTCTCTACATGTCGATAAGCGTTTTGCTTGAACAGCGTTAAAAAAAATCAGGTGTTGTGTGAAGTTATGAGACTCCTGGGATGTCAGATCAATTAAAGATATTCGAGGTAGTTTAGAACAACGAGAAGTAAGGGTTAATTTTTTCTTTAATTTATTCATTTCTTTTTTATTTCATTGTTTTTGCAATTTTATTTTATTCTCATTATCAAATAATATTATAATCAATTGAAACATTCAAATCTTTATGCATGCGACAACATTTTATTATACGCAAGAAATATGCGATCGTATCTTGTTATTAACAGTCAACTGGCTTCCTTTTATGTTGTTTTGCATGGTAAAAATCGCACTTGTCAATTAAAATTGATTATCCAATGAAAAGTTAGAAAGCACTAATATGGCTTCTTTGAGTTGTAAATAAATCCCCGCGAACTTCTCGCTTTACGCTCTTTTACGTTTGAAAAAAATGTTATAAAAAAAATCAACAGAAACTTCACTTTTCTGGTGAAATGTGTAATGAATAAGTTATTGAATTATTAAATGTGAATACTGCGTAACTCGTTTTAAAAAAAATAGCTAGTATGTATAAACTTTTATTTCTATATGAACTTTTGAAATTTCAACTTGCAGATGAGTACAATTACTAATAAAAGCGTTTTATTGCAATTCAATAACAAATCAAAGAATTAAAACTGAATCAAATTAAAAAAAGCACATAAAGATCTCAGCGAGAAATATCTTACAAAAAAAGTAAATAGCTAACAGGAATTATTGCAAAAATTCTGTAGAATTATATGTGGATGGTAAAAAAAAAAAAATAATTGAAGTAAGAAAAAATGTAAACATACCGGCGCTACGTTTCTTGTCCTGTACTGTCACTTTTCCACTGACATTTTCGTCCTCAGTTCTGATTACAATAAGCTTGTTCGTGTTTTTAGAATTTTAAAACTGAAAAAAAAATTTAACCGCTTGTAAAAAGTTCACACAGTTCAGCAGAACAGCGATGGCTAACTCGTGTTGCTCGATCACACATTGTGCCAAATTGCATTTCCATCCACTCCATGAACTGGCGGTCCTACTTTGTTGACAAGCATCTTGTATGAAAAGTTTTTTGTTGTGAATAGTTGATGAAATCTGTATTGATCCTAAAGATCTCCGTGTTATGACGTCATCGCAGTAATAACTGCCAAACTCAGCCAATCCCTCGCGCACAGACGGTACCCTTGGGTGCACTTTATGTTAAACTGTCAATGGCTTACTCTGAGGTCTAACCAGACATACTCGGACATTTTAGTCTCAGATCCCTACTGGTTTTTGCAGCGGGGATAAATACCTCGATCGATTCTTATAACAAATTTTCAAACCTAAAAGACAGCGTGATAAAGCGAACACCACAAACAACTGATCTATTGCACATTTATATTTTTCATGAGCTAAAACACACATGACTTGTTGCCTTTACATTTTAGTTATTTGAGTTAGTTTAAGTTAACTGATAAATGTTCTTATGAATGGTTTCAGACGCCATGCCATCACAGACCTTGTAAACATGGCGGTGTTTGCATCTACAACGTCGCACAACAGGATTATGAGTGTAACTGTAGTCGCCAATACCATGGAAAAAACTGCCAAAGTACGTATAATCGGTAATAAATAAAATAGATTATTCGGAGTTTGGAATTTCGATCGTAATTTGTGGAACAATTAAAGCAAAGATGATAAAATCAATTCAGGGTCGGATAGATTCATTTGTTCCGAAGAAATGCGCACAAGAAACTACAACTGAAAACCATAAAACATGACTTCCAGTATGGGATTATGCCAGAGCCCTCGTTCTTTGCCGCTGGCTACAAGAAAATGTAGGTTCTTGGTACTAGATTGGAAATGAATCTATCCGACTGTGAATTTTGTTATCTTTGCTTTAATTGATCCACAAATCGGGATGAAAAATTCCAAACATATGTTCATACACAACCCGAAAGAACTACGTATATATATACAACCGTAAACCATAAAACATGGCTTCCAGTACCAGATTTTACCACAGCCCTCGTTCTTTGCCGAGGGCTACAAGAAAACTTGGGCTCTGGGTACGACATTTATTTCGTGATGTTTGAGCCGAGATAAACAAAAAAATCCTGATTAGTGTATCCCTACATGAATTACATCACTGTCATGCCACGAGGGTTTTTATCTGTTATTTTACTCTCAGCGATATTAACTCTATAAAACATATTTTATCATTATTATTAAATCTAAACTGTCACTTAAAAATTGTCTAGAGCGCTATTACCAACACTTAAATATAATCAAGCTGCCAATGGCAACGCAACTCGTGGAAATTTCAATTTGTTGAAACAACAGATAACATGATTTATGACATTGTAACATAATATTAATTAAAAATAATTGTGACTGATACGAGCTCTATTAATTTTTGCAAGAGAAGTTTATAAACAAGTAAATATGAGTGATTCATGAGTAAGCCTCTCAAAAACCTTCACAAAAAACAAACTGATAACTCGTTGTCCCCACACTTCAAGACCTTGATTATAATGTCCTCATATATATGTCATTCTTATTCGGAGTTGTTGTCAAGAAGTCATTATTTGTTTCTACTTTAATCATTGGTTTTCTCCTTTTTTCATACTTTCTTTTGTAGATTTGTTTAAATGTATATTTTTATAATCAGGGCATACATCAACTGTACTTACCAATTTCGAACCCCTAAATGACTCGAAAAAACTCGTGAGTTAAGAAGTGCCAGTTTTTGCGAGTTATGTATCAACAAGCGAAGGTGATTAACAATCAACCTTATCTGACGGATTTATATGATTGCTTACTTAGTGACAACGACGACAGAACGGCCTACAACAGCAGGATCTCTGTCGAGTTCACAATGCATTAACGAGTCTCCACTCGGCATGGAAAGCAAGGCTATTCCTGATAACAAGATCACAGCCTCCACTGTATTGTTGCAATATTATGCCTGGAAAGCAAGACTTAACTTGGCCATAAATGCATGGGCACCGAAACCCAGCTCACTTGGACAGTGGATACAAGCTGATATGAGTACTGTCCACAAGGTAACAGCTATTGCAACTCAAGGACGCTACGACCATAACAACTGGGTAAAGACTTACAGTTTACAGTACAGCCAAGATGGGACAAGTTTTGCTGACTACCAACAAGGCCAGGTATTCACTGGAAACACCGACAGACAGACCGTGGTAAAGAATACCATTTCTCCTGCTATTACTGCCAGAATTGTACGAATTTACCCCAAGACCTGGAATGGCTACATGCAACTTAGATTTGAACTTTATGGCTGCCAGTAGGTCAACAGTTCTCAATTTGCCACATCTTCACATTTTCCAGAAGAGAACTTTGTAAAGGTTTAGCTTTCTAAACAGTTTTCATTGTCGCCGACTTTTATAGTATGAGTACTGATGAGGTTGTAATATAACCAATATATAATCACCATTTTTCCATTATCAACCCAACAAAGAAAAATTATTGGAGCTTTCTTCATGTAAACACGTACAATTAAACTGAAAATTAAATATGAAAATTGACACAAACTGACCTGGATCAAATGAAACTAACTTATGATAATTATCGACTACCGGCGTTTTTGTTTGGGTTAATAATTCGGTTCATGCTCTGAGTGTTGCTTGTTGAGTCAGAAGTACAATCGACAACATTTTATTTTTGAAAAAGCTGACATGAGAGGGATCGATGATATGTAAGAAGATTGGGCAATAACAGGGCAAAGAAACGAGGAAGTATAGAGATATAACTGAATAACTGGAACTAGCTGAAAACTAGCTATAAACTGAAACACTACCTTTTAACCCAAACTCTTTACATTGACTGAGGTTATGAAAAGCATTAGAATCCATTCATAAATCGAAAAGTATGTTAATACAGTTAATGTCTACCATATGATGTTTTACCAATAATGACAATAATCACATCTTCAGCCAAGAAAAATCTGCCATTTACGAGCCTGCATGTCAGCGGAATTACACCCTTTGAACAACAACTCTGGACGGTTATGTTTACAAAGAAATTAGTTGTTCAAAAACTTTGCGGTGGCAAATAATTTTTTTTTCTTATGAATCCGCAAATGTTTCCAAGTTTGAATCAAAAAGGCAAACTATTCTTCGTTTTCAAGTGACGTTATTAAAAGTTTGACAAATTCATTTTGAATCAAATTGAAACATACCCACTATATGTTATAGCTAACGATTATTAATCTTTGATCTTCAATAGTTCAGTAAATTATTCGCTCTAGAAGCTTCAAATTTGGCAGAATTACATTGTTTTGAATGCTCTCAAAGGATATGAATGTAGTTTTTCAGTAGGATTTAAAATAAAACATTTTGCCTGAATTATCACGTGGTTGCAAACGAAGAATCCAGAGCTTGGATTCCAAATCTATAACATTTTATGTTCCTCGACTCTTAGATTTGATGTTGAAAATAAGCGAAGAAGTTTTAGATTTGTTCGCTGTGTTTCATTTCACTTTGCAAATTTTGAACTTTATAAAATTTCTCTTAGTCCACACAATGGACTTGATGCAGGCAGGCAATTGTTATGGAATATAATTAACATGGTAATGTTTAGAGCTAAAATGTGAAAAACGTTTAAACGTCTTGGTGCTGACACTAATATTCACAGGAATTCTTTGTAATCACTCTCCTTCTGTTTTAATGTTGATGTTGTCAATTATTATAATCCCAGCTAGTGTGTGAACTATAAAAACAATATTGATATGGAGGGGAGGTTGAACTGCAAAATGCGACATAGGGGATAAAAAATGTTTAAAAACAGCAAAATATGGATAAGGAGAATGTCAAATTTAGGCCATTATGTGTTAGACACACCGAGGAACCTGTTCTTGATGATAATGGGATGGAAAACATTGATGGAATAAGACCTTGCCTGCAGGACAGCAAGATCTCCGAGGCTACACGGCACACAGAATTTGTTTTACCTAAATGGCTCTGACAATATAGTTTTAAAGATGGCATGATTGAGAGAACTCACATCTTCTTATACATTTCGATCCTTTTGATTTTTTTCTTTGAAAATTAGTTAAGTAACCTGTACATGTGTTCATCTCCAATAAGCTAATTTTATCTGCAGCTGTCGACGACCAAATAGATACATCCTGTTTTAGCTTGTTTAGTTTCTATGACAGTTGTGACGTCATAGAGTATGGCACCATATCTACATTAAAGCAAGCTCAGTTCTTAAAAGGCGCTAGACACATGCCAACGTAACATGTCCTGTACGGTCGTCTTGCTTGTTCTTGTAAATTTTGTACTTTTTAAAGTTCACCACAGTTTGTTGGCTCGAGAATGTGATTCTGTTTATGACTCGTACACTGAACAACGCCTTGCCCTGCCTTTACAGATAGTAGATCAGAAGTCGATCCAAGTTGATGACACTATGGACTGCATATTCTCTTGTAACAGCATTCATTGGTGTCTCTCCATCAACTTTAAAACCACACCACTGGCTAACGGTCGTCATGTTTGTGAGCTTCTCGCTTCAGTACAGTTTGCAAATGGTACAAGCATGAAGGTGGATACCCATTACAGACACTACAGTATTAAGGTGAGTTCTATCAATGTTCTAAAAGTGTTGTAGAGTGCAGCCAACATAAGCGGGAAACAGTTGCACTTATTTCATTTGAAAACGTTCCCTGTAACACGGCTATTATCGCTGATTAAACCACAAATATTTCAATTTTTAACCATCGATATTGAGTTTTACTCCCCTGTATTTTTTATGCTAATTCTGTTTTTTGATAAACATTTTTTTATCACGGTATCGGAACCTAAGTTGCGTTTTCAAATTCATCCGGCATAATGTAGCCAGGGCCTATAAAGTCTGAATACACTTGACACAAAAAAAATCTTTAAAATATTTTACAAGCAAAAGCCCATCAACCAATTAATATATATAGATAGATATAAATATATATATATAAATATATATCAGTTTACTGGTCCTGATGTATAAAAAACTTTATTTGTATTTACTGTGGGCAAGCTAGTTAAACACAGTTATCATTTATCGAACGCATGGTATATTTCGATTATATTTTTTGCATAAAGCGCGTTTTCTTCCTAATTTCAGCTTTCAACTTATTTTCACTCGTTAATTGCATAATAATAAAAAATATTTTTTTTACTTTAGCAGAGCTACTTAAGATAGCTATAGCTTAACGGTAATAAAAAATCATCTGGGATCAGTTGATCATAGATAATTAGATGTATTGAATACATCAGTAAAAGTATTTGTAAAGATAAATTAGTTCAAATTACAATAATATCATTAGTTGAAGATAGTGAACTCAAGTGATAAATACTGAATAAAAAAGCACCTGTCTTTAAGTTATATCTCTATTGATGTAGCTGTAGTTTCTATGGTGAATATTCAATACATTATTTATGAACAAGTTTGATGTTGGACGTTATATAGGTACTCATTGTCCAAATACAGTTTTAAAAAGAAAACAAATAAACGAGAATTCGTTACATGCGTTTAGCATAGATTAACCAAGTTTGTTTATTGGGAAAAATCAATTCTCTACATGTCGACCAGCGTTTTACATGCACAGCATTACAGAGTTCAGGTATTTTTTGAAGATAAGAGACTCCTGGGATGTCAGATTAATTCATAGTAGTATTCAGGGCCGTAACCAGAACTTTTACGAGGGCTATACATGAAAAAAACCTGCACCATTGATGGGTTTTTAGTTGCCATTTCTATTAGTAGCTGTCATATTTTTCACAAAGTCGTCGTTCTTTGTATTTTAATTTTGGTGATTATTCTAGTTTTGTACTCTTGATTCCAAATCTAAGAAAGAAATTCTTGCAATAAAAAATGGAGATGGATGATTGGACCATTTGGCTTTTCTTGGGGGATACACGTTCACCCTGTGTGTTGAGGGCTTTTTATTAATTTTGAAATTTAAAAACTCAAATTTTATTACATTTGTGACCTTTATTACATTTGTGACCTTTATTACATTTGATTAATTACAAATACCTGTAGTTTTTGAGCTCACGAGTTACTTATGACTATATAGACGCCATCTTGGATCTTGTTTCTGTCTACCCAAGAGGTCTGTCCAGGCATATTCGACCATTCTAGTGCCAGGTCCTTACTCGATTTTTCAGCGGGCGAATTGAGGTACAGCTATAAGTGTGTAGTCTTTGTTCAAAATCAATAACAAGCGATTTCTTTTTCTATGCGTCTCAAAGCCCAAAAAATTGGTTTTCTTTTTTTCTTCTTTTTTTTCGGAATATGGTATTCCTGAGACCTTCCGAGACGGCGAGACGCATGTTTTAAAATTCGAGCCCGTGACTTCGCCGAATATTTTCATGGATTCCTTTGATTTTCCCTCATCTAGTGATTTTGTACTTTAACATCTATTTTACTTTCATCCTATATGCCTTGTAATTTATGTTCATTATATGGAAGCATCTTACAAACAAAAGAAAGAAAAAAATGAGTTATCCAACGGATAACTGCATAAAGTTTGCTTAGAATTTATCCGCTAGATAGATATTTATATCCGCTAGATAGCGCTATCCATGCGCTAATTACTCTGGGATACCCCCCACCCCCCCTATGGGGGCCCTAGTCATAGTTTACCTTTTAGCATTTTAGTCTATGTATCCTACAGAGTTTTGGAAATTTGCCTCGTACTGCGCATGCAGAGCTAAATCAAGGTGTCGACGAAAAAGAAGCCAAGGTCTGTCAATTTCGAATCAAGTTGTTCCACGCACTCCAAAACTCAAATGAAACTCGGATGAGCTCAAAGACTTCAAATGAATTCAAATCAAACTCTCTAGCCGGCTCAACGGCAACAACGCCATTTTGAATCGCTCGAACCGAATACAAAGTCAGCTTCTTCGATCGCTTCTTACGATAAGTCTGTTTTTGTATAGCAACGATTTGTTATCGAGTACTGAGTAGTTTTCTTAATGATATTTTTTTCATTTAATGTCTGTTTTAGTATCGCTATACTATCAATTTTGAAAAATTTACCGGCTACATAGAGTAGAGTCTTCGCTGTCGAATTAAATTTATTTTGACATAATAACGTGATAAAATTGACGAAAGAAAATGAAAATGAAGTCCTAAACGACACTCTGTAATGCAAATTCAATCCATACCAACTAGGATTGCGGGCTGTCTGTGCTTCTTCAATCGACCTCAGTAGTAAAATTGAAATGAGTTATGTTCTGTACTATAAAGATTACATAATCAAGACTTTTGCTTTTGGCAGAATTACCCAATACAGTGGAAATATTTGAATGTAATTATGACACACACTAAAGCCCCACATATACTAGCAACATATAACATTTGCCTGCAAGATGTTTGCGTTTTCCCCAGTGTTGGCCAATATCAATTTTGCTATACCTTGAGATATTGTCGGAATACAAATACTTTTAAAGTTGTGCATGTTTAAAAGTATTTTTAAAGTGAGCGTGATAAACGGAAAATGGCACATTTATATTTTTCATGAGCGAAAACCCACATGGCTTGTTGCCTTTACATTTTGGTTATTTGAGTTAGTTTAAGTTAACTTATAAATGTTCTTATGAATGGTTTCAGACGCCATGCCATCACAGACCTTGTAAACATGGCAGTGTTTGCATCTACAACGTCGCACAGCAGGATTATGAGTGTAACTGTAGTCGCCAATACCATGGAAAAAACTGCCAAAGTATAATCGGTAAGACGTTAAGAGAGATTATTCGGGGTTTGGAATTTCTATCGTAATGTGTGAACCAATTAAAACAAAAAACTTTAATGAGTTATCACTGGCATGTCATTAATGTTACAGGAATGGTTCACGGGTTTTCTTCGTAAAAAAAATCGCTTGCGCGTCGGATCTTTTGTTTTTTGGATAAATTCTATATCATTTTAAAGCTAAATAACTGAAAAAAATGACTATGTTCTTTTTACTTCGAAAGCAAAAAAAGGTCGCGAGTTTTAGCGCTCCGAAGAGGGAATGTCAATCACGTAGTTACTAAAACAAGGAATGAGCTAAAATGATCTAAAATGACCTAAAACTAGACGCATATCTGCGTGAACTCGGGCTTTTCTTTCGCTGCTTTTAAGCGCTAAAACTAAAAAAAAAATTAAAAAAATGATAAAAATAACGCTGGTCAGGTGATTAAATTGCGCTTCTTACAATAAAGGAATCTTTTTCTTGTCGAATTTTTTTCGAATATCACATTTTCGATTTCAAGTATTCCAAAAAATTCTTTAAAATGTGTTCATATATGAAGTGACTGTAACGATACTGAGTTTTGAGAATGCAATAGCAGATTTCGCCCATTATTATCATCATTTAGTTTGTTTTTTCTTTGACGGGCATATCTTTGTCACTATTACGATCTACCGCTTTTTCTGCTCTTGGGATTCCTGTGCAACAACAAAAACTTGACTAAGAGGGAATGGGACAGTTCGAAAAGAAAACAATCCCTCGTACAAGTAGACTGAATTTCATTAAAAATGCCAATTTTACAGCTTATTTCAAAAGAATTATGAATCACGTACTACTCTGCATTTGAAAAAGAGTTAATTGAAATGGTTTTTGATTGATAAGAAAGTTACATGGAAGCAAAACCGAAGAAAATCTAAACCGAACCGATGGAGAACGAGGTGAAAATACACGCGGTAAGTTTGTTGTTCTATTCAAAACCTTATATTTTCACTTTTACTGCAGCGAATAACCGTTTTGACAAACCAATCCATCCTAGGTCTGAATAATGTTGATTACACATAATATTATGAGATATCCATTGATTTCAACTTGACTTGAGAAACATGCCCGCTCACTTTGAGCGAAAAACATATTTTTTAAGCAAAATATATCCAATTCCCTCCACAAACGTCACTGATACAAACGGCTGTTAATTAAAATATTTGACTAGAGATCACAATTATCGTGAATTTGATTCTGCTCGACTGAAGTTTTCCAACAAAATACGAAGCAACGCTAACATTCGCAAGAATTGTGCTTCATTCTCGATTCATTCACATCGTTTTTGTTTATTTAAAATTTGCCAAATCATAACTCATAACTCGACATTTTTCTTTCTCTTTTCAGTTATCGCCAATCCAAAATACATTGAGCAATGAGTAAATACTGTGGAAGTTTTGCGAAGCGTTTAATTACCACGGTTCAGTTCAGTCTCCCGATCTCAAACATTACGACATGTTCATATTATCAATACACTTCAATTAAAAAAAAAATGTAAATATTTAAAAAAGTTGAAATGAATTAAAAATAGATTATTTTGAGACGTTCAACTTATTTTCAATGAAAGAACTAGTATATCTACGATCGTCGTGGTGAGGACGATGCGAAATGTGTCAGGGGTGGGGTGAGGAGTGTTGTCGAAAAATCTGCATTTTGTGACCGAAGACAAAGACGACAAAAAGAGCCGAATTTTAAACTCGGGCATTCCTTTGGAAGCCCGAGTAATAATCTAAAATGACCTTCAGAGATTTCAAAAGAAAGCTCCTATTACACTATAATGAGTTACCAATAAACCCAATGTGATCTTCCGTTGGGAGAGAGTAAAACAATTTCTCTACTCACAGGGTATTCCGGCCCATGATCGGAAATCCAATCAATAAATCGATACTCAATCGATATAATTGGCTAATTGTACAAACAATCAAAAGAAAAACAATGTTTCACTTTTCACGTTAGTTTGTTTTTATTTTAATAGACACGTTCTGCGTCATTTTGTTTTGCAATACTGATATCAAAAATATCAAAAGAACGACCGAGTTAATCAAACCCCTATTTTCCCTTGCAATATTTTACAAAATATAATGATTTGATTTCATGATAATGTTTTGAGGCCATTTTATACAGTGATATAGTTTACGCAATGCAATACAATGCAATAATTGACGTTAGTGTCAGCGATATTTTCATGTCAAAATAGTAACGGTTTTTAAGTGGCGTGACGAGGTCATTACATAGCAATGTCAGCCGAGTAAATGTGTATCACCTCTGTATTATAATATATGTATCTATATTGAAGTTCAATTTAATTGTACAAAAAATGTGGGTGTTTAGTGTTAATTTGTTTGCATTTGCGACAAGTTGGGATGCAAGATTAACGATGCAAATGGGCTGAAAATTCACAGATGTTTTTGCATTTTAGATTTGCTTTTTATTGCCTTAAAATCCAACGAAAACGTAGTTAGGCCTACCTGAGGTTGCGGTAGTGCATAGAGGCAGTGATGTTGGGTTTGGTTTAGCTGTCGATGAGAAGTGGTTGATTTGCATGCTAGGAAAAAGCCTCTATGTCTTTTATTTTCCTTTCCCTAATTAACATGTAATATGACATTTTTTGGTATATACAAACTTGGTCAAAAATATGGAGCAGAAATTGAAAGGTCATGTTAGCTTATTTTAGCTCATTATAGATTATTTGAGGTCATTTTAGATCATTTAGGTCATTTTAGGTCATTCCTTGTTTTAGTAACTACCATGTCAATCATCACATCCGTGGCTACAAAATCGTTTAAGCGAATTTTCGATATCTTATTTACTTGTTATTTATGGTGAAAAGTATCAGATTTCACTAAAAAAATTGGATGAAACAATTCAACCACGGCTTATTTTTAAACCAAATAAAATATAAAAAATCGCTCAAACGATTTTGTAGCCAATTATGTGATGATTAACAATTTGCAAAAATTTAAGCAATCCGACCAAACGTTAGGTTAACTTTTCAAACAAATGAAAGCTCTCACTTTTCATTCGGAGCTTTTGTTCAGCTTTAAAATGATATATAATTTATTATTTAAATAGCTCAAGATCCGACGCGCTGGCGATTGTTTTAGGAAAACGACCCCGTGAACCCTTCCTGTAATGTTGAAAAATGAAGCCAGACAACTTTCCATGCCAGACCAAGATCCTTTAAACTTAGTCGTCAAATGTTTCCAAGCTCCTTTACTATTTAATTACAAGGCCGGAACTGACTCAGTAACGCGTTTTCTCGCGAACGTACTCTACTTTATGTAGTGTCATGGAACCTTCCAGAACGAAAGCAATTTTAAAAATCAACAAATGAATATAGGAAATACTGAACTACTCTAGAACTATGATATCAAACCTTTAATAAAGAGTGTTCTTAAATAAACTAGCAAACTCTAGTTTAACTCTATGTCATAAACATTTAAAATTTCCAAAAATATTTAATTCTTAATTCAGTTTTATAATTTTGTAAAACGTAGTTGAAAGCTACCGATATTGACGCTATATAAAACACATTTTATTATTATCATTATTACTAAATCTGAACTGTCGCTTATGAATTGGGTAGAGGGCTATTACCAACACTTAAAATATATAAAAAGTGCCAGTTTTTGCGAGTTATGTATCAACAAGTGAAGGTGATTAACAATCAACCTTATCTGACTGATTAATATGATTGCTTACTTAGTGTCAACTACGACAGAACAGCCTACAATAGCAGGAGCTCTGTTGAGTTCACAATGCATTGACGAGACTCCTCTAGGCATGGAAAGCAAGGCTATTCCTGATAGCAAGATCACAGCCTCCACTGAAATTTCGCAATACGAGGCCTGGCAAGCAAGGCTTAATCTGGAGACATATACTTGGTGCCCAACTTCCAGCTCACTTGGGGAATGGATACAGGCTGATATGAGTACTGTCCATACGGTAACAGCTATAGCAACTCAGGGACGCCCCGACGTTGAACACTATGTAAAGACTTACAGCTTACAGTACAGCCAAGATGGAACAAGTTTTGCTGACTACCAACAAGGCCAGGTATTCACTGGAAACACCGACAGACAGACCGTGGTAAAGAATACCATTTCTCCTGCTATTACTGCCAGAATTGTACGAATTTACCCCAAGGCCTGGAATGCATACATGCAACTAAGATTTGAACTTTATGGCTGCCAGTAGGTCAACAGTTCTCAATTTGTCACATCTTCACATTTTCCGAAGAGAACTCTGCAAAAGTTTGGCTTTCTAAACAGTTTTTATTGTCGCCGAATTTTATAGTAATATAACCATTTCTCCATGCAAGATCTACTAAACAAAGAAAAGCTATTGAAGTTTTATTCTTTGAAAAACAGTCACCGCATCACACAATAAACAGACGGAACACTTCAATACACCACTTTTCCCAAAGCGAGTTACCAAACATTGCCTCAAGCTAATTTGTACCAAATCTTACTGACTTAGAGTCAAAACGTTGAATTAATTTTTAGGCATTATTTTCGTCACAACCATGAGACAGAGGCGGATTCAGGGCTTGATCTAGATAATTCTTTTAATTTTCCATTAATTATAATCAGTAATTTTTTCATTAGTGCCTCTTCAAAATTTGTGGATCCGCTACTGTTATAAATAGTCGTAAAACAATATCCTTTTAGCCAGTAGGACTTTGTTATTCACGTGCCAACAATACAGTGAATGGTCATTATTTCAATAGAGCTTATTGTAGTTATGGATGGCACATTAGCATAACTATTCATTTGTTTATAAACATGAAGTATCGCTATAGATGCCTTATACATGTGACGTCAAAGCAGCCCCATCTGGAGGACAAAACAAAAGCTTTTTCCTCTCTTGGGAGATGAAATCCATTGTTTTGTCCTCCAGGTTGAGCTGCATTCCAATGAACTGCAAGGAGTCTATAGCATCAAAATATAGCAGACAACACTTATTTTACTAATTAAGTTTAGCTACTAATACACGTATGCTTGAGGCTTATAGTAGATCAAAGACACAATAAAGATAGCAGAATAAAGATTCCAAGAGTACCTTTTTTGTATAAGGGTATAGCCCTAGTTCCCTATGACGTCACCGCTTGTTTACGAGGAGGATAAAATCACCAAACTCAATAAAAAACAAAACAAACCTGCTCCCAGCGAAACAGTTTAATTTGTTAAATAGCCTGGTTTTGAAATACAAAATGTGTTTATATTTGCCAAACAGTATCCACGTTGAATTTGTGTTTATTCGACCCCCTCCCCCTGACGACAATGATTGTTTGTTGTGTTTCAGAGGCGGATCCAGGGGGGAGGGGAGCATGGGGGACCAGTGCCCCATTTTGGCCTATTTTTATGGATAATTCTTTTAATTTGTGATTGATAACAAGCATTTTTTTATTTGTGTCCCTCTTCAACATTTTCGGATCATTTTTTATTAGTGTTTAAACAATAGATTTGTCAAGATTGTTTTGATATGAAGTCATAGTGATTAGTGCAATTCCTAGGGGGGAATGATTATGTAAAAAATATCAAATTTGCCTATTTCAGTATAATTGATAGTTACACGATCGTTTTTTTTTACAGTTCCACGGTGATTCAGTTTATCATTAATACCACATTTACAAAAAGTGCTCGTTTCTGATTGAATTTTCTTCTAATCCTAATCTAATTTAATTACTGTTTTCATTTTGCCCATACCGGCCACCGCATTAAATTTATCTACTTTAATATTTTAAATATCCTAAATGAAGCTAAAAATCTTTTGATGGACTGAGTATTAGATTACGCACAGGGACCCCTAATCCATTAATCAATCCCATTAAAAATACTGAATAAATAAATATTTTAGCGCGCGTAAAATCTTCTATTCTCTCTTGGGTTGCCTGTTTCTAGACTCTTCCTCAGTCTCTCGCTCCGTCGCTACGCTCTCCGCATATGGAGACTGTTACACTAGACTCTTCCTCAGTCTCTCGCTCCGTCGCTACGCTCTCCGCATAGAGACTGTTACACCAGAATCTCGCAAAGGATTATAGGTCCCACAAAAGTGGGACCCGGGATGCTTTGCGAAACATTAGTAACAAGTTTGAACAAGAACACATAGAACAATTAAAGGCGCAGTAACTGCGCATGTGGTACTCCTATAAAAGCAATCTTAAAATAGAGAAAAAACGTTACGATAGACGATAGACAAGAAGGAAACGTTGTACATTGCCGTAGGAATGTTATTGTACATGGGCTGACTTTTTAAAAAAATCGCTTTGAGAAAGCATCGACTGCACATGTAGTTCCTTCTTAAAATATCGCCATGAAGATAGGCCTAAAACTTCAAAAATACTTGAAACGACTTTCATAATGTAAATTAACGAAAAACCGCTTGGAAATAAATATTTTGGTTGTTAAATAAAGATAAATTTCGACAAAAAATTACCACTGATTGGTGTTCTCCTCTGAAATCTGTAAACGGGCCACGCCAGATCACCGAAGTTGTGTGTGGTAATTAGAGTCGATGCTGCACATTGCGTCATCAGATGTCGAATCATCGAAACACACAATTTAGCTTATCAATCTTCCTAACTACTCATAAAATTTCATTTCATTATTCGTGCCCAGAAGAAAGTAACAGCGAATCGGTTACCTCCACTGTAAAACAGGCTGATTGCTGATTTGTGACATTTGCTATTTGTAAGCCGTGGGATCCCCGTGGAGGCCAGGTCGCGAGGCCGGCCGCCATCTTGTGTTACACTCTTTCACTCATTTGCTGCAACATAGTGGTACTCCGTCTATGACTAGGAGTACCACAAAAACACAGACCGAGGCAGGGTCCCACGGCCAACTGTACATGCCGCCAAAGTCAAAATTACTTTGATTTTATTGTCGTGTAAGCTCGAATTACGATTCAATCAATACATTTCACGAAATATTAAGCTCAATATGTACAGGCATTTTATTCACAACCAATAGTTCAATAAAGATCGATTTCGATACGTTTTACCTACGTGTTTTACAAGTGATCGGGTTCGAAGTTTGCGCTCCATTTGTAAGCAAAGTTTGGAGCTCTAAAAGTCAAAGAAACAGACTTCCCAGGGCAAAAAAAAAATACTTCTTGAGAATCTCAATAAATACCATGCATGTTCATTTGTGAGCCAAGATGCTATAATTTAAAAAATGAACCCAAAAATGACCGTTATACTACAAGCGACAATGGTTGTCATTGTTTATAAATTTTGTGATTTGCATACGACCAATAGGAATTCAGCTACGAATCAGATTCTAACGGCCAATCAAAGACTCGCTACTATTCTGGTGTATCAGTCTCTATATACGGAGGCATGCGGAGACCGTAGCGACGGTGCGAGAGACTGAGGAAGAGTCTAGCCTGTTTCAAGCACGCGAACAAATATTGGGCTTCCTGTGGAATAGACGATATGACGATTTTTTCTCGACCTCGCGCCCGTACCGAAAGTTATTTCTCTATTTCTCTAGAATCTACTATTTTGTGACAAAAATATATACAAGCAAACCGAAGGCAAATAACGAGACCATAAGAAACCCAGACAAATAGCGCGCGGTGGTTTACACAGGAAACCCAAAAACGAAAACTTTTTTTACGCACGCTATATATTATTCTTTTCTCTCTTTTATTGTTAATGTGTGATAGATTAGGGGTCCCTGTTGGGTCCCTGTGAATATAACAACTCTTTGTTGTAGGTTCGATTGTACGTAGGTCATATTGCGGTTTTCCTGTGTTTTATTATTTTGGCGGGAAAACAGTACTGAGCCCACAGTCAGAAGTAGCGGTAATCTTAATGACATGTGATGGAATCTAGTGCAAAGAAGTGATTTATCAAATGAAATATTTCATTTTCAACCTATAGAATGACTACTCGAAAAAGTGTAAATAAAAAGAAGAAAGTTGTTCAAAGTAAAAGTGAACTTGAATGGCTCGGAGAGAGTACGATCGAGGACGGCAAACAACACTATTTGTAAGTTGACTTTTCGTACACAAGCGACGCAACTTTAAATTCGATTTAATAATCTGTTTTTTATCAAGACTTTTAAACATTTATTTGCAGGAAATGTTTGATACGAAATGTGCTGATCAATGTCAATGATTATGTGATTGTCAACACTGAACAAGACTCAATCGGCCAAGTGGAAGATCTTCATTACCTAGGCAGTTTTCCTGACCCATACAGAGTCAAGATACGCTGGCTTTATCGTTACTCCGACCTTCCTTCCAAATGTCAAAAGTTAAATGGACTGAAAAAACGACCAAATGAACTATTTATTCCTGCACACGATCCTGCTAACAAACCTTACAATGGAAGCATACAAGTTATTGATGCATTGACTATTATCAATGTTTGTCAGGTAGAATTTCTACACGAAAAAGAGAAGTTCCCCAGACAAACCACTGAGGACTGTTTCTATGTTCAATATGCATTTGATGCAAATAATGTCATCTACTCTGCAAAGCAATACATGGATAGAGTATTAAGTTCTTCAGACCCTTGTGTAACAAAGACAGAACAAAGGAAATGCAGGACGCCAAAATTATCAGGTATAGTTAATATATAAAGTTAAAGTTCATGCCACTTTATTTAACATCAGTAGTTCATTGACCACATGGCATTCTTCCAGGGAGCTGACAAAAAATGTACCGCGTGTTACTCTGTGAAAAATCAAACGATTATTTAGACATTGATTACCCTGGGTACCAGAGGCTGTGAAGGGCTGAGAAAGAGAGGAAGAAGAGAGAGTTCAGATATTGAAATAATCTGAGTTAAAATGTATTTTCATTGGTTCCTTACACTAACTGGTTTTGACCTCTGAGGGCATCAACGTATTCATGTTTACCAACAACAATGGTCTCTAATTACTTACAAAATCGTACCTTTATTTTTATCAGATAAATTCAAGCAGTATCGTGAAATCATGATATTTTATATGTCAGGCGTTACAGCACTTTCTTTTATTTTAGACTGTCTTTTTTCCCACTCTTTAAAGCTCAATATATCTTCCAAATGCTCGACTTGAAGTCCGAACGTTTCAGGACATGAACATGACACCACTAATCAACACGAATGTAAGCAATACTTCATTGGTGAACGTAGGTAGATTTCTATAATATAAACAATATATGTGTATATTGAAATTCGCGAATAAAAATTTAGGACATTTTTCCGTATAGATTTTGCAATACATGACACAGTTTCAACAGTAAAAACAAATAAAACCAGTTTGACAGGAAAGTGGTATCTCAGATAACATCAGCCAGGCATGGCCTCTTGTACCCAGGGTAGACATTGATCAAATCATGATCGAATTTAATCAATAATTTCATTAATGTAATTGTAATCTTTTTCCTGTGTCATGATTCAACAAACACCTCTGTGAATTGTTTCAAATTTTATCTTCCACAATTTATTTATAATCATTTTTATCTTGTGTGCATAACTTGTAATATCGTAAATATAAACCTTTAACCTGTAAAACTGCTACTGCCTTGAATAGTGTTTTTAGAACTAACTGTGATATACAATAGTTCACTATTCATAAATATTGGTGCTACAGTCCTGCTTATTCAACTATTGGTTGTATATCTTGTCTATCAGCCAATTGACACGTTTGTTATTTAATTGGATGATAAGGACACCAAGTGCATGTCTTTTGTTCTAAAATGCAAACCTGATTGGCTTGTAAACATTATGTGGTCCCAGTTAGATTAGCCACACTGTAAAAAAAAGTGTTTGAACGGCTATCATCTGGGATCTCACAAATCTTCTGTTCAATATTTATCACTTTGAACAGCAGATTTAAATAATGTTCCACACTTTGTATTATGTATGTCAGAGCTAAAATAACGGCAGGTCAAGGGACAATGCCACTTCAAATTTGCTACTTGACCAGAGTTTAAAAGGACAAGTTGACCATCATATTTTTGAGGGGAAATAACTGATCTTGTATTAAAAAAAAAAAAAAAAATATCATTACAAATTATTATTACAAAAATGCATTTGTAAGGTCATCTTGACCTATCCTTGTCAGGCTGTTATTTTGAGCCTTGTATGTGAATGTTATTCTCTTTCAGAAAAACGGTGGAGAATAGGTACACCAAGAACTAACAATTACAGTGATAGTCCATTTTCATTGAAACCACTACGTATAACACTCAAGACAGTGCCGCCCCAAACAGATGATGCAACACCATTGAAAAGAAAAGCAAGTAGAAGTGTCCCTGATGCCGAAGAGGTTATGACCAAGAAAAGTAAATTAAAAGCTGAAAAGAAAGCAAGAAACAACATTCAACAGAATTCACCAAAAGTCATGATGTCTCCACTGACTAAATATGGCAAGTAAAATATTAAGTAAATTTTATTAGTAAAATTTAACTAAAGTGAACTAGTATTTAATTTAAATTAAATTGAATTAAAAACCTATGGTAATTGTCGGTTTTCGGTAGGCGGACCTAAATTATTGAACAATATACCTATTAAGTTCAGACAATCTGACACTGCAGTGAAATTCAAGCAAAAATTAAAGACTTGTTTATTTGCGTTTGCTAGCTTATTCTGTAGTTGTTGCATTTGAACTCTGTAAATTTTATAGATCTTTTAATTATTTTTTCTTAATGAAATGTAAATACAATTATCATTTTTATTCACATGATACTGTAAATAAGGGTAATTGAACCTTGATATCAGTATCATGTCAATATGGACTTTTTTTGCTCTTTACGTGCAAAACTTTTCGAGATATGTTTGTATTGGAGTGCATTCATTTTTTGTGTAAAACACTTTGAAATAACTTGCACAAAATTGAATTAATTAGTGAGTTCAGTACTTCTGTACTTTGTAAAAGGTTTCAATTCTATTATTATACATTAAATTCATGAAATATTGACACAACAAATAATGAAATATGGTTAATTAGTTTATACAAATTTGCACTATTTTGTTAGCAAAGTGTTTCGTCAATAGAATAAATGTACTATGCTTTATCGCTAGTTTATAATAACTTCTTTCTCAAAAATTCTTTCTTTACTGTGTATCCATTTGGTGTTTTAGGAACTGATGAAGTTCGAAATTTAGTAACATCTGATGATAATGAAGTGGAGTGTAATAGCACAGATGATGAATCCTCGGAGGAAGAAGAAGTCTTTTTCACAGGTAAATTGTTGTGGGTTGCCTATTTGAAGACTCTCTCATTCATCCTTTACTAACTTTGACCTTATTTCTTCAATTTATATCTTTACATTCATTCATTATTTTATTATTCATTCATCTATCGACCCATTAATTTATCGCTCTGTCCATTCTTCCATGCCTTACTTCACTCATTCATCCACATATACTTTCATTCATCCACTCACTCACTCATTTATTCATTCATTCGTTCACTTGTTCGTTTGTTTGTTTGTTCGTTCATTCATTTGTTCATTCTTTCAAAAATTCAAAAATTCATTTGCTTATTTATTATACATTATATTTTGTTCATCCATCCATTTACCGTATTCATTCATTCATTCATTCATTCATTCATTCATTCATTCATTCATTCATTCATTCATTCATTCATTCATTCATTCATTCATTCATTAATCCATTCATTCATTCATTCATTCATTCATTTTTCTCTTATTAGTGGTCATTGCATCCATTAATTCATTGGGCATGTGTTGTTTTTTGTAAAGAAAAATCTCCACTCAAGCAAGCTGCCAATAATCAGGAAAAAAGATCCAAACCCATAGCAACTCCAACACTGAAAAGACCATCACAAAATAACAAAGAAAACAGAAAATCTACTGGAACTGCATCCTCAAAATACCAGACCCCCAGAGGTAGATCACAGTCCAAATCTACCACAGGAAGACCACCACAGCATTCTGAAAAATCATCCAGAAAGGTTTCAATACGGACCCCAAGTAATAGAGAAACATCTCCAGATATAGAGAAAGATATACTGACTGGCAATGTGACACCAAAGAAAACACCAGGGAGGGTGGGTAAGTCTGGAAAGAAAAGCATTGCATTGAGCATGACCCCCAGCATGCCTTGCAGGTCTGAGCCATGCAAAACACCCAGGACCCCTTTACAAGAAGCAAGATCAAGGTAATTAGGCAGTGAGCAACTCACATCATGCAAATTATCCATGTACAGCCATGGGAGTCTCCTTCATAAAAGGAGAAGGGGTTGTATAGTGATACTGTATGTTTATAAACAATGGATTTCATCTCCCACGAGAGGAAAAAACTTTTGTTTTGTCCTGCTGATGGGGCTGCTTTGACATCACATGTATAAAGCATCTATAGCGATACTTCAAGTTTATAAACAAATGAGTAGTTATGCTAATGTGCCAACCAGAACTAAAATAAGCTATATTGAAATAACGTCCAGTCACTGTCTGGTTGGCACATGAATAACAAAGGATTACGTCAGCTCAAGTATCGCTATATAGCTATTTCAAATAACGTTGTCTTCACCAAAAGGCAATATGTCATCCCAAGACTGCTAGGAATGATGGGTAGAAGTCATGACAGAATGTAGAATGGCATCTTGCACAGTCAAAAAGATGAATATTCAAATTTTAAATTATGGACCGAACACAGAAGAAATCAAGTAATAAGTGAAGGATGTAAATTTCTTGTCAACCTGGTGCAATAATTATGACAGTAATATTTATACCCATAATTCCTAGCAGTATTGGATTACCTATTATTGCTTTTTGGTGATGACAACGTTATTTGAAATAGCTCTTTTTTACTGGACAAAATTAACAATAATATCAGTGTATTATACTAGAGTGCTCTGAGCCAATATGTTCAACCCAGGGAAGGGTCACAGGAAAAAAATGATTTCCCAATTCTCCAAAGATGGGAATTGCATAAGAAATGTTCCCATTTAATTGGGGTAAATTTGAACCCAATATTGGGTTTGGTAGCACTTTCCAATGATAAACCAAAATAAACCCATTGTGGGAATCACAATGTTTTTTTCCTGTGAGTACTCATTATTTCTTTAAGTTGATAGTTGATAAAATGGTGTGTATCTTCTACAGCCATGCATTGAGGAAAAAACACATTACCCATAGACCTTTTCAGTTGTGTGATGGACATCCACAATCTTAAATTTGTCATTCTCACTGGCAATGTTTTTCTTTTGAAATAGGTGTATTTTATTTTACATAGGACTCAAGTTTATCATGAAATTAAAAGCTACTTTATATAAATTGTATGTTGCAGGCTTCATGTGTCTGCTGTTCCACCGTCACTGCCGTGTCGTGAAGATGAGTTTGCTGACATACTTGGTTTTGTAGAGGGGAAGTTAATGGAGGGAACTGGAGGGTAATTATAAAACAACAAACAAATTATATTGTACAAATCACAATATAAATAAACAACTGCACAACCAAGCAAACAAACAAAAAATCCTACAGTACAAACAAACAAACAAATAAACTACAGCATAAACCAACAAACAAATACACTACAGCACAAACTGACAAACATGCAAGCAAACAACTGAACAAACCAGCAAACAAACAAATAACTGCACAAACCAACTAACAACTGAACAAACCGGAAAACAAACAAACAACTGAATACACCAACAAACAAATAAACAACTGAACAAACCAGAAAACAAACAAACAACTGAACAAAGAAGCAGACAACTGCACAAACCAACAAACAACTTCACAATCCAACAAACAAATAAACTACAGCAGAAACCACCAAACCAACAAACTACTGCACAAACCAACCAACAAACAACTGACCAGTAATATGTATAGGCTATCAATGTGTTTGTTTGTGTTTGTAGGTGTATATTGGCTATCAATGTGTTTGTGTTTGTAGGTGTATGTTGGCTATCAATGTGTTTGTTTGTGTTTGTATGTGTATATTGGCTGTCAATGTGTTTGTTTGTGTTTGTAGGTGTTTGTTGGCTATCAATGTGTTTGTTTGTGTTTGTAGATGTAAATTGGCTATCGATGTGTTTGTAGGTGTATGTTGGCTGTCAATGTGTTTGTTTGTGTTTGTAGGTGTATGTTGGCTATCAATGTGTTTGTTTGTGTTTGTAGGTGTATGTTGGCTGTCAATGTGTTTGTTTGTGTTTGTAGGTGTATGTTGGCTATCAATGTGTTTGTTTGTGTTTGTAGGTGTATGTTGGCTATCAATGTGTTTGTTTGTGTTTGTAGGTGTATGTTGGCTGTCAATGTGTTTGTTTGTGTTTGTAGGTGTATGTTGGCTATCAATGTGTTTGTTTGTGTTTGTAGGTGTATGTTGGCTATCAATGTGTTTGTTTGTGTTTGTAGGTGTATGTTGGCTGTCAATGTGTTTGTTTGTGTTTGTAGGTGTATGTTGGCTGTCAATGTGTTTGTTTGTGTTTGTAGGTGTATGTTGACTATCAATGTGTTTGTTTGTGTTTGTAGGTGTATGTATATATCAGGAGTCCCAGGTACTGGTAAAACAGCGACAGTACATGAAGCTATAAGAGTTTTACAACAGTCCCAAGATGATGATATCCCTAAGTTCAAGTTTATTGAGATCAATGGAATGAAGCTGACTGAACCAAACCAAGCTTATAGCATGCTATTGAAAGTAAGTGTCTCTTTATCGTGGCAAGTTCAAAATCAAATTGAATTGTTAATGGTAGTTTTATATAATTATTATAATAGTTTAGAAGAGTTTGCATTGTCTAGCATTTCCCCCCGTATTATATTGTATATAATTATTATGAATCAATACTAATAAAATAGCGTATAATATATTTATTAGATATCTTTTTTGTATTGTATTTAGTCAACATTCCCTGTTAGCATGTGGCTAGATACATTGATACTTGAATAAAGTTATTGATTGATTGATTGACTGATTGATTGATTGATTGATTGATTGATTGATTGATTGATTGAAGATAACTGTAGATAGATATTTTAATTGCTAAATCGAACAATACAATTATAATACATAAAGTATAAAAATATAATTTATGTAATATGTGTACAAAAAGATGTAAAATATATTATTAAATAATGTGATGAAAGATTATATACATATGCAAGGTATTTCACTATGACATCATGGTTTGTTCACATGAATAACAATATCTTTGTGGAGTAAAGCAGAACCTTGTGTTGCAAATCACATGGTTTTTCATTTGAACCAATCTAGAAATTGGAATTATTTTATTTTATTTTTTTGTCTAATGCAAAATGCCCTAAATATTGCACTCACTAAGTCTTTCTGTATCCAATAGCAACTCACCGGTCAAAAAGCTACTCCAGCACATGCATCAGATCTACTGGAAAAACTATTCTCAGAGAAGAAATCTAACAAAGAAAGCCTGGTGCTAATGGTTGACGAGGTAAGAAAATACAACTGCTATCTGATATCTGTATGCCAATACTTCTGAATCATATATTGGAATAAAGTTATTTCTTTATTGACATTCATTCATTTTTGTCATTTGTTCTTTATGTAGGAGGTAGCATGTCCTAGTGGCCAGAGCATTGATTTCACAATCTGGCGGTCCTAAGTTGGATTCCTGCTCTGGCCACAGAAATTTATGTGGGTTCCCATTTGATTAAAATATAATTTCTCTGCCATGCTTTATATATAGTCAACTGGTTTGTCCCCTAGCCAGTTGGGATTCTTAACAATTATATATATTTATACCAACACTGAAAAACCCTGTCAAGGGATGTGTTGCAGATATTTAACATTTTAAACATTAATTAATGAATGAATGAATGAATGAATGAATGAATGAATGAATGAATGAATGAATGAATGAATGAATAATTAATTCATTAATTCATTCATTCATTCATTCATTCATTTTATTCATTCATTCATTTTATTCATTCATTCATTTTATTCATTCATTCATTTTATTCATTCATTCATTTTATTCATTCATTCATTCACCAACAATTACTCAGTTTCTTGACATTGTGTTCTTGTTCATTAAACATTCTTTTCGGCGGCCGCGGAACCAGGGAGGGCCAGGGGCATGGGGGAATTATAGTGCTCCCCACTCCCACGGTTGTTCCGGCCAGCTTTTATGTTCTCACTCACCAATTTATTTCTATTTGTTATGTAGCTTGACTTGCTGTGGACTCGTAAACAAGGCGTCATGTACAACCTCTTTGAGTGGCCGTCACGTCGCCAGTCTAAGCTAGTTGTCTTAGCTATAGCCAACACCATGGATTTGCCAGAAAGAATGATGATCAATAGAGTTCAAAGTAGACTGGTATGCTATACAATCTTAATGATGTATACTAGACTCATTAAAAAACGTTTGAGAAAAAAAGGGGAAAGCAAGGAATTGTGGGTATAAATTTTCTACTCCTTTATGTAAATATTTATCTGCAATTCATGTACAAACCATGACCATCAGTCACACATGGCAGTATTGATTGCACTCTATATTGTAATCTTTGTATATTAAGTTACTGCATTTTCAATAGGGCTTGACAAGATTAACGTTCCAACCATATACCCACTCGCAGCTTCAAGAGATTGTTCTGTCACGTATCAAGTCTCTAAACGTGTTTGATCCTGATGCTATGCAACTTGTAGCAAGAAAGGTATTCCATGTGAACTTTTGTTAGTGTGTAACAAGGGAATCTAATATGTTTGGAGAATATACATATGCACAGAATGTCCTTTGAGAACTTCTGTAATGGCATAGAGGGCAATAATTAAATGGTATCCAGTCAAATCACCTACAGCCTGAATCGCCACACACTTGACCAACACACTTGCCACACAAAAAATGTTGTCTATTAGAAACTCATCTATAAAATGGGTTGTAGAGTTTTCATAGTTTTTGAAATAATAAACCTTTTTTAAAAAGTTTTGCCCATTATATTTGCATGCCAATGCTGGTCATTTAATTTCTATAAAAAATTTCTATAGAATCAAAGTGTATACTAAATATTATCATCTGTTTGTCACACTGGTTTCTGTTTAATATAATATACAAAACCTTTTGATTTTTACTGGAGATTTCCCTGGAAAAATCTATATGGTTACCATTTGTCACTTGGACTTGACCAGAACACAATACACAGACAAAAGAAATAGTTGTTCTGGTTGACTTATAATGACATTGATAATGATAACTGATAATGACAATGACAATGACGATTACAATGATAATGACAATGAGAATTGATAATTGTTAATGATAATGATAACTGATAATGACGATGACAGTGCAATTGATAATGATATTATAATGATAGCGATAATGATAAATAGTGGCTAAATAAATTTTGTTATTATTTACTTACTTCAATTCATGGTTTAAATGCACGTTTGTTAATGATCAATCAGTGATGAATATTTACTTTGATAGACATGTCAATACGGTTCTCTATATTCACCAGGTCGCTGCTGTCTCAGGTGATGCTCGTCGCTGTCTTGATATTTGTCGCCGAGCTGTTGAGATTACAGAGCTAGCAGACAGCAAATACAAAACAAAAAAAGGAAAACTGGTGGGCATGGCAGAAGTGAATACAGCCTTACAAGACATGTTCTCGTCACCCAAAATAAAACTCATGATGTAAGATAACCATAAGTTCCTTATATGTTGATGTGCAATATTATAACAGTCTAGTATAAAAAAATGAGTGTATGTATAATACCCGGGGGGGGGACTCTGGGGGTAAATGATCGGGATACTCGTCATATATTTTAGGGGGTAAAAAATCAGCCATTTGGTCTCTTTTAGGGTTTAAAATATGAGATTTGCCAAATCCTCACTTTTTGGTATCATTTAGGGGTTGCATATAGCACTAAAACTCATGTTTTTGGTATCTTTTAGAGATGAAAAATTAGTAAAGCCACGCCCTTTTGAACAATGTGTGGTATCTTTTAGGGGTATTTTTTAAGAATTTCGACGAGCATTCCCGACCATTTATCCTCTTTTATCTACAAATTGTTTATCGCGATGTCTTCAGAGTAGTGAGTTTTTGTTGGTGATGACTTATTAATGAATTAATTAGTAAAATTAGCTCATTCTTATGTGTTTTTCCCAGGAATTTATCATCCTATGAAGTGTTCCTGTTGAAGGCAGTTCTGGCTGAGTTCAGGAGAACTGGTGTCGAAGAAACAACATTTGGTGATGTAAGTAGTTTATGTACTAGATAAAAAACGAGCAACAGTGTTTTATTAAGTATAAAAACTCGAGCGAGCGATAATATAAAACACGTCCTGCTAGTTTTTTATATGACTTCAAAAACTCCAACACTTGTAAAACCAAATATTTCAAATACAATTGCGAAAAAAGTTATAAAATTTGACTAGTGGTCATTCTGATCATGCGCAGAATTTCTAATGTGTGTTCAATATGCGTTCCACATTTGAGTCTGGTCCTTGAGAGTTCAAGGGGACAAACTTTCTGAAATAACAGGTTCAATTCCTCGGACCATATTGGTTACATGATTGAACAGAGGTTGCTTTGTACCATTCAAAGTAATCTCATTACTATTCAATGAACCTTTATATAAAGACTCTAGAGTCTTTATATAAAGATTCATTGAATACAAATGAGGGTATTTTATGGGTATAAAACCTCATGCATGTGACCAAAATTGGACCACGGATTGGACTAGATGCTCATGAATGATTAATGAGTTTTTGAATGGAAAATATAGTTTCTCTGTGTGTTCACCCAAACTCTGGAACAATTTACCAAGTGACATTAAAGCATCACCATCAATAGAAATTTTTAAGAAAAAACTCAATATTTATTTATTTATTAACATATTTATTTATTAATTAACATCTTGATTTAACTATTACAATATATTTTGTCACATTTATGTCATATACGATTATATGTAAATATTTCTCATTTTTATATTTTTCGATTTAAATATAGTATTTCTAGCTAGTATACCTAATATACATAGACATCTCGATCGCTCATATATACTTTTTGTAAATAATATTAATCCACTTATTGTAAAAGCATTGAGATTTTTAAATGCGTTTAAGAATTAAATTATTATTGTTAATAATATTCACTAAATGTAAAAAAATGTAATGTAGGTGCTTATATAGCACATTTCAAAGTCTATAATATTTTCCTATTATTTATGTAATCCGTTTTTACAAGCATCCTCAGTCGTTCTTTGACTGGTAAATGTAGTACACTAAATGTATTCAGTTTGCTTCTGCAAGTAATTTGGGTTCTACATTTATATCCAAGTTTTAATTTATGAAAACTGTAGCTTCATTAAATAGTGACCAATTATTGCTAAACCTACTGTTGTTGTGATAGTAGAACGCACGCACTAAAAGTGTGCAACATAAATACCAGTAAATAGTGCATCCTCGGAAACCCAGGCGGTATACTCTGTCGCTCGAAACTCGATCCCAGAGAAAATACCCTGGGATCTAGTTTCGACAGACAGAGTATACTGCCTGAGTTTCCGAGGATGTAAATAGTGCTATTTTGTGCTAATTCTATTGTTTTCTTTTGTTTAATTAGTGTTATTTACTACTAAATAGTGACAACTGTTTCACAAATCTAGCGTTTGCACTCTTAACTGTTAAAAATGTTTATTTAATATTTATTTCTATGATTTTAGGTTTTTGACGAAATGTGTAATCTTTGTCGTCTTGAGGGTAAGTTTTTAACAACCTCCTTCCAACACCACAACTGCATGTAATTTCAATTTGTATGTCAAATAGCATTTCATTTTATTACAATTTTCTCTTCCTTTCTTTCTTCCTTCCGTCATTCCTCCCTCCCTTCCTTTCTCCCCTACCTACCTCCCTCCCTTTCCCCATCCCTCCCTTTCTTCATTCCTATTTTTCTTTCCTTCCTTGCACCACATCTTCTTTCATCCATCCATCCATTAATTCATTTGTTCTTTCTTAATGGTCTCTTCGTCTGTGTCTTTTCAGGAGTGGGTATCCCAAGTATGACGGAAGCATCGACGATAGCTAGTCGTCTAGGTGCCAGCAGATTGCTGTTGGTAGAAACAGGTCGATTAGACTTACAAAGACGAATCAGCCTTAACGTCAACCAGGATGATGTGATTTATGCGTTACGCAATCATGCCATGAAATAACTCGTTTTAACACAGTATCTCTACGGAGGCGGATCCAGGGGGATGGGGTTCGGTGCCCCACCTTTTGATTTATTTTTATAGATTATTCTATATTGAATTTTTGATTGATAATCAGTAACTGTTTGATTAGTGCCTCCCCTTTCAAAATGTCGTGATCAGTTTTTGATTGGTGACCCCACCCCGCCCCTTCAAAATGTTTGGATCCGCCCCGGTGTCTATGTTCTACGTTTATGTGCTGTTGAGGATTCTTACTTCGCTAGTTTTAACTTATTTTCAGATACTGATTTTGTTTGCTTGAAATATAATGTTTTCAGTTGTTTTGTTTGTAAATAAATTGTTGTGATCTGATAACAATGTTATGATCAGTTACAATAGAGTGCACGCAAATAGAAAACACACTTAGCGTAATACACTTTAGTACTCTTTAACACTCCTAATGACCGCATTTTCTGTTGGTTTACTTTTGTGATTTTCCTCAGTATGGTTAACGCTTTTTTATTACACTTTTTTGTGACCCTTTTTTGTGACACTTTTTTGTGACACTTTTTTGTGACACTTTTTTGTGACACTTTTTTGTTACATTTGTTTGTTACACTTTGTTTGTTGTCCTTTTTTGTTACACTTTATTGTTACAATTTATTTAACGGATTTTTGAAAAGTCACTGATTGTCACTATCACTCAACCAGCTCACAACAACCAGACAAAAGAAATGCTGATTAGTGATCTAGTTGAGTTATAGTTATAGATTGTTTCTAAATTGCTCCTATTTGTTAGTAATTACTTCGATTTCATTTCACGGATTTATTGAATGCTGTTGTCCAGAGCGTGGACGGTTCTCCCCCTTTTATTTTCTCCGAACCTAATAGTCGCCTTCAAATCAAGTTAAAACAAACCATATTACAGATTACAATAAAACCTGCTTCAGAACCGGGCCAGAGCGAAAATGGAGACATCTGAAGCATGATGGAACGCATATGAGCCGCCTATCCATTGACATCCCTAAGAGCGAGGTGAACTTTTTACCCCAGGCCACTAAATGGGGTAACGCCTTAATTCACGTGATAGAAAAGGGGCTCCCAATACTGTTAAGAAATAAAAAGAAATTTCATTCAAATCAGCGTCATTTTCTCAAGCTAGTTGAAAATCTCTGATGGACGATAAAACTGTGTGTATCTTCTGTAGCTATTTATTAAAAACATTACCCATAGACCTTTTCAGTCGTGTATGCACATCCACAATCCGTCTTTCTCGCCGACAATGTTTTTTTGAAATAGGTGCATTATCGATAGCAATGTTGATCTAAAAATTGACCTCAAATATTTTTCCAATTTATTTTCCTTGCTTTTTAAAAGGTTCGTCAGTGTATATTGTTAATTGCAGAAACGGCTTATGACTTTGAAAATTTGAATTTTACATCGTCAAAGCGTCTTTTCAATTTACAAAATATTATACTCTTGTGTATGGACTCATTTCAAAAACCGTAGCCATTTTGGCCCTGAAGCTAGATGCGCGATTAGCGCGAAAGCTCGGCTATAACGTGGAAAAAAACTACTAATGACTCGGAAAATGTAACAAAATACTCGCACTTCTATTGTCTAACCACTTGTTGTAGCTATCTTTATTTTAAAATACTTAAATTACCGCGTTTTACTGGCTTTGTTTCACTACAAAAAAAAAATTAACATTTGACTGACAGGCATTCGGAATTTTTTGAAATAGTTGTGTATATGTATGAGTCGCGAACAACTCGGTCTAAGGGTTTTTGAAATGAAAAACACTGACTTCGAGAAAAAGGAAAAGTGAAAATGTAAAACAAACTCGTATATATACTATGTAGAAAATACGAATGAAAAAGAGTGGTTGACGCACGGAGAACAAAATATTCACTTTGATACTAATTACTTGACCATAAATGGCAAATTACCCTGCATAAATTATCTAATTTACTAATTACTCTGATGGCTATGGTGTGAAATGTACGTCATCTATTTTCCAATGGACAATTAGCTTTGTATCGATCTAGAAGATAAGAGTTGTGTTTTTTCCCGTATTTCAACGAGAATGGAGGTTCCTGACGTGGTAAACAGCAGAGAGTTGGTCTCTGTCCTTAGAATGCTCGAGTCATCAAAACCGTCTGAAGTAATAAGTGGTTTTCAGTCAGATCAAGATATGCCGTTTGACAAACCCATGTCAATGATAAACTACTCTGGCCAGCAAAAAGAGGGTGGTGAGCCGACTGGTATTGGTCGCTTGACAGATAAAACAGATGGTGGACAGGCCACTAAAGGTAACCCCAATTTATAACAACAAATGAATAAAGTTTTTTCGAATGAGTGGGACACAGTACTTTATTGTATTGTAGCCGTAGTTTTACGTTTCCGATGATGCATATACCACTCTATAGTCTTGGTCGCGTTTTATAATTCTGTATAAAGTATTAATCATTTTCAGTTTCCGGCCGTTCGCAAAAAACTTACCTAAATCTGTTTCCGATAGATCAGACAAAACGCCAATTATCCCTGAAAAAGTAATTCACAGATCGAGTAAAATATAATATAAATCAACTAATATATCACAAATAACTAACAACCAATACAAAACATTAATACTTTAATGTATTGATGGAAAAAAGCTTTGAACACTGATGCAAAAAAAAAAAAAAAAAAAAAAAATCAAAGTACATGAATATTAAATTTAATGTGTTAAAAGTATCGTCCCGTTTCGAAGTATGCTAGTCAGTCGTGTGTACGTTGAAAAATGAAAGAAAGAAAATGAGCAAAAACTAGAAATAATATATTAAAACGACAACAGTGGGTTCTGAATGTCAATGCCATCAATTTTATTTATTTACATGTCAGATCTCTCGTTCACAAGAAACATTAAACTTACTTATAATTATTCAGTACTGTTTTTCTTGCATTTCTACATATTCATCGATACACGATCGCGACATAACTACACGGAAAACAGATCACAAAATAGCCATTTTAATTTTTTCAGTCAAGAAAACACAGACTAGTCCGAACAATGCCTATGGAAATGTAGGTTCGTGAATTACAAAGCAAATGAAAATCTATTAATTCAATAAGTCAGACTATAGATATTTATAAGTAATACCATGGCACGAGGGAAATTAGCGATTAAATTTCCCCGAATGGCGAGGGAAAATTTGTTGAAGACTTTAACAAATTTTCCCGAGGTATTCGGGGAAATTTAATCGCTAATTTCCCGAGTGACATGGTATTACTTTGTAATACCATGATTACCGAGGAAAAAAGTAAAAAAAGTGCGGTTTTAGACGTGCGGGTTCGAAGTCAAGGAAGCGTGAACAACAAAATTTACTCAAACTAATTTGCAAAAAATATAGAGAGAGGGAGATAAAAAAGAAACATTCAAAGAGAAAAATAAACCTTGTTAAACAACTTAAAGTTGTCGTTTTTAATTTATTTTGTGGTCGAGCATGCGCAAAGTTGCGAAACACGATGCACAAGAACGGAGAAACGCGTCCCACATTGAAAGCGATCAGCAAATTTTATAAGTCTTCTAAATTTCCCTCATGCATAGACATGAGGGAAATTTAGAAAACAAAGAAATCCTTTGTCTTTTACTAAATTTCCCTCTGCATAATATATGCAAGAGGGAAATTTAGTAAAAGACAAAGGATTTCTTTGTCTTCTAAATTTCTCTCATGTCTATGCATGAGGGAAATTCGGGATTGTAATTCCCGCGGAAGACAAAAGAATCCGAGGTGATCATGGTATTACCAGGATTATTTGATGGTAACTGATGGTAACTCAGTTGTCCGACAGTAACTGATGAAATAGTCCTTCTCCGCATGCGCATGCTTCACTAACCACAATCAAAAGATTTGCATCAGTTGATTAATTTTTATAGATAATTCTTTTAATTTTTGATTGATTATCAGTTATTTTTTGTCCATATCCATTTCAAAACTTCAGGCAGGTTCATTTTTTTGATTAGCGCCCCCCTATCAACATATCTGGATCCCCCCTGAAAATGTCCTTTTTCATCGTTGTTTAGCCACTAGTTTCCGTGAAATTCACCAGAAGCAAAGACTTATTAAAACAACATCCCAACCAATAAGACAAAGAGAACTCACCTACTCTCACCATACACCAAACTACAAAGATGACATGTACGTTGGTAAGAATACATTACCATGGGATACTGTAAGTACAACGCTTGAGTTCTTTTCACTAACCCCTTTCACTTCCTGGAAGCTATCTATGGCTGGTAGTTGCACTGGAAAACATTTTTGTAGTTAAAAGGCCCGTGGGTGGTGGGGGGGGGGGGGGGGGGGGCATTGGTCCAGTTTCTGAACTGGAAGGTTCCGCTGACACCCTATAGAGATGGCAATATGTCAATATTATCCAATTTGACTTGATGTTCTATTAGATTAAATATCAACACTGTTTACGACTGATTAAACATAGAGAACGTACACCCCTATTCAAGAGAACTTAACGTCAATTGTATACCCTATTACAGACTTGAAGGCGAAAAACCATACAGTAAATATAATGGAGTACTACCTCCCCCCCGGGTTAAAAGGCCATTGCCCGTCCAATGCTATTGAGGCTAAAGGCTATATAACGGCGCGGCTCAAAATTGATCTCCTACACATGCTCAATATACTAATATTTTTGCTAGGTTTAGTCTATTGGTTACGTAGAGTGCACGCACTGAAAGTGGGCAGCACAAATACCTCTAAAGAGTGCTATTTTATACTGATTCTATTGTTTTCTTTTGTTCAATTAGTGATATTTACCGCTAAATAGTGACAGCTGTTGCACACTTTTAGTGTTTCCACTCTATTTCACAGTTATAACATTTGCACTCTAGTAATACTTATTTATTTCTATTTAGGATAATGTGCTGATTAAACCACCACATCAGCGCGGAAAACCACGTGACAAGAAGCAGCGAGAGCCGACCAACTACGCCAAGGAAAGGGTGCAATTGGACTTCATTGGTTTGATTCCTGTACGAGATATTCCAGGCTTTGAAAGCGGTGAAATCTTACTTTGTATTCCAACAGGATGTAACCATGTGAGAATCCATGACTCTCCATGGGATGAGATGGGCAGACCAGTAGGACCAAAGTTGGAGTTTATTCATCCGGGGGATTTTCGAGATAAAGACACACCTTTTAAAGTGAATGAAGCAAGCGAATCGTTGCAGACAAAGTTTAGTGGTATGTCCATTACGCCGGAGTTTTCCAATCCAGAAACATGGTTCAGTAAGAGTTACTCCCAAGTTGCGTCAAGTGGTTTCCTTGTTAATCACGGACAGTGGTCCCTTATTGGTGATCACCAACAAGTGAAACGAAGAGCGATGCCTTCGAATAAACCACGCCGTTTCAACTCAATGAGGCATGTTCCAACTTACTCAGATGCTGTCTCGGGGAGATGCACCGACAGACAAAATCGGGACAGAGAGAATCAGAGATGGGGAGCCAAAACACCTCCGATAGACGAAAAACAAATGCATCATCTTGGACCAGGATATCAAAAATTGCCGCTACATCGAAGCAGTTCATCACCTGAGCGACTGGAGAGCATATGCACAACACATGCAAATAATCCTGCGATTGTAGTTAGTTATTTTCAGGATTTGCATTCCCAGTAATGAACTCATCACTGATCATGTTTTATGAATAGTTCATTGATAATTTATTATGACTTAACCGTGATCATTTTTATAAATAATCTATTTATAATTTATAATGAATTTATATTTGATCATGATTTATTAATAATCTATTTATAATTTATAACGAATTAATAACTGATCGTAATTTGCTTTGTGAATATTAACTAGAGCTACTACGTAGAACTTACCGTGCCCAGTGTAACTGAGAAGTGTCTGGGTACGAGAATCCTGCTAGTGTTTGGAGCTCATTTGAACATCTGAATTTGTTTGTGTTTCATTTCAGAGAGATCGCAGAACGACTCGATTCGAAACTCGCGCTCGGCTTCTTTTAGTACTAGTCGACAAACGGTGATGTGTGTGTTTGTCAGTGTTTTGATCATCTTTTTTGAACGAGAATTCATTTTCCACTACATCTTGACGTCTTGAAATGCTAAATATGGACGTCTTGGGCCACGTTGGTGAAACTGGGCGCTAGCAAAAACTCTAAACCTTGACCGTGCCGCCGCCTTACGCTGGGCACGGTAATAAACTTTAAAACCATTGCAAGATTGATAACATATACTTTCACCTATATTTAAGTGAGTGGGTAATTTTCATTGTACAAAACTTACAATTGATTTATCACAATAAAAGTTACAATTTAGTTTTCAGTTTACAACACGAAATGTTAATAAAGTTCTTGTGCATCGTGTTTCGAAAATATGCGCATGCTCGATCGCAAAATACATTGAAAATGACAACTTATTAAAGGTTTATATCTTTGTTTGATATTTTCTTTATTTTTATCTCCCTCCCTTTCTATTTTAAATATTCAAAATATATGTATATATTTTTCAGGTGAACTTTGTACCGCTTTATTTCAACTCATCATACGCATGATTATATATAATACCTTTGTTTTGCAAATTTATGTGAATCAGTCTAGCGCAAAAAAAACAAAGGTTTGGTAGTCGTACCATGCAAATTAGTTAGAATGATTTCGTTGCTCACGAGTTCGGTGTTTTCAAACCCGCACAGATTTTTACTATTTTTTGCCTATTTTCTTAAAAGAACAATTAGTGCTAATTGCGCTACAAATGAAACTAAGCAAAGGATTCTTGAATAGTGAATGCCATCGCCGATGCAAATTTCCGTTTCGTAAACGGTCGTTGCCATTTAGAACGGTCGATGCCTTTGTTCAGAACGGTCGAGGCCATCAAGAACGGTCGTTGCCAATAAACCTTCTCACGGAATCCTGGGTAATAACGCGTCACGCTCGTTTTATAATACGAAATGTGTGTAATTTTGTGCGGGTTTCCATTATTTATCACTAAATAGTTTAATTGTTTTAATAAGTTTGTTTTTATTTCATGGACTTCCTGTGTTTATATATCTATAATTAATATATTTAATTTATATATTTTTTTTCTATTGTTCCAAGACTGTTCTAATGATAGCAGGACGTATGGTAAAATATATTCCTTCTATTTCATTCAATGTTTTTTTAGTGTTTTTTTATTTGATTTGATTTATTGTTTTTTGTTTGTTTGTTTGTTTTGTGTGTGTTTTTTATTTTATTATTTTTTTATTTTATTGCATTGCATTTGTCATAAAAAACCCAGACAATTCAATTCATCAATTTAGTTTTTCAATAACCTTTCTTCTGTCCTTCGGCAGACTTTTCCACAGTCTACAAGCTACACTTGATGCTTGGCCAATACTATTTGATTCGCCAAGTTCTTCTAGCACGTCTTTCTACAACAAAAATTACAAAAACACTCTACAATACGATCAAACTGAGGTATACATTTTTTTCGAATAAATTAGTAGAACTTCCATAATATTATATGTATCGAGTGTCCGTACTTCAAAGTGAAAATTATCATGTCAATTTTTTCGATTTAAAAAACTTTTCACGGCATGTCGAAATCGAGGAAACTGAGGAAACTGAGGAAACTAAGGAAACTGAGGAAACTAAGGAAACTAAGGAAACTTTTGTATATGTGATTCATTGGATAAGTTGAAAATTATTAAGTAACTTTCCGAGTAAGAACTAGTGTAGCAAACGGCAATGGAATGCATAAAGGTGTTAATTGTGTATTGTTTAAATACTTGATCTGATTGGCTAAAACAAGAAAATTGGCCTTTTTTCAAACTTTTGGGATATTTTTCCTATATTTTATTCAAAATCACATTTCAGTTTTATTAAAGCGATCTTATTTTTTTCTATGAGAAAATTTTACCGTGGGACTCACTATGAAAAGCAAGCGTCTCCTAGCCATTGTTTTGAGCAATTCTGATTGGACAAAACCATTAAACACAAAAGAAACACTGTCTTGTAAACAGCATTTTGTAGAATTTACTTAAGAAATGTGTAACCCTTAGCTTGATACATCAATATAGTGAAAATTAAAGAATTTCTACGTGGGGAAGTTTTTTTGCCGCAGAACAATAGAAACCTCACTAGTTCTTACGCGTATTGTTACTTAACTTACTTTATATCCTCTACAGTTCGCAGTGCCATTGATGAACTTGTTGAATGTTGTTTCGGATTCGACAGTCAGGCGGTACATCAAAATATACATAAACAATGAGTCCTGAGCATCTTTGATAGAGATAGGCCGTTTCATTTGGACTGATTTAACTCCTATAAACAAAGTTGTTATCGTAGCCGGTCTATCCTCAATCTTGTACAACATACATGTACTGAGCGTTTTTAGTACAGCAAAAAAGTAAAGATTGAAAAACAAACTAAAATAACATCCCGAACAAATAATGCACCAAAGAACCAAAGATGAAATAATATATTTAATAATATTATTTTGTTTTCCAAAGACACGTTTACATTCGTCGCGAACGACTTTGCAGACTGAACCTTCTCGCGAATTCAACTTATAAAAGCTGATTAAAACTTTTTGAAAATTTTGACGATTCAGACTGGCGTTCTACTGTTGGTGATTGATTGCATTGTTCTTAACATTTTTATGTTGTTTTTTTTTTCTAGGTGAGAGCAGTGTTTTTTGTTCTTGTTTTTTTTTTCTTTGAATATGGATTGTTGCTCGGTTGCGTGACAGCAGCGTCGTCATGAACAATCGACATAGTTTCCGCAATGAAAGCTTAACTCAAAGATTCCATATCTTTAGCAGATGAGTACCTTAAAGCTCCTGACATCTTTCAGTTTTCCGTTTTGTGGTTATTTCCATAGAAAGTAGCAGATATTTCGGACGTTTGCATTCCGAATAAAGTGAGTTGTCTCAAGCAGCGAAATCAAAAAGCTTTTTTTTCTTGTTTTAGACGGCAGTGAGAATTATTTAGAAAATGGTCTTCTACACCATCATAGTCCTTATTTTGCTTTGTTTGCAATTCGATAGGCTATTTAATTGGCTATTTTTTCCATTTAAACACGTAAACCTGCATTGTGGAGCAGTCCTTTTCGCTCTGGACTGCAAAGGCGGGCAAAGGCGCCAGAAAGTTTGTTGACAGTGCAGCTTGGATCGTTCGCTTCTGATTGCACGCACCGTTTTCACTCACTAATGAGTGAAGAGCTGGATTTTAATACGGATTTCATTCGATGAAGTACGTTTTTCCTCATTTTTAGTTAAATAATCAATTTATAGGAGTTTCCTTAGTTTCCTTAGTTTCCTCGGTTTCCTCAGTTTCCTCGGTTTCCTCAGTTTCCTCAGTTTCCTCGATTTGGACATGCCGAACTTTTCACGTGAATCAGTTCAGTTATTTACTACAACAAAAGCACTACAAAAGGCACGCAAAGTCAACAAAACTGATGTTGCACTTACTGCCACTGACTGGTAAAATGTATTCCATACAGATGGCTTTTTGATTGACTTTTTTGTTTGACTTGTTTTGGTTTCCTTGCTCATCCGTTTCTTGTTCGTTCGCCATCTTATTGCATGAATTTTCCCGCCAAACGATTCACAGGAAACCCGTCAAGAAACCATACAAATATCGGTCTTTCGTGTGAATGCGTTATTACACACGATTCCGTGAGAAGGTTTATTGGCAACGACCGTTCACGGTTCTTGATGGCATCGACCGTTTCGAACAAAGGCATCGACCGTTCTGAATGGCAACGGCCGTTTACGAAACGGAAATTTGCATCCCCGAACTCCCCCCCCCCCCCCCCCCCCACCCGGGGATTTTAAACCCTAATAGAGACGAAATTGCTGATTTTAACCCTAAAAGATACGTCTCCCCGGGGCGTAAAAACTATTTTTAAATCAAGAAAGCCACTGACAAAAATTAGTTAGACATGGATCGGAATTATCAGTATCTTGTCTATGAGACAGGTCGTCCCACCAATCTGACAAATCACATTATGTAATCATTATGTGACCCTTAAAATTAAAAAAAATGAAGGAAACATTTTCTTCGTTATACATCTATTCTTGAAATGGTTGTCCAGTTGAAATTCATTTGTATATCTCAGTGTTTTTTGTTATTTCTTTTAAGAAATGAACGCCTTGCTACGCAGGCTAAGAAATGATCGGACTCAAAATGTGCAAAATGACATTATTTACATGCACTTATATTAATATGCAGATTTGTGTTATTGTTTTAAGTCTAACATTAAAACAAAAAACTGAAAACTTGTAATTTGCAAATAACATTGTCATTCGTTAAATCATTATTTTAACTGGAGAGCCTTTTCACTAGCTGTTCAATAGCTTCCTTGGGCTTCCTTTGTTACAATATTCGAGTAAATCTGGTAGAGAAGTTGTCACGTGACCAAGTCGGTGACTCGTGCTTCACCTTGTGACGGTTTCAGCAGAAGAGAGAGTGTTTTAGAGCGTTTTCTCTTTAATTTGGTAAGTTTTTGACACTTTATAGCTTCAAAAAAATGTCTGCAATATATTGAAGATAGTTATATGTCTTGTATATCACGATTAATTGGATAATAATGTACACATTCGGTTAAAATGTGCTATTTTGTTGTCGACGGAAGGCATACTGATCGAGCACACGCTTAGTTGAACTGCATGAGGCTGTCTTTGCTTCAAAAAAATAACGCGAACCAAGTTTCTCTTGCTTTTCTGAATACTAAGAAATAGCTGTTTAAGTTATCATAGATTGGAGTTAGTCTTAAAATGTTGTTTTAGTCGATTTGGCAAGTTGTTTTTCTTCATTTGCTTGACGTTGAGGGTCGTTTCGCTCGGTCCCTTCCGAACAAAGAGTGGTTTCGCTTTAAACATTTATTAAGCAAAACTTACTTTGAAATTATTGACCATTCTTTTAGAAATATTGTAGTGACCTTCTCGGTCTTTCATTGTCGACTGGACTTTCTGATTCAGAACATATTAATGCAATTCACAATACTTTTTCTGCTTAATAACTCTAGCGGCAGCAAGCCGTACATGTATGTGTTCATGGGAATTCTTCGTCAAAAATTCACTACCCATACTATCCATCAGCCCTAGCATTATGCTAGTACTTTTCTTAAACTAAGAATCACAGACTTTAATTGCTGCGAAGCGAGCGAGCAGCAGACTATTTCAACTGAAAACATCCCTTGCGGTTTTCCTGTGTCGCACTTTAATATCCGATTCAAAAGTCGATTTTTCAAGTTTGTTTGTGACGATGGATGAATTTTTACGGCGTACCTATTGATCAGCGGTCAACAAATGACATACGCTATATCTAAACACGAGGTCGTTCTTTTGGATTTCTGCACTTTGTAGAAGGTACTTTGCAACGAATTATCATGTTTTTTCATGTAGTTTTCGCTTGTGGGAGTATTCATCAAGGTGATAGTCGTTTTAGCGATATTTCCAGAGGAAGGCAGTGTGCTTTCATGAGTCTTTCAGATTTGTCGTGGGCTACTTCAAGCAATATTTTAACGTGCAAATCTCAAACCATTGACGAAATTCTGATCGAAGGGGATGCTATCTATCTCAAACTTTTGAAGATCACTCTATACCCAATGAAGAAACTATTTCTTTGGACTATTTTCCTGATCCAGTCCTTTTTCCAAAGATTAGAACAATCGGGGCAACAAATGCAAAACATAACTATCCTATCGATCTGGGTCAACAGTCCTTTATTATATTTTCAATGATTATATTTTTATTATAATTACTGTTTCAAGTTTATAGATTTTATATATTATAATTAAGTTTTTTTTCTTGTAATAAAAATTTATTAAATCTGAAAAATACCTGACATTTTCTTTTGCTACCCTTTATCCTTGCATTACTTATGAAATTGCAGCATTTTTACCTTCTGAGAAGAAGCGCTAGTCTAGATGTGTTCCAGCATTACCTGATGTCCGTACAATTTTCTATTAAGTACTCAAGAAATGCATTAGCTGTTAGTGAAAACAAGCATTTCTATTAAAACACCAGCGATTTTCCAGAGACAGTGGGTAGATTTGCAAGCACACCATTACCAAATGATCGCTAGCGCGTCCGATCTTGTGCTATTTGAATATATTAGATATCATTTTAATACCGAATAACTGAGAAATATGAATATGTTTTTTTTTTTTTTGAAACCGGAAAAAGATCACAAGTTTTAGCAATGTGGATGAAGAGGGAGAGCTTTTGTTTGAAAATGTTTTTGTAGTGGAGTAGCAGACTTTGCAATTCCTCTTCTTGTCAGCAAATGTTGGAATGTGGACAGGCTCAAACTGTGCAGGCTCTGACACTCTCTTGGGAGGACCATGAACTGGTGGATTACCAAACTCGTCAAGACCAGCTAACTGACGAAATAGTTCCTCTCGGAACTCACTCAGAGAGAAATTCTTTGGTCATTGTAATAAATCATTGTCAGGATTTTCAGCATGGTGAAGCTGAAAAAGAATATAGCTGTTTACAACTGAAATGTCAATCATGTGAAAAAATAAAGTTTTCCACCACCTCATACACTTGCGAAGAACATTGTTATTGGCCATAAGTTGATCTGAGCTGTCAACACCGTTCATGTTATGATTATAACTGTCTATAGCTTGTGGCTGCATTATTTCTTTTGATGTCCATCTCAGTCCTTTCTCCTTTCTCTCTACCATCACATACTTGTTTGCAGTTTCAATACTAGTCAAAACAGTAACAGGTCTGTTATCGTTCCACTGCTGCGCCAAACAAACACCATCACATTGCCATCTTATTGCTCCTCTCTCCTTTTACTTCGCCCATACTTTCCCCTTCTTCATGAATTCTGGAAACCCTTTCCTATTTTCAGCAGCTGTACCTGTTGATGGTATGCCAAGGTTGAATATATCCTTTATGAGTTTAACTGATGTTTAGAAATTATCAAAATAAAGGTGATAGCCTTGGTTAAGAAGAGGTGTGACTAATCGCATTACTGTGTTGTAGCCTAATCCATTTTCAGAAGGATCATGGCCTGCTTTTCTTCCATCAAACAATGAAATAGTGTTTTTGTTGACCAGTATTTATGGAATGTTCCAACCTTCACAAGACCACAGTAAATAATCAAGGCAATAAGTCTGTTTATTTCATCAACAGTAGTCTCTGTCCAAGCTCCATGACTGTCTCTATAATATGTTTTTTTTGCCAATGTTTATCCAGGCATAATTATTAGTGTGGTCACAAATCTTACTAACGAGCTCGAAGGTGAAAAATAACTTGAAGAAATTGATTGCTGTTGTCATTGCGCCTCTTAGAAGTGGCATTTCCAAGTGGAGGTCAGGTGGTCACAAAGGCGTAAAGCTTGGTAGATTGTTCGGCGTGTCTGGAGTGAAATAGCTGTTGTCAGGTTGTGCCGCTTGATTTGCAAGCTCAACTCTATTTCTCCCTTGTCGTGTTCCTCTGACTCTTCCTCTACCACGATTTCTCCTTGGTTGTTGATTCATTTCTTCTGAATCAGACGAACTTTGTCTAGCATTATCAGACTGTGTGGAAGCACTGAAGATATAAAAAAGTGACTGTGAGTAGGTGTTTGATGGAGCTTCACTTCATATTTATCATTATTTAAAAATAAATGAACAAAACTCACTATCAAAACTTCAATAAATAACAATTACTAATTTCAATCAAAATATCAATACATAAATGACATTGAAAGAAATTGTTTCGTGGCTTACTTTAGAAAGTCAATATTCAATTTTGCTTTGAAGAAATTTAGACTTTGAAAATATATTCAAATTACAATTTTATGAAGCCAGAGTATCAGAAAAAAAATCAAATGAAAAGATCTCTTTCAAGTCGAGTAAAAAAGCATTATAAAATTTCATAACTAAGGACAAATAGAAGAAGTTTTGTTGTAAATTTCACTCAATCAAAACTTTCGCAAATGCAACACAAATATTTTATTTTCTTCAGTAATTCACAAAGAAAAAACACATTCCATTCCATGTAACAATCACTTGCAATTGACTGAGAGTTTTGCTAAAAGGTGTCAACTCGACATTTGCCGCGAAAAAACACATGGTTTGTAATACACATAGAAATCTAACGAAATACCACTCTCATTACAATCACAACGATAAAAACAGATACACACACGATCTAGACTCAAACTTATGGTAAAAAAAATCAAAAGAAGAAGTACTTTAGGATGGAATTTTTACTTGAGAGTGGCTTCAGTACTCATTGTTTACACTTGGACTCACCTCTCATCAGAGTCACAAGTGCTTTCTTCTTCGAAATTCTCGTTCACTTCATACTCTTCTCCACTAGAAAGACCACCTGTATCACTGTCAATATTACTTTCATCATCACTGTTATCATTCATCAAAATTTGTGCAACTTGTTCTGCTGTAAATCGTATATTCGCTCTTTTACTCGAGGATGCCATTTTGAAATGATTGTGAACCTATTCAGCTTTGTTGGCTAGAAAGCTCAACCAATCAGAACACAGGGTATTTTTGATACTTCGATATTGTTGATATTTTGGGGGTGCAGCTGCAGGTGGACTGCCAAACTTATCAAGCCCCACCAGTTGACGGACCAACTCCTCTTGAAATTCAACAATGGAATACTTTCGGGGCCTCTTCAGCAACTCATTGTCTTGGTGTTCAGCACGATGGATCTGGAACAAGATGTAGCTGTTCACCATGGCTATGTCAATCATGTGCAAGAACAATGTTTTCCACCATCTCATGCATTTTCTGATAGCATTGTTCTTAGCTAACATCTGATCAGAACGATCAACACCATTCATGTAGTTGTTATAGTTCTCTATAACTTTTGGCTGCTTCACTCTAATGGTACGTCATCTGTTGTTTGCTTTTTCTTTTCTTTCAAACATGCCATATTCATTTGCATTAGCAATGGAAGACAAAACAGTAACTGGTGTATTGTCTTTCCATTGCTGTGCCAAACATACACTGTCTCTTTCCCATATCATGTTTCCTCGTTCCTGTCGTCTTGCCCATTCCTTTCCCTTCTTCATGCTTTCAGGAAAGCCTTTTCTATTTTCTGTAGCTGTTCCTGTCGATGGTACACCAACTTGAAATAAATCTTTGATAAGCTTTACAGATGTGTAGAAATTATCAAAGTACAAGTGGTAGGCTTGGTTGAACTGGGGTCTCATTAGCTGTGTAACAACATAGCCTAGCCCATTTGCTGAAGGCTCATGTCCAGCCATTATCCCTATATAGACATCAAAGTCACACGTGTATCCATCTGCACTGTCAGCAAGAACCCAAAACTTTATGCCCCACTTTGTTGGTTTATTTTTTATTTATTGTCTTATGCCTTTGAGGGATATTAGATTGATGTGTGAGTATCGTTAAGAATTTAACACTGCCCCTTATGCTCAATCAAAACATCACAGGTCACAGTTCTCCAATACCCTTGATGTGGGAACTGGTTAACATTTTCACTGCCATCTTCATCAAGCAAAGTATACAGTATACAGCTCATGATCCTATGGCAGACGCCATCCTTAAACAGAGATTGTAAACCCTAGACTGTCATCAATCATTATCTTCAGCTGTGGCATCATCGATGCAACAGATGTACTGTTCTTTGAAGGACAAGCCTGTTATTTATCTCTTTTACTTTCCACTCTTGTAGAACTTTCACTCTTTTACAGAGCTCATCAAAGATTTTGTATTTTGTTTTTGAGCATTTTCTAAGTTGTGTTGGGTGGCAAAAATTTCAAAGTTACATTTGAAAGTTGGTAGTCATTTGATCCATGAGAAGATGCATTATCTAAGAATATGATGTTGTTTCCTTCTCATTTCCAAAAACCTGCATTTAACTACACTATTTGATGGTCACCACCAGGGAATGACAATTCAGCAGTCGATTTTGGTCTTGCCAATTTTGTTCAATATTCATTCCTTTTTACTTTGTATCTTTGAATAGCAAATTCCCAATAGTTAAGTATCAGAAATGGTATTTCTTTGGATTGGAATAATAGAGGATTCCACCAGTCATAAAATCAATAATGACAAAGATAGAGCACTGAGTGAAATCCTAGAAAAGAATTGAATAGAACAGATTTATTCACTCAATATATACATTGTCTGTATATATATATATGTACATTTTGTCTTTTTCTTATGTAAAATTGTCTTTGGTTATATTTGTACAAATTTATAATCATTGATCCTGAGGGCTAAATTTACGAAGTTTTCAAGTTAGCCCTCTGCCTTTCCTTGTATTACCCAGTATCCACTGGAGGAAGTGATGGCTTTACTCCAGCTCCCCATTCATGAAGATTATTCCATAGACAAAGGTTTATATGCTTCAGCATTTGACAGAAACGTACCACCCTCTCTCAATGCTACTAAGTATTCTGACATAGCTTGAACTTGTGCATACCATTCTGTGTTATCAGGACCAACAGATTCTATAGTCAGATAATCCCACAGCAAGAACAATTCCTTAGTATTCACACTTAGCCCTGTACATAACTCCTCCACATATCTTGATATTATTGTATGATTATAAGATAATGCTAGACTAGCCCATTGAGTTTGGAATCGATGACTCGTGGAGATGGTGTCTACCATTCAACATCATCTATTTTAGTACTGTTTTACGGTAGACATTGTTCCAGCTAGCTTCTGATTAATGGAAAGAATTTCTATTTTCCGTTGTCTTTTTACCTCTTTTCTCAATTTTCTGAACATAGTCCATTCAGCCATGTTATTTGTTTCCATATAAGCACTCTTTAGCATTTTGAGTATATGTTGATGGAGGATATCCAAGGCCACACATCGGACTAATATTAGCCCACTTACATTCTCTTAAAACATTACCTTTACCATACAATGAGGGTGCCCCATTACAATTAAAATACATGTACTTCCATATGGCCCTAACAAAACAAAAATTAAAAAAAGAGAAAAAAGCTTAAAACTCTTTGCTGTACAGCCAACAAAACCACTCTTAAATTTTGTCCAAATGCCTTGCGTATGTCTAGCATTTTAAATTTCTGCTGCATGTTGTCTCTAAGCTGAATATCGCATCTGAGGTGTTAAGCTGATTCAAACAACTCGCTGAAAGCTTGGGACAAGTTACATTGCCGTCAACTCCAACGACAGAGTTTGTGTTTTTGTAAACTTTAAAATTCATGGATATAGCCACGTGTGTAACAGTTCAAGCCTCTTTCAAGAGATGTTGAACTTTTTGGAAGGGAATTTACACAGATTTTATAAGGAATGTTCCATAAATCATTTGAAGTGTGAAGGGAATTAAAATTTAACAAGGACAATGGAATACCGTTATAGAGAAGGAAGTTTTTGTATGAACCAATAATAAAAACAAGCTAAATTTCTTCAAGGAGCCAGTACCGAAGAAATGTGCTGCAATACAACAAATCTCATTCCTTAGAATTGACTGCCCTTGCTTATCTAGGCAATTCATATCGTGTCAAACACACACAGCTTCACATCAATTTAACGCTGTGTAAAGGGAGTAGTGTGATGGTCATCGGTCTGTCAAAGAGCAAATAAGTTACTGGACTCCAATAGACGATCCTTTCTTTTCTTATGTTGCCATTTGGCTTGTACACACTAGCTAATAATTTTTATTTCGTGCCAATTATTTATATCTGCTTGTGACTCATCAAGAGGTACAATGTTGTTTAGGGCAGCAGTGACATTGAGGATCATGTCAATCACTAGTTTTTCCTCGACCTTGAGGAAAGAGATGGAAAGAGTATGTGATGAACCTTTCCCAAGCAGGCAGCACCCTTCCTGTTAATATTAGAAACCATGAACAGACACACGTCAAATGCAGAATAGTTGACTTACTTTTGGACAAGCAGCTTATTGGTCAATTATATAATATCTTGTTTATCTATTATATGAATACATTGAATTCTTGTTCATACAGCATAAATTAACATACTGTTACTTAAATAGGTGAGACTTAGAAAATAACTATGTATAGACAGAGCGATTTAACAGTATGTGATAATAAATGGGACAAACGTATGAAATAACATGACAAAGTACCTGAAGGAAAACTTGACATTCATCTCAGAAAGCCAATAATACGTGTATGGGAACGTCTGCAATTCCTTTTTTCACGTTAACAAGGTCTATCTGATCTTTGCCTATCTGTGCCTATGTTCTAGTGTATTATTATTAGTCAGTAGGGTGTTTATCAGTGCAACGGCTGGAAAAGCCTATGGCTTCCCCGGGTTGGACCTGTTGGAACAGTGGATTTATCGATACTGGGATTCCATCGTTATTAGCACTATTTATTGGAATCACGTAAAGACTGAAAATATAATGATTACATGTGTCTTACAATCGGGTTACAATTAAATGAAAACATTGCTAATCAAAGCTAATTTACAACACATTACCAACAAAAGAATAATAATAATAATAATAATAATAATAATAATAATAATAATAATAATAATAATAATAATAATAATAATAATAATAATAATAATAATAATAATAATAATTATAATTGTAATTGTAATTATAATTATAATAATTATAATAATTATAATAATAATTATAATAATAATAATAATTTATTGCACATTCCACAAAGTCTCAATGTGTTGCAATTAGTTATTTACAATTTCTTAAAAGTAGTCACTATTTACAAGATTTATATATCATATTATTTTACAATACTAAAAATTATAAGTGATTGGATTTTATAAATATATTAAAAATTTCTAAATTCATTTAAAAAAATTGAGATTTAACTAGTATACTATATTTAAATTAATTAACAATTAAAAGATAATAATAATAATAATAAATAAACTATATTAAAATTAATGTTTAAGGTAGTCGCACCGGCTATTTTGGGGTCTTTGTAAGGGCTTTTGTCTCCTTCGGAAATGAGCATTTTCATTTCAAACTTTTAGTAATAATAGAGTATTTATGCAGCTTTCGAAATTTGTTATTTATGTAATATGATATCTTTTTATAATTGGATTATTGAATTTCCCGCGAATTCTATAGTTTCACATTTTTTACGTTTTTCATCGCAAATAATGAATATTTCTTAAATTTAAAAAAGTAGTCTCGAACAGCATGATCAAATCGAGGTGCAATAGCTTGGGAACTGAGAAACTGTGAATACTGGAAGAGATACAGCTAATTTGAAACTCTGTAAATTTGGCAAGTCATAAAATAACGAAAAAACAAGCAAACTTCTGTCGCAAGCTATTGCACCTCGGTAACGGTGTGTAGAAGAATTGTGGCAAGTTTGATGCCTCTATCTTGAATAGCCATTGAGAAAAACATTTTGAAAGTTAATAAACAGCTATCCACATTTGATAATTCGTGCTGTGAGTTCAATATTTACGGTCAAACGGGTTAAACTAAGTGTCTTTTTGAATCAGCCATATTGCCCCGACATCTTTGACAATAAAATTCCCCTGTGGGGTATACAGAGGCAGCGTAAATTCATTATTTTTACTTACTTGGGCTTCCTGTGTAGTGTTGTGTAATATGCCAAAATGGCTGGCGTGACGGCCCCCTAATGTGAGGTTTACATTTACAAACTGCCTTGCAAATGGTAAACTAGCAACATTTATAAATCGAAAACAGCGGTAATCTATTCTAATACTAGTTTGAACTAATTTGTAGCTTGATTTTTGGGGATGGATTTGTTTTTCTTAGTGAAATTTGAAGTTGATTTCTGTTTGACCTCAAAGCTATTTACGAAGGTGTGAACATTTTGAATTAAAATCTAGCAAAACATGCAATCTTCAATTCGCTTTTTTGGCTGTGAATCTTGATAAAACTGTGTAAAAGTTACATTTATGACCTACACTTGGTTCACATTTATGATTTGTGTGAAAAAAGTTTGAAAATTAAGACCTAAAAATAGCTGGTGCGACTACCTTAAAGTATTTGCAGAAAAGATATGTCTTAAGTTTGGTCTTAAATGTTTGAAGAGAAGGACAGGTTCTCAATTCAGTAGGTATTGAGTTCCAAAGTTTAGGTCCATATATAGCAAATGATCTATCTCCATATGAATCACTAGTAATTAGTACAGACAGGCTCTTGTACAATTCATAAATGTATAGGAAATAGGTTATGTGACCAAAGTCAACAGATGCGATTGGAAAGCTAAAAAATATAAATCACCAAGAATCATACCTCTTTCCTCGATGAAAGCTTGATTAGAGCATGTGCTTAGGTCTCCGATTAATGTAATGCCAATGAGTATCTTGACAGTGTTCTGGCATTTGTTATTATGTCTGATTGGGGCATGGACATTTGAAGGACAGTCAATCAAAACTTAAACAATTGATTATGATTGTCGCGTTTTTCACCAGAAAGAACTGGCTCTGTGTGCAGGAGATATTCCTGGGAAGGCCAGACAATTCAGGCCGCAAAACAGACGCATACATTCGGTTTCTACAATTGAAAATTGAACACAAAACCGTCTTTTCTTCAACCTTATGTCACATGATGGCAGCTACCTAAACAATAACCAAGTGACTGAAAAGGATCTAAACAAGACAAAGCAAGACAACATTTTATTTATCAGCACATATGCAATACTTGTTACAATATTATAAACGATATCATATATATATAATATGACAAACATGCGCATTGTATGTGGTACAAGGCATGGGTGATTTGGCTGCAGTGTGTAACAAATAATGTTCGTGTCACCAGACCTGACTATTTGAACAACAATTCTTTTTGTTTCTATCATCAAGACATAACTCTGGGTTAATACCAAATACACCAAACACAACATCACTCAAGCTTCTTTCTGCGATGATTTCAAAACAAAAGAAGCCATTGTAAAGCAGGTCCTACAAATATGATATTTCATTGTCACCGAAAAAAAGCGAGAATTTTCGGATTTTTTCCCCATGATTGGATAAAAAAGCTGTATTCTGTTATTGTAGTTTTTATATTTGTGCCCTACTATTTGGTTCAACTGATGATTGCATTGACAATGAAAAAAATATTATAATAATGAAAAACAATGCCTCCATATTATGTGAATAAAAGTCTGGAGGTTAACTAATACGCCTTTACACAGGTAATGATTTGTCTAATTGGCACTGAAGATGCGTGATTAGCGAAAGCTTTTTTATTCATCTTTTTTAACATTTTGTGAAGCACTCTTATATTTGTCAATTAAATTTGTGCTTTTCAAGGAGTTCAAAGAGTAGCACAAACCCTTTGTTTGAAACGTGGAATAACAACACAAGTACCATAAAACGATACAGAAATCTATTGTCGAAGCCAGAACACGGAAATTAAAATTTGAAAGGGTTAAGAGTTTAGTAAATTCATAAACCTGTGAACAAGATATTTGAAATGTTTGTCATTGAAAGTAAGCATTGTCAAAAAAACGGAGCAGGAATACAATTTGTCATCTGCAAAAAAGTCGATGTTCTTGGAACCTGGATTCGAATACCTAGAAATTGGATGTTCCATTGTATTTAGCTGGAATAGAATGTATCAATTGACATCAGCAATGTCTATCTTATTGAAGAAAAGGTCCTTCCACTATCTCATTCATTCCTGCATGGACTTATTCTTAGTTAACAGTTGTTCAGAACGATCCACTCCATTCATGTAATTGTTGTAGTTTTTGATACTAACTGGTTGCTTTATGTCATCACGTGACTTCCATGGACCATTTACTTTGTTTTTTCACTTCACAATTGAAGACAAGATTGTAACCGGTCGATTGTCCTTACACCATTGTGCCAGAGAAACACCGTCACATGCTCACCTGATGTTACCTTATTCAGTGTGTCATGCCCATGTTTTCCCACTTTTCATGTTGCCAGGTAAAACCAGGAAAAAATCTTTCATTAGCTGTAAGAATTCATAAAAATTGTCAAAATGTAAATGATATCCATGAATGAGCAGTGATGGTACTGGTCTCATTACGACGACATATGCTAATCCATGTTGACTGGGAAGCTGTCCTGCTTTGCTTCCTGCATAAACATCAAAATGGTAAGTGTAGCCATTACTAGTGTCTGTAAGAATTCACAGTTTATCCCCTATTTGGTGGGCTTATTTTTCATGTATTGTCTCGTTCCTAATCGATGTTTTGACTTCACTATGTGTTCATCAATTGCGATATTTTGAAAAGGTTGGTATAATGATTTACATCGTTCTTTTCTATCAATAAATACACTGACTTTAAGTAGTTTGTCAGTGGGGTCCTCAGTTTGGGGGTCTACTACATCCAACATGCCCATTAGTGCCTTGAAACGTTCACAAGTCATTGGTCTGGACCATAATCCATGCTATAGAGATTTTGTACTCCAATATCTGTGGAAAAAGCTGACATCCACCAGACCACAGTACAATTCCAATGCAATAAATTTGCCCATCTCCTCTGGTGTTGTCTCTTGCCAAGCTCCATCAGCCAGCCATTAATATTATTATTTTTTATCTTTTGTAGAAACTCTGATATTTAGGCCAAGGTCTAATGGATATTAGACTATGCACTTGGTATGAAAAAAAAAAAAAAAAAAAAAAAAAAAATAATGATAAACCACACACACATGGTAAGCTTTCTTTCGTATTTAAATTTACCTTGAAAAAGAGTGCTGCAGACTGCTACTTTGACGCTGTAAACCTCCTCTGATATTCCATATGATGACCAAAATTCAATGATCCCTGTGAACAAGTCTTTTATGGATCCTATTTATCAATCAAATCAATCAAACTTAGTGTCAACAATATTTCATGCAATGTAAAGTATTACCTTTCTGAAAGCACAGGCTCATTACAGACAGCAAATGAACTGATAGGAGCAATTAGCAATAAGTATGCTGGTTTAAAAAGCTATTTAACGCAGTTCAGTTGCAATATCCATCCAAGCATTAGTGCAGTTTCTTTAAAGACCGGTTTAATATTGGGTTTGGGGTATTGTTTAGCAGTTTAATTACCCTGCCGGGATGATGATGCAGTCTTTTGTCAAAAGATCCAATCTTCTAGTGAAGGATTGTGCATTTTCCCAAACTTCCGTTTAATAGAAATTTTCAATAACAAATACATTTTTTTATATTTTTATTTTTTGCTCAGTTATAGTTACTTGTCCAATATAATATAAGTAAGTACCTGTTAGTTTTCCATGTACGCTTTGGTGGTCGTTTCAAGAAATACTTGTATAAAACAAAGTTGACATGATTTGGAGTCTAGGAACAGGACTCTACAACCAGTACATTCTTCAAATATTGTATACCTTAAACAGATAAACAACAAAAAAAGAAATTCATCTGATGCTCAGACTGAAATGTCCTAATTTAATATAAGTGCCTACTTAATTCAAAGGAATGTCTATGAGGGGGTAATTCAGTTTTTTTATTATGTTCCAGATAAGATAACTCAGTCATTGTGAACTAAACTTTGAAAGTGGATCTCCAGTTCTTTGAAGTAGTTGTAGAAAAGCATGGAAGGTCATCCTCATCCCTTGCCTACATTAACTATGTTCCCAGTTGTATTATCCTCACCTCGGACATCATCAATACTATCTACACATCCTCTTTCTTCACCAAATATTTTGTCAACATGATACTGATTCTTTACTGTTTTCTTGAAGACTATTCCGCCGTAGATCTGTGAACTGAGCCTCAAAGTAGGCATCGTTCACCTTCTTTGCCACCTCAGCAGGCAATTGTTCAAAAATGATTGACTCCTTTTTTTTCTTTTTATGTTTTCTCTTAACCTCTTTTGGAATTTGTTTGTACTTTTTACTGTGATCAGGTTTTGACTTTGGTGGTTGCTCAATTACTTTAGATTCCAATATTAAGCTGTTACATTTATGGGCAGAATGTTGAGGTTTGTTTAGACATGAATTTAAAATTTCATTGATCTAGGTATTTATCTAGGTAATTAATATCTTGGAATGGGTGTCCTCAGGGGCAGCACCTATTGTTGCTGTTGTTACCTACTTTTAGTATCAATGGAATCTTTTTGTAATAACCTCTCAAATTCTGTGGCTTAGATTCTACTCGATATTATCATTTTCACCGTCTCTGTTTTGTAAGGCTTCACTATTAAAGTCCATCTCAAATCCTGATAAGTTTGTAGCTTGACTTGCATTCTGCTTACAATACGGTAAATGATGTCTTAAATTCACAGTTATGTCTCTCACGTGTTAACTCAAACTGTCAAAACTAGAGCTATGTCTTGTTTATACACCTTTTGCTGTTCATTAACCGCGATGGAAGATTCAATCAAGCGAAAAAGCGTTGTCATCAGCGTATTCAACAAGCAAGAACAAATACTCACCAAAACAATGGAACATTCAATAAACATAACAAGCCAGGATATTTTACTTTAGGAGGATCTGAAAACCTCGTTCTTTAAATATTTTCGGGGATTAAAAAAGGGTAAGGCATCAAGCTTTTGTCTTCGCAGCAAGAGCACAGTTGGATGCCCACCTGGAAATACTGTTGCTCGTGTTTTTCCTGTCATCGACTCATTAGCAACTGTTACTTTTAACACAATTTTCAATGTAATCCTTGCTCGGAACATTTTCGGAGAGAAATTCAAAGCACGGACATCAAGTATTCTCGTAAATTGTTGTTTTGAAATCTAAATATGAATCTTGCACTTAATATTTTCTTCGAGATTACGTGTTTTGTAAATTTATAATGCTATTGACGACCTTCATGTATTTTTTCCGTTTTAGCAATTTCAATGTTGTTATATTTTATTGCTAAAATATGATTTTATTGAATTTATATACAATCACTATACAAAGATCGTATAATGCCTACAAATATCAGAACACAAATAAATTTCAATCCTACTTCTTTCATACTGTTCAAAAAATATATATGAAAAACTTGAAAATTATAAAATTTTTTTTTTTTTTTTGCAGTGGTGATGAATTTAGCTGAACTTGAAGATTTTTTCCAATGATATCTTTGTTAGTTATGAATGCGAAACTTACTTCGTTGATATCTTTGTCAAATAAAGTTCAAATCAATTATTTTGATGGCCACAATTTGATCTAAGTTCGATCGCATTTTGGGGTTCTTCAAGAGAGCTGCTTTACAAGCGCCAGAACAGTTGAGCTCATTTATTGTCATTGAAGTATACTTCTCAATATATTCTAATAGTTTGCCAAAAGAAAACACGTCACTCCTGACTGATGGAGCTCCACTTCTGTCAACTTTGCTTTCGGACCTTCTATGTTGTGATTAGAATACAAGAATGATTGATTATGAAACAGAACATTGGAAAATACATTCCCAAATCAATCGCAATTTAGAAAAACAAATATGTAGAGGCAAACGAGTGCTACAACATCGGCAAGGTTTGGAAATCAACAGTTTATCAATATGTTCAAAATAGTACGCTAGTTTTATAAATCCTTGATAAGACACTAAAGTACAAACACGAAATGTGTGCAGCAATTGTCTATCTAGTGGTAAACTAGCATTGAACATAATATTATAAATTATTATAAAATAGCACTATTTTGTGGTATTTCATTGTACCGCACACTTTTAGTGTGTGCACTCTAGTATCCAGGTGTAAAATGTAAATAAAATAAAATGAGCAATAAAGCTTCATTGAATTTTTGTCATTTCCTCTCAATTTTGCTTCATTATTGAGCCTTTGTTTACATTGCCGGCCATTTAGTTTGCACCATATCGTCCAAGGTTACATGATATACCTGCAAGACAATGTCTTTGTTTGAGTATAAAAAAACAAATGTTATGATTTTCTTTACTTTCGACAAGGGTAAACGTTTTTATTCCTCCAAAAGGATCAAAAGAGCACAAAGTGTTCACGGTTCGAGTGTTATCACTGTAAATGTTAATATTATTTCATAACAATTTGGTGTTCTTTGTTGAAATATACTGTTATGTTATGCAAATTCATTTTATTTTCATAACACGGTGTATTTGAGATCAAATATACTTTTTTAGAGGATTTGAAGCAATAGAAATCTCAGAAAATGAAAAGCCAAATAAAGACAAGTGTTCATGGTTCGAGTGTCCTCACTGTAAATAAAATCTTTTTGTCTAAGAAATGCTATACATATATAATAAATCTACCAAATATACTAGCTTGTAGAGCCCTTGTTCTTCTTATTTAGAGGGCAATCCTTGTGTGGGATTCTTAAATGTGCAGTGCTTCCACATTTGCATTGCTTTTGAGTAGATGTTGTTTGTCTGGGGACGTCTCCTTGTTCTAATGTAGGCCCAGTACTTCTATCTAGTCTCCTCTGCACTTCAGACAAAATCGCATCTTCACCCAAATCATCAGCCTCTCCATACGAATGTACAATCTTTTAGCGCCTGACAAACTTTTTTCCTGAAAAATAGGGAAAGACAGATAAACAACTATATGAACAGAATCGTGAATATGTGTATATCATGAAAATTGTATATTTTATTTGAAATCTGAATCGAAATCTGTACCAGCATGAAAATAAAATAATGTGAAGTCATCCCTACAAAGTATGTCATTGGAAGTTCTACAGGTGCTTCACTGGTTCGTCTGCGCTTGGCACTATCAAATATTATTAAAAAAAAACAACAACAAAAAAAACAAAAAAAACAACAACAAATGTTTGTTAAAATCATTCCTATTTTACACAATAATTTTGTCTTGTCACCCTTGATTTTTGAGATCACTGATTTTGTGTTTAATTTTTTATCAACAACTTATTTGACAGTCGTCAGTGTCATCAATATAACATATGTACATATTGTGTATATAACATTTAGCACATGAAAGAAACATGAGTACAGATGGTCACACATTTTAAACTTTTTTCCTTGTCTCATTCTCAAAACATACCAAATATCTCAGAGGAAATCCGGAATATCTTATTTGATAAAGGCAAGGAAGGTTTTGGAGATCAAAAACTAAACATAGTTACATCGATGTCACTATAATACAACGTACCACTTTTCTGGGGAACTTAAATAATCTTCGCTTGGTTGATAGTCTACATCAGATAGTTCTTCTTCTGCTGCTTGTGCTGATGATCCATTTTGTTGATGATCGAGGTAATCTTCTACGTCTTTGGAGGAATACAAACGTTTACCCTTGTCGTTAGTCCAACGATATCCTTTCCCGTATTGTTCAATTGTCCATCCACGAGAAGCAAGTTCATCATTATTCACGGATAATCTGGACGAAATCCCTACTCCACGTCTCTGATTGCCTTCAAAAGACAATGCCGAAGCGTTTGACATCTTTTATGATACGTTTTTAAAAATTTTGATGTTGAATTTCAATGAATTTTATGAAGAAAGCTAAATTAAGTTAAATACCACACATAAGTCCAGTCAGCAAATGCCACGCGAATTTTTGCCTGGTGCGAGAAAATATACTCATTGCGCATGTGCGGTGTAACGAGGTAACTAACTCAGGGATCGTCTGTTCTGGTCGCTCTTTATTGTTTCGTACGATAGCTAATTATTACAAGCTATGTAACAATTCGCGGTAGACACAAGCCAGCAAGAAAGACATCCCTTAGTAGGCGCAGTTTGTTAGAAGGAATTCCTAAGACTAGACCACTATCCTTACTATCCCAACTTGCTCATAGAGTACGAATGAATTGTGTGTTTGTAAGGCTACAGGACACGCTTTATATAGCTACTTAACATGATTCCTTGTTTACTCAAATAGTACTAACTTGGTGGCATTGTTTGGGTTACTTTTAAGAAGTATAAGCATCGTATGATCTTACAGTCAAGTTACGATGCTAAAATTAAAAGCTAGACTGTTGCTAAAAAAACACTAATAAAAACGATACTAATAAATTCGTTAACATTTGCATCGTAACAGCGGCACACGTTGCTATGCACTCCGCGATTGTTTACATCCGGAGCGAATCATTGCACGCCAAGGATCGCTCAAAATCGTCGTATTCTCGGATGCAGGCGTATAAATATCGATTGAATATGCATACACATCATGAACAGAAATTAACATAGTAAAAAAATGAGAAGGGATAATTTTCTCATTTTTTTGCGGTTTTTCTATCCATAATCAAATATTCAAATCTTTATGGATGAGACAACATTTAATCATACGCAAGAAATATGCACAAAAATGCGAAAAATACCCGACCGATTTTATTAGTAACATTCAACTGGTTTCCTTTATGTTGTTGTACATGGTAAAAATCGCACTTGTCAATAAAACATTTATTGTCCAATGAGAAGTTAGAAAAGCACTAATATGGCTTCTTTGAAAACGAATCCCCGCGCGAGTCACTCGCTTTATTACTCTCTTCTATGTTTGAAAAATGTTTAAAAAAATCGACGAAAACTTCAATGTGAAATGTGTAATAATTAACTTATTGGTAATCTAGCTATCTTTTATTATTATTATTATTATTTTTTATTATTTTTTTATTTATTTTTTTAATGCTTTCTCATTTGTTAAACTTAATTAATTACAAATTTTCTATGCTAATTATTTAGTTCTCAAAATACATGCATACTGGTATTTACATTTTTCAAAATTTAACTTTTTTATACTGTACTATAATTTTATGAATATAACATTCTGCTTCATATTTTAGAATCTATAATCTAGCTATCTAATACGGCTGTGCATTTTTAATTATCAAATGTGAATACTGCGTAACTCGTTTAAAAAATCCGAAATCTAAGAATTACAAAACTCAAATTAAAAACAACAACAAAAACACATAAAGATCTCAGCGATGGAGAAATATCTTACAAAAAAAGTAAATAGTTTATAGGAATTATTGCAAACAGCTTATATGTTGGTGGTAAAAAAGAAATTAATTAAAGGAAGATCGGCAAAAAATGTAAACATACCGGCGCCACGTTTCTTGTCCTGTTCTGTCATTTTAAAAGTGAAAAAAAAAAAAACATTTTCACAGCCTCTAAAACGTTTAGACAGTTCAACAGAACGGCAATGGGCTGCTCGTGTTGCTCGATCACTTTCCGTGACGTCACGCCTATTGTTTAACAAAGTTAGGTACCAGTCCTTCAAATCGCGCGGTACAAGTTATCTAACAGCCCAATATTTTTCTTTATAAAAAAATCAGAATTGATCAAATTACCGTAATTTCTTCACAATTATGTTTTATAAGGTATTTACTTTATATTAAAATCGAAAAAAAAATCCTTCATAGGACCTTTAAGTGCACTTTCACTTTGCCGTTCCATGAGCTTACAAATACGTAGATATTGCATTTTCGTAATGTAAACATTTTTAGCTTGCATATTCTTGCAAGTCAACACAATGAACCAACCGCTTTTATAACAGTGTTGCATGGTAATAGTGTAATGACGTAATCCACTTATTATAATTTCAAATGACTTAATTGATATAAATAGACCGAGCAGCTCTAAAAAATGGAAACAAAATTTAAGATGACGTCATTCACTTTTAATAGTTATTTTAAATGAAGTACATGTTAATTCAAAGTTTTGTGCAAGATTGTGCATGTGCTGTGAACAAATTCTCAGAAACATGAAACTATGATGAAAGTGTTCGATAGTTTCAAATAAATACGACGAGAAATGAGGAGTTAACGATCTTTATTTCAATTCAACAACTAACTAAAAATACATGCAGGAATTATGAATTGTTGTAAACGTTTTTTATAATTTCTTTCATCCTGGTATAGATTTTGCAATTGTTCTAAGTCTTGGGGGCTCTACTACGCCTCAATATTTCCCTCCATCTTTATAACTAATCCACTTAAGAGTTTGCCATTAGCAGCACCAGCCGCCAGTGTGTGAGTGCAAATGACATGCGTTTTAACCTGAAGGCACAGTGTAGTTAACTACTCTATTGCGTGCAAATCATCACTAGACTCACTGGGAACTATCCTGGATTTGGACCCACAGAAACCTTTTCTGATGTTTTCTCTAGGACTCGTTTAATTTTTTTATTTCACATCACATCTACTTGATTATTGGGAAATTTGTTTTTTTAAATGTCCATTGGAGCACAATCTGTATTATTTCTTTTTTTCTTTTATAAGAGGAATATTCACAATTCTTTTACGCTCATGTTGGCTGTCTTTAGATGACTACCAGCAGTCTGGTAACAAATGAGATCACAAAAGTAGTGTTTTATATCGTAGAGTTATCATTTAAAGGTTTCTTTGTTTTCTTTGCTTGATTATAATTTCATTTGTTCTTTTAATAACAAATGTTTTAATGAACAATATTTTAAAAAGAACTGTATTCAGTGTTTTCAGTTTCCAAAAAAAAAAGAAAAAAAAAAAGATTTCCCTCTTGAGTGTGTTGAAGAAAGTGCACATCTTACATCCAGCCTTCTAACATTGACTATGTGCTCACAATCATAATGTTTATTTGTAACTTTGAAAGGTCCTGTCTTGTTCTCCAATGACACTTATCTATCGGAGTGACAGCAATTAGTATTAAAATAGTGATTAAAGTTTTGAAGTATGAAATTATTTGCATGTCGCTTGTCCTCGTTTTCAGCTACCAAAACACAACCATTGTCAAATTAAATTTCAAGTTTTCTACTGATCGTACATCCATTGTAACTGCAATACTTTCTTTTTTAGTTTTAATCTTTATTTTATGTTTTTCCGTGGTTTGCGGTAACATGCGCTACTTTAAAAATCAAGTGATAAGAAAAGAATTTTTTTTTTCAAGTCTCCCAGCGTGGGATTCGAACTCGCGTACTTCCAATGAACCGCCATTTTGAAAAGAAGACAAGTAGATTGCTTGGGCTGCCTGTGATAATACTAGTAATATTAATTAGAAAATGGCTTGTGAGACCACGTTTGATATTTTAACATTAATCAATTTTAAGGGTACGGTTTTTGTAGAAATGGCATATCAAAATGTACACAAAGTATTAATATTATGAAATTACACTTACAGTTACCTGATAGAACTTACCATGCCATCTAATCCTGTACTTTAAGCTTGAGGTTCTTGAATTGAAGATACATCCTTAAAGGGAAAATTTGTTTTAGTTTTTTTAGCTAATTCCAATTTTTCTTTCTTTTTTTTCGTTTTCATTTGTTTTCAATGCTTGTTGTTTCATCTTTTTCACTCTATGCATACCTTGCAATTTGAATATTTCCATAAGAGATCATTTCCATTTCTAACATCATCTATACACCAGTACCACATTTGAGGTGCTGCCAGTTTCCCCACCCATCGCACTCGACAGCATGATGTCGCCATGAAACATTGACTGAGCATTCGATACATTTGTTGTTAATTTCCATTGTTGAAGCTAGTAAATTTATAGTAGTTGTTGAATCAAGCTGTAGTTGTTCTTGTAAGTGGTTGTTTAAAAAAAAGTACCCCTTTTATAGTGAATTCTAAATTCTAAAGGCTATTGTTAATAAAGTATAATTTGCACCAATAGAATTCCTTGTTTTGAATCTATTTTTGAGCAAAATTCTTCGAACAAATCGACTGCGCATCCCCACGCTAACAACATAGATTTTTTATTTTCTTTTATTCTTATTTTTTGTGATCTCGACATCAAAAACTTTAAATTTGAAAACCTTATCTTCTAAGCTTTCGATTGGTATAACCCTGACAGCCAAGATGGGATGAATTCTCCAACTAAAACTTCTAGCCTTGACCCTATACCCACTGTGCTTTTAAAGGAATCTATTGATGCTCTCTTGCCGGTCGTTACAAGAATTATTAATGGATCACTTGCTTCTGGTCTGGTTCCTAACAATTTCAAGACTGCTGTAGTATCCCCTGTGATAAAGAAGCCCAACTTGGATGCAGACTGTTTGAACAACTACAGACCGATTTCCAATTTGCCATTTCTGTCCAAAGTTCTAGAACGCGCTGTTCTATCTCAGCTGCTGGCCTATCTTAATCTCCATGAACTATTTCCTCAATTTCAGTCAGCATATCGTTCATGTCACAGCACTGAAACCGCACTGCTTCGGGTACAAAACGATCTTCTGTGCTCTGTTGATGAGGGACATGAAGCTCTCCTGATCCTCTTGGATTTCTCAGCGGCGTTCGATACTATCGACCATGAGATTCTAATTGAGCGTCTTTCAACTAGGTTTGGCTTCAGTGGCACTGTCATCGCTTGGCTACGTTCCTATCTACATAGTCGAACTCTGTGCGTCAAAATTGACGACCTATCGTCATCTCCTTACACAGTCGAACAAGGAATCCCTCAGGGCTCAGTACTTGGTCCGGTTCTGTTTTGCCTGTATGTTTCTCCACTCGAGGACATCATTACATCACATGGACTATCGGCTATGACTTACGCAGACGACACACAACTGTACACTATTGTACGCAAACAACAACGAGACAAAGCTCAAACAACTATCGAGAACTGTATACAGGATATAAAGACCTGGTGTACTATCAACAAGCTAGTTCTAAACGACGGTAAGACAGAAGCATTGCACATACGCTCAAAGTTTTCACGTTCAACATTCACTGATATTACAATTAGTAATCTAACAATAACACCCAAGCCTGATGCTCGTAATTTGGGAGTAGTCTTTGACCAAAACCTCTGCGCCAAAAGTCAGATCAACAGCTGCTGCAGAACATCATACATGGCACTGAGCAACATCAGTAAGATACGGAAGTATCTAAACCAACAACAAGCTGAGAAACTGGTCCACGCGTTTGTTACTTCTAGAATAGATCAATGTAACAGCCTACTTTGCGGTGCACCTCAATACGAACTTCACAAGCTTCAAAGAGTGCTTAATTCTGCAGCCAGGATCGTTAAAAGACCTAAGCCTGACGAGAGTACCCAAGACGTGTTGCGCAGTTTGCACTGGTTGCCAGTTACTGACCGTATCACGTATAAGATACTGCTACTAACCTACAAGTGTCGAAATGGTCTTGCACCAACATACCTATCATCTTTACTAAACGAGTACAGCACTTCTCGTCGCCTGCGATCGTCCAATAAAGGACTCTTAACTGTACCTAGATCCAATTCAAAGACGTATGGTGACCGAGCTTTCTCAAATGTGGCGCCAAAATTATGGAACTCACTACCATCAGACATTAAACAATCAGATAGTATTTCTACCTTTAAAAAAAAGTTAAAGACATTTCTTTTTCGTAAGACATATAGTTGCTAATAGGATATATTTATATTTATAGGAATAAGGAAAAAAATATGGACACTATTCTGAATTAATATTTTAACATTGATGACTTTATTAATTTTTCTACACATCTTAATTTATTTTATTATTTTATTTGTATTTAGTTATAGTAATATTTTTATATTGTTAAAAGCATAGAGACTTGTGTATATATGCGTTTTTAAGAATTAAATTATTATTATTATTATTATTAAGCAAACTCATTTAATAATAATAATAATAATAAATGTGGTCTTCTATAGCGCTTCCTAAAATTCTCGAAACGCTTTACAATAAATTCCTAATAATATTATTTATATATAGATAATTAGTTATTAGAAAATTGATAAATGATAAAATAGATAAAATAGTGGAAGTTGAAAAATTAACAATACGTATTTACAAAGAGATGTGTTTTTAGCGATTTTTTGAAAATTTCTAGTGTTTCAGAGTTTTTTAGTTCTTCTGGCAAGCTGTTCCATAATTTTGAGGCTGCGACTGAGAACGCAGTGTCACCGTAGAAAGCAGTATTGGTAGAGGGAACAGTTAATAAGTTAAGGCCTGAGGATCTAAGGGCACGTCCTGGTCTGTATCTTTCTATTAATTCCCTCAGGTAGTCAGGACAGAGACCATGAAGCACTTTATACGTGAGTAATAAGATTTTATAGACAATGTGCTGTTTAATTGGCAACCAATGTAGATTGTACAAAACTGGTTGTATATGTTCAGATTGTTTTGTTCTTGTTATAACTCTGGCTGCAGTATTTTGGATCCGTTGAAGTTTTGACAGTTGATGGTAAGCCATACAAGACAGAGTTACAATGGTCGAACTTGGATGTAACGTAAGCATGGATTAGACGCGCTGTCTCGGATGGACCAATGTATTTCCGAATCTTGCCGATGTTACGGATGGCAATGGAGGTAGATATACAGATATTATTGACATGACGGTTCAGTAGAAGTTGACTATCAAGGACAATGCCAAGGTTCCGTGTTTCAGCACAGGGTAGAATATCGATACCGTTGAGATTGATTGAAAGCTGCTCCTGGTCTTTTTGTCGAAATTGAGATGTAAAATGGAGGATCTCAGTTTTTCGTTGATTGCAGACAAGCTTGTTGTCATTAAGCCATGTTGTAATGTCTTTTAAACAGTGCTGAAGAGATGACAGACGGTCAGCCTTGTTAGATGAGTTAAGAGAAATACACAACTGCGTATCGTCTGCGTAAAGCATACAGTCAATACCATGAGATAGGATCACATCTGGAGCTAAGTACATGGAGAACAGGACTGGTCCAAGAACTGAGCCTTGTTGGACACCATGATGAAGTGGACACTTGTTGGATGTAGTGGTGTTGATGGTTACGGATTGTGATCGTCCTCTGATTTACGAATTGAACCATTGCAGCGCTTTATCAGTAATACCATACCTATGTTGAAGTCTGTTTAGCAGTATGTCGTGGTCAAGTGTGTCGAAAGCAGATGATAGATCCAACAACACAAGCACCACTTGCTGCCGATTGTCGATAGAACGCTTAATGTCATTCAATACTCGTATGATAGCTGTCTCCGTACTGTTGTTAGGATTGTCTTTCCTTCCTGTCATCCAAGCATTGTATTCCTCATTGTTCTTCTTGGAGTCCTCCACTGTCCACTTTGAATGAGCTGAGGTTATAGTCATGTCACCAAGCTGATTGCAATACTCGGGTGCATCGCAGATTGGATAAGTAGAGCGTGCTATGGAGTTACCAGTTGAGGATCTCCTTCCATCCCATCACCAACACACAGATAATTGACATTGAGGTTTAATTGGTAGGACTCATGTTTTTTTACTGTATATAGTTTAAAAAGCATTATTATATTGCTTTCATAACCGTAATGATCATTCAATTTACTGTATTCATTACCACTGTTCAGAACATTCTACAATACTAATCTCCGTTATATTCTAATTCGCTCCCCCGCTCAAACCAATATAAAACATTTACCATTAAATACTACAAGACTTCAGGGGAGTGTCCACACGACAGCGCGTGCGTGCTTTATTGAACTCTGTGACATGTTTTGAGTACAATGATAGGCTATAATCATTCGATAAAATTGCATAACGTAACCGGCGTTTACATAACAATTATGTTGTCGTAATTGGGGATGAACCCTTGCTTGTATCTGGAATGTGTTCATCCTCTTTATGTTGCACTTGATGAATTCGTTCATTTTTTTTTTTTTGTATATATCAGCACGACGGAAGAACGGTCGTTGGACGCGAATGGATTATTGCACAACTTGCACCCTTTTATATACGCGTCCCTTCACTGAACCGTATACTCTCCAGAGTATACTTAGCGTTCCATTATGCCTATACGCTAGTTCCGTAAACAATGATAAATACATTTATATTCTAATTCGCTCCCCCGCTCAAACGAATATAAAACATTTACCATTAAATACTACAAGACTTCAGGGGAGTGTCCACACGACAGCGCGTGCGAATATAAAGAACGGGCATAGCTAAGAGATCAAATGATACTTGATTGATATGAATAAATAAATAAATAAATAAATAAAAAATCAATAAATAAATAAACAAGTAGGAAAGTGGAAAGTGTAATACATTATAATGGTAGGCGCTGGATCAGTAAAGGATGGGACTTAGAGGCCTAACGACTTAGACACTGACAGAAGGGCTTCGATGTTGTCTTTGATGTAACCATCTTTTGTTTTCTCCGACTTCCATCGCCCATGCCTTTTGAATAAACGATCTGAAATGTTAGCGTTTGCAGCAGCAGAAGCCCCCCCCAGCTCGAAAGCTATGTAAACTGAACATGTCTTTAGGGAGGCCAATGCACTCTAATGCTTCTAAAACTATTTCCCGAGACCTGGAATAGGATAATGGTTTGGACCCACGAAGAATATATATGCCTGTAGAGCTGAGAAAAGTTAGAGACCTAAATATAAATTCGTCTGAACCCAAAGGGATTTTTACAACATCGAGATACCTGTGTACAAGTTGAACAGGGCATGTAGGGCCGAAGGTCTTAGCAATAACAACCCACGCGCCATCTCGGTAGATGTCTGTTTTACTCTTTTCTATGAAAATGCGGACAAACGTAGGTTCAAATTGAAAATCACAACCTCTGAGATTGATGACTTCACTGAAACGCAAGAACCCGGTGTAACTAAGAACACTAATGGCCAACACTCTTAGATCTGAAAGTGTGGCTAGGTGGTAACCAAATTTGGAAAATAAGCGCTTCATAACATCTGGTGAAATAGGTTCTTTTTTACGCACAGGCTGGCTTAGAATTCTTTTAGCGGATTGTAGTATGGTGGAAACCATGCTATGTTTACAAGGATCCCCAAACCCTGAAATATCGTGATACCATTTTATCCCGTAATGAACCTCGTTTATTATGCAGGATGACACACCCTCTTGAATTAAGCTAACGATAAATAAGCAGATATAGTTAGTGGAAGCGGGGAGAATAGAAATTTCTGGATAATTGGCAGCCCATTTCTGCCAGCGTTGGAAACCGCGACGGTACTTAGTTTGTGTGTTCTGTGCTTTGCTTTGTGTGAGCAGGCCAAAGACACTGGTGGGTAGATTTTGCAGGCTGGGGTCTTGAACGTTATTGAATTGTCTTGAAACTGCATCTTGTAATAAATCTACAAAAGTAGATCAAAAGGTTAGCCGTAAAATCCTGATAGATAATTGACATTGAACCTGAAAACACTGATGGTAGAGATCTCATGTAAGTCAATCGACTAGTGTGCATAGCAGATACACAGTGGTAAAGCTAAGGTTGCACAATACGTTTCTCTGTCAATCGACTATATTGAGCTTTTTAAGTGCTAATCAGCTAAACAATCATATACATTCTGAAAAGCTAGATTAATCAAGAATAACTCATAGGGGTCAATCGACCAGTCAATTGGTGGTATAAGAGCTGCACCACTCTCATTAAACTAATCAGTTCTGAAGGAATAGACGGTAATGACCATGTTACTTGCTAATCAGCTGAACATAAATTATCTGGAAAAACGAACCAAACGTTACAATCGTAACTAAGTCAGATCAATAACCTTGTAGTGTAAAATAATCAAATAACAAACCCTTGTAGATTTTGGCTGCTTTCTGTCAATCGACCTTAATAAGCAGTTAACAAGCTATACAATCGTATGCTGGCTTATAAAGCAGCCCAATCGTTTTTTTTTTTTTTTTTTTTTTTTTCTAATCAAGATCGACCATACCAATCGGCTAAGTCGCTAATCTTGAGTATTTCTATCTCTTTTTTTTTTTTTTAATCATTATTATTATTACATAGTTACGTATCGGCCAATGGCGAAGCGATACGAATAGCAATAACCTGGCTCGTAAATCTTGATGAACCCAACAGGGAATCTTTGTAATTACCTAAAACGAAAATACCGATCCCACTCGAAAAAACGATGCATTCTTTAACGTAGGGTTCGTAGTTAAAGGCGTCCTCGAACAGTAATGGCCAAAAACCGCGAGAAGGCCAATAAGGGACTATTAAAGTACCCGATGCTTTACTGGCTAACAAGTGTTTAATGGCTTGAACGACACAGTTATTTTCACCTGCCCAGCTAACCGAAAAAGCTACTACGCGTTCTGAGCCGGGAACAGAAAAACGAGAATTAGAACGAGGAAGGTGGGCATTAAACGAATCGGCAAATCTGTCTACGGTATGTGGGCCCCAAACCTTGTCTATATACAAGAAAAACTGACGCAAAGTTGCCCAATCATCATAATCCGTAGTCTTACTGATATCGTCCACAATTTTGTTCAACTCTCTAGGGATCCAGTACAGTAATAAGCAAATACTGTTATTATTACATAAAGTAAAAACATCTATAGCCAAACTTTGTAAATCAGGTTTGGGGCTACCCGCCTCTAGAATTCTAACCGCTGCCTGAGAAGCAAAGTGATCTAGGGACTGTATAATGATTGATATACTTTATATTAAGTATAGAGATGTTATTTTTCCAAAAAAAAAAAATATTTCTTCTAAAGCCTCGTTATGACGACCGATATTGATGCGATCATACCAAGAAATTCAACCATCTATAATTTTGTATAAATATCTGGTCTTGAGCCTTGTTAAATTCCCTACTACAGGCCACATGGAAACAATATGTCCTACTACACTGGCCCAATCTCGTGTAGTCACGTAAGGAGCTTTATTTAAGAAAGTATTAATTACCTGGAAAAACTTTGTCAGACGGTTAGTTGTGATCTTAAGGCTACCTTCGTTTAAATCCCAATCGATACCCATCCGGCAGACCGAATTCACTGGTTCCCATAACGATTTTGTGCTATTGATAACAAAACCCGAATTCCGCAGGGTTAGCTTCACTAATTCAGAATGATTTTTTATTTTATTTTATTTATTTATTTATTTATTTTATTATTATTTTTTTTATTATTATTTTTATTTATTTTTTATTTATTTTTTTTGCCGAGTCCCGCGAACACGAAAACCCACAGCCGTCGTCTATAAGTAGAGGACGATGAACACTCCATTGAATCTCCAAAACTTTACTAAGGGCCTCAAAACTTTGGTAGAAATATATGGAGCTGAACTTAACCCAAAAGGGAGAACAGAAAAACAATGCTTTTTAATACCGTTAAACACCCAAGAAAATCCGGGAAATATATCTATGTGATGGTAACCCGATTTAAGATCAAACGAGAACAAGAACCCGCCTTTGCTAACATAGAACATAAGTAAACGCCAGTCCTCGAATTTAATTTTTTCCTTCCATAAGCATTGATTGACATGACGCAAATCAAGAATTAAACGTTTCTTACCCGATGACTGAACAGAAACCGACAGTGGGTTCACTACGTGAGGGATGAATGGCACCTCAATAACGGAATCGATATTTAGGAGTTCTAAAATCGCGGACTCAACAAACTCAGTGTGGTCGTAAGCAGACTTATTATTCTCTAAAATGACACAAACTGGTGTTTCGATAAAAGGAAGTCGGTATCCGTGCTTTATAACATCTAAAACAAACGTGTTGGCATTGATAGTTTCCAAGTATGTAAAATGCCTGGCTAATCTACCCTTGAGTCTCAGGGGAATATCACTTTGCTCATATTCAAATTTTTCATCAATATCATAATCAAAATGCAAGTCGTTTATGTTACAATAAACAAAGGTGATTCGCTTTGCATGAAACGTATAATAAATAATAAACACTATACCTTAACGGAGCTTACTGATTACCTCCACTGCGTGGTTGATTGTTAACAGTTGTAGTTGTACTCTTAGGAGAAAACCTTCTACAGTCGGCTCTCTAATGCCCTTGTAACCCACAGGCAAAACAAATATCGTTAGGACCCGCCCTTCTGGTTTGAAATCTGTTGAACTGTGTTGGTCTGTAACTAGCTGATGGAGGGTAGTGCTGAGACGTCTGGCTTGGTGGATGGACAGTAATGTGGCTAGGAGAAAAAGGTTGTGTTAAAGTGTAGGGCTGTGTTCTTGCTCTAGGAGGGGGGTTTCTTTGTTTTAGCTGTGTTTTCTTACGCAGCGCCGTCTGCTCGGCCTTTCTGATTTTTCGCTCGTCTTCACTGCCACTAGCCAGCTCGTCCGACAAGTATTCGTTTACCAAGTCCCAACCCGCCTGGGATTTATCAGCAAGCCTGATAAGCTTGTTACGTTTTTTGATCTCCTTAGCCAGGTTATCAAGCGAACTGTTGGCTTGTCCGTACTTTTTCTTTGCTAGGGATTTTTGCGCTGCTTCCACGTGCTCGGCTAACGATGTATTAAATTTATGTTGTTGTTTGTTACCCTCGTATTTGAACGTTAGCTCTGAGGATTCTTTTATCTTCTTGGCCACCGATTCTGATGACGACGTCGCTTCGTCTCGCAGATCTTCTTTTAATGACGATAACTTCTTATCGAGATAATCCTTGAAAAGTGAAAATGTATCTGCAAGATCTGGATTTGTACAGCCCTGCATATGGTCAGGATTCTCCGTTGGTTGTTGGTCAGCTACTTCTCGTGTTTCGTCTTCAGATATCAAATCTACACTCAGTTGCAAAATTGTTGGGACATTGACAGTTTTTCCCGTTTCCTTTCGAAACTTCTCGTTTTTTTATGTATACAACGTTTTCACCCGCCTCAAATCCCCCTCCCCCCGCATCAATGTTGCATTGGCATTGTTGTGACATGTTAATCGTCATGGAGACTACCAACATTGTGGAGGTTAGAGTTTGAGAACAATACTGAGCGGTTTACGTCTAAATTATGTGTAGTGTCCCAACTAATTTTGCAACTGAGTGTCTGAGTCATTTTTGCAATATAACTCGCACGCTTGTTTTATAACTGTAAATGAAACGTTTTAAAATGAAAAGCCTCACGATATACAACCAAAAAAAAGAATGAAAATGACATTTAAACAACGAAATGAGATGTTTTCACGTAAAAGAAAAACGTCATATGACAGCCATTATGTAATAGCGCGCGTAAATATGCAAATTTCTTTTGTAAATGATCAAGAAGGAATTCCTTAGTTTTGTGTCGTGTTAGACTTGATTGTTAAGCATTAGCTTTTGCGTAACACTTGTAAGATTGCAGTTTGTTACATGATTTTACATTTGTCACGATAAAGATGAAAGATGATAGCCACAGTTAACCCGGTTAACTGTTTGAGTAAAGGATTATGATAGTCTAACAATTTTATTATCATGCTGTTGTGGTTAACTGTGCAGTTCTTAAAGATATAATATGCAAACATCTCAAAGTTATAATGGATATGTAGTAGTAATCAAAATGAACATATGATGGTATATGGATATTAAAAATATTTGCGAATGACGGATAAAACGAAGTGAATTGAGAGGTTAACTGTGGTTGACTGTTCGTTGTCAATTTCACTTCACGTGGTATGAAAACATAACAATTTATAAACATGTCAAAAACATAATACCTGGTTTTAGCATGGGTTTCTTATTAACTAATCTTCAATTTTAGGTTGCCAGCGTTGTTCATATTTTGTAGTACTGTTGTTGTAGTATACCCGTGTTAGCTAGTGTGAGCGTCAATGCCTGCTACTGAATTTTGTCACCATTTATAGGGGTTATGCTATATACGCTCGATGTGCGTTCATGTTTTTAATGTCATTGCATTTTTCACAAGTACAATTTTGACCAAGAAAATATTGCGATTTTTCCATGTATGACAGTCTAAGGTTCGGTAGGTGTTCATGCTACTTTGATTTATCAGTTTGTTTACTTTTGGTAACGCTTTCACACATTTGGTTTGCGCGAGAGAAAAATACGGAGCCTATATTCAAATGTACAGTTATATCTGTTATTTTTTGCTAATCATTTTGTTAAGAAAATTCACTTTTTCGATGGCAATTTTTCACCACGTTTATGGATTTCCTCAAAACTCCATATTTATTTGCATTTTTATGAATTACACTTTATGTATCAAATTCAAGTTTGAATGTTTCTTGTAACTATTTTTATCGACGGTGTTGTTCCCAGACACTCAGTTGCAAAATTGGGGGGAGGGGTTAGAGTTTGAGAACAATACTGAGCGGTTTACGTCTAAATTATGTGTAGTGTCCCAACTAATTTTGCAACTGAGTGTACATCGGTGTGTTCTAAAGAAGTCATTAGTATAAACTGACAAGAGAGGAGAGAGTTCAAAATATCAGCACGACGGAAGAACGGTCGTTGGACGCGAATGGATTATTGCACAACTTGCACCCTTTTATATACGCGTCCCTTCACTGAACCGTATACTCTCCAGAGTATACTTAGCGTTCCATTATGCCTATACGCTAGTTCCGTAAATAATGATAAATACATTTACTCTTGCTGGAGTATAGGCCATAGGAATTTTGTGAAATCCCTGATCTAGGCTTCTCCCTTGATAAAGCAGAAGCTCGTAATTTTCTGCCCGTGACAGGTGTGGCATTAACACTTCATGTATCGAGTTTTGACTATTTAAATCAACAATGACGTTGGCATGTCCTAATCCACAATTAGACAGCAGTGTTTTGGCAGCTGTACTGCCAGGAGGTATCTGATTGTCAGTTTTTCCTAAACAGCACATCTGTTATGTACTTGTCTTTTTTAGGACCTTTCCCTTTTCAGTTGGAATTGCTTGGTGTGAAATTTCCTTTGGCACTGTAGTTAAAGACACGCCTGTGCTGAGAATAAGATGTCCTTTTTGCAGTTTCTGTAGTTTCATTAGATCCCCTGGAAGTAGATGCAGTAGCTGTAGCATCAGTTCCACTAGCAGAAATTCCAATTTATCCTACAAAGCAAATCAAATAATGCAAAAAACAATAAAAACAACCCTGAACATTCCAATTTACTGAATAATTCAAAACAGAGTCGTGACCTTTTCTGGTCCATATTAGCCTTAAAATTAGCTATGTGCAATTTCTTTAATCGGAGCATGAAATAATTAAAGGCGCAGTAACTGCGCATGTGGTACTCCTATAAAAGCGATCTTAAAATAGAGAAAAAACGTTACGATAGACGATAGACGATAGACAAGAAGGAAACGTTGTACATTGCCGTAGGAATGTTATTGTACATGGGCTGACTTTTTAAAATTAAGAAATCTAACATGGCTCTCGACCAATCAAATCGCGCGCTTTATTCGAATTATTTTATAAAATAAATTATTTTTTTCAAAAAAATCAAAATCGGGCTACCTGTGCTTTGTGCTTTTTTTCCCTTTGCAGGGCTCAATTATCCAATTTCGTGGTTGTATTTTCACAGAATGAGAATTATTTTGTCCATAAATCCTCTGTAATAGAGTCTGATTACATTTATATTTGGTATTCATGTCGTTTGTTAACTGCGAAAACAAAAAATCGCTTTGAGAAAGCATCGACTGCACATGTAGTTCCTTCTTAAAATATCGCCATGAAGATAGGCCTAAAACTTCAAAAATACTTGAAACGACTTTCATAATGTAAATTAACGAAAAACCGCTTGGAAATAAATATTTTGGTTGTTAAATAAAGATAAATTTCGACAAAAACTTACCACTGATTGGTGTTCTCCTCTGAAATCTGTAAACGGGCCACGCCAGATCACCGAAGTTGTGTGTGGTACTTAGAGTCGAGGCTGCACATTGCGTCATCAGATGTCGAATCATCGAAACACACAATTTAGCTTATCAATCTTCCTAACTACTCATAAAATTTCATTTCATTATTCGTGCCCAGAAGAAAGTAACAGCGAATCGGTTACGTCCACTGTAAAACAGGCTGATTGCTGATTTGTGACATTTGCTATTTGTAAGCCGTGGGATCCCCGTGGAGGCCAGGTCGCGAGGCCGTGTTACACTCTTTCATTCACTCATTTGCGACAACATAGTGGTACTCCGTCTATGACTAGGAGTACCACAAAAATTCACTACACAGAATTACTTTTAGAAACGTAGTAATTGCTTTTAAAAACTTTTGAGCACAGATCACTCACGGTGTGATTACTTTTGAAAACGTTGTATAATTATACAAATCATTTGTCTCATCAAATGAAGTTGATTAGCTATATTGTTTCGACTGCAAGCTGTAAGGATTATTTTATCAGATAACATACTATGCTGCCGTGCTTGGCTCTTATTGGCTTAAAATACAATCGCCTGTTAAATGTACACATCAAATCCAGCACATGCGCATATCATGACACAGCCTTTCCACAATTTTACAAAACAAATTCTGTTTAAAATTTGTTTAAAGTTAATTTCAAATGTCAGCGAGGTCACTAGTTGATGTAAGATTTGCACAATTTCACAAAATTTTCTAATTATTGTTGGTAAGGGAGATTGCTGGGCAATCTGAAATATTCACACGACCCCTTCAAAAAATATTGAAAACCCCGATATAGGAACAAAGAGGTAGGAAATGTGTAATAGAATGCTTAGTAATTGCATTTGCATAAAAAATGTATTCTGTTACTGGTCATCTGCCAAGACTAAAAAACTCCCTTTTGTGTTCATTCTTTGAAAATAGTCCTGTAGATTCTCTCTGTGATGGTTTTTCATATTTCTCATATTGTATGTGAATTAGCTTTTATTGATTTTTATTCAGACTGGCCCAACAATAGAATGTTTGCAGAATGATTTAGATTTATTTATAAACTATTTAATGCACTTCACAAACAATGGAATTATTTACATGAGCGGTCATGGTGAACGGACGTGACTGAAACTTCTCGTATAACGAAGTTTATGCAAAACATAAGTCTACTAAAAACATTTTAGTGAGTAAAAGGCCAACACGATCACATCAAGTAATAAAACCTCCAAAACTCGCCACGCTCGTGGTTCCACTTGAGTTTTGAACATTTTTTGACGTCATCTATGATCAATAACAAGAGAGACAATGAAAATCTATGTTCGATTTGTTAAATGTTTGATGCAAAAAAAGTGAAAGGAGGTATAAGTTTTGATCGCTACATGGTTTATTGCAATAGTAAAGATATAAATTTAGCTTAACTTCATATTCAAGACAAGTTAAGTTAGTAAACTATCGTTTTATTGCATTTGTCACTTAATGTTATAGATAGGTTTTTGTTTTTTCCTGACAAAATAAAAACGACTACATCGACGGAAGTGTTTTTTTTAATTCTTTTTTTTTTGGGGGGGGGGGGGGTCGGGGATTCTTTTGTATGATCGAGTCAATATAAGTTGGGGTTCCTTTATCAATATAAAACTGTTGGAAAACACTGTCAAAAAATCCTTATTCAAGTACACTTTAGAAGCAACTCTATTTTCACTCAAGTCACGGCATCTGAATAAATAATATGGGTTGCTTGTTGAAGTGTGTTGTTTGTCAACGAAGTTCGTCCACAACAATTCACAACAATTCCCTTCTCTGACATTCTGCAGTAAAGACATAACGAAAAGCGCCTTGGCCAACTTCCTCCTTGCTTGAAATATCTTTCCATTCAAAACTTGGAAGGTCTTTGACGACCAGAACGTTATTTTTTTATGTTAATTTGGGAGTTTTAAACATGATCAAGACGATTCCATACTTTCCCGCTAAATTTACCACTCCTTCGCATGTGTATCCTATATCCAATCTATAATGTTGACATTTCATGAGTCCAGCATGAGTCTTATTGGATAATTTAGGAGAAGTTAACAACTTGAAGAAGATGAGCTGGTTGTTTTTCACGCACACTGATACACAAAGGTCAAATCAACAGCAAACAGTTTATCATTAACCAAAGTAAAATAACATACTGTATTGCATAAACTTTGCATAAACTGTAAACAGTTTGTTTGTTATGTTCGTTTTAACGTTGCTCGTGTTGCATCCAAATAAATGTGCATAAAAAGTTAGCAAACAGTAAAAAAGCAAGGTTTTTTTTTATTGAACATCCCCCACCCCAACAGCGAGTTGAAGCTGACATCGTAACATCACACATTCAACAATATAAGTTGGGGTTGTTGTGTTAATATTGTTGCCCAACTGAAAACATTGTCAAATAAATACTTCATTCAAGGACAATAATTCAAGTACAAGAAGAAGCAAAACATTGCTGTTAAGCACTCTCTTCTTACTCAAGCCACGACATCAGAATAACTCATATGAGTTGCTTGTTTACAGAAGTGTTTTATTTGTCAATGAAGTCCAAATGACATACTAACGTGCTTTCAATCATTTAACTTTTCTAGATAATTTTTTTTGTAATGTACTAAACTGCGAAACGGTGTCGCAGTTTAGTCAAGTCTAAAATGTGAAGCGGTTTGGCAATTTAGTACAATTTGGAAACGTACTAAATTTCGAAACCGTTTCGCATTTTAGTATATTTTGGAGACGTACTAAAATGCGAAACTGTTTCGTTTCGTTTCGTTTCGCATTTTAGTGTAAGCCAACGTCATCCATTTGCCTCAGTCTGGACAGATTCGTGATCACAGTATTGATGTGCTGTAACTCTGTGTCTTTTGAGCTCAGGGTTGAAAAAAGAATCTTTTACCCAGAAAGGAATGGTTGACGAGTAAATTGGCATCAACTGGTGCATAGTAGAAAAACCTGAAAATGCTGTTGGTCAAATGTACATAGTGTGTGCTATCCTTCATAATGGACGTATTTGCTTATACGGATCCAGCACCTCCAAGTATTTTGCTTTTTACCCTCCAGCAATAGAAAATTACTTTCAGTAAAGATATAATTTGAAAACAATACATCGATAACTCGATGGTATTTGGTAATATCACTGAAGTTTATTATATGTTCAGAAAAATAGAAACATCAACAACAATATGGGGCGCCATTATGGACATTCAAAATAAATTTTTTTCATGTTGAAACTCAAAAGTTCATTACAATTAAAAAAATAAAAATGATTATCTCAAAATATATTTCTTCTAAACTTTAAATAAACAGTGTTAAACTATTTACACATTCTATTCCTGAATAAAAATTTAGATGCTAAACTTTCATTCCGTATGTTTGGATACTGAACTTTCATTCCTTATGGTATGATGCAATGTGCGCGGTCATTGTTAGTGCCCAGTTCGCGCTCTGACAAAAACAAAGATGGCGACCGTAGGCGGCCGTGAGTTCCGACTTTCTTCGTTTATTCAGCGTGCAAAGGCATTTTTGTCTGAGACTGAGGTCTTTCTATCCACTAATAATTGTGCTTAAGATATCGATAATGCCGAAAGGCTGATTGACGCTGGAGAAACCGTAAATATTTTGAAAGACAGGGCAGAAGAAATTATGAATTTTGGCATAGGCGGCTCAAGTGCTCATTTTTTTGACTTTTGACCAAAGTCTTATTTAGAAAATGTTATTGATGAACTCAACAGCAATACTTACTCTGTCCATTCTGCAGCTAAATGCAAAAGGAAATATACAAAACCAAAACTTGAGGTTCAAAAAGGTCAAGTCGAATATCTCGGCGAACTACACTTTTCTTGGACCAGAATTGCAGACCTACTTGGAATTTCAGAAAAAAAACTTTACGACGCAGACGACAGGAACTGCAAATAGATGACTTAAAATGGACTACTATTAACGACAGAGATATGAAAGCAATCATGCAGGAAATGACACTGACACCTGGAGTTGGACAGACGAATGTTGGGTGCATTGAGAAGCAGAGGCATCAAAGTTCAGCATTGGAGAGTAAGAGCACTTTAACGAGAACTAGATCATATTGGTACAGCCCTTCGGTGGGGTGGACCCATTTGCAGGCGTAAATACAATATAAGGTGCCCCAATGCACTATGGCATATAGATGGAAACCATAAGTTAATTCATTGGAAATTTGTTGTTCATACTGCTATTGATGGGTATTCAAGATTAGCCCTGTATGCACATTGTGTAAAAAATAATGAATCTGATACCGTTTTGGAGCTTTTTCGCCATGCATGTGAGGCATATGGGTTGCCATTAAGGGTAAGAAATGACCATGGTCTCGAAAATGTTGGTGTAGCTCGTATGATGCTTGAGTGTCGTGGAACTAGCTGAGGAAGCATAATAACAGGCAGTTTCTCCATTCTTTCACAGTCGTATGAAAATGACTATTGTAGGTTTTTTGTTATTACTATTTGATTTTCCATCATTCAACTTGTGTGCACATTTATAGGTTAATTGAAAAAAGTGAGATATTTTAAAACCACTACTAAGCATAAAAGTCTTGTAATCAATAATTGATATACCTATTACAAAAAACAGTGTTGGAGAAAAATAAGAGAAAACCGGATTCCAGATATAGATTATATGGCCGAAATGAACTGTAGGATTTCAAGAACTATGAGAAATAAGCAACTACCTACATGTAATCAGCAAATATACTGGCATCAATATGATCCACGTATAGTGAATATTATCCATACGCCTTTTCAACCATATAATCCATAACTTGCATCCGGTATTCTACCCAACAATATTTTTGAAATAGGTGTATTTATCAAACAAGCAATCATAGGTGCTCACATTTAACCTTCCAAGCAAATAGTACTTAATTCCATTGTTAACATTATAGATGTTGTTCATTAAACAATGGTTTAATACCTAAAATGTTTAGTAGCTGTGTTTTAGAACTCTAACAAAATTATAAAATTGAAGATAAAGTAGACCCAAGAATTATTATACTCAACTGAATTGTTTTAATTATAAAAATCCGTTCGATACATTTTACAAAATGCTGTTCTTTTACATGCACTATTTCTAAGCTAGTAGAATATTATATAAAGTGGTATAGAAGTGGTATAAAATTTCATGGACATAGAACATTAAATGGTTTTCATGATACAACTAAAAAATCTGAAATGTGAAATTCCCATCATCATTCACAAGTATTTAAATGTAAAACAAACTTGTGATCCTAAAACATTTAAACTAGAACTGGGAAAATTGCAACTCTACTGGCATGTAATTTGCTTTTGTTTTTGCTTCAACATTTTATCAAACACAATTGAAGGATTTGTTGGATTCACTCATGACTGCTTTCAGGGATGCTTTGAAAGTATTATAATTATCAAATGAACTTGGTAAGTTAAGTGTAAGCAAACATGTTGATGAAAAAAGTGAATCTGTGTCTCTGAATTGCACATGGATTCTACCAAGACCAAAATTTGGTAAATAAATTGCCCCAGTGCAAAACTTAGCTCTTCAAACAGGGAGGGTGACTTTGAGATTTGTTCTTAAAATCCAAGAGTTACCAAACCTTCACGTAACTGGTCCAAACCAATGACATCATGTATTATGATCGACTGAAGGATCATCTTGTTATCATTCTAAGAAAATAGAAAAAAAGTGTCAGTTGTAATTCTGTGCAGTTGTTAACATAAATGCACATAAATTTTGCAATTTAAATTTTACAATACAAATTTGGGCTCTTTCTTTATAGCCAACTAAAAAAAAATTTAAAGTGCCCCTAAACACTATCACGAAAACTTGTGAATTAAAAGTTTTTGTCGCTAAAATTGCTTCTGTGAAAATTTTTTTAATTTTCATTAAAAAGCGATTTTTTTATGGCCTGTCAAAGTTTGATAAATTAGCCTTTTTATTGTGCCATGGCCGTGATTTGTCTGTGACGTCATCCCAGGCCAACAAAGAATCTGGTCACTTAGACAAACTCGCTGAACTGCAAAAAATATAAAATATTCTGTTTAGACGTCACAAATTTAGAGTTATATATGCACTATTGTTGCTTGTTGTTAGAATGTTTACTGTAGTTCTGCTACCAGGCAACGTAGCTTGGCCTGGGATGACGTCACACATCATCGTAGACACACCCAAAAAGAGACTGGGTACGAGGCGTATTTTTCGTCTTTTTTGTTAAAAAAATAACATAAATATTTTTCCAAAAACGTTCAAAGTTTCATAGAATGTTTAAAATGTTCTAAAGAATGGATTAAAATAAAAAACTCGTAGTGTTTAGGTGCACTTTAAGTGTTGCTAATGCACATATAAACATATATACATTTCGTACTGAAAAAAATATGGGATATAACCAATATATTTTTTTTGTAGAGTACTGATGCTAGGCAATATATTGAAAGGTATCCCCTAATGTCTCCGCTGAGAAATATATATATGTATATATATACATTGACAGAATTTTTGCTGTTGCTGTAACTTTTTATCCAGTCATTTTACCTTCTTGATTATAAGGTGGAAACACCTTATTTTAGATATTTTCCTTTCCCGATATCACTTTATTCTGATGAATTTATATTGCCTTAGATAATTTCTCACTGAAACCTCATGGCCAGAAGATATAACATGTCCAGAAGTACATACTTACATTCAGTGGAATTGCAATTCCACATTGAGATAAAATGTTGATATGCTCTTCTTGGTCTAAGTCCATTTTCACATCTTTGGGTCTAGCCACCTGCATATGAATCAAGACAAAATGTGATTAAATTGTTAGTGTGTAGATTGCTTACTTTATGATTATCTTACTTCCTTTCCCTTCTTACAAACCATCAGTTACAAACCTAGTATCCGTAAGTCTCTTTCTAGGTATTCAAATATGACAGTGGGAGAAAATTCCACTTTGATCACACCATAAAAAACACCTACAGAAATTCACAGAAGTAATAACTGATTATTATTATTATTATACTTACCCTTGAAATAAAATCTTTAATTGGTTTTGAACAGTCAGCAATTGTCATTTCAGTTATGGCTGCATCTGTATTTCCAGTGCATAGGTATTGATAAACAGCTGGGCTGAATACTGGAAAACCAGGGCCACCTTGTATAATGCTGTGTACGATAATGGTTCCGATATATTTCATAACTTTACTGGCCACTGTCTGTGGATTGTAGATGGGTAGCTTGTAAGTAGTGCCTTGGAAGAATTAATCACAAATGGCATCAAGCAGTTTTGTAAAACCGCCTGGTCTCACCTCCTGTGTCAGCGGCAGGCTGACCTCGGTATACCACTCTTATCGGCTTATTTGCGTTGAAGGACAGATCTTTGTAGTAACAAAGAGCCTCGTTTAGCAGATCCTCTTCGTCAACCTTGACTTTTTCTTTGTCTTTAGACATCTTTTGTTATGATATTTGATAATCAAAATCTTGGTATATAAGGGATATATGCAATAACACTAGTAATCTCTAAATGATTACTGCAAGTATCAGTACAACGTTTTCAGTTGAAATGCTTGCATTTCAATAACTAAACGAGCATTTCTTTCATTTGAAGTTTAATAAACGCTATAGTCAAAAAACGAAACTGATTTTCGGTATATTAGGTTTTGTCACATGTGAAAAGAAAATAACCAATAATTCGTTAACTTTTTACTTGCAAAAACAAAACTTCGAATTTATGAAAAATCATTTAATCAATTCAACCTCAGTTTTCCGAAGACAATTTATTGCTTATAATTTTTTATCAAGATGTCGAGAATGCATTCTCAGCAAAGTCCTGTCAAAATATAGTTTGAATACATGTTTGTCACTTTTAGAGCTTTTTTCCTTGTGTTTTCGTCACCACTCTTTTCAAATGAAGATATAATTAATCCAGCAATACGTTTTTATTGAAAATAATGTTAAAATGTGAGAAAACTTACCTCATTTCCGAAGACGTTGATTGCTGTTCTCGAGCAACGCAAAAAGGAGAAAGCTGACTGCCATGAAAGTGGCAAAGATGAAGTTGTCCAAATTCATGCATGAGCAGTAGGTCTCAAATGGTCGCCTTGACGTTGGCGTCATCGAATCATAAGGTCTCTCATATCTACTTTGTTGATCATTTCATCAACTATTTTTATCCAAGTCTTCTCACTTTATTGAAAAGTTAATGTGTTCTTTTAAATGCTTAAATTTAAACAATATTTCCAAATTAACATTGATATATATATATATATATATTTTTTTTTTGCATTGTCACTAAAATGCTAGTGAAGATATACTAAATAAGTATGCTTACCTTTGAAATTTCTCGCCGGCATTTCCACTGATGATGTTTGTCTTACTGAAAATCTATAGATCGCAATTTCTCAACATCGTCAAGAAGCTCCATCATTTTTTCTTTGAAAGACGACATAAGGATCTTCAATATAGTTAAAGTATTCTTACAGGTACTTGGCACGCACTCCAAAACAGCAAACAGTGGAAAGTACTATAGCGATACTTCATGTTTATCATCTAACTCATTGTTATGCTAATGTGCCAACCAGAACTGCCATGAGATCTCTTGAAATAACGGCCAATCACTGTCTGGTTGGCATATGAATAATAAAAGCTTACATCAGCTGAAGTGTTGCTATTTTATCGTTAGGAAAGACCACCAAAACTAGAATGCATGCCACACCACAACGTCATTGATATAGACAGATAAGGGACCATGGGAATGCTAGCCTATGATTGGTCAGCATATGAACAACTAGAAATAAATCAGACCTGATGTGTAAACGCAAATGAGACCCCGGAAGGGAATTCGGGGGATAAACGATCAGGCTCGTCAGAATTTTTGAAAAGTACCATTAAAAGATAACAGACGTTGTTCAATAGGCAGTGGATTCACAAATGTTTCATTTCTAAAAAAAAATCAAAACAATGAGTTTCAATGCTATTTTAGCCCTTAAAGATACCAAAAAGTAAGCATTTGGCAAGATTTTTACCTTTAAAAGAAACAACGATCATCCCTGATTGTTATCCCCGGAGTCCCCCATGGGAATCAGACCGTGTAGATCAGCAGGCATTTAAACTGCAGACCGCCTGCAATGCAGGCTAGTCTGAAGGTGAATATTGCTTTGATTGAACTGTTATGTTCAAAAAAGAGATTTGCTGATGAGACGCAGAGGAAAAATAGTAAAATGCTAATGCTCTCAATGTAAAGGAGAATATCAAACGCATTCTACACAATAAAGATATACCTTTGAACATGTCAATATGGCTCTTTGTTTGTTCATGTTGTAGAGCAATATTATTGGATTTTCCCCTTCCCAACAACAGCAGATTTCCCATGACACTGAAAAATTCCATTTTCGATGGTTTGAAATGTTTTCACCTGACAATCGTTTGGCACCGAATATTTTCTCCTCTGTATCTGTCTTTGTAATTTTGATAGTTAATCCTTTACATTTACGAGTTGATTCTTGCTTGATACTAGCACCATATCCATAAGTGAAGGAAATAAAGTCCTTAAACACTACAAACAGTATAAAAAAGAACGATTGGAGAGGCATTCATTGAATTCCAAGCTAAGTTTCATTCTTACAATAAAATTCATCAAAGATTCAAAATTGTGATTATTACAATGAAAACCACGAAACAAAAAAACATTTGGATTTCCGTCATATTTTTTGTTGTTGTAATTTTAGGTAAATTGGTACTCACTGGTACTGCACGAAAAGGTCTTGGCGGAGCAGTAACCTTTGGATTCACTTGCAGTGGACACTGGAAGGAGAAAATGGACTACAAGAGTAGTAACATGGCCATGATTCCAGGCATCAGACTGTGTCTTTGGCTCTTTGTTTGGCATTTTTGTGTAGTGGGAGTGGTTATGCCAGTTGATTGATTGAAACTTTATTAACGTGTCATGCAATCTAGCCTGGAAGATATCCATACTAATTCGGGGACACAACATAAAAGGAAAACATTATAACAAAATATGTATATATCTATATCTATATCTATATAAAATATGTATAATATATATCAGTATGAATAAAAGATCTAAACACTAGTAAAACTGAGATAAAACAAATAATGAATATTCATAGATAGCCTTAAAAGAACTATATATAAAATGAAATAAAACCTTAAAAAACTATGGTGTAATAATGATTATAAAAGCTACAGTATCTAACTACCCGGTGCACAAGGCGCATGTCTTGCAGCCGTTGTTGAAATCAGTGTTGAGATCAAGTTTTCTTATTGGCCTTTTGAAGGCATCAAGACTAGTGGCTTCTCTGATTTCGGCGGAGAGTTTTCTCCATAATTTAGGACCTGAGTATCTTAATGAATGCTTGCCATATGTAACTGTATTAAACCTAATGATTGAAAAATCTTTTTGTCTTAAGTTATAATTTGAGTTACAAGGGCTAAAAATCTCACAAATATTACTAGGGCATAGTCTATTTTTGACTTTATACATAAGTACACAAATGTCCTGTAAACGTCTGTTCATAAGAGTTTGTAAGTTGCCTTTCTCTAACAGTTTTGGGTAACTAGATCGTTTATCTTTGTAAATGGCTCTGAGGGCTCTTTCCTGTACTCTTTCAAGCTTACGTGCGTCACTAGCTTTACAAAAATGCCAGGCAAGGTGGCAGTAATTGAGATATGGTAGTATGGACGACTTATATAGTTGCAGTTTAGCATTAGTAGGGATCATGTTCCTGAGTCTCATGGGCACCATCACTCTTTGACTAGCCTTGATACATATAGATCTAATGTGTTATCGTAAGATAATGTGATGAGGCAAAACACCAAATGAAACAAATCCCAGATGATCCTTAGGGAGTTGGTCTCATGCAGTCACAACCTGTGATTGTTGTTGGCTTATTAGGGGGCATTTCAGTCAAAATAGCACTTTCATTATCAAGAATTATCTCACAGGTGGTCTTATGTATTATTGCCATTTGTCTATGAGAGGTGCTGACAAAATTTGTAATGAGGATTTGTGGCAAGGGACTGCCAAGGCTGCTGAAGGCCATTTAGCTCAAACACTTTGGGCCAAAGCCAAGGATGAAGAGTTGAAGGTCGAGGTTAATTGGCAAGATGCTGGCTCTTCCTCTTCAGATTCATTTCGGTATTCTTTTCCATCAGTCGAAGACTCTAAAATTATGTTATGTGGTGGGCATGTGGGAGGGTGCATGGGAAGAAACTGAAAGAACTTCAGTCTAAATCATATTTTACCAGTCAATTCATTGCCATTCACAAAAAAGAATTTCCTGAAATTGCATCGGGGAAATGCTGTTGTGTTGGCAAAAAGCATAAATATGTTGCATCGAAGAACAAGGCTTCATGTGGATGCATCAGTACTGCATTTATACAAAATGCCAAGCATAATCACAAGCGCTCTTGTGCATGCTGGCACTGATGCTGAACGGTACAGGCAGACCATGCTTGCACTTGGCAAGTATCATTGCAGGGACATTCATGAATGGGAAGGTGGGTCATGTTCATTCCATCCTTTAGTTAAATGTATTTGTAAGCAGTGTGATGTTGATGTTAATGGTTTTTGCTCTGAGTTGAAATGTGAGGGTAAGACATGCCATTCTGCTACTTGCCTATGAGATTGAGTGTTCTGCACGAGCTAAAAAGGCAGAAGAAGTAATTCACCCTGAGGCTACATTCAATGCTTTAACTACGTTTAGAGCCAAAGATGTAAATCTACATCAAAAACATTATCAATTTTCGACCAACTTGGGTCTGTTGCAGTCAATGATAACTTGGCTGTAGATTATAAAGCAAGAGGACCAAATTATCATCGGCAAATAGATTTATACACCAAACTGGGTTTACCAATATTTGAAGGCATTCAAGAAATTGTAAGCTTATTTTTATATAATTTTAAAACCTGGGTTCTTTATCACCATTAATGTTTGTCACATATTTATGTTGCTATATAGCTAGACTAATTCCATTGTTTAGTTAGGTTTTGAAAGTACAAAATCTAACCCTAATCCAGGGAGCATTTTTGTATGGTTTTACATATTTGTCCACCCAGTTTAATCTTTTTAGAAATAAGCCATCCAATCAAATTATTTGCTTTCTTCTACCTCATCATGTTTCTACCAAAACAATGAAATCTGGGCTTGTGTATGGTTAACATCATACAAAGGGTGTTCAATGTTCAACAACCCTAGAAATTTATTAATATATTTTTTGTAGGAAGAAATACAAATGATTCGCACGTATGGTGATGAAGGTTCAGATGACGAGGTTGACATTGATGAGGAGGATGTGCTGCGCATCACTGAAAATGCAATAGCAAAAGGTACAGCTCCTTCTCTTCGGGTTCCCGTTGTACAGACCGATCTCCCAGAAGGTGCAGCTTTAGGCCACGTCCACACTATGCCGGATAAATTTGAAAACGCAACTTCAACACCGAAACCGTAACAAAAGTTTTGCGTCCACACACGAAAACGGATAAAATGTTTCGCGTCTACACTAATCCGATCCGAAGCGACAAAAACGCTTGACTGCACGTGTGAGCATGCGCACCGAAGCCGAAATTGCATAACAAGCTTGGCGCCAAATTCCCGCCATTTATGCTAGCATTGATTACACGAGGTATTTCCAAAGCGTTTATTAATATAGTCTTTAAAATGTCTAAATCGGGGCAAAATAAGAAGCGTCCGGCAGAAAAGTCGAAGAGCGAATACTTTTCGTGGACAGATGACGAGGTGGAGCTTCTACTAAAAGTCACTATTGACTATAAAACTGCCAAAACGATCGAAAATGTTGACTGGGAGTCTTGCCAAACAAAATATCAAGACATACTCGCCAAATTTCTTGAGCGGTATCCATCACCAGAAGAAGCAACTGAGTTGGGAAAGGATTACCCTCATTCAAAAGAAGAAATAACCAAGACAAACCTGACCTCTAAGATCAAGACAGTGAGAACTAAATACAGAAAAGCCGTTGATTCGGGAAGGAGAAGTGGCAATGGCAGAGTTGTACTTCTATACTTCGAATTGTGCGAGGAGATTTGGGGTGGCTCGCCGGCATCTAATGCGATCGCATCTGGAATAGAAACGACTGACATCGATGGGCTTACAACAGTTGATACTGAGGAGATCAACAGTTCTATTGATACACCTTCTCCTGCCTCATCTTTTGTATTGACTAACAGCAGTACAGAGGATAGCCTAGAAAATATTGAGAGTACTGAAGAAGAGAGGAGTGACGATATATTACCTTCGAATGTTATCCGTGAACGACGAGATTTGCTGAATTCAAAATTGGCTGATCACAAGAAAGAAAAACTCAAAAGGAAACTTCCAAATGAAAGCCAGTTACTATCATGTGCGCAAGAAGAACTTAAAATGAAAAAGCAAATACTTGAAAGAATGGAGGCAACAGATAAGGAACATTCAGAATATATGAAGAAGATGTTTCATAACATGGAAAAATTGACAAGCTCTATAGCTGATGGCTTTGCTCTTCTAAGACAGGTCATGCTCCCACAACCTCCTTATGTAGGACGACCACAACAGCACTTCCAAAATCCTTCCAGTTCCTATGTGCATGATAGACCTGTAGGTTACTCAACTAGAGTACCAACAACACCGCACAATCAAGTAGACAGACAATACACTGGACAGTTTTCATACACAAATGCTTTATATTCTGATGACTTGAATGATAGTGATACTTTGCAGTAAAGTACTCGAACAGAATACTGATTATTTAGCAATCAAAGTAAAAAAAACCTTATTAAGAAAAATTAACATTTTATCATTAACATACATGTAACATCTTATCATACTAAGTAAAAATTTTGTACATCCTATTGGTGTATATGACCGAAGAAGTCAATTAACAAGCTGTTAAAGTTTACATGACAATATATCAACATTGGTTGAAAAGATTATCTTAAGTTACTGTTTAAAATAAGTATTGTGTAATAAATATTACATAATATAGTATTTTTTATTTACATTGATTATATTTCTCTATAAAATTACAAATCATATAATTCAATAAGATTATATCAAGTGAAATGTATATAAGGAACAATAAAAGTTTTTATTAACAGTCACCCTTCAAACCATGTTACACATTTATTCATCTTTTTACTTATGTTTTTGTCATTAAGTATTTGATAATGCTGTTTGATAAACATGTTTGATAAAAATATTTTGTTCTCAATCATCATTATCAAATACTTTGTGACAAAAACATTATTTAAAAATTATTAATAATTTAAAACATTTCTATAGCATTATAAAGTTACTTTCTATAATGCTTTACAATAATATAAGATATCAAGATATCAAGTGAAATGTATTTAAGGAACAATAAAAGTTTTTATTAACAGTCACCCTTCAAACCATGTTACACATTTATTCATCTTTTTACTTATGTTTTTGTCATTAAGTATTTGATAATGCTGTTTGATAAACATGTTTGATAAAAATATTTTGTTCTCAATCATCATTATCAAATACTTTGTGACAAAAACATTATTTAAAAATTATTAATAATTTAAAACATTTCTATAGCATTATATAGTTACTTTCTATAATGCTTTACAATAATATAAGATACAAAGAATAAGAATAAATAAAAATAAGTATAAATGTCCTAAATAGAATAAGTATGTTGATAGTCAATAGAATAGATACATTCGCTTACACACAAAACTCAGAGTCGCAGCAAATCGTGTGTCTATTCTATTGACTATCAACATACTTATTCTATATAGCTCTACACACATGTGTATTGAGCACTTTTTAGCAGCGTTGGCCACGTATCATTATTATTATGTCTAAATATAGATAAATATTTATAAGAATGAAAAACGATAAGAAAATTTCTTGTCAAAATGTCATCAAAAACTCATATAAACATCCGAGACAAGTATAGCAACAGTATTCACTTTGCAGTCAAAACATGAGTATTATTATCACTACTGTTGTGTGATCTCACAAAAAATAGTAAAGAATTATTTAAAATCATGAATAAAGATTTTTCATCATCAAATCTTAAGGGTCTAAAAACCTTGTGAGTACAGATCTCACTCTCTTGCCTTCTGCCTCGTTGCAGTCAGTTCTAAAGTTATTTGCCTGTGTTGGAGGTTGGAACTCTCTGTCATACTCCAATGCTGCACAGACTCTGTTCTCATTTATTGTTTCTCTGTTGGCCTCACAGAAATTATGCAGCACAAAGCATGCATAAATAACATAGGGAAGGTCATCGAGGTTTATGTCCATTGCTCTCTTTAATGCTCCAAAACGACCTTTCAGTCTTCCAAATGAACACTCGATGACCATTCTTGATTGACACAATCTCAATCCATAATACTGTTCTTGAACAGTTCGTCCCCCATTTGCATACTCTTTCATCACATAAGGCATCAATGGGTATGCTGGATCACCCAGGACAAAAACAGGTATTGGATCCTCACCCTCTATTAGCACTCTTGGACATGATGGGATTTTTCCCGCTTTCAAATTTGTGTTTACTGTAGAATTAGCAAACACACGTGCATCATGCACACTACCTGGCCATTTCACAACCACGTCAAGGAAAGAGTATTTGTAGTCACACACTGCTTGCACATTTAAGGAATATCTACTTTTCCTGTTCAAGTAATCAGTAGAATTGAGTTTGGGCTGTTTAATGTCAATGTGTGTACCGTCTATTGCTCCAATACACTGTGGAAAACCGTGAGCATCGTAAAAATTGGTCACAAGTTCTTTAACCTCTTCGACTGTTTCAGGAAGTTTAATAAATGTCTTGCCAAGATGTAATGTTATTGCCTTGCATACTTCTCTCACAATCTTAGAAACGACTTGACGAGATAAGCCAAATGCATTGGCGGTTTTCCTGAGGCGTCCTTCGTCGCTCAAATAATACAGGGTGCAAGCCACCTTCTTCGTAACATCAACTGGTGATCTCATTTTTGTTGTTTTACCCTCGATGTGAGGCCGTAAAAGTTCACTTAATTTAAGTAGAGAGGCCCTAGACATTCTGAAGTTTTCTCGCCATTCTTCAGGAATAACTACTTCGTTTACAAAATTGTCCCACCACGCACTAGTCCTGCCGGGTCGAATCCAAAATCGCCTTTCTTTGTTGTAGGGTTTGAACCTTTTATTTAGTCGTTGAGGTCTACTACAGACCAATAACGACCGTAGATTATTTCTTTTATGCCGATAAATTGAAAGCACATCATAGAATGCGATTTGAAGCTCCAAACAAGCGATTAAAGTCGAAATTAATGACAACAGTATTCCAATCAGTTCGTCCGCCATCTTGGATTTATAATCGAGAAGGACATGGACCGAGAAAACATGACGTCATCGTATTCGAAAAGTTCCGTTTACAAATTGTTCTGCGTCCACACTATTACGGATAGCCGGCGTTTTAAAATTGTTCCACTCTGGAGAGCGTTTTCAAAAAGTTCCGTTTTCGGTGAAGAATTGTTGCGGATTCATGCGGATTAGTGTGGACGAAAGGTGTATCCGTATAAATAAAGTTGCGTTTTCAAATTTATCCGGCATAGTGTGGACGTGGTCTTAGATATTGGTGGACGCTAGTGTAAACATTGTGGAAGTACAACACATCCACGCAAGAGCCACAAAGATTGTCCGCACAATCCCAAAAGACAAAAAACAACAGAAACCGCATAAAATTAAAGGGATCACTGTTATAGTGGACAGTTTACATTCCATTAGGATATAAATTATATCTACCAAAAGTTAAAGGTTATTCATCTTTTTTATACCAGTACATATATATTTCCACATCAACAAATTAAACATATGTGCATCACAATATGGTTACAAGGATGAAGACTAGTATGAAAAACAATTTGATGGCTACATGCTTAAGTATGAGATCAACCTGTATTTTTGTAGCGAAACAATTCCCTACAAGTGGTGTTTTGACATAAATACATGTGATATGTCAAATATTTGTTTGACTGAATAACTTTCTTTAGTTGTATTTGTATTCCTGTTCGTAGTAAAACTTAACCTCTAATGTCTGCTACAATATACACATGTACATAAGATGTGAAATGTCTTTATTGATTGGTTACATTTTACTTTTCAAAATTTGTATCGAGTACATGACCATGAACGGATGATTGGTTAAAATATTTGCTATTAAAATGAGCACTACCTAGCACTGCCTGTTGTAAATAGTGTTTAGAAATACCACAAGATACGTTGAGTATGCAACATTGCTATTTTGTACAAATATGTAACTATTTTTGCAAATAAAATATGATTTTATAATGACCAGAATATTAGATGTAAAGAGGTAGGGTGTCCAAATCGCTGTAAAACATCAAGCAAGACAATGAATTATGCTAAGCAAAAATGCCAATGAAAAAACTCTAATTGTCCATCCTATGAATACGGAAGCGCTGAGGGGACTTCAGACTTCAGACTTCGAAGATATCTATCTCTGAAGTCTGAAGTCTGAAATACATATAAACTGACTTCAGACTTCAGACTTCGAAGATATCTATCTCTGAAGTCTGAAGTCTGAAATACATATAAACTGACTTCAGACTTCAGACTTCGAAGATATCTATCTCTGAAGTCTGAAGTCTGAAATACATATAAACTGACTTCAGACTTCAGACTTCGAAGATATCTTTCTCTGAAGTCTGAAGTCTGAAATACATATAAACTGACTTCAGACTTCGGACTTCAGAGATATACATCTCTGAAGTCTGAAGTCTGAAATATTTCAAGACTGACTTCAGACTTCAGAGTTGCTTGTGGGCTTCCTGTGTCAATCATTCTTTGCACGTGTGTTTGCGTTTCAAGATGGCGATGGAACAACAGGTAAGTCGAATTTAATTAAATATACAATGATTATTTAAATATACAATGATTAATTAGACAGTAAATCGTTTGTCATGTTTATTTGTCTATGTGAACGATTCGGAGTTAAAAGTGCATTCAGATTTAAGGCTGTATTTCATCAAAGAATAGTTGACCAGCTTGCTCGAGAAATAATCAACATTAAGCTTAACTTTAACTACCTTAAGATCACTCCATAAAATTATTATTTGCCATTTTACTATACGGGGATAATCCGTTGAACTGGCTAAGGTTTTTGAGCTTTTTATCCTAAACAACTTTTTGAGTTACTTGTCATTTCATTATCATTTGTTATCCTTGCCGCGTTGACCGGACTTTTCTACTGACTTAATCCGAAAGAAAAACACGATATGCACTCGGTGCATTTACGATCAAATCGATGCAATATGAAGTTGTAATAACTTTTGGGAAACTAAGTTAGCTTGTTTCATTTATTGCCGGCACTGATTGGTGCAATTTGTTTGAATATTGTCCCCATTGCTTCATAATCCCCTTGATTTATTTTTTCTGGTGATTCCTTTTCAGATGAGGTGGCTTTTGGTCGTCATGTTTTTCACTTTATTTCCATATTGCTCAGGAGAAAACAGAGATAGCCTTATAACACATTATTTTCGAAAGGGATATACATATGTAGAAATTGCTGTGACACTTTTGACAGTACATGGCATAAAGCTCTGTGTTAGACAGTTGAAGAGAATTTTGTCTCGTCTTCACCTGAAACGAAGAGTATTTTCAGGCAAGGAATCCGATATTGATGATATTGTGAAGGCAATTGAAAAACATCTTCAGCACAGTGGAAGCTGTATTGGTTATCGATCAATGTGGAGGCGCATACGACAGGAAAATCCTGAAATGCGTGTACATCAAAATACTGTTAGGGAAATCTTGAAAATTCTTGATCCCATGGGAGTCGAAAGAAGGAAGCGCCACAGACTAGCTAGAAGGAAGTATATCACACCAGGTCCTAATTATTTGTGGCACGCCGATGGCTATGATAAGCTAAAACCTTTTGGGTTTGCTATTCACGGAGCTGTGGATGGATACAGCAGGCGAATTCTATGGATCCATGTATCACCAACCAACAATGATCCAAAAGTAATTGCCGGGTACTACTTACACTATTTACACAAGAATTTGCATGTCCCAAGAATTTTACGCTGCGATTTGGGCACTGAAAACACAACAATTGAATTTTTGCAACCATTTTTCCGTTACCACTGCCATGACGAATTCGCAGGCGTTAAAAGCTTTATGTATGGAAAAAGCACTGCAAATCAAAGAGTGGAGGCTTGGTGGGGGTTGTTGAGAAAATCATGCACCGATTGGTGGATTCGTTTTTTTAAAGATATCAGACATAGGGGTCTTTACAATGGACATTATCCAATACATGTTCAGTGCTTAAGATATTGCTTTATGGGAGTACTTAGGTCTGAGCTTGAACGTGCTCTTCAAGAGTGGAACTCCCATCCAATCAGAAAAAATAAAAACGGCGAATGTCCATCTGGTCGACCTAATGTGATCTACTTTTCTCCGGAACTGTATGATTCACAGGATTTCGGAATACGGGTTGATATTGAAGATGTTGGTATTTGCACAGAGGAATATTCACAGCCCCCTCCTCCCGACTGTACTGCTGATTTTCTGAGGCTGATCCATCTGTTGAAGCCATTTGCTAATCGACCAAGAACAGTTGATGAAGGCTTGAGTCTATATGTTGATCTTATCAACGAGCTTAACCAATATTAAAAGTGACTTAATAAAAGTGAATAGAGTTGTACATTGACATTTTGTGGTTTTGATACAGGATGAGACATGTCTATTTTTAATTGCCTTTAAAAATTTCATTAGAAAATAAATTAATGCATGTGCCCTTTTGAATCAGTTGCCAAAATCCAAAGAAAAGGAAGCAAGTTTATAGCACATTATAGTAATATATCCGAGCTGTTGACGCATTTTCCTTCTTTGAATTGAGGCTAACCCTGCAATGCCAAGCACCAAGAAAGCACAAGCGCACAACATTTATCGGCTTGCGTTTGTTTGTACTTCAAGTTCTTGGCCGCTCGATTCACAGACATTAATCACTCCAAGAACAGCACTGATTTATGTCAATGTCACTACTCAGGGGATCAATCAATTAATCATTGTTTGTTTCATATAAAACCATAATCACTAAATAGGTATCTATGTTAACATCTAAAACGCTTATAAAAACTTTGTTCATTAGGCAACTCCCATGTGCCAAATTCAATGCAAACGAGACAATCGCCGGCTAGAAGAGCCACTGACACGAAAAAAATGGTTTGGTACCATGCAAAAAAAACGCAAAATCGCGAGCTGTCCATGAGCACTATTTTATTCAAACTTTTCTTAGGCCTTGGGCAGGTGGCAGGGCCCGAGATTTTGTATAGGGATACCGTTCAAATGATGTTCGGTGTTACGCGGGTCATGTGATAATGTGCAGAAAAAATGAGACTACTTCTATACGCTTTGCATTGAATTCGACGGAAACACCATTCGGCGTACATGAAAGTGCACTTTTTATGATATATAATAAGTTGATCTATAAAGATATCAATATAATTGTAAAATTGATCGATAGACTATTTGTGTAATTGTTTATACGTATTAATAAAATTACCGAAATATACATTTGATCAATAAGAACTGATTTATCTAAAAAATCATTTAAATTAAATCATCCTCAATTACAGCGCCTTGCAAAATTACGCGACCTCGAACGAATTGCAGACAAGCCCCAAAACAAGCTTTTGACTGCCGTCAATCAAAATTCCGACAAACAACTGATTGTTAGAATTGATTGACGTGTGCCAAAAAGCATGATTTTGGGCTTGTTTGCAATTCGTTCGAGGTCGCGTAATTTTGCAAGGCGCTGTAAGATAAAATTAACTGTTCTCGAGAATAACAATTCAACGACCCAAACTATAATAATGAACAGATAAAACTCCGTACCTTTTTCGATATACTGTAACCATCGCGACGGTTACTGAAAAATGGTCAAACGACACAACCATAAAGTGGTAAATATTGCATGTAATTCATAACAAAGTTTTAACGGTAACCAAAAATCGATATAATTTCACTCAACGGGACTGACTAGCAAGTATTGCAAAATATGGTGTAGCTCTCATTGTTCATAATTCGATGATTTTGCACTGTGGCACTTAAATAATGCACGCTTTAGACTTTTTCCAAAATTTAAAGCTACTTTCACGATGCTGTATTAATAAGTCACTTTGATCACTACAATGCGTTTATAATTTCGATGGCGCTTGGACGCATCGTCGGGTCATAATTAAAACAAGCTGCTATAACTGGAGAGCCGAGTTTTTCAAGAGCAGATGGACATAGTTCCTTTACCAACAGCGACTGAACTTCGATTTCATCCTCTCCGAGTAGGTCCTGCCAGCAGTCTTCTTCAGTTAGGAGCTCTACCAGTGTACACCCCAGAGACCAAATGTCCGACTGGATAGTTGCAGATTTATTCTCAATAAGACACTCTGGTGCCATGTAAGAAGGGGTCCCCGGTATTCCTTGCCCATCTTGTGTAGTTCTAGTGGCGGTTAGCGCATAGCTTTTCTTCAGCCTGCTGATTCCCATATCGCAGAGTTTAGTAACGTGGGACTTCTTATCGACCAAGATATTTGCAGGCTTGATGTCTCGATGAATAATGGGGGATTGTAGATTATGTAGATATGCCACAGCCTGACAAATTTGCCTGGCAATGCCCATTTTTTTATCTAAGATATTCTTCCGAGTGTCTTGGTCTATTCCATCCATCTCATCTGGGAATAGCACACGCTCCAAATTAGGGCCATCGATATATTCGGCAATCAAATAAACAGAGTTTTTTAACACAGCTATTGCCATTAATTGTACGATGTTTGGATGTCTGATGTGGCTATGCACACTTACTTCAGTTTCTAAAATAGAGTTTAATCGTTTAGCGTTCCTAACATTCAAAACTTTTACAGCGACCTCTGTCCCTGCCCATTTACCCTTGTAAACAACGCCAAACGCTCCTCTTCCAATTTCGTTTAACAAAGTAACGTCTGATTTCTCGATCTGTGGAAGTTGCGAACTAACAGCGGACTCCTTCACATGCATTGTAGTGTCGCTCATTTTTTTATTTGCTTTTCCCATTTTGATTTCTGGCGGAGTTAAAGGACGAGCCCAAACTGGCTTGGATAGAGCGGAGCCGTTGGTATTCTGTACCTTAACAGAATATTTGCCAGGACTGTTGACAGCGATGCAGCAAAGTCCGGGACCACTCTTTAAGATGTTGTCATCGTGGTACCACGTGTAAAAGGTGGTTGGGTCATGATGGCATGAAGATACGACGCCAAGCATAAGTTGACTCCCGTCATATCCCCATATCTCAGATGGGTGGTGTAGTATAAGTGACCCTGCAGAGTCCTTCGCATTTGGGGTAATAAAAGTCTCACTAGGATTGTCGACATCTGAGGGATCATATATCCTTTCAATGAATGTGCGGTGTTCCGGTTCGGGCTTTGAAATACCGACCACTCTGAATCCATTTTCTAAAGGTTCAAAGTCTTGCAATAACGTGTCTTGAACGGTTGGATCTTCAAATGATGTCAGCTCGTAGCACTGCTTTCGAGAATGTGACAATGATTTCACAAAAACTTCAGAGTAGGAAGATTCTGTCACGTGTTCATACTCTATGAGTATTGTTTGATCTAGATGGCCGTGCACAGCAAATTGCTCGCTCTCCCCTGCAACACCCATTAATGGAAGAGATGGCGATGAAACCTCCACTGCAGCTTCATTGCTTTCACGGTTAAGACTCAAAGAATCATCTTTGCTACCATGACTACTGCTTTCTGCCACAGAAGAAGAGGTTGTCAGGAGGTACACATTAGTACGGCTTGGAAACAGTCCACGGTTACGTAGGTATTGAGCATACGAACATTCGTTTCCATCAGTGTCTGTAAACTTGGAAATAGGATTTTTATTAAAATTTCCAAGTTCTACTTCCATTTTGTCTATTGGGCCATACCTGCGTATGTCCTCCTTCATCTCTGTTAAAAACAGTCTCTTCCCCTCAGCAATCAGAAAATCGACGGTTATCTCGTCTTCGTTGGTGTAGAATATTTGCCGGATTGTTTTACCACCAGTTTTTCTAACTTGTGTATGCTGCTTTGACGGATGAGAACGATGGAGCCACCCAATGTTAATTTTTTTTCTTTGACTTTCTTCGGCTTCTCAATCTTTGCATCACCAGATTTTTTCGAGTCATTCCTTTTCCTCTTTACATCTCCACTTTTAATTCTGTTCACAAGATCTCTAATTTGCTCTTTCTTTGAAGCTAAAAAAAACAACAAATGTGACTGTCAATTTTGCATTAAGAGTGATTTTAAAGCATTCTTCTGCAATAATTTCAAGTCATGGTTTTGACCGGGGGGACTCACTCTTATTTAGAGGGGGTGGTGATCGTCGGAAATTTTTGAAAATACCCCTAAAAGATACCCGAGTCTAAAAAGAGTGGGCATGGCCGCGTAAGATTTTTGCAATATAAACTTATTTCATTATTGAAACACTCAGCTAAAAGATACCAGAGCCATGATTTTCCCCTGAAAGATACAACGGGGAGTCCCACCCAGAGGTTTTGATGTGGATTAGAGAAAAGTTACTCTAAGTTGATCTTTCTGTAAAAAGGGTATCAAGTACCCCTTCTTCCGGTTAAATGTCCTTCAATAGAGGGGGAGGGGCATTGCTTCCCCTTTCTGAAAATGTCTGGATATTCAAATGATACTAAAATAATTTATTTGCGTAATTCAAACTGTTAACGGATGTCTCACCCCAATTCTCAGTTTATTAATGTGTCCGACTTTTAAGATTTCGGAATCTGAGCACTCTACAGGGTTCAAAATAATTTTTCAAAAATTGCTCAAATTTGCAGGCTTTTTTCAGTCTGGCTTCTTCTAAAACACATCAGTCAATTAACTTATTTGTTTTCTATATGAAAAAATAGCCTGCAAAGATGCTAAAATTGCTGGCTGTAAACTGCAACACTGCAATTTTGAACCCTGCTCTATCAGGTGCATCAGATTGAAAATAAAATAAAAATAGGAAAAAAAGGCTTTCAAAAATTTCCACTGCAATTCATTATCACAAATAACACAACAAATGTTATACCATCTGTTCCCAAGGTTGTTCCCGATAGTAGACTGCGAAGTTTCGCGACATGCCCAATGGCAATGCCCATGGATTCAAATTGACTATCTGTAACCATTCTCAAAGCATCAATACTAAGCACCTGTCAATATAAAAATAAACAAAAACTTTAACCCACTAACATTGAGAGAAGCTGAGCTTCAAATAACTATGTAATGGAGTTTTTTAATAGTAATATTTTCTAAAATAAAATTCAAATATTTCAACAATTGTGCATCCTGTTATTAAATTGGTTTCTTTTGATCCAGTTACCAGTTTTAGTTTTGCAATTCCCTGTGTGTCTGTTTATGAAAATTTAAAGCTACTTGGCATATTGTAACTATAGTCAATATACCATGCAAATATAACAGATATAACAGTTACATTCCATGGAATCTATCTTAATAATGAACTTAATAAACAACACAATTACAAGAATATAAAGTGAGCTGAATCATGTTACATTCATACAAAATATTAACAAATAGTCAGGGAGCTCAAGAGATGCTTTTAATAGAGTGATAACATATATTAAACAATATTTAGCATTCAAATGAGCTGGTGCACTAAATAAATTGATAAAGAGCATGTTGCGAGCTAGTGTGCACGTTGATATGGACACAGTGATCACATTAATTCATTACGATCAAACAAACCTCAACTGTCACAGCAGCTTTCCTGCAAATCCAGCAAATTTCAGCTCGTAATTGGTATTGCTTTTTAATTTGTTGTTTGTTTCATAAATTCAATTGAATGAGCTCGAGATCATATATTTAGCTCGCAAGCTCATTTGTATGCCAAACACGGGTTATGTAATATATAAAAGATATTACATGGGCGCACGAAGATACAGAATCCATATCTTCAAGCAACCATGTAATATTCTTAAAGGAAATTCTGGGTACCAAAATAGTTTTTATGGCGAAAAATTATCTTTAAGTTACCTCTGGTGACGTCAGCATTGTTTGATGGGGTGTTCGTTAGGTCAATATGATCAACCCCTAGGGGAATTCACGCTATTGCTGTCAAGTGGTACCTTTGGTAATCAAATGTCATTCAACAGACCTCCTCCCCATTCCAACCTCGTGCTGATATTTTGTGGTAAGGGTGAGGAGTTTTGTGCCTGCACCTTCGCTCAGGGTTATTTTATGGATAATTTTATAATAAATCGCTCTATTAAATACCACATAAACATATACCAGACCTTCCATACCTTGTGTTTGATAAAAACATTGTTCAGATTTTCAAAATGAGCCTCTTCAAGAAGTTGTGTAAGCTGAAATGAATTAATGTTTTTTAAGGTCATGTATGCCCCTACAAATGTAATACAAACTGTCCCATGACCTTGACAAGCTAGATACGTGTTCTGACAGTGTATATTGAATAAACTACAGTAAGCTTATTTCAGTTGTAAATAGCACATTAGTTACACAATAGAAAACAATAGATCCACACGTATTAGCACGTCTTTCACGCTTTACTGACCGCTAGCTACTCCTGCAATACTGAGCTATAAAAATAAGTTAAGTTATAATATACTGTAGCTTAATCGTAATTAAGCTTATTTCTCGAGCAAGCTGGTCAACTATTCTTTGATGAAATACAGCCTTAAATCTGAATGCACTTTTAACTCCGAATCGTTCACATAGACAAATAAACATGACAAACGATTTACTGTCTAATTAATCATTGTATATTTAAATAATCATTGTATATTTAATTAAATTCGACTTACCTGTTGTTCCATCGCCATCTTGAAACGCAAACACACGTGCAAAGAATGATTGACACAGGAAGCCCACAAGCAACTCTGAAGTCTGAAGTCAGTCTTGAAATATTTCAGACTTCAGACTTCAGAGATGTATATCTCTGAAGTCCGAAGTCTGAAGTCAGTTTATATGTATTTCAGACTTCAGACTTCAGAGATAGATATCTTCGAAGTCTGAAGTCTGAAGTCAGTTTATATGTATTTCAGACTTCAGACTTCAGAGATAGATATCTTCGAAGTCTGAAGTCTGAAGTCAGTTTATATGTATTTCAGACTTCAGACTTCAGAGATAGATATCTTCGAAGTCTGAAGTCTGAAGTCAGTTTATATGTATTTCAGACTTCAGACTTCAGAGATAGATATCTTCGAAGTCTGAAGTCTGAAGTCCCCTCAGCGCTTCCGTATATGAATGATTGAGGTAGAGTGCTTATCAAAGCATTGTGAACTGTTATATTTTCAGTATTTTTTGTCAGATAATTGTATTTGTTTAGTGTATACAGCAAATATTCATTATTTAGTTGTTATAAATGATTTTGAAAGCCACTCTTATAATGAAAATTTTGGGGTTGTTTATATGGAGTGGGTCAGCACGGTTTTACTTTATGTTCAACTTATCAGAGCGCAAAAACAGCTAAACCGGGCTGTCTCACTCCATATAAACAACCCCTTCCGCACTGTTTATTATTCATGGGGGTAGTGGGTGGGTAATTTGTGAGCAAAGCAGAAAAACGTAATTTGCCCCCTCCCCTCAGTTCAGACTTAACCACTTCTGATAAATAATCAACGGTACCTTATGGTCAAAGTAACATAGACTTATTTACATCAGTTATTATAATGCACATATCACGTGTTACTATTGTTGATGGATTCAAAATATATATAAAAAATCATGAATGTAAAAAAATCATTAGCTCATGATGCAATGGATCTAAATTGGTAATGTTAAAATATTAGATTTGGGCGCAATGAAGTGTTTGGTTGACGTGAGAGTGTAACAGAAATAAAATCGAGCATTTTCCATTCACGTGAGAGAAATACTGTTCTCATTTTCCTAGCTGAGCTGCAAACAGCTCGACTTTGTAAGTATATCAGACTTACCGTGAATCCTATTTTGTTGCTGGCCATTTAGTGTTTGAAAGATCTTCCAATGTCACGTCGTAAACCTGAAACAAACAATTATTTTATTCATATAAAGACATTTGAAAATGAATCGAGGAACCTAGATCGATAGGTAATTTTAATACACCTTTTGCTGTTCATTAAGAGAAATCACGCAATCTATTGTTCTAAACATATTTCAATAAGGCGCAAGTACATTCTTTTGCACCCAATCTGTACCCAATTGACTAAAACGTCTATTCAATAACAAAATTTCCATATTGATATACATTCATTTAAATTCATGGGAATTCATTTGCGTGCTAAAACAGACAAGTTTGAAAAATGTGCTTACAATAGAGTGAATGTTGGCTCTATTAATTTCAAGACACTATTCATTAAAACACAGAAACGTTAAATACAGTGAAAATTATATTTATTAACATTTGCGTACATTGATTGTAGATCAATAAAATGAATGGATGGTCATTTAAGTGAAACTGACAATAATCACGATTATTGCACTAACAATAGAATCACTAACAAGTTCATTTAACAGAATTAGAAAATCAAATGGAAATTACATAATATGGACGTTTTTTTACTGAAATGTTCTTTGATTCTTTTATCCTTCGATATTATCGCCGTTTAAGCATCGTGGTATATATGTCTGCATGAACCGATACCATTGACCACTCTTTGCTGCAGTTATAGTTCCCATTGAGCGTTGCAGGGCCTCTAGAAGTAGATGGGTTCGAAACTGACCTAAAGGAAGTCCACGATTTCTTGCCTCCTCTCTCTTCCACATCAGTGCTTGGATCTCTGGTCGGGGTATGTCTCCTTTTATGGCAGCTTTGAGGGCGCTTATTGCTTGTTCGACGATATTGAGAAAAGGACTGTATGGAGGGAGTTTTTTCAATTCAGTGTTAGGGCCAGGAACAGCTGGATTGTTGTGTGCTCGAGCTACATCATAAATAAAAATCACCTGCTCATCAGGATCACGATTGAGTCGTGTTTGCGTCAGGAAATCGCCAAAACGATCACGTGTCATTCCTCCTAGAAAAGCAGTATGAAACACCAATCCAGTGATTGGTGATATTGCAAGGCACACTGTCATGTTACGTCCTCTCTGTCCACAAACTTGTCTGTACGCCCTATCGCCCACTCGAGCTCTTCCGTGGCTACGGGATGTCCAGATGTTATAACCACACTCATCAATAAAATCACAATGGCGTAGAACAGCATGGTTCATAAACCAGTTTCCATATTCTCTTCTACTCTCAATTACATCGGGTCGGTTTCGTTCTGCAGGGAGGGGTCGTACAAGTTTTACTGCAAACAACATACCATCAAGTGTTCTAGCAACTGTGCGGTCATGAATTTGGGGTTTCGCTGGAAGACGTCGCCTTAATTGCTGATTAATCTGTGCGAGTGTTAAAACACAGTTCTCGTTTATTATCTCTTCAAGGACTCCTTTCATTTCATCATCCACTCGAACGTTGTTCCTACCGCCACGAGGAAGCTCTTCAATTCTTCCTTGTCTGCGTGCCACAAATGTGCTACAATTCCTCTAGCTGTTGAACGATTGACGCCTAAAGTATCTGCTACAAGAAGATAGTCCTCTTGTTCGTCTTCAAACGCTTGCACAATTCTCTGCCTCTGTTCTTCCGGTATTCGTCTTCTATTCGGCATTGCTATCGGAGCTAGAATATGCTATCAGAGTAGAATACTGACTATACACGGTGTATGAGAAAACGCTGTTCCGTTTTATACTTTTTAATGTCTCTATAAAACAGATTACACCACAGTTTTTTTTTAAATTTTGTTATTACCATTTGAATTTTTGTTTTTGGTATATGAACCTGTTAATGATGCTATTGTTTTTGAAAAAAAAAACAAGTTGTCAGTTACACTTAAATGACTACTCTCTCATCTTATTGATCGGCAATTAGTGCACGCAAATGTTAATCACTATCATATTCAGGGAATTGAATATTTTATTGTGTTTTAATGAATAGTCTTTTGATCTTAATAGCACCAATATTCGCACTATTATAAATTTATTTGTCAAATTTGTTTGTTTTAGCACGCAAATGAATACCTAAGAATTTGAATGAATGTTTATGAATATGAAAATTTTGCTATTGAATGGACGTTTTGCGCAATTGGATAGAAACAAGGTACAAAAGATTGTTCTAACGCCTTATTGACCGATGTTTAGCATGATAGATTGCGTGATTTCTCTTAATGAACAGCAAAAGGTGTAATTACTGTAACGCAGAAGAAGCTAGAGCAAAGACTCGGACTACGTTATTCTAGTTTATAGGGCGTTCTAACTTCAATAGTTTATCGTCGATTTGCAAGTGTTTCATCATGTCGACGAAAATATACCAGACATTTTTTGTTTACAACTCCAGGCAATAATACAATAAATTAAAAATTACAGTGTGACGAATAGATACAGTGAATGCGTAGCTGGCAATAAGAGTCAAATTATTTCTTAGTTACCTTAGGACCAGTTGGGTCTGGTTTTTTCTCCTTGCCTTCAACTTCGTTTGGCGCCAATTCCCTAATGGCTTTCTTCAAAGCCCTCGGAAAAATGTACGTCGAATTTGCGCCTTTTGGGATTGACCCCTTTCCAATTTTACTTCCATGCTGAAAAAAAAAAAATAGCAACAACAAGGCTATATTGCTCTTTGAGCAATGATGTCTCGGCCAACGTTGATGTTATAATTTTGTAAAATTTGAAACACAATGTTCTCATCAACTGTACCAATGACTAGAAAATAAGAAGGAAGTAGAAGCTTACATGACAGTGATTTTTGACAGTTAACTATGTTATCATTTAACAGTATTAAATCCATTTGTTTTGCTTTGTTTCAAGGTCGCCTTATATTTATAGTATTTGTGTTACCCAACACGTCTGCTCACTTTAAGAGCAGAGCATGTAAACTCCTTAACAAACAGAGAAATAAAGATACAATTAAAAGAACACAACATTTATTTCAACACTTTTCAACAACCAAAGAACATACATGTTTTTGTTCTCAGTATGTATCAAGCAAATTGCTATCAGTGCGCATGCAATTTTATCCCGTTGTTTTGCCTTCTTTTGTTTTCCATAATACAAAAGAAAAGTGAGGAATTCGGGATAAAATCGAATGCGCACTGAAAGTGATTTTGTAGCTCCTAACTAGCTTACTTATTAATAAATTATTGAACATGTCAGTTCAACATTAAATTTTGCTGTATTTTAGCATAAAAACTCTCAACGTATACACCGGTTCATGATGCTCAGTGAATCATGGGTAATCAGGGCTAAATTCCAAATCTACAATACAAAACTAAAAAAGAAAAAGGAAAAGTTATAGAAAAAATAATATTAATAATAATAATAATAATAATAGTAAATTTAATAATTATTAATGAAGTTGTTCTTAATGTTATCCTTAAAACCTGAAAGATTATAATTTTTTATTTTCTCCTCAAGCGAGTTCCATATTTTTGTACCTTGGTATCGTATATTAAATATTCCAAAATTAGTTCTTGCTTTTGGTGGATAAAAAGTATTTTTAGAAGCAGACCTAGTATTGTATTTATGAATGTCGCTTAAAGGCTTGAAAAAATGATTGAAAACTGGCGATAAAGTCTTATTATTAAATTTAAACATTAAATGACTACTTCGACTAAATGTCACGCTGTGAACCTGAGACCAAATTATATTCAAGATAGGTGTGAAGTCGCTAATAGGTTGTGTAAAGAAATGCCAAATCTACACTCACAGTGCTGTCGTCGGGTCATCTCAGTTCTTTTGTTTCCTTACGTCACTGCTCTGTTTTGTGTGTAATTGTGTTGAGCTGCGTTCGACAGCGCTCTCGAAATTGCTTCGAAATTAATTCATTTTGTAGCTCTTACTGCACGTTTCATTAACTCTAACCTTTTTGCAAACGTTTCTAACACACTCATGGCCCAGTACAAGATCAAATATGCAAGGGAAATACTTCTATCGCTTCGCTTTTGGTGGAAGAACTCGACGACGAATCTTCGTTGTTCTACTGCCCTTTGTTATCAAAGTGCCGGCTATTGTTATCCAGCCTCAAAAATTCAACCACTAACAGAAACAACTTGGAACGCTTTGAAAGAAAATGGTCTACTAAAAAGAACTCGTGGTACCCGAGGGGGAGTGAAGAAGGCAAACTGGGCATTGAAGCAGCGTTTTTCAATTCCTACGACATCGTTTTCTGCTTGTAGAAGATTTAAATCTTCCCGCTCAAAATTTGCATATCATGGTTCACAGAGTACAGCGAACTTAAATAACCTTATACAAATTACTTCGTCTATGACAACAATTGAAGCGGAACATAATAAACAAAGGGAACATACATCACATCTGCCTAGTAATAAAACGGGTCTCCTCTTTGCTTGCTCTAATGCACGATCACTGAGAAATAAAGTTGAAGCTGTCGCGGATCACATCGTAAATAAAAACATTGACATCTGTGTTTTTACGGAAACCTGGCTCAAAGATTGCGACAACGTTACCATTGCTGGTCTGTCACCAACTGGCTACGAATTTAAGAACTCTCCACGACTATCCAATAGACGCGGTGGAGGCACTGGTATAATGTTTAAAAACTCAATTAATGTGAGTTTGTCTGATGGTAACGAGAAGCAATCTTTCGAGTACTCTGAATGGTTAGTCCGTCTTCATCAACAAATTATCAACGTAGTTTCCGTATATCGACCTCCTTACTCGGCGGAGCATCCCATTTCCTCAAGAGTGTTTTTTGAAGAATTCTCGACATATCTAGAAAACATAGTAATGGCACCAGGCATTCTTCTAATAACAGGCGACTTTAACTTTCACGTCGATTGCCACTCCGACCGTGATGCTAAGAATTTTGCAGATATTCTCCAAACATTTGGGCTTCAACAGCATGTACAAGTACCTACTCATCTAACCGGACACACTCTGGACCTTATTATCACTAGATCGAACAATGACATAACTGTATCATCGCCTAAAGCCTCTGTGGCGCTATCAGATCACTTTTTCATTGAATGCAATTTGAACATTCCTAGACCTAGCCCTACTGTTAAGGAAACTGTATATCGTAAACTTAAAACACTTGATCTTCATGTATTTAAAACTGATATCACAGAATCTATGCTTTGTACTTCTACATGGAATAACGTCTCTGAGCTGGCCCTATGCTATGAAAACACCTTGACATCTTTGCTCGAGAAACATGCTCCTCTGCAAAGGAAATTCGTCGTTGTGAGACCTAAACTGCCTTGGTACACTAATAGCCTTAGAGATCTAAAAGTCAAGCGAAGAAAACTGGAAAGGAAAATGCTACTTACAGGACTTCATGAGGACAAGCTGGCATACCGTAATACACGTGATGAATACACTAAGCTACTCAGTGACACCAAGAGGAGCTATTATTCCGAACTCATTGCAGAATCAGCTGGAGATACAAAGAAGTTGTTTAACGTCGTAAATTCTCTCTGTAAAGTTGACGATCGCTACGACGCGCTACCAACACATGACTCTCCTCGGAGTTTAGCAAATGATTTTGGTGCGTTCTTCATCAAGAAAATCGAGCTTATCCAACAAGACATTGACAGAATCGTTGTCAATCAGCCTGAAGTTCAAGTACAACATCCTCACGCTAGATTGGAGAATTTCTCTAAGCTTACTGAAGATAATGTTCAACGCATTATTATGTCATCAAGCAATGCTACTTGTATACTTGATCCAATACCAACGTGGCTAGTTAAAAGCTGTTCCGACGTACTGACGCCTGTCATCACTCAAATGTTAAATCTCTCACTGCTGGAAGGCCATGTACCTACATCTTGGAATAATGCTGTAGTTAAGCCAATGCTTAAAAAATCAGGGATTGAACCTATCTTAAAGAACTATAGACCGGTTAGCAACTTGCCATTTGTTGCTAAAGCTACAGAGAAAGCTGTCATCAACCAGTTGATGGAATACTGTACTATTAATCATCTTCTACCCGACAACCAATCATCGTACAGGAAATATCACTCTACAGAAACAGCACTTGTTAAGGTCCATAATGACATACTTACCAGCATGGATAGACAGGAAATTACTTTCCTTATACTACTAGACCTTAGTGCTGCCTTTGATACCATCGATCACAGTCTAATGTTAGACATCTTAAAAAACGACTTTGGCATAGCTGGCGTGGTCAAGAAGTGGTTTGAATCCTACTTAGTTTCGAGACAGCAAAGGATTCTGATTAAGCAACATTTGTCTGACTATTTCCAGCTAGCATCCGGATTACCTCAGGGAAGTTGTCTTGGACCTGTTCTGTTCCTAATTTATGCCTCAGGACTTTTCAAAGTGGCTGCTAAACACCTAACGAATATTCAAACATACGCCGACGATACCCAGTTATATTTGTCATTTAAGCCCACCTCGCAACAGAATGCTGTTAACACTATCGAAGAGTGTATAGCTGATATACGTACCTGGATGGTGTCTAATCGTCTTCTGATTAATGACTCAAAAACCGAATTTCTAATAATTGGATCTCGTCAACAACTAGCTAAGATCAACGTTGAAGGTGTTACTGTAGGTGATGCTATGATTACACCTGTAGCCTCTGTGAGAAACCTTGGCGTATGGTTCGACCAACATATGACGATGAATGATCACATTGGTAAGGTTTGTAGTAAGGCATTTTACAGTTTGTACAATCTCAGACAGATTAGGAAATATTTAACAGATGATACCTGTAAGATCCTGGTACATGCTCTCGTGACGTGTCACTTAGACTACTGTAATGCCTTACTGCATGACATCCCACAGTATCAACAACAACGACTGCAGAAAATTCTAAATGCATCTGCTCGTTTGGTTTGTCGCCTACCGAAGTACTGTCATATATCTCCAGTGCTTAAAGATCTCCACTGGCTGCCTATTAAATATCGAATAATCTTCAAGATCATTCTACTAGTGTTTAAAGTACTACATGGTATGGCACCCTTGTATCTGAAAGACCTGATAAACGTGAAACCGGAGGGACGCTACCGCCTCAGAAATGATGATCAGCTGGTGGTCCCAAGAACTAGATGTAAAACGTTTGGAGACAGAGCATTTTCAAAATCAGGACCAGTGTTATGGAACAGTTTGCCGGCAAATATTAGGAAAATTATTAACATAGAAAAATTTAAAAAAGAATTAAAGACCTTCCTTTTCAAACTGGCCTATAAATAGGAACTATGAAATATATAAAGATACTATGTATAAACATAACGTTAACAACTTTTGATATAATTTATAGATACATGAATTTTTATTTTCTCTTCAAGTAACTCAGTTTTTATAATATATGATTTTATTGTAATATAGATAATATTATAATTTTTATTTTCTCTTCAAGTAATTCAGTTTTTTATAATATATGATTTTATTGTAATATAGATAATATTATAATTTTATTTAATTCATCAATTTATTGTAAACAGCGCCGTCGAGTATTTATAGTGAGGGCGCTATAAAAATCATATTTATTATTATTTATTATTTTGCCGCGAAAATTAGTCTTAGATACCAAACGCTTATATCTTTTGCAAACGCATATGCACAGACCCGAAATTTTGCTTAACTAGTTTTAAACACATCCTCTTTCGGTCTATCTTATTTTTTGGTGAAATTCAAAGGTCACTTTAGCCTCCGGTACTACCTTAAATTTAAATGATTACACTTTTTAATTATTATTTTATGCTTTATATTATACTAGTGAAATATTTAATTGATTTTAATTTACAGTGCAAATGATAATTTTTATTGAGCATGCGCTTTACAAGTTAATAAATTATTACGATTTTTAAAGCCAAAGTGAGAAGTAAGTACACTTCTTAAGCATGACTATGGGGTTATTGAATAAGAAAAATGAAAAACATGGTCTATTTATGAAAGGAATTGGTCCTTTATCCGGTAGGATGAATTTTTATTTATTTCGCCATATACATGGTACATCATTTTATTTTTACAAACTGCACACATAGGCAGGTAGGCCCTCTGGAAGCTAAAAGCTTATAAAAGCGAGAGCCACCTCTTTACATTGACAAATACAGATTATAGTTTTGGCGAAATCTACAAGTTAGCTAGATAAAATTCAATGTTTTTTCCCCAACTACATTTATCGATTTGAAATGATAATTCAATATATTAATTAATATATATTCACATATAATTTTCATATAAATTGTATATACATACATATGATATACATATATTATTTTAGCTTAAGAAGTATTTGCATGCCTTTGTAATATGTGAATAGAAAGCTTCCGCTTAAAATCGTTTTGTTTTGTTACAATTAGTAATACGTGTTGGAAGATCATTCCAAATTTTTGGTCCACAGTATAAAATAGTACATTTTTTATATAAAGCGTCATTCTACCGGATAAAAGACCTAAGATTTGTTTATATGTACCTAGGTCATAAAGGACCGATAAATAACACACCAGACACATCAGTATATTTTATTTCTGATTAAAATTAGTAGTACAATTATTGAATACCGCCTTACCTAAATCTAAATATCTAATACACGACTTAGGTGCTGTATTTGGCATGGTAATCTTACTCAATACGTCATCAGATACGTCACATTCGTATTCTGATAATTCTGAACTTTCCTCGGCGGTATTTCTACATTGCTCATTATATCATCTGAAATTTCTAAATTTTGTATATCTAAGGCTGCAGGTCCTAAAATCTTGCTTACTTTCATTTCTTGTGCTCTACTATTTTTTTCATTGCTAAATAACGCATTAGACCTGTGTCCCGTACGTTCTAATCAACGTTTCATCCATAGAATTATTAAACAGACGGGAAGCAGTAGTTATTCTTAATGAGTGCGATGTTTTTCTTTCTAAGCCACCATCTGCACAAAGATCTGGCAAGATCCTATTCAAAGTATTTATTCCCAAAGGGAACTTGTGAAAACTAAACACCTCAGGATTTGGATTAGGCTTTAAGTACAAGGCATCCATATTATTAGCTGATTTCTCAACCATTGCAAAATACTTTGTATAACATTCAAAAATACATGGATAGTGATTTGTACTATCGTGTGTACAACATACGTGCCTTACTTCGGAAGGCTTATACTTAAGATCTTTGAGACCTCCATGAAATGTTTTAGAAACTCCCTCTTTATAAATAATAGTTTCCGATTCGAATTTAAAATTAAGAACTCTTAAATTGCTATGCTCTTTAGCACGTATGCCAAACAATTTGCCATTGTAGACATGTATGGTATTCACTAAACACTTAGCTGAACCAGATCCCAATAAATTCTTTCGCCATTAAGTAGTTTCTTCCTCTTCTGAGATTTCTTTTCTTTCTTGTCTTTGGAATTTATTTCCTAAGCCATCGGACGTCGCTTGTTTCATCTCCGCGTCTATTGCTTTTCTAAATCTCACCAACCTTAAAGCCATTGATATAGACAGGTGGGGCCGGTTGCTCAAAGCTCGATTAGTGCTAATCCAGGGTTAACTCTATAGGTTTTCTTAAGAGTTAACCCAGGATTAGTGTTAATCGAGCTTTGAACAACCCAGCCGTGAGTTATAGTTAATAAATAAGATTCGCTATGATAAGGCATACAGTATGCCTACCTTTTGTCCTCATTGCCCGGTAAACTAATGGCTTCTCCATTTTATTTCGTGAAGGTATCGCTGTAGACCACTTATACTATACATGCTACGAGCTGGATACCTCTCTCCATTCGGCTTACAAACTTCAATTACAAATTTAATTAACCAGAAGTTTCCACAGACATATCAATTCTGAATTTCGACAGTATCTTATGGCATGTCTTGAAGTGATGGTTCTTTTTGTGCTCGTTCTGTTTGCCACTCTTCAAATATCTTAACCGCCCATTTTGTTACATATTGCAACCACCCATTTTGTTACATATTGCATGGCTGATGGTCCTTCATCAACTTGATATCAACTTTTCTTCTTCCTCATACGTTTTTGGCCGACGAAAGCAACGTTTTGAAGTTATGGTACTTTTAATCACAAAATAAATGCTCAAATATACTTGCGTTTTGTAACCGACGTTGTTTGGTTTTAACAGGATTTCATGGCACAGATTATGCTTTTATGTAGAACAAAACGAGATCGTTAAGTAACAATGCACTTAAAAGGTCTTGACCAATCATAATTGCTCAAAACAATGGCTAACAGACACTTGCTTTTTATTGTGAGTCCAACGATAAAATTTTTTTATACCAAGTTTAATAAAAAACATATAAATCTGCGATCTGTTTCGATTATCGCGGTTCGGGTTTGTATTCAAAGCTTAAAAGCTATACAAAGTTATTTAAATAACTACTCAACTGAATGATTCTGCAAATGGTCAGCTTCGAAAGGAAATTTGCACTCTATTGTCTATTTTATTACTACTCTAACCTCTTATAAAAATAAATATTCTCATTTCGGACTTGATGATTACATTTGGTTCAAATGTTTATTACATTTGGGACTTTGATTACTTTTGGGTCCAAAGTTTATTACATTTGGGTACAATGTTTATTACATTTGGGACTTTTATTACATTTGGGTCCAACGTTTATGACATTTGTGCCTTCTACATAAGTCCATTGTAAAGGAGAACCATAGTGCTAGGCTGACCATCTCTACCATCTCTACCACATTTTCCACATTCTTGAACATATTATTCAAGGGTTTCGCGAGGACCAAATGAATAATTCGTCGCACAGCTTTACAATCCACCCAAATGCCAAAAGCGACTGTGGGATCAGGACCCTTATTTGGCCATCTTCCTTTGCCATGTCCATAGATATGTGGTCCTTTACAGGTTTAGGTGTGCCTGCATGGTACATTTCATTTTGGGATTTGGGCATTCATGATAAATACTTTGCTGGAAGGTAGACCTCAAACATTCTGAAGATTACAGAACATTGTTTCCTTGTCTGGCAGTATGTTAATGCTCGTTCAGTTGTAACTGACTTTTCTTTCAATTCAACTATTACAGCCAATTTCGTTGTATCGCGACTCGTCGTTTAAGAACTTTGTTTTAATTTGGTCTTTTCTGACTCATCAATCAATTTCAAGAGCGAAGTTTGTTTTAAACAAACCAATGACAGAACGTGCTGGGGCAAGCTCTGCCCTTTGAAATTAACTGACGGTTCAGAAAAGACCAAAATGAAAACAAAGTTTTTAAACGGCGGATCGCGATAAAAAGAATTTGGCTGTAAAATCCCAAAGTGACTTTCAAGTGGTGCATTTTTATCCATATACTCCTTGAAGTAAAACAAGTTGCTTTTGTCAGGAGAGTGCTCAACAAAAGTGACATCGCTAGCAGATAGTTATAGGGATTCCAATATTTGAGTCTTAGTTGTTTTAGTGGCAGTTGCAGTTGAAATTACAAAATGACAGTTGGGATAAGCAATTGTCCAAGACATTCATACCATCTTCTAAATGCATTGCTGTTTTCGGATACTGGCAGTCCCCTACAATGTATAATTTATTGATTGTTTTGTTGATAGAGCAAAATATTATGTTTACAGTAGACCAGACACATAAAGAATATTAATTTACAATCACTGTGAATAAAAATCACCTTTTACTCAAAAAAGGTGTTGATATTGAATAACAAACAATATAAAAAAGAGAAAATATATAAATAGGATAAGCCACTGGCTATTGACAGTACAGATTGTATTGACTTGACACAAGAAAATGACATTGATTCATTTGTCAATTCCTTTTGATTAATTCTACCACCAAAAACAAGGACGAACAGTAAAATACGTGATATTCTAGAAAAACAGTAGAGTTTATAGTAAACGTGACTTTGCTTTAATTCAACAATTTGTTTTCCAACAAATGTTAACTTAAATAAAAAGGTATTGATTATTGATATCCACCAAATTGCTATAGACATACGAAAGTTGTAAATGGCTAAATCATCCGTGTCTAAGTGTTTTCTTCTTGATTTGTCTGATACTTAGTGGGATCACAATGTACTTTTGTGTAATAAACTCTACTTCACATAGCAATAATTTAAATGCTTCTTTGCCCTTTTTTCCAAAAAATTATTGAATGATTTTGTTTCGTAAAAGCGCAGGTAGTTTACAAACACTTTCTAGTCCAGTATGTTTAATAATCACACACTTACCATTGAGCTTTACACTGTGCTTCATCAATGGCAACTCCTACAATGAATTTTTGAATATTGAATTGCCAAGAAACTCTCTACTGGTCGTCGATAACACAACCTCTGGCGAACAGTAAAATACTACATCAACTCTATTCATTACTTGTTGTACGATCTCTGGGTCGTCTTTTTCTGTTACTTGATCGGACATCAAGGCACGAGACGAGAAACAACGACAACAACACTTGATCCTCGTAGAGTTTTGAACAGTACATCGGCGACGATAGGCAAGCACTGGTAAACCAAGGATTTGCCGTAGCCAGTTGGTAGATTAAGTAAAACATGACCTTCCTGAAAAAAAAAACATCTAATACTCTGCTCTTGTTTAGGTAATAAATTGTCGATCTGAAATTGATTTTTCACTGATTGAAAAGCAGAATATATATATCTATTTCTATATAAATCTATATATCTGGTAATATCATGTATATTCCCCCTAAATGCTCTGGGATCTCGACCACAAGGATCCCAAATGAAGCTTTTGTCAACTATAATGTCACGATCGTTGATGCTCAATGGAAAAATATCACAAATGACAATACAATGACAGTGTCAAAATGAACTATACTGAAATGAAGTCCTCTACAAGATGTGGAAAGTAGCAAGGTATCATGTGATGAGATCAAGGTCGAACTGAGAATAAGAACTGACCTCGAAGACATCTGCCATGTTGGAAAAAAAGCAAACTACAAACTACACAGGTAGCCCAGACAATGTTTTAGTGAAGTTTGATAACCCCTCCCCTCCCCTTCAATTGTGCCGCCATTTTGAATATTTCGTAGCCGTTAGTAGGTTTTAGTAATGTCGTTCATTGTACAAAGAATAGAATAAAATTTAAAACTTTGTCTTGATAAATGTGTTCTCTATTTACTTATTGTCAAGCAGGGCAAATTTCAGGTGGTTTTGTGGATTTTTAGAGCCTTTTTTTTCACTCTTCGAAAATCTCTCTCACTCCTGTTATATATAATTAGGAAAGGTTGCTCACTTCGCCGAAGCCCAAACTCGACCGCCCTCGGAAATAATTTTTTTTCTTCCCCTAAAACTTCTCCTTTTGCTTTGAACCTCCAGGAGATCAAAGCCAGATAAACTCACTTTCCAAATGTCGAAAGAGATCGACAAAAAACTGCGTTTATGATAATAAAAATCCAGCGAGAATTGGAAGCGAACGCTCGTTTTTAAAATATCTTATGCATGGCCGAAAAAGTTGGCCACCCTATTGTAAGCTCATTTAGCCTATTGAATGGAAATATTTTCCTAATTTTGTCAAATAAAAAAATACAATTTTATTTAGCCTGTTTGTAGTCGCTAGACTTATCTTACTCGGGCTTGTATATGTAAGAATGCAGGACTCGTTGAACAATTTGTTAATGCCGTTAGAAAAGGATTGTAATTTCTTTGAAAACTGTTTGTTGATGTAAATACAACTAATAAAAGTTATAAGCCCATAGTAAAACGGTAACATATCAGGCACTTGAATTGATTTTAACCAAACCTGGCATGGTGAATAAAGTTATTCACCAAATAAAATTATCCACTGCATAATTTTTTTTAGATTCTATCTGTTGGAAAAAGCTTTATCGGCTGAGTATGCACCATTCGAACAACCATCTACCTTTTTGCTGTTTTTTTTTTCTTTTTTTTGCTTGCTAGCCCGTCTTCAAGCTATGCAACACATAACAAGAATCATGTATATTTATATTTTTATCACAAAGACAGTTCATATACATTGACACACAACTTTTGAATAACTATCACACGGATAAATACCATGATTACTTCTAAGAGATTAATTCAACATTCCACAGTTCAGGGCTTTTCGTATTTTATTGCCTCTCAGAGTTCTTCGCTAGATCATCGTTACTGTTAGCAATAACATTTTTTATGTCTAATTATTTTTTTTCAGAAATACCAAAGATATTCAAAATTAACAGAACAAGTTTGTCCTATGGAGAAACCAAAAGTGTGGTAGCTCAAGGGGATTCCAGTAGCCTCATGATACCAGCTCTTTTAAAGCACACAGAGCAGCTGTTTTTGCAATCCATATGAAGCCTCATGATTGTTTTCCCGTGCTGTTGGGTGATTGTTTACAAGAGGAACCCTTCCTCTTCTTTGGCAATACCAAAAGAAGGAATAAAAAACAGTGGCATCAGTGCTGAGTAAAGCAGGCAAATTTTCTACCTCTGGATGGTTGCCTCTTATCCTGATGGGTGTAAAGGGGTTGTCACATTTCCATACTAATGGTTATGTGCATGGTAGTATAGAGGCCAAGCATGTAGGGATTTATACATCCACAAAAGATAAAGATTCCACAGTATCATACTGCATTGAAATTTTTTGAAGTGGAAACCATAAGGAACTGACACCTTCGAACAATGCTGAAGTGTGCCCTCTTGGAAATTTGATACAGCAGATCTATTCAAGATTTGATAAGCAACACCATCTCTCTGCAACATCCTCATCAAGCAATAAATTGCAATACATCTGAAACCAATCCATCAGCAGAGCAAATAGGAAATATGTTTTCAGAAATCTTTGAATCTGGTTATTTTTCTTAACCTGATTTTCTTGGTCCACTGACTGCCAATATATTACTAAAAATAACATGTTAACAAAACATGTAATGGAATCTATAATCAAGGACAAAAGTGTGGAGACTAATCACAAAATACAGCTCTTTTTTATCTCAGACATTGCGTTAGGAATGGCGCTAATGGAGTTGGGCATCTATGTTACTCACTCACTCACATTTCATATAATCAATTACCAGCAGAAAAAGGTTTACATGATCTTTTACATTTTCTTTATAAAGTCAAAGTACGTTAATAGTAAACTCATAAAACTAGCAAATAACTTTATAAACACACCAAGGACATAAGTCAGCTTGCACAGTTTTATCTAGAAGCTAAACTTGTAGTTCAAAAAAGCTAGAGAAATAAAGAAATTAAATCTCAAAAGAAAAGGAAGTTAACCAGGAATTCTGTGCAAAAGCAACTTATTAGATGATTGTTTTGTAATATAATCTGAGATTTTGTTGACACATTTCCATTTTTATTAATCAACTAATATCATTTCTATTGTGCTTATTTCTAAGTTATAATGTATTTGGTCTAAAATATTTTCTTCACTTTTCTGTGTTGATTTCAGATGAAAAGTAATGCAATAACAATAACAAATTATTATACTATTTTTTACTTTGATTCTGAGGAGTCCAGTGGTTTTTCGATGTAACATCACAAGCATTAAAACACTGAAATCAATAAACACTGTGGTTATTATTTTGTTACCTTTAATCGACAAACAAAAATTAATTCCAAACTATTGTTTTGATTAATGGAATTTCCTTTAAGTATTCCAAGTTCAAATCAAGTAATAAAAGCAAATTTACAAGAACTGAAAACTAAGGTCTACATGTTCACAGTTGAAGTACATGTAATTAATTGACTGGACTGATGTTATGGAGTTGTGAAATTGCACTGGCTTAACAAATGTAGTAGTTTTTTTACATTTTTTTTACTGAAATATAATGGTCCAATTTGTGATTTCAAAATACTTGCTTGGTGATTTGTAAGCAACTTGTATTTGATTTTTTCCTTGTTAGTTGTCACAGTGTTGAGCCAAAACCCTTCAACATTGTCATTGTCAGACATTTATGTTGGTGCTGCTGTGGTTGTTGGCGAATAGAACACCAGTACTTGGGGTCCAGTTCTCCACTGAAAACTGGAATTATAACCCCTCTCTTCTTACTATATTTCATGTTCCCTTTTATGGCCAAAATAGCATCAGGGCTAAAAAGATTCAGAGAGGGGCTACATTGCAATTATAGTCGTTCATCTTGGTTAAGATGTAAATCAACATTGATTTCTATTTCATCAATTCTTTCAGTAACGTTTAATAAAGACCTCAACACCGACTACTTTGGAAAGGACTTGATGATCCTCACTAGAATTGTTGACATTTTCAGCACTGTCATGATTGTTGACTTCTGGATGTTCAGAGCTATCACTGGAAATGATTTCAAACTTAATATTTTCTTTGGCCTCCATTATTAATAATCTTTGCTTACGTCCATTTGCATAAGGACGTTGAAATGGAACTCCATCATGGAAGATTGTGAACATGGAAATTCCTCTTTTGATAGGGAACTCGACTTGGCTTGCCCACTGCCTCACCTATGCAATAAAGTATAATAAAAATCACTTACTAGCTTGTTTTGGCTTGTTTTTATGTAATTTTATTTAATATCCATAACTTCATTCGGTCAGTGTGGCTATCGCCTATTCTTTATCGGCATTCGGCATAAAATTACGTTTTGTATCCTAAACTAATATGAAAGCAAAACATCAAAATACACAATAGATATACGCGGTACTGATTGATATCGCACACCTGAAACAACTTGGACTAGACTCAACGTCTTATTGTTTTTTTTTTTGGGAAAATAATGCATGGTGGACGTAAGCGAAAAAATTCATCAATGGAATAGGCGTACATTCACAGACACAAATTTCACAAAGATATGGTCTCAAGCTTCCCTTACTATCAAAACGTATGCAGACATGATTTCCCTTGGCCGGGTAGTTCAACTTTCTCCCACGTTTGTTTTTCGGTCAATTTTATAAGCCTATATTCATACCGATTAGCTGAGAGTACTCTTAAAAAAGGAGAATTCATAAAGTACTTTTGTCTTTTCGTAGAAAAACAACCTTTTTTTATTTGATTGCTGCCCTTGCGATTTTTTCAATTGTTTTGCCTAGTGCACTGACCAGTCCGTGTCCCTTTCTCCATTACTTCGCCAAGAACGCAACAAGGTTTACTCTAAGAGTAACTCTTGATCATTGTACGGCTTCCTTAAACATAGTCCATAGAACTGATTACAACAGAACAATTCCATGCTTTTCATGACAAAAACGTAACACAAACAAACATAAGAGAGTGAAATGTTTATATCAGTCACACTCGGAGGGGCTTTAGTCAACTTAAAAGCGCGGCACTTGTTTTTAGCTAATCCTTAAATTTTTGACGAACGTTGCTCAGCATCTCCATTTAGATCATTACAAGCTTAAAGAACTATTTGACTCTTTAGTGGATTCTTGGAAAAGGCATTTGTTATTATCACCTCAGCGTAATTTGCTAAGGAAGTCGCCTTATAGTCAAGGAGCTCTATAGATTAGCATTACATATACACTTTATAATGACTTTTCTTTAGATTCCTATTCAGATTTATAATCAAAATTCTATTTTTTGTAATCTTTGTATCATGTAATATATAATTCTAAATAAAAATTGATTGATTGAGTTTGTGCATTAAAAAATTATTTTTTGTAGTAAATAAACGAAAATGAAATACAATGATTTCTATTGATTTTTACTATTAAATTAAAAAGAGCAGAACTCCAAAAATTACAACAATTAAGACTCATCAAAGACTCAACAAATTTCTAGAGGACCTTAATAGATTTGCAGAATGTCTGCAAAATCTGGAAGCTGATGTTGACATGATTGAAGATGCATTCAATCCACAGACATTGTCCAAGAAGCAGCCAAACTGCTTACAGTTGATCGTGCAGGCACAAGCTCAAAAGTACAAACAAACACAATGCCAATTAAACCAAGCTTAAGTGTTTCAAGACCAACCGTTGGAAAGAAATGTCCAAGGAAACATTTTGTACCTCGTCCATCATTGGATGTTGTAGATGAGTGCCACAGATGTGTCTTGTTGGAAAAAGAGGTACAAGATTTTAGATCTGAAGTTGAAAGACTAAAGAAGCAGATAGATGGTAAAGTGTTTTAAATTAGTAAATGATCTCAAATAATTTAAATACATTTATTTATTATTATGCTTAATTTTACCCAACAACTATCAGGGATTGCATGCATCTGAATCTATCAGATATTTTTGTGAGGTTCAGAGAAAATATCAAGGATTATCTGCACTCACAATCTTTACATGGTAAAAAAATGGTGGAAACTCCAAGAGCAGGAAAATTGAGTGAGCAGATTGCTGAAGTCTATAAGGTATGTCTCTTATACAACTATTCCTTAGGAATTCAATTGTCATCTAAATATGAGATATTATGTACATGTACATGAAAAAGAATGTCAAAAGATTAACCTAAAGCTGTAATAAAATAATTAATATTGCCTTCTGAGCCTATATCTCCTGAAGGAATAGAAAACGAGGCAGCGTGCTCTATCGAGTTATAGAGCACGCGGGAATTTGAAGAGAACGAGAGAAGCGTTAGGAGAAGCACGACGCGTACTAAATTCTCCCAACGTACATTGGCTGCTCATTGGCTAACAACTGGTGCAAATGTAGACAACTTCAAAATTTGCAAAAGAGACATCAAATATGGTCAAAGTATGAGTTTGTTCGCTTTTCTACAGAGTGAAACTCCTTAAATTTGACAAATTTCAATGATAAAGCTGACAAAAAAACATAGTTAGTTAGTAACAGACAAAAAGATGTCTTTAAGTGGACTTAGGATGTGAAGCAAAGCTTATTTGCACTGAAGAGATATTGCAGCCGTTGAACAAGCCGCCACCGCCAAGACTACAATGATCTTCATCTCTTTTCAGCTTTTTTTCGGCCTGCTGAGGAGGGTTACCAGTTAATGCTTCCGATAAAACATCGCTGCACTTTTGAAGCTGTTGGCGTGATGGTTGGGAATTATAATGCTTCAAACTGGCGGTATTTCTGTGCCCAGAAATATGACAGATGTGGCGATCCGCTAGCCCGGCGTCTGTCCACAAAGTAATCGAGGTGGCTCGTACACAATGGTTTGTGTATAACTGAGACAGCTTAGCTTCCTGACTGATGCTTTTCATCATGTTACCTAGGGTATTCACCCCCAGTGGTCTGTTTTCAAACCAACATTCATCGTTCATGTGGGACTCTCTCCAATCACGCCTGGGCAACTGGAATAAAGCTTCGCATTTCGGATTTAGTTTCTGCAGTAGCAGCTTCATGGCCTTATATCCATCTGTTTTACTGTCTGTTTCATACATCCTCGCTTGCTTCTCATAGCTTGGCTTGTCTAAAATACCCCCAGGATGATTCTTTGTTGATTCGTCGTGCGCCATTGTGATATACTGGCCATTCTCGTCAGATTCAAATATAAAACTTGATGGCTTCAGGTAGCGTTGGCCTTCTCTTCCACGTCTGCACCAATATAGTACTATGTGAAACCAAACATTTCTTACAAGAGATAGTGGATGTGTAAGCTGTAGAGATGAACTTTCTTTGAGCTTCTGTAAGTCGGTGACAAGGATTGGCTGTTTGTGCTCTACCTTGTGTTTTCCTTGTTGCTTTAGATCTTTTATTTTGGCGTTGAGCATTTTGTTGGATTTGGTGAAGGCGTCTGAGTTTAACTTCAATGAACGGTTGTATGGTGGATTATTTAGGTGCCGTTCAATGGCATGCCTCATGGAAATGAGAGAAGATTTGCTGTACTCTTCGCCTTTAGTTGTGCGTACTTCGGTGTAAAATCTACACAACTCTTCATCAAGTCGGTCAATGCTCATTTCTTCAAGTGGTGGTACTTGAGGCGCTTTTTGATTACTCCATTCTGAAATTACACAAGGTATTTATATCAAATATTTAGTTTTGTTAATTTGAACGTCAACTTGAAAAGAAAATAATAACAGAAAATCCCGGAAGTTGTACTTTGCAGTTGCTAGTTATGTAGTAGTTTTACCGGCACAAAATAGTAAAGAAAGTGATATTATGTTACTTGCTATTTGAAGAAAATATCGTTTGTATTTTTATCTAATAATTATTATTTGATATGATTTTCCCTTGCCGATGTCATTTATTGTTAATGTAACAGAAAAATTAAAATAAAAAGTTTTTGTTTTTACCTTTGAAGATTGAAACAACCCACTTTGTGTTGTACTTCGTCGTTTTTGCCAAGCTGTTCTCCAACAATTTCTCTCTGTCGGCCTCACTTACTTCCACAAAACGAACATTATTGTTCGAATTAGGGTTTTCGTTTGACATTTTTTCAAAATGTTCACTTTTAATTTCGCCGTTTTCATTAAAAAAATCAAATTCAAATCGTGGAAAGTCGGCGGAAGACATTTTGCCCAATGTTTCCAAGGCAACGGTCCGTGCTCTGTTGAGTTATAGAGAACGCGTCTCAGCCAATCAGAGCGCGCGTTGTATCTCAAATATTTTATAATTGTTATATATATCATTGAGTGCTTTTTTTGTAAAAAATATCCCATAATTAAAGTTGCGTAGAAAATAATGTACGTACGTAGTAGAAATGGAACATATATGGTAAGAAATACTGTTATTTAATACATCTCTTTATTAATTATTTCAAAGATGGTTGAGTTAGTTCCCGGAACAAGGATTTTCCTATATCAATCCCAGTTAGATAAAGCGGGCAATAAAAAAAAACAGCAACTGTTAAGGCCAGGTGCCTCTTAGCAGCATTCTACACACCAGATGAACTGATGGAGGCACGTGATCTGGGTTCAATGGAAAAAAAGGATTGGATATGGACATTATTAACGCCATAGTTAGTAAGTAAAACCTATACAGTATTTGAACATTTTTGTAGTAAAAGTCATGATTATATACATATGACTAAATCATTAAGAAAGCCATTATTTTATTTTTTTTTTTTATCTTTATCAAAATCAGTGGTAGAGGAAACTAAAATGTTCTGGGAGTAGGTGGTCTAGTTAAGGCCCCATCACACTTGCAATTTTTTTTGTGCAACTTGTCTCACGAAAAAATTTGTTGCAGGTTGCAAGAAGGGGCTGTCACACTAGCAATTTTTGCTGCAATTTTCCTAGCTCGCACAGCAAAATGTTGAAAGTTGCGTGTGCTGAAAAATAGACAAAAAAGCACAGCTTTTTAAGCAAAGCAATAGATATTTTACAAAAATATCACAAAATCTCATGCTTTTTTCAGACATAATTTGTGATTTATTTTTTGTGGGAGAAGCTGTATATTAGGCAAAAATAATTCAAGTTGCACGAGGGGGTGTCACACTAGCAATCTTTCCAAAATTGTTGCAGAAAGTAGAAATTGGTTCTACTTCTCATGCAACAAAAAAGAGGAGTGTCAAAAAAGAGGGGGTGTTTTGAGGGGGTATGTGTCACACGCGCTAAACACTATTGCAACCTGCAACAAATTTTTTCAAGACCAGTTGCACGAAAAAATTGCAAGTGTGCAGGGCCTTTAAATAATTATACATCACTTCCTTCAAGCATATTTGGGGTACTTTTAATATGAGCTTTATTTGTGCTTTTTAGAAAAATTAGAATTTTCTACAAAGCACATATAAAGCACATTATAACATGCTTCTGTGCTTTGTAAAAGAAGCACATCAAAATAGTGCTTTTCCTTTTAAGCACATTTGGGGCATTTTTAATATGTGCTTTATTTGTGCTTTTTAGAAAACGATGTCATGTGCTTCCTTTGTGCTTTCAATGGTTCCAAAAGTGCACTAGTTGAAGCACATCTTTAGAAGCACATATTAAGCATGCTTTAGTATATACTTGAAGCATGATTCAAATGTGCTCAATTTTGATAAGGAAGCTGAATTAGCTGTTGAATTTCATTTGCCATTTATCTGCAACAAGAAAACATAACTTAGGCATAATGCTTACCATTATTGAGCCCCTTATATTAAATCTTACTGCAACCAAACATGTGACATCACTACTTTAGCTTACATAAACTTTTATTCTGTAAATAGTGGTTGAATTTGAAGCTGAATCGTGTATAAAATCCACATAAAACAGCATTCCCCCTTCATTAACAATTCGACGGCCATCTTTAATTTTCTATATTTACGCGCGCAGCCGCTGAACAAAATGCCCGGTGAACCCGGCACATTCCCTTGACAAAATGACTGGGGTGTACTTCGTCATGAATCGTATAATCATCAAAATCAATTACTCTACTCATAGCATCAGAGACCGTGTTTAGATCTCTCGGTATCCACTGGACATCTAGATTTATCCCGTTAGGGACGCAAGTACTAAAAATATCAAGGGCAATTCTGATTGTCAGATAACCATGACACTGTTTGAGCTTTAAGCCTATTTACATATGCGGATAACGCTAGTGAAACTGTTGACAATTGCCTGTAAGTCAAACTTTTATTTCTTTCACTTATGGACCAATTTTGATGGAATAACTCCCCGCCAGAATACAGAATACTGCCACAGCCGGTGTATGAGGCATCCGAATATACAATTCTAGTTGGGGCTCGTTGATTACACCAAATGGGGATGCCGTTAAGCCGATCTACATTAACCTCCATTACAACGTTATCATTGATAGTGACTTGACAGTGCCAGTTTGAAGCGGAATTAATAACATCATTGATATATCTGGTCATTCACCTAGTAACATCACCTACGCAATTACTGAGATAGATAATCTTCACGCAAACACTAGCTAGGGTTTTGACATGAAAACGATATTTACGACATTGCTCAAGGATGCGTTTAAGATCTAATAACAAACTCTCCAATCTCCTGGGAGTGGCTGAGACAGTGCAATTAGCTGTATTTAATATAACACCTAACCACAGGCGGTGTCTGAGGCATCCGAATATATGGCACCGAGGCCGTCGTCCAGATATATAACTATAGATATTCCGTTAGAACGCCATTTCTTAATAAGAGGCTTAAGTAACTTTGTGAACAAATAAGGAGCAGAGCTTAAACCAAAAGGAAGAACTGTCAAATGAAAATGACGAACTAATCCGTCTGAAAACGTCCATGAGAAAGGCAAAAACTTTCTATGTTCCTCAAATATTTCGACGTGGTGATAACTGGATTTTAGATCAAAGGAAAACATAAAATCCCCAGGGTTTAACATTTCTTTAGCAATAGAAATATCTTCACACCTGAACTTGTTTTTGAAAATACACTTATTAATATGCTTGAGGTCTAAAATAAGCCTCTTCTTACCTGATTTATTAATAGAAACCGACAGTGGATTAACGATTTTGGGCTCGACATGTACTTCTAAAATACATCCTAAAGCTAACAAATCATTGATAGAACTCTCAACAAACTCATGCTCCTTTAGAGCAGACGTATTATTGGCCCCTTTGAAAGGCTCTGGATCACATATAAGCGGTATTTTATAACCCCATTGAATAACATCAACAATAAACTTAGATGCATTTATATCCTTGCAAGCTGAAATACATTTACATAATCTCCCTTTAACAGATATCAAATTAGGTTGACTAACAGTATTCAACTCTTCCTCTTCTCGACAAAAAACTGGTTGTATGAAATTAGCGTCGTCAAAGTCATGTTGAATTACCATAGTACATTCTAGGTCTTCTAAAGTGCTTGTCTTCGGTTCACTGCCATATAGTCACTTCGGTTGTGACGCAGAGCTGGTATTTAACAGACAGGCAGACCTCCAATGCCCTGGCTTCCCACAGCTAAAACATACTCCGCCAGACTTAATTGGGTTGTAACTTTGCCTGGATCTATGCGTGATAAGGGTCGGGATAGGTTCTTGCGTTGCCGCTGTGGTGGATTTGGGCTTGTTAGGGTTGTGCAACAGGCTAAATTTTTCACGTTTCTCGTCGCTCTTGCCTCGGCTCTGTAATTTTTTTTCCGTCTTCCTCGTCGTCCCCTAGGTCGTGCTCTTTGTACTCACGATCAACCACCGTTTTCCACCCATAAGGGGATTTGTTGGCTAGAAGAATTAGCTTTTGACGATGTTTTATTAGCAATTTACCTTTATCGAGTGATTCCTTGGTCTTGGCGAAGTCTCCCTTCTCTAAATAGAACTGCGCGTCCTCGATAGTGTTTAGTAAGTCTGTGGTGGCTTTGAACTGTTCTTAGTTGCTCTTCTTTTTGAAGGACGGCACCTCTGCTGAGGTGTTTCTTTAAGTTGCTCCTCTGAAGAGGCATCAGAAGACCTTTTTAAACAATTAATAATATTAGATATTAGACTGGAGAACTGCTCCTTCAGACGATCGTTACTCTGCCGAATAATATTTTCAACTTCTTGTCGATCCATGAACTTGAGTAGGAGATATGAATGACAAAAAAAATGATTGATAGTAAATAGTGTCGTTGACTGACCGTATATGATTCAACGTACTCGACCTTTATACCGAGACCCATACAGCTCTACGCCGGCCCCAGTTCATACTGCTCCGTGCCGGCAAAATAGTAATTTATGCGAATCTCGTAACTCAATTTACATAAATTTCATTATTTGAAGGAAATCCAGTCTATTGTTTGTATTGGTGTCTTTGTTGTAATGCAATAGCATAGCGTTGTGGTTGTGACTAGCACTTATATTTTTGGATTGAATTGGGGGTACCAACTGTTACAAGCAGACCCATAAATTATGTACCAAAATTAAAAACATAAAGTTGTTTGTTAAAATTTATTTCAAAAACTTGAACAACTCTTCTTAAAATACAACTATAAAGAACTTAACTATAAAATGTTTTTGTTTAACTAAAGCAGGGGTGGATTCAGGGGAGGGGCCAATAGGACCGGTGGCCCTCCTCCTTTGGGAACTGAAACCCCTATATTTTTTATAGATCATTTTTTTGGTTGTTTCCCCCATTAAAGTTTTGTGGATTTATCCTTTTATTTGGAGTACATTGTACATTTTGTACATTTATTTAAATGTAAATAACAGCATTTGCCCTATACAAGAGTAATTTGAAGTATTTTTGAACAATAACATTGATAAAGATAGTGCAACGTTTCGGATTTGTCCTTACTCACTATGATGTCATTTCAAAACAATTTTCAAAATTCTATTGTTTAAATGCAAACAATCGTGGCTGTCGGAGGGGGTTGATTAAATGCAAATTTGCTTTGATTTTCAATTGAAAAATGTAGACGCATTTAATATTTCAAAACCAGGATATTTTAGAAGTACACCTTTGTCATATTGGCGAAAAATTGACCTTACGAAATAATAACTTTTTCGTTCTTTGTTACTCTTGCATAAAAGAGGTATAAGGAAAAGATATTCAGCAATCGTTTTGCTGTATTGGATAAAAAGCGTAACCAGTTCTGCAAGGTTAAAATGCAATGATTTGTATGGCATTTCTAGCCTTGTTTTGGTGTTTTTGCCGACTTGCAAATGCTTACATTAGTTTATTTCATTATGACAAATGTCTATTGCAGTGAAACGTAACTTTTTAAGGGTAATACTCTTTAAGTACTGCCTCACTTGTATCAATGGTAAGATATAATCCTTCTGTTTTCAATATAGTGTCGGCTATTTTTTCTCATCATCGATAACATCAAACGATTTGCCTTTGTGGTCAGATTTACCTACAATTGCTTGTATGTGTGATTCAAATAAAGAGAAGCATTTGATTTCATTGCTTACCATTATTGACATTCTGGCAGTGGTAATTTGAGTGCTGTTTTTAACAAGAAACCTAGACTGGCAGCTTGTACATTTTACATATCTGAACCTTGATAATGAACCTTTTTTGAACAGTCCAAACATGTCTAAGATTTGAATATCTTTGCTGTACGTATGTCCGTCCAGGCTATTTCTTGGAGCTCAAAGAGTTTGGATGATTCTTCCAGAGATTTGCTCACACGTTCAGATTGAACTGTGTTTTCAATAAACTTGGTTGACAAGGTTGATGACATGTAAAGTTCTCTAATGATTTTTTTTAGGCGAACATTTTGAATTTCAAAGGAGTGTTCGGTTTTTACTATTGGTATATGTTCATTGAATAACTTTATTGAAGTGTCAAATATACTTTAGCATGAATACTAATTGGTGACACAAAGAAAAATTGAAAATTAAAATAAAAATTGTTTTAAAAGTTATAGTAAAATATAATATATAGTATCTAAAAATATAAAACCTAAAAAAAATTGGAATTAAAATCTCATTTCTAAATGATGAAATTTAAAATACAATTAAGAATGACATAAATAGCAGTTTGCAGCACATTTGTGCTCAGAAATTAGTTTGCTAAGGTCTTCTTTTCTTATTTTATGTTCTTTTTTTATTTTATGTTATGTTTAAAAAGACAGACTTGAAGCATTTCGACAGGTAATAGGTAATCGCTTCCATAGATATGGACCTAAATACCGTATCGAATGTTTGCCATATGTAATAATTTTAAATCTATGGATTACAAAATCAGCGTTTCTCAAATTATGGCTACTACATACATACATACATACATACATAACTTTATTTGATAACGCAGGTTAAGAATATGCAACTTTAGAGCTGATGTGGACCTGCCTATACTATACTTATAATAAAATACTAAAACTACAAATATGTTAAATTAATTATAAGATAATATAAATAAGAAATAATTTAATAAAAAAGAATATTTAATAGTAATAAAAATCTTGTTTCTTGTTGTGTATAATATTGTCTCCCTTCCCGAAATTAATATCCATGATAATTTGCTTTGATTGCTTTAAGTTATATTTAAATGTAGATGGATTAGCAGAATCTTTAAAGTCCCTATAACCCCTAGCCAGAAATGATTTTAAATAAAAGTAGGATCGTTGAAAGTTTCATTTTCGAAAAAAAATTCTGAATTTTGTATTTTTCTCGATTTTTGGTGACCGTTCAAACTTCGCATTTCGTCAAGAAAATCCGGGTTTCGAAAAGAGACTGGCACTAGTTATCGTGACGTAACGGCCGGAACCGACCGCATAAAGCCGGCGGTACTTTACTTGTTGTTACACAGCAATTTGACGTTTATTGTCCGCAATAAACTGTAAATCATCATGTCGTATCTATTTTGCATCTATTTTGGTAAATATCTATACAACTTTCTCGCGATCTTCCGGCCGTTACGTCACAAAGAGTACCAATCTCCAGCTCACATTTTTTAGGACAGGAAGCCCAAAAAGGCATTTTTTGCGAAGTTTGACTTGCTTTTTCAGGCAGACAAAAAATAATTCAAACTCCATTTCACGATAAAAATGTTTTATTTAGTTAGAACTTTTGATTAAATGACCAAAAGTCCGAGGGGTTATAGGGACTTTAACATTGTCAGGTAGTGCGTTCCATGCAATGGCGGATCTGTGAACAAAAGACTTACGACCTAGTTCAGTATTGGTCCTATTTAGTAAAACATTCAAGGATTTTCTTAGTTTATATCTACTAGAGTTTTTTGTAATTAGGGAATTAATTTCTTGTAATCCCAAATCATAAAATGCTTTGTGTGTAATAGTGAGGATGCGAAACTTGTAAAAATATTCTAGAGGCATCCAGCCAACCTCAGAAAGTATATCTATATCCTTAAGATTATTTGGTAACTTATGAATTAGCCTAGCGGCTCTAATATGAATCATTTCTAGATCCTTAAGTTTGGATCCAGACCCCCAGATCACAATTCCATATAAGACACTTGGAATTACTATTTTATAGTAGAATGTCTCCAAGATAGATGTTGTTAAAAAGCTTATACGTTTCAACATTTTAACTTTGGCGTTAAAAGCAGATCGAACGTCTGCTATATGCTGAGACCATGAGAGTTTGTTATCAATGGTAACCCCAAGGCACTTGGTAGAGGGGACATAGTGAATAATGTCCTCACCCCATTTTAGAGGTTTCAAAGGACCTATAAAACTGGTGTTACTCAAAACCATAGCTTCAGATTTACCTTCGTGAACTATCAATCTGTTACTAAGACACCAGGAATTAACCTGGTCTAAGATAATCTGCAATACCGTTGATATGTCATCAACAGTATTTCCTATCACATATATAGTTGTATCGTCAGCATACATATAAACTTCTCCACTGGCAATAGAGTCAGGGAGATCATTAACATATATTGCAAACAATCTAGGTCCTAGTAAGGACCCTTGAGGGACTCCTACTTTAATGGGGTTTCTATCGGATCTAGACTTATTTACATTAGTCCCTTGCATACGGTTGGAGAGATAATCATTGATCCATTTCCACATATCACCTGCCAGGCCAACAGCCTTGAGTTTCTCAGCAAGGATAATGTGGTCCACGCAATCAAAAGCTTTGCGGAAGTCAATGAATAAGGCTCCAACCGCATGGCCTCTATCCAAGGCATTCCTCCATGACTCAGTGAGATGAAGGAGAAGGCTCTCCGTTGAATAGCCCCTCCTAAATCCCCATTGTCTATCTGTAAGAATGCCATTGGATATTAAATGATCATCTAATGAATTATTCTGTTTTCGAAAAAGTTCTTGTATGTATGCAGGGCTAATCCCTAAATTCCACACAGCAAGAAAAATAGAGACGTAATTATCACAAAAACAACAATCTAGCTTACTTCAGTTTGGGTTTGAAGGTATTGCCTCTGCGCTTTTGCCCTCTGGAATGATAATAACTCCTCGAACGGTAATCAGTTCGTTCATAATGATATCTTAGATGTCGCTGATTTTGACGGAATCTGGTATCTTTTGACGTGATTTATTGTAAGAAAAGTCTATTGCACCGTCCATTGGTTGGTCAATGAGTGCATGCTGACAGATATAAATTACATCTTTTTTTAATGAGTGATTGTCAAACTTAGTGATTTTGCACTGAGAACAGTTTTCAGCCTTTAGATCTACCTGTCTCTTGTGAACTTTTGGTGAAAAACACACGACTTTCACAGGAGAACCTATACCTTGAATAGCATTGCGCGCAAGTGACGTCACGTTATTTGATACCATCTCTAAGACTAAGACAAACACACAGCTCAAACTGATGTAAATGTGTGCGAACATAGCAAATAATTCCAGCTCTTTTGATAAAAAAATTACTATTCTCACTGAGAACAACAACGTTCCGGGGTCTAAATTTGAGTCTGATCCTGATAATGATACTGCTGAGCAACTAAAGCGTTGGTTGAAGTGTAGAGGCCTCAAACAAAGCGGTAAAAGATGTGATCTTTTAGAAAGAGTCAAGACTTGTATCAAGGTTTCAAGGTTTTATTATTTTCCACAGCAGTATATACAAAAGGAGATTAAATATAATATAAAAATTAGGTAAACCTAATAGCGGAGCTCCAATTTAATGAAATGAATTATTCATTCAATTATTAATTCATTCATTTGTTCATTCACTACCAATTATCAAATTGTTGATAATCAATCAATCAAAAATGACTATAGATAAAAAAGTAAACAAACAAATAAATAAATTAATTAATGTATCAATTCAAATAATCATAAAAAGAAAATAACAGCAAAAAAAAGTGAGGGATAATTTTCTCTCTCCCTTTCTTTTATTTTATTTTTTGCTATGTTGGTTTCTCATGATCAAATAATCATATAATCAATTGAAATATTTATGCATGCGACATCATTTTATTATACCCAAGAAATATGCACAAACATGCGAAAAATATCTGACCGTATTTTTGGCTTCCTTTTCCGTAAGGTTATGTTGTTATGCATGGTAAAAATAGCACTTGTCAATCAAAATTGATTGTCCAATCAGAAGTTAGAAAAGCACTAATATGGCTTCTTTGAGTTGTAAACAAATCCTCGCGCGCTTCTCGCTTTCCTCTCGCTTTAAAAATCGAAAAAAATTTCACTTGAATTACTTATTGGTTATTTAGCTATCTAAAACGGTTGTGCATTTTTAATTATCAAATGTTAAAAAATAGCTAGTGTGAACTTTTGAAATTTTAACTTGCAGATGAGTACAATGACAAATTCATACAAGCGTTTTAGCAATTCAATAACAAATCAAAAAATTACAAGCATTAAATTAAAAATACACACATAAAGATCTCAACGATTGAAAAATATCTTACAAAAACAAGTAAATATAATTATTGCAAACTGCTTTCATGTGAATGGTATAAAAAAGAAATTCATTAAAGATCGTCAAAAAATGTAAACATACCGGCGCCACGTTTCTTGTCCTGTACTGTCACTTTTCCACTGAACTTTTCGTCCTCAGTTCTGATTGCAATAAGCTTGTTCATGTTTTTAGAATTTTAAAAGTGGCAAAAAACATTTTCAACGCCTCTAAAAGGTTCACACAGTTCAACTGAACGGCGATGGCAAGCTTGTGTTGGTCGATCACACATTGTGCTAAAATTTGCATTTTCATTCCTTCCCTGAACTGGCAGTCCTACTTTGTTGACAAACATCTGGTATGAAAATGTTTTTGTTGTGAATAGTTGATAAATCTGTATTGATCCTAAAGCTCTCCGTGTTATGAATTGCTTGTAAAAAATGATGAATGAACAGAGTGAAGTTATCTTCGTGAGTCGTCTTCGCGAGGTCTTGCTTTTTATCTGTTTTGAATTGCTGCAAATGCAGCGCATATTTGTTTTGTTTTCATGAACGTTTTGTCGCCGTTGATTTTACTTTTAAAAGTAGATTAGTCCATCAGTAATGATTGAAAAACGCCACGAAGAATACGGCCTTTTTTACTACCATCTGACAAACTTGCCGTCAAATAAACCCTTCCAGAAAATACAACTTGTAAAATCTTCAGCTTTGAATAACTATTGAATGAAGTATCAAATAAAATTTTAACAGCTCTGCATGGTTTCACATTTGAATAGTTAAAAACAGCGCCACGAGCGAATTTTATCCATTTTGTCAGTGAACTGAATATTTTGAAGCTTTTCATCATTGAATCGTAGATATTTTTCTTTTTCACGCCGCGGCCTTTGTATCTCTTTCGCAGTCAAACCTCTTTAAGCTGTCAGCTTAGCATTACAATTTTCATGCTCTTTGTCCAATGCAGAAATACATTTTGTAGAAAAATTTCAGTAAACTGCAAAAAAATTGTTTTGCGCCCACTGAAACGGGTCAGCGACTTTGCGCGGCAGTACACGGACGGACGCCGTTGTACGGAATTTGGAATTCCGGGCTTCCTGTGGTCGATCTGAAATGAGCTCCATGGTTTACCATATTTTCTTAATTATGGTGCTCCGCTTGCGCGGGCCTTCGGCCCGCGCGGAGCTCCGCTATAACTAGACGCATAGCTGCGTGAACTCTGGCTTTTCTGATCTATTTTTATACGCCAAAAATAAAATTATGTATCTTTATTTTGAAGTTGTCTGCTTGTCAAACGCAATCAGCAAGCATTTCATTTGTGAAGAAAAACGAAGTTGTTGTCAACAGGTAAATAGCACAAGATAACAGCGATAAATATTGACAAGCTCTTTATTCTAACCTTTAAAAACAATAACCACCCAAAAAAACTTTTCTGTTACTACATATTCATTAATAAACAGATGTGAAATTTCGTTTGATTTCAACAATACATGTTAGCAGAAAATAAAAAAATTGTTTCTTGGTATTTTTGAAAACATCTTGTCAAGAAGAAAAAATAAACAGATAGATTTAAAAAGAAAAAAATAATGTAGCATGAGCGGAAATCGAACCAACTACCGCCTGATCATGAGCACTGAAGCATAACATTGATCTATTCGGCCAATGTTATTATAAGAGACACAGATCAAATCCCAATTTAAACACTTAAAAACTGAAATATATACACTCTAAAAACAATTCTGTACACACTGGACATCAAGAAATCTGCTCAAGATAATAATCGTACTGCAGGGCTGTAGTGGACCACGTACAATTCTTGAAGTATTGTTACACACTATAGTTCGTCTTAGCTGTTAAAAGTTATTGCAACAATTGCAAATGGGTCTTCCTATTCATCTTTTGACAAATAACAAAGCGATCTATGTTATATCTGTTCTTTTTTAATCTCATAATTGGGTCGTTCAATCACTTGATAGTGTTCACTTCGATCGACAACAAAGTAGTTTATGTCTGTTTCGTTCGTAACAAATCACAACTGTTAAACATTTTCTTCTGTTTTGTCTCACTGTCTTTGTAAGTTATTTTTGTGGGCGACGAGTCTGCAGGTCGCAGAATAAGTAGCCTTCTTTTGTAGTTTACTTACAAAAACTTGCGAGGTAGCTCAATTCGATCGAACGGACTTGTGAAAGACTCGCTCTGTTGTCCGCTCGGAAAGTTTGCTTGTCATTAAACGCATTGCAAAAACCATGTCGAATCTACTTACAACAATTTATAATTTGCGCATAAGCTAAAAATATCACAGCAATATAGTAAAGGAACAGCGAAAAAAAAATTGAGAATACTGTGATGAATAAATCAAATGAACATTGACTGTGAAGTCCCAGGCGTTCCTGACCTGCTTTTGGACGTTTGACATGACACGTCATTAATTTCACCAATCACAATCGACAATCGACATGAATGCATCCAATCACAAACCTGGAGCCGAAAGAAATACAAGTGCGGAAAATTTAAAAACAGCGGAGACAGAAAAACACAAAACCCGCCCAAATTATACCTCGGGCATTCCTTCGGAAGCCCGAGTAATAAGTTACAGTAAATTGTGGTAGGAGCAGAAAAAAAAACCCGAAAGGGTTAAACGAGATTTCTGCACCTAATACTAAATTTATCTTAATAAAAAGCTAAAGATGACAGTACGCTAGATAGAAAACTGTTTGTTTGTATATTGATAGACCATTTCACAAAGTTGAGATTTAACAATCTCAAAAACGTTCAGTAGCTCCAGTCTTTGGAATATTGGTCTACTGGGCGCCTTTGGATCAGAAAAGGTCATAATACGCAATGCGCGTTTTTGCAATTTATGTATTGAAAGTATCCTTGTTTTGTAGTTGCTACCCCATATCAGAGCTCCATATGATATATAAGAGTATATGAAGCTGTAATATAGGTTTTTCAAAGTGGCAAGATTGAGAAATAGTCAGGTCTCTTAGGTGCAAATTTTGGTCAGATATTTACAGGAGTGACAAAAGTGTGAAAATTGGCACAGAGAATCCTTAACCCCTACCCATCAATACTAGAGGGGGTGCTCAGTACAGTTAGTCCATATTTGATAATTATGGGATATCAAAGTTTTGAACAATTTTTAATAATTGGGCTTCCTGTGTCGTGTATGCTTTTTTAAGATCATGATGCAAAAAAAAGTTATACAAACAACATATAAACCTACTGCACTGTCACTGCTACTGTATTGTGAGTCATTTATCATTGACAGTAGTATTTACATATCCTTGTTTCCAGTCTTCTCACGGCAAAAAATACTTTTTTTTTCTTTTTACAACATTTTTTCCTTGGGATATTTCCGAGTTTGCCTTCTTGTCTTGAAGAACTGTAGGTACGTTCTCTTTCATTTCGCATGCAGGAACAGTTACGTTGTTTGTGTTAAGTTCTACTGGTTTTACTGTCGCATAATCTGAATGGAGGGTGTGAATGGCATTTGTCGAAGTGTTTAACATAACAGGGGGTCTTTCCTGGCCTTGATTCATCGCCGTTGGTAACTGAAACACTCTTATACCAGCACCATGGAATGAAGAGGAGGCTGTTGTGGAACTTGGATTGTGGTCTAGATTATCAAGGGCTCCGATGGTAAACAACCCATGCCTCAGACAAGGAGGTACAGCACAACCATCCTCCTTATACCTTTCACTGACAGAAACAGCTAACATTTCTTCTAACTCAATGATACGATGATAAGACACCGATAGTCCTAACTCGTACAGTTCAGTTACAATGGTTGAGGTGGCTCTCTTACTTTGCTATGTCGAGTTGCATCAGTCTTTGATTTTCTTGTGGATCTCTCCTTTGCATTAAAGAGAATAGTTTGGCATACTGTCAAACATGGTTGAGAGTCTTGTGTTTCAGTGTTCTCTATATCCACACCGGTCAACATCATTGAGATAAGAGATTTTAAGGAGCTAGGAACAGAATTCTCTTGACATTGCTTAGTGAAACTTCCAGAGAATACATATCCTTTATAAGTTAGCAGGTCCTTGCGCACCATTGCAGCAGCTTTAGCTAAAATTATTGCATCTTCCGTGAAGTCTCTTTTAGATTGTACCATGGCTTGTTTTACCAAGTGTTGCATTGCCTTCTTGAATACTCTATGAATGCCTGGGATTCTTTGATCTTTTCATCGTCTTTCTCGTATGACTGCTGGCGTACTCTAGATAGATGAGATCTATATCTATTACGAAGGTTAGTCATACACTTTAAATGATATTTTGCCTCTGCTGCAATTAGATCAACTCCAGCGATTTTTGGCAAAAGAGTGACATCCTGTAGCTCTGTTATCATATCACGAAGTTTTTTATCAGTTGTAAAAGTACAAACATCATGCAGCTGGCCACCTTCACCACAGAGTAAACAGTTCTGTTTACTGGGCACATTTGATCTTGTTGATCTAGAAGCTTTTTTCCCAAGTCTATTATCATCTTCGCCATCTCTTTTTCTTTTTCTGTTCTTAACTTTATCTAGTTTTGATGCACTAAATTGTAAATAGCCACGATTTGTACCAGGAAGCCCTATTCTGGATCAAATGATTCACGTCCACATCATCAGCTAGATGGATACTGCTGGGAAGTGCATTAATGGCTCAAAATTCAGAAACGTGAATCAAAAACGAACAATAAATATCTTCTGGGTTGAATTGACTGCCACATGCATTTAATGGACACCTAACACTTTGGTATCGTTTTGACAGATGATACACTTTGTTAGCAATCAAATGACATGATTTCTGAAAGGAAAGAGTCCAAAAGTCAAAATCAAATCCTGCAAAAAGGTTAACATTGATGATGTATAGCTCTCTTTGTCTCAATTTATGCATCAATAAAAATAATAAAGTCAAAGAAGTGGAATAATTTATAGGTCAAATACTTACAATATGCAAAGATGTGTCATCTGTCCGCCATTTTGAAAATGCACTTGGGCGAGAAGGCCTAGGTACTAGTTTTTCAAAAGCAATGTGAAAATCGCCTTTCAAAACATATTTTCAGTTGATTGAAGAATTACAAATTAGTTTTTAAGGCTTTTTAAGTTTTATTTAAAAATACATTAGATTCAAATCGGTTCAATAATTTTATTTTCATGTTTTTCTAAATTCTACCACAGGAAACCCAATTCCTCTTTTTATTTTGATTTTTCAATCCCAATTTTTCCCTTTATGAGAATGATTCGCATTGGGCACCCCCTCTAATATTATTTGTAATGTCGTAAGCTATATGTGTGCAAAATTTGGTGCTTTTGTCACTTCTGTAAACATCCTGACCCTAAGAGACCTGACTAATAGTGCCTACATCTGTATAGAATTGCGATTGACTTAGCAATCTTCCTGGAAATGAAATCAATATGCGAGTTCCATGATAGATTTTGATCTAACTGCAAACCTAAGAATTTTGAACATGTAACTCTATCAACTACCTGACCCGGTCTCAGAATAAGTTGTGTTTCAACACTGTCAGTGGAGGTGTGTCTCATTCTCTGCAATGACCCAAAGATTATATATTTAGTCTTAGTAATATTAACACTAATAATAATAATAATATAATAACGTTTATTTCTATAGCGTCTAATAACACGACCTGTTCTAGGCGCTTTACAAGCCTCATTATAATACACAATATAACACTTAATTTGTTACAATCTATAATCACCTAAAAACTATCATTATTTACAAGAATATAATATATTAATATAAACTAATATCTAGTAAAATAAAACATCGTCTATATACAATAATAAAATATAATTAATTAAATGCAAGTTTAAATAAATAAGTTTTCAAATTTTTCTTAAATGATTCTAAAGATTCTGAGTTTTTAACTGTTCCATAGTTTAGGTCCAGCTACAGAGAAACGTCTATCTCCATATGTTTTCAACTTAGATTTAGGGACCTGTAGAATTTTATTTTTAGAAGAACGTAAAGAGTATGAACTGTTACGAAGGCTCAAGGCTAAGCTTGTTGGCATGGAACCAATCACTAAGTGCTGCAAGTTCAATATTTAAAACGTCGAAAATGTTCTTAAGATTTTTGTGGCTATATAAAAGATTCATGTCGTCTGCATAGAGTAACAAATGTATTGACTTTGTAACAAATTGAGCATCATTAACATAAGTTAAGAATAATATTGGTCCAAGGGTAGACCCCTGGGGAATTCCATACGTAATTGAATTAAGGTTTGATTTAATTTCATCAATACTTACATATTGTTTACGATTAGTTAAATAGCTTTGAAACCAATGCAGAGCATTAGACGAAAAACCATAAAATGACAGTTTATCTAAAAGTATTTCATGGCTGACAGTGTCGAACGCCTTAGACAAATCAAGAAATACACCTACAGACAGATTGCCATTGTCAATCGAGTCTGTCAATCTCGTAACAAAATCAAGAGCGGCCGTTGTTGTATTTCGCTTTTTTCTAAAACCAAACTGGTAGTCGAATAGCAGATTGTTATCTTCCAAATGCTCAGTTAAGGCTGAACAAACTAGCTTTTCGAGTATTTTTGAAAATGTTGACAGCAGTGATATAGGTCTGTAATTAGACACCATCTCCCTTTTACCACTTTTAAACAGAGGAATGACTTTCGCAATTTTCATTTCATTAGGGAAAGTACCATAGATGATTGATGAGCTATATAGGAAAGAGAGTGGCCGATAGATGTATTCAGACACCCTCTTCACAAATCGTATTGGAATGCCGTGATAACCAACTGCCTTAGATGAGTCCAAATTATAGAGCTCATCCAAAACAGTGAGTTCCGATATTGTTGGCATATTAAAATCATTATCACATGAAATGTTCATCCAGTTTCTATGCCTATTTGCATCACTATTTGAAAATTGTTTTGCTAATGAGGGGCCGACAGATGTAAAAAACGTATTGAAAATATTTGCGATATCAATTTTTTGAGTGTAGGTTTTGTTATTATGACATAAATGATCAAATTCAGTTTTAGCGGTTTTTTTCTTATTGAGTATTTCATTAATCACTCTCCACGTGGCTCTCATATTACACCGAACACTTTCTATCATATTATTATAGTAGTCTTTTTTTGTATATCGTATTAAGTGATTAAGCTTATTACGATAATTACGAAATTTCATTGTATTTTTTTGTGATGGATTCTTTAATTTTACCCTGTAAAGCTTGTTTTTTTCTTTTAATGGATCTAAGAATTCCAGGAGTTATCCAGGGGTTTTCATTGCCAGCTTTCATTTTTACACGAATTGATTTTAATGGGAAATGTTTGTTGTATAAGGTGGTTATTGTATTTATAAAATAACCGTATTGATCGTCGGGATTTTTGCTGTTATAAATATCTCCCCAATCAACCGAAGACATTTCATAAGCAAAGTTATCTTCGCCTATTTTTGAATAAACACGTTTAGTAATTGTTTTAGAGTATGTTTTCCTTGAGTTCCCATAAACCAATATGAAGACCGGTAGATGGTCAGAAATGTCCGTATAAAGGATTCCTGGTTTGGTTTTATCAATTTTATCGAAAGTGTTAACGTAAATATTATCAATAAGTGTAGCTGAGGAATCTGTTATTCTTGTAGGCTTGACTATAGTAGGAAACAATGAATAAGATAGTAGGTTGTTGAAAAAGTCAGATGTGTGTTCATCCCTATCGGCTTTCAAAAGATCTATATTAAAATCTCCAGCCAAATAACAGTTTTTGTTACTGCCATCAAGCTTATCAAGGAGATTTGTTAAGCAAGCTATTGAATAATCATCTATGTTTGTGTTGGGCGGTTTGTAAGTGACACCGATCAAAGACTTTTTGTTATATATTTCTATCTCAACAAAAAGAAATTGTATTTCGTCACTGTTGTATGTCAAGTCATCACGTATGTTAAACATATACTTTGTATTAACATACAGCGCAACCCCACCACCACCGTCTTCATTTGGTCTATTCAATGTAATTGGAGGATGAAAATCATTTAAAGTATATAAGTCAGCGTCACTCTCTTTAAGCCAAGTTTCAGATAGAGCCAAACCGTCAAAAGTGTGTTCAAGTGATTCGAGGTAACACTGGAGCTCGAGAAAATGGCTACGAAGACTTCTAATATTAAAGTGAATTAACGGAAAATCAATTTTGTTTTTAGTAATACTTTTAAAACTTTGTTCAGTTAAATATTCACATTTGTTGGTCATGTCATCAATTTTTGTAAACACGTTTTCGTCGGGATCGCAAAAATTGTCAATAAAATTTGCTTTGGATTTACGTTCCAATCCATCATTAAAAGGATTGAAATGTCAATGGTTTACATTGTCAAGGTTATGGAATGGGCTATAACCGTTTTGTAATTCCATAATAGCTAACGAAAATTCATTGTCATTTAAATGAATAAATGGTAAAGCGTCTGTGATGCAAACAGAGCATACAAAACTATTTTTAGTTGTTTGGATTTCATTGAGGTCTTTCAAGCTCTTTGTATTGCATGCTAAACACTTTAGATGGATTATCCCAGAACAAAGCGTGCATTGAAAGCAAGTAGCTAAGCGATTAGCATATACTCGCTTTTGACAGTATAAACAAATTTTAGACTTAACAGTCATTTAGAGAAGAAAAAGTGAAATAAATATGAAATTATCTAAATGTTCAATATTCATTCTACATAAGCTAAAAAGTGTCCATACCATACTCAACGTTGTGTTGTTAATCAGCGCTTTGCTCTGTTTAGGAGTGTGTTTGGTGTAAGATTTCTCCAGCATCATTATCTTGGATAGTGAATCAATCATTGGGCTGGACAAAAAAACCACTAGCACCAAGTGCGCCAAACGGTTGTTGAGATAAACTACTAGGCATCATTGAGCGTTCCTTGATAATCAATCGATCCAGACTGAAGTATGCAATCTTGCCTTCCTTCCTCGCTTTCTTCAGGTCTTCCTGCTTTTCCATGCGTCTTTTCAATACCCTTGCAGAAAGATCTTCATTGATGAAGATACCAGAACCTTTTAGCTTCTTGCTATTTTTAAGGATATTCTCCTTATCTTTGTACTTCAAGAGTTTAACAACGATTTGCCTTGACTGCTTGGTAGGTTTTCCAGTGCGATGGGCCCTTTCGATTTCAATTTCATCCGACTTCAAGTTTAAGTTTGTTTCAAACATGGCCTTAACTTTCGCCTCGGTTCTCTCCCAGCTTTCATGAAGATCTTCTGGAATTCCTGTAATTCGTATGTTGTTTCTACGACTTTGATTTTCTAGGTGGTCAATCTTGTCGTCGAAATTATTTATGGATTGTTTCAGTTCCTCAATATCATTCTGTATTGTATCGATGGGAGATGTGTCTTTCTTTAAGTCATCGATGTCACCCTGAGAAAGTTCAAGACTTTGTCTTAAATCTGCTACATCCTTAGTAATTTGTAGAATCTTCGAATTAAATTCATTAGTGATACTTGTTACGAACATTCTAAAACTATCCTCTTGTACTTTGAGAAGCGTTTTCACTACTTCTAGCGATACTAATTCGGAGCCCGGCCGATTAGCGTCCGCCATCTTTCAAACCTCAGAAAATGTCAAGGCCGGAAACCATATTTTGCTTGACCCGAGCATTGATAGTGGAAAGTGGCTTCAAGCTAAAAAATTAGAAGTAAACAACTGTTCAATAAAAGACGATAAAACCTTCGTTAAAAGCTAATTTCAAGACGTTCCGAAATCTGGATGGAAAGCTTTCCCGTCCAAAGACATACCGTCTTTATTCAACTACGGACATGTTTATCACTATGCGCTGGAATTTATTCCAAGTTTGCCGAGCGATCGTCAATTTAAATGCGACGAAGACAACAGCGACGATGATGAAAATGGACTTGGACACATGACGGACAAACCCTTTAAAACTGAAAGAAAATATGTCGATTCTGGCTATGTACACGACATTACGGATACAAACACAGCCGATCATTACTTTGTGCGAGCCCACGTGTGGCCTTCGATGAGAAGCGATTTTCCACATAATGTCACGGTTGTTTTGTTGAATAAAAGCGGAGCAGTGGTTCATGCTAACTGTGATCCGTGTAAAGCGACTGCATTGGGACGATACAGTCATGTTGTTGCTGTTTTACTTACTCTTGTAGACCATATCGCTGTTCCCGGTTACAAAAACACAACACCATGTACAAGCCAGGAGTGCGCCTGGAACAAGGGCAAAAAAAGAAAGATCCCAAATGGTTGTTTGAAACTACATATCCAACAAAACGTGAGCGGTGTAGAGTAGATGTAATCGATTTTGATCCTAGACCTGAACAATATCGACGAATTTCAAACGAAAGCATAAATAAATCTGTTTGCAATCTTCAAAGCATCTCTATAAATGAAAAAAACGTGTCAATGTGGGAGACACAACTACAATTAACTTATGAAGATTACATACTAAATAACACTTATATGCCCGAGGTACAAATGAAGGTTGGACAGTTATTATCAAACCTTACTCCACCAAGCTTAATGCAACTCCAAGGAACGGAGGGTCAGAGGGAAAGTGAAAACTGGCATAGTGAACGATGGCGAATAATTACTGCTTCAACTTGTCTGCAGGCATATAACATTGGTGAGAAGGTTTTAAAGAATGCTCCCAACACAGCACTATCAGCAAAAACGTTCATTTCAGAGAAACTTTGGAACATTAATGGCACTAGGTTTCAGAGCAAATGGATGTTATATGGTCTGCAAAGTGAAGCTGATGCTATTAAAAAGTATCAGCTTCAAACCAACGTTACTGTTGCTACTTCAGGATTGTGGGTCAATCCAAAATTTCCTTACCTCGTTTGTTCTCCTGACGGACTTATTGGTGAAGAGGGTGTTTTAGAGATAAAGTCATTGAAAGTTTTCAAAGAAAACAGTATTGATGATATCATAAATGATGATGGAACATTGCTAGCAAAGCAAACCCTTAAAAGACAGTGTTTCATCATTGATAACCACAAGTGTGCACTGAAAACTAGTCACAGTTACTATCATCAGGTTCAATTACAACTGCTAGTTACAGAGAGGAAGTTTTGTGACTTTGTTCTGTACGCTCAAAATGGACCAGTTCACATCGAGAGAATCTATCGCAATGAAGTCCTTATAAATTACATTTTGAAAGCTTTAACAGCTCTTTGGCACAGAGTCATAGCACCAGAGTTATTTGAAATGCGTGTGCCAAGAGACTTTGAACCCTTTGCAATGCCCTCAGATATACTTCCTACTACTTGCTGCAAACCTGATAACCTTCCTTCTACAGTAGATGACGGCAACCACTCATCCCCCCTTGATGATGGCAGCTCATCATCAACACTTGCTGATTGCAACTCGCCCGCCACACAAGATGAAAGTAACCTTTCTCTCACATGAGACGACATTAACCTGTCCTCAAGCCTAAACATGGATGACACAGGTTCCAGTGATCCACTATCAACAACTAATTTAAGTCACACAACAGATGAACTAGAAATTGCAAATTTTCTTGCCACTTGTACTTCTTCTACATCTATCCTCCATCCACCACCTGTGAAATTGGAGGTAATACCATGGGGTGGTACAAGCAATGGGGTGGAGCTTGTTAATTCATGCCCTGTCGACAACTGGTTAATGATATTGCAATCGCTTGTGAAATCAGGGAAATTGAACCTCAATACTCTTGGTCCTGTAGGCCAAAAAATTAAGGTAGCATTGCAATTGGTTGATTTTAAACAGTATGGAGATGCTAAGATTGCAATATTACCAGACACACCTGTAGTCAAGAATGGCATTATAGACTTGTATGGTAATGAGGCTGATTATGTAATCAAACTCTTACATCCCTTTCTAGCCACTGAAGTTACTTCTTCATGTAACTTGGATACTTGTCCATTGAAGGTGGACACCTACAAATCATATAACATTGCACTGGGATGTAACAATGATATGCTAAGCTCACTTAGTGAATGGGTTCAACCTAGTATAAGTAATTGTCAAAGGAGGTTTAAATCCAAGCCTTCTTCTACCATCCCAAGTCAACCAAATGTAACCATGAATATTGATGGAACCCAATCTGTCTCATGGCATTGCCCTGGATTGAGGACAAGTACACCACGAGCATTCTACAGTTTCAATAATTTTATTGTTGTTTCTGTTGATTTGTTAAGTAGAAATAGTTATCTACGGTTTGAAGATCTACCACCCTCTATTGAATTAAATGGCAAGCAGCTGAAACTCCACAGTGCAACATTATGGAATGGATCACATTATATATGTATTATAAGTCATGCCAACAGGTGGATTATCTATGATGGATTCAAAGAGTACAAGAATGCAAAAACTGGGCAATCTTTCAATAATAAATGCTTAGTACAAACACTACTTAGTGTAAACAACAAATCCTGTACATTATCAATATATATCAATATTATTATTACAGGAAAAATTAATAATTTCAAAGAATTAGATGATTCATTGTTTTATTGTGACTACAATCTTGGACAGAACAGTTGAGACAAAACACAAGTTTTGGTACGTTCTTTGGTCTTGTGTCTGTTGCTGCCCCCCTCCCCCCCAGAACAATGTTGTTTTAGTCTAGAAATCACGCTTGGGATAGCTGCTATCCGGGCAACAACATTGAGTTGGGGGGAGGGGGAGACTTGTCAGAAAAATGCGAAAGAAAGCGTAAAATGCATAGAATGAAAAATAGGCGTTTTTGGGCACGCAGTCTCAAGTCATGTTGTCCAAGATTGTATTTTTACAAAATTGTCAGAAATATCAACAAAGTGGTAAAAACACAGGAATCCCAATGTCAGAACAAGTTGATGTCATGGCAACAGATTACTAATGAGGTAGTTAACAACGTCATACAGGCGAAATGCGCAGAAAGATTTTTTTTTGCTGCTGCTGCTTAGCGACAGACTGAAATTCGACGCCCAAGGCAAATGATGGCGTTGACAAGGTTTTTAAGTGAACGTGTAAAAGCGTACATATTCTACTTGTATAATCACACCCACATGTCAGTTCAAGAAATAATGAAATTGACAGGTGTATCGAGGGCTTCGATATATAGAATTGGACGTGAAAAGATGAAAAAGTTCGAAAAAAAGAAGAAAGACAGAAAACTTAGTCGAGGCGGTAAAAAACTGACTATCCGAGATCAACGGGCTCTACTACGGCAACTTCACCAACTGAGGCGAAACGGTGGTCAATTCAGTTCAAAGAGGTTGGCCGAGGTTACGGGACTTTCGAGAAAAGTTTCAGACCGTACTGTCAGGCGTTGGTTGAACCAAAATGGCTATTTCTACCTACAAAGCAGAAAGAAAGGGCTCATGTCCGACAAGGACAAAAATGGAAGAGTGGACTTTGCAAAATCAACATTGAAAAAGTACGAAGACGACTTGTGGACATCTAAAATCGAGTTCTACCTGGATGGAGTTGGAATTTATTATAAAAGAAATCCAGCTGACCAAGCGAGATCAGCTCAAGGACGGATATGGCGATTGAAAAGCGAGGGACTGAAACAAGGGTGTACGACAAAAGGTTCAAAGGAAGGTAGCGGTGGAAAAGTTCTGAAGCTAATGGTGGCGATATCGTATGGAAAAGGCGTAGTGCACTGCTATCCCTACACCTCACTCAATGGTGACGAATTTCATCACTATGCACAAGAACACTTTGATGAGATATTGAAAAAAACAGGGAAAGGAACTCGCTTATTTTTGCAAGACAACGATCCTTCACAGAATTGCAAACAAGTAAAAGCACTTTTAAAACGTAATAAAATAAAACAACTAACTATTCCACAAAGAAGTCCGGACATCAATCCAATCGAGAATGTATTTCATCTGCTTAAAATGAATCTTCGTAAAGACGCCATAGCTCGCAATATAGTTCGAGAGACATTTGAACAATTTAAGGATAGAGTAATGAATACGTTGTACGATCTGCCCGTTGAAGTAATAGACAAAACTATAGCATCCATGAATAAACGTGTACAAGGAATCATTAAATGTAAAGGAGAAAGATTAAAGTATTAAAACATTTTCATGATCAAAAAAGTTTCATTTTATTGTTGTTGCCATTATTGTAACTGAACAAATCCAAGGCGTACATGAAGTTAAGCGCGCTTTTATGCAGTTAGTCTATTGCGTGACAGGCGTAACAAGTAACGCAACAGTTCTGTTAGTAATGATAGTGCGAACCTCAAAAATTACATTTCCTGAAAAGAATTAAACTTTTCTCTCTAAAATGTACATCATATAATTCATAACTAAATTATATTTAATCTCCAACGATTAACCAAATGAATTATATAACACAAGTATAATTTGGAACGATTAACGCTGCTTTGGTAGAAAATAAAAGACAAAGCATATTTCTCTTTATTATGTTGTCGTTAACCATTAAAATGCCATGTTAACCGATACAATATTCTCTGTGAAGAGAATATTGTGGAAAACGATGCATATGAATCGTTTACTTCAGTAAAATGTTGTATATATAATTGTTTACGACAGAAAGTTTACTGTATGATAAAGATGCGAAGCATTTCCCGCACGCAGGAATGTCCCGTTGCAAATCCCGCGGGATTTGCCAATGGAGTTGATAAATATTCCATCTTACTTTCATCATCTCCGTTTCTCTCTCATCGATTATACCATTTTTTATATATCTTAGAGGGCCTTTGCTTGTAGAAAAGATCGGTGTGTCCGCAATTAAAGATATATCTTTCGCAAAGTGTGTTTTCGGGGCCGGAAAATGCACCTCTTGCCCCTTGAGTAGCAACAGTAAATCATGCCATGGGATGAGGTTCGATGTCCAGCGAAAATCATTCAAAAATATTACTTCCGCATTATCTACACCGACCCAGGCAAAGGTACCACTAGCAGGATTTGAAAAAGTCTTGAATATCGACCGTAGTGGATTGAACAAAAACGTTTTGCCACAGTCCGCCGGCCCAATGATCATAATATTTCTATACTTGCCGCGTCCTTTGACAAGCAGGTCGCGTACAGATGAAGTAAAATCTTGTTCAGAAATGTTGTTGTTATGAAGAATCTCTGTAGCTTGCCGAATCCATTGTCCATGGCATCCTTCTTCGCATTCCCCTTCCTTAGCTTCATTCAACAACGTGAGTCGTGTTTTGCTTGCTCGTTCGAGCTTGTCTTTTGCCCCTTCTATTTCCCATGCAGTTGTTAAAATATCTGCTACTGCCCGGGGATTACGAGCTATTAAAAACTCTGGTAAATCTGTCTTGCCTTCTTCTTTTTGCTGAAAAGCGATTGCTTGCAGCTCTGTCAGTGTTTTCACGTTGTTGCTTACTATTATTTCTGATACTTCGAACGCGCTGATACGTTTCTTCTTGCTTTGTCTTTGAGTGCGTCGGCTTGCTCTATTACTACTGCCCGGTCCTTCATCATTGTTACTTCTACTTTCACTTGTGGATCCTCTTCGTGTTCTACTAGCTTCATTTGTTATCGGTGCTGTCCCTACTTGTAAACGGGGGTGATTTTCACTCTGTATAAAATCTCCATCTTCTTTGGTAACATACGTCCACGCGCTGTAATAGTTATGATGGACATTAGAGAAATGTACGCTGATCCCATCCTCCTGCATAAGGTGTTCTTTCGCTGGTAACCATCTCTGATTTTTATTTACTTTCAAAGCTAAGTGATAGTGCTTCCCTCCTTCGGAATGATTTTCTTCACTACAACACCAGTGTAGAATTCTTGCGTTTCCATGCGAGAAGGCCCCCACGACGGCCTCGGCAAACGATCGTCTTGTTGGAAATTTACGTTTATCGGCCTGGCTATATGTGACCAAATACACACTTCTCACCTGATTCCGTTCTAGTTCTTCACTACCAATGTCATCTTCGGACTGTTCGGATAAAGATTCGTCACTTTTATAACTTTCGATAAGCTCCATACTATGAACATTCCATGAGAATGTTTAGAGGCGTCATAAGCGTTTCAAATGTACAAATTTCTAGACATTGTGTAATCATCTCAAATAGCATGTTTATCCTCCGTGCTTGCTTGACAGTTAGTATTTTGAGACGATTTTTTGCACACAAAATCGCTTTGTGGTAGTCTTTCTTCACATGTTTGGATTTTCTTCTAATACACTTGTGGACTGAGATATTTTGATTATTCACTCAAATACAATCTTGGACAGAACAGTTAAGACAAAACACAAGTTTTGGTACGTTCTTTGGTCTTGTGTCTGTTGCTGCCCCCCTCCCCCCCAGAACAATGTTGTTTTAGTCTAGAAATCACGCTTGGGATAGCTGCTATCCGGGCAACAACATTGAGTTGGGGGGGAGGGGGAGACTTGTCAGAAAAATGCGAAAGAAAGCTTAAAATGCATAGAATGAAAAATAGGCGTTTTTGGGCACGCAGTCTCAAGTCATGTTGTCCAAGATTGTAGCTGGTTTCGTATGTTCATCAAAATTGTTACAATTATAAAAACATTATTTGCATACTTAGGTTGATGGTGTTATGATACATACTTTTAAGTGTATATTTGTATCTAAATATGTAAATGTTAGTCAACAGCTAGTCTCAATAAATTAAAGGCGCTTATAAAGCGCATGTGCCTACTGGAATTTTGTGAATAGCTGCAGAGTGGGAAAATTCTTGAACAAGAATTTGAAGTCGCTCAAAGAGAGCATGTAGTTACTCCCATGTAAGCTAGTAGCGGATCATTTGTTAGAATATTTATTCATTTATAACTCTTAGCATTTTATAGATTGTAGCACTATTGCTGACGAGTATCTTTACCATTGTTATTATTATATATTTTTACTGAGTAGATCATTTATTATAATTTTGTAAATTAACAATTGATAAATTGTAGAGCGCATCGAGAAATATTGGGATGCGCTTAACAAGAAATAAATTATTATTATTATTATTATTGAGTAAAATGAAGTTTGCCGCGGCGGATGCAGATTTTGAGATTAATTGGTCTTCCTATGCCGCTTTGATTGGGTTTCCTGTGGCTCTATGAAACTTGTTCGAAATTCGAGTAGAATATTGTAGGTTTTCTAGCTTCTCAAAATCAAAAATTTTGAAGACTTTTTATCAATTAAAAAAATTTAAATCAATCGTTGTTCTTTTGCTTTTTTGAATACGTGTGATGTTTGTTGATTTAATGCTAATTCAGCCTTTTTGTCGGCAAATGTTGTGTCTTAAATTCTCACGAGTTCGCGGCTAGGCCTAGGTTAAATCGCTCAGAAAGAAAACTCTTCTCTTTAGTTTGCAAACGTTCACTTTAAAAGCCATATGGAGGAGATATTGGGCGCTTTCCATTAAGACAAAAAAATCGGTTCAAGTTTCCGGAATGCTCTTTGGTAAAATGGAACTCTCCGGTTTCGAATTGGTCACGTGGTCAAACACAGGAAGCCCAAAGGCGGAACTTTACATAATCAAAATGGCGGGTTTTATGAACATTTTCGTAGCTTTAGAACAAGATGATAATGACTCCCTTAATTCTACAATTACTGACAACGAAGACGACGTGGCCATACTAGTAGCAACTGCTTCTTTTATGCGGAGAAGCTTGAACCGCGTGAGTGGCTACTTTGAAGAAACAATTCCTACTTATTTGCCGAGTGAATTCCAAAGTCATTTTCGCATGACTAGAGAAACCTTCCAACTGTTGCTGCTAGAAATTATGCAAACAGGACTGATTCCACTGAATAATCGACGTGGAAGACCTGTAATACCTCCAGAGAAGCAGCTTTTATTATTTGTGTGGACAATGGCTAATAAAGAACCCAGTCGGGCTATTGCCGATAGATTTGATGTGACAATAAGCAGTGCACACCGAACCCTTCGCCGTGTAGTAGAAGCCTCGATCGCAATATATCCTAGACACATTAAGTGGCCTAATGGTGAGCATTTACAAAGAATTTGAAGATAAAAATGTTAACATTTTCTCACATAAATTTGTTAATTTCAACAGCTAATGAAGCGCGTGAAATAGCTTTAGCTTTTGAAGATGAAGGGGGATTCCCCAATGTTGCTGGGGTGATTGATGGCACCCATTGCCGCATTCGCAGTCCAGAATATGAACCAGATGTGTATGTAAACCGAAAAAAGTTTCACTCACTGAATGTGCAGGTGAGATTCCAATGAATTAATTAATATCTTTTATGGAGCGGGAAGTTTTTTTTGGCTTGTCTTATAAGCAGTTATATTATTTCAATAACATTGGTTTGCAAAAGTATGCTTACTTTTTTAATAGTGGGACTTCCTCTAAGGCTACATAAGTTAATAACTTTATATCACTTTGTTACAGGTAGTATGTGATAACAATCTAGTATTTCTTGATGTGCTTACTGGTTGGCCAGGCTCTGTACATGACTCAAGAGTGTTGAGAAACTCTGCCATTTTTAATGATGCTGCAAATAAATTCCCAGGAGATTCATATCTGCTAGGCGATGGAGGCTATCCATTACTAAGGTACTTTTTAATTGGTTGTTTTTAGTCATAGTACTACCTTAATTTATAATTGTAAAATTAATTTGATATTCTGGAATTTAGGTGGTTGATAACTCCATTTAGAGACAACGGTTATTTAACCCCCCGGCAAAGAAGATTCAACACAGCTGTCTCAAGTTTACGCCAAAAAGTTGAGAGGTCTATCTCTTTGTTAAAAGGACAATGGCGTAAACTGAAGTACATAGATCACCTTGATTTGGAGTTGGCTGTGAAAATTATCATCGCTGCATGTGTACTACATAATTTCTGTCTTGTAAATGATGACTTTGATAACAACTATTTCTTACCACCAGATGATGGCAATGATGACAACCAGCAGATTCATGATGGGGTAGATGATGGTGCAGCAGTACAAAAGAGGCAGCACCTGATGAACATTGTTGTTCCATAACAAAAACTCAATTGAAATAGCATAGCAAATGATTATTCAATTGGGGAAGTTTGTTTTAATACTGTTTTTAACTGAACATTAACATAAACATCAACTGAGCAAAATAATATATAACTTTCTTATAAAGATGTAGATTTCTGTAATAAAAAATAATTTTAGTCTTCCAATGTATTCATGAAAATATTAACATCAAGTGAGAAAAGTACTTGTCAGATCATGCTATTTGTTTTTCAACACATCAAGGAATGGGCTGAAAAACTGTTTTTTTTCTTCATGCATTTCTCTCAAAAGATCAACCTTTTGGTTTTCTGCTTTTTCTCTCTTCTCTGAGTAGTCCTTAAGAAACTCTAGCATCTCACCAGCACTTGATTTGCTCTTTCGTTTTCTTTTTCTGATCTTAAGTTTTTTGACATCATGATCATTTGTTTCATCACTTGTTACATCCTCATCCCCATTACTGTTACCATCAGTAGAACAAAAAGAAGAAGTGACAGGCGAGGAAGTTGATGAAGAGGTGTCAAATATGTATGCTGGGTTTACTTTTGGACTGTCTGCCAAACATTTATCCATTTCATCCATGAACTTCCAGTTTTTACGAGCTCTTCCTGTCTGTCTGTTGTTGTCCTCTACCTCTTTGTATTTGTGCTCTAACTTAACCCATTTTCTTTGGCACTGTTCACCTGTTACTGTTACATTGGATTTACTGTTAAACTCTTTAGCAATTTTGTCAAACAAAGCTTTCTTTGATATTTTGCCTTTCTTCAACAAGTGCTTATGCTCGGAATAAATTTCAATCAGTAGTCTTACATTGTTATCATCCCACTTTGACAATCCCGTTGGGCTATCACTAGACGTGTTTTCCAGCTGAGAACCAGCACTTGGTTGTGTGGTGTCAACAAAGCCATCTAAATGAAATAATAATATCAAAAGACAACAATTTAGTTTAGTCAGCTTTAACTGACGATCTCGACACACACATCAATCCTTTTGCACTTACTTACACTTATTATTGCAAGAACCGGAATGAGGTAAGAAAGTTCAGTAAGTCACTTACTGAAATTTGGCGGGAAACAATTCGTTGATTGTTTACGATTGTTTTTAATGAGTAAATTAATTAAGAGATTTTTTTCCACTTACCAGTCAAGGCTTGAATGTTCATTGAACACATATGGTTTAAAAACAGCTCGATACTAGAAGACATGAAGCCACATTCGCTACATAGAAAACTTCCACACGCCGACGCCGCCATCTTTGTTTTTCTAGAGAGTGGAACGGGGACCGTGAAGGACTGGGACGGAAAATGATCAAATGGAAAGCAAAATTTTCGGAATTTTCGGAATTTTCACTCTCAGGACAACCTCGAAAGGTTGTCCCAAATTTTCGAAAAACAATTCCGGAAAATGTCGTGTTCCTTTTGATTTCTAACCAGCATTTTCGGTTTTTTAGACTTAATGGAAAGCGCCCATTAAGTCAAAAATATATGCAAGTAAAAGTACGACCTCGGAAAATCGCTAGAAAAAAAAAATCTCTCTAACGTCTACGTCAAACATATACAAGAGTTTTTATTTTATTTTATTCGGATTTATTTTATTTTATTTTATTTTATTTTGATTTATTTTATTTTATTTTATTTTATTTTATTTTATTTTATTTTATTTTATTTTATTTATTCGAAAGAAGTCACATTTTATTGCATACATTTCTTTACAAATGAATTGTCGAAGAATAAAGACCATGATTGGAATAAGACAACTATGCGTTTTAGTTTTACAATGAAATGTTGAAATCTTACATCGCAAATGTACCTTAGAATTTGACGTCCAAAGAATCCAAACCATTGTTGAAAATTTGTTTAGCTTCTTTCTACTTTTGCTTTTGCCATGATTCGATTTTAAGACTTTAAGTAAATATTATCGCCATGGGCTAAACTTCGCCATAATATGGTATCGTGTTTCCCCTATTGTGACGTCAAGTTACTTACAATTTGCATAAAGACCGACGACATAGTGCCTACAGATTCTAGCTAGTAGGCACAAAAAAATGAATCAGTACAAAATGCTGTTGATTTGACAACAGAAAAAACATGCAAGTTTGCATAACATGTTATTGCACCAGAGTGCTTACCCTATGCCAGTGAAATAAATCTTAAACAGTTACCTAACAGTTTCTATTTAGTTACTATTAGTCACTATCTTTCAACTGGAACATTCTACATGACAATACGAAGACAATAAACTTTATCGTTTCTATAGACTGCTCTATGGTGGCCGACGGCTGCCGCAAAGGAGTACATCAAGTATGACGTTGTTTTATGATAATTTTTCATTTTTTTCTATTTTTTTATTATTATTTTAATTCTTATTTCATTTAATTTACTTTTTATTTGCTTTTTATCATTATTGTATTTTTTTCTTTCGTTTTCACTTGAGTTTATTTCATTTTAATTTTGTTTTTCCTTTTTATTGTTTTTTAACTTGAAAAAAAAATTAAAATAAAATAATAATAAAATGAAAAATAGTGGCAGTCCTCGGCCAGTGCGTAAAAAATAACATTGAAAATATTCCAGCGGTGTAACAAAAAAAAACAAAAAAAAAACTACTGGCCGAGGACTGCCACTACCATCATGCCTTGCGCACGAGCTGATGAGACCCATGCCCCCTTCATGAGCTTCCACGTGAGTTACTTTTCAAAATGGCGGAGAGGGAGAAGTGGAACAAACTTAAAGACAATGTAAAAGCTAAAAGAACCAAAAAGACGGCAAAAGACAACGTGAAGAAAATCAAGGGTGAAGGACTAATTGTTCAAAGACTTTCCGCGGAAGTATCAGGGAAAGCACAGAAATATTCCCGTATTGGACCACGGGAGTTTGTGCCGTTCAACAGCGAGGAAGAGCTGTCAATAGATAATATCAAAGTTGCGTGCGAAAAACACTTCTCTTTGGGAAGAGGTTTAAAATGTGATATACTGGCTGGCGAACAAGGTCCTTCTTGCAAAAATACTGATCAAATACCAAGTATGAAGGTGATCTATGTACGATTTATATGTGTCGATCTACAAGAGGACGATTCAAGGCCAATCATTGTTGACGACCTGGATCAAGACAGTGCAGACAACAACAGCTTCAAAAAGCCAAGAGTTACACGTCAGCCTACGTCCACGTCTGCCATCCCGCGTGGGACTTTAAGCCCAAGTAAGTTTGTCCCACTAAGCCTTTCAGTAGCAGACGTGATAAAACTTGGAAAACTCGAGAGTGGCCCTGGTTCGTCGACTGCCAAATATGAATCCACTGTTATCAACCTATATGAATTCGACTTAGAAATTATGTCATGGTCTAAAGTCACAACAACTGTTGAATTTAAAGAAGAAAAGGAACCCTTTGGTTCGGGAGGATTTAGGAAAGCTCACAAGGCGACTACTAAGCACCTGAATTTCAAAGACAATGTTTGGGTAATAAAGAGATATCTGGAAAAGGCTAAGGATGGTATTGAAAGCACTAACCAGACAGTGGAACAGCACACTAGAAAAGTTGTGCAGATGCACTATTTAGCTAGAAATTTTGCATCCCAGCTAGAACAGAAAGTCTCAGACCTCAATGCTGCAGATGACTTTGGTAGACTTCCACTTTATAGAAAAATTTTCTATGGTGAGGATGAAAATAAAGACTTTGTGACTGTGGAAGAGTTCATAGATGGTAAGTTCGCAAAATACATTAACAATAATGGTGATCTGTGTGTCAACGAATCAGATGTCATTGGTCAAAAAGCATCATGTCTAGCCCACTTTTCATATGACAAGTCAGAGCAGAAGTTGTTGCTAGTAGATGTTCAAGGGAGCGGCTACAACTTTTTTGATCCAGAAATTGCATCAGATGAGCTCTATGATACCAGCACTGATGAAATACTCTACTGCACTGGCAATCTTTCAAAATTGGCCATTACCAACTTCACTGACAGCCACAAATGCAACATTTCTTGTGATATCTTGGGCCTGAAACCACTGAATGGCTAAAATATGAACACAAAAACATAAAGCATTTTTACAGTTACACTAACAGACTTTTGCATTCCAGTTGAGTTATATCCTAAAATTCATAATCCCTAGAAAAAAAATGGTTGATGGTAACCAGAGTAGATTGATAATGCTGACCTGTCATGATGTCAAGTATGGCAAGCCGATTGTAGCATTATTCAATTATTCCTAAATTCAATATTCAACCCAGTTTTTCAACTTATTTTTTTTAACATTCAACCTTAAATCATTCAACATTCAACCACGGTCATTCAACATTCAACCTTTGTCATTCAACATTCAACCACGGTCATTCAACATTCAACCTTTGTCATTCAACATTCAACCTTTGTCATTCAACATTCAACCACGGTCATTCAACATTCAACCTTTGTCGTTCAACATTCAACCACGGTCATTCAACATTCAACCTCTGTCATTCAACATTCAACCACATCCATTCAACAATCAACGACTCTCAACGAGAATGCGCAACCGCCATTCATCGGTCAGCGGTTCTTGCTTTAAGGCATTCCCGAATATAATAAGTGACACATGAAAATTGACAAGATGGCGACGAATAATCAACTAGCTGAACTCGCCTGACTCAGGCAGGGGAGATTGTTAAAGAGTTGACTGGAACATCGACGTCTACTTCAAGTGCAGAAAGACCAGCAACTTCATCAGCAAATGCAAACACACGAACGCAAACACGAATTGGAGCAGCCATTTCATCAGTACATCAAACTGTGAACAGAGCACAGTCGATGTTGACGAACTCGACTAACAGAGGGACCTTTTCCCGATTGAATGGTCGAGAACGTTTGAGAGCAATTTCAGGTATTACTTTGATATGTTTCTAGTACTTTTTTATCATTAATATATAAACATGAACATGAAAATATGCTGCCAATGTAGAGTGCACGCACTAAAAGTGTGCAACATAAATACCACTAAATAGTGCTATTTTATGCTAATTCTATTGTTTTCTTTTGTTTTATTAGAGTGCAAACAATTAATTCGTGAAACTTTAGTAATACTAAATAGTGCTATTTTATGCAAATTCTATTGTTTTCTTTTGTTTAATTAGCACTATTTTGTACTATTTAGTAATTAGTGTTTCACGGATATATTGTTTGCACTCTAGTGCTATTTAACACTAAATAGTGACAACTGTTGCACACTTTTAGTGCGTGCACTCTACATTGGCAGCATATTTTCATGTTCATGTTTATATATTAATGATAAAAAAGTACTAGAAACATATCAAAGTAATACCTGAAATTGCTCTCAAACGTTCTCGACCATTCAATCGGGAAAAGGTCCCTCTGTTAGTCAAAGAACAACACTTTGAACAATTTTGACAACATTTTTGAAATAAGCATATTTACATGTAATACTGACAAAACTATATATTTTTGATTATTCCAATATACTAAAACACTTTTACACTTAAGACTTTCAAGGATTTTTATGACTTCAGAATATATCCCCTTTAGTAAAAAAATGCCCAAGACCAAGTTTTAAAACAAGGAGTACATTATCAATCAAAATAGCTTGTGGCTTTCTTTTGTATTTAATTATTCCTTAATTTATTCTCATTTACCATTATTATGTTGATTTCTATAATTTCATGTATGCCATCAATAATTAAACAGTCATCACAGACTATGAAGAAAGCCTATATTCCAGCATTTGACTGGGTAGAGCTCCAAAATAAAATAAACATGATAAAAAAGATTTGCTTGAAGGAACACTGACCTATCTACTTCATCACTAGGGTCATACTGAGCTTGATCCTTAAGCCAGTTCAGTTGATCTTTAAAGAATGTTTCCAAGCGCTCATGTAATTCTTTCCACCAACGTTCTATCTTTAAAGAAAATGAACAATTACTCTTACAACAAAGCAATTTGAAAACATTTCTTTTACCTGCAGTTTAGGCAAGATCATAGTGATTCATCAAAATGATACTCCCTCAATAAGTGCAAAAATTTGCACAGATTTTCATCCCATTTTATTGTTATCATACTGTATGCTTACTTGATTGGAAGTTGAAGGGCCATATATCACAGTATCAACCGGTTCGATGTCATCATGATTATCTCTGAGAAAAGCATGCATAGTTGCTATTGTGCCTATTTCCGTGCCTTTGTCCAGTCTAATGATCGCTGGCATTAAGTTGGTTTCCAATAGGTGTTCAATGTACCATCTTCCTATGAGCTGTGGGTTGCTGTTACTGGCCCACACTCTGATCCACATAAGCTTTCTACTTGCAGTATCTAAACAGCCATATATTGCAAAAGGAAAAGTGGAGTTTTGATAGCCCATAAGTTTATCATGTCCATCTAAAGAATGTACGAAGTTGGGGCCCTTCGAAGAAAAAATTCCTTTTTTTCTTGCCCTTTTACCACCGACACCTCCACGAGCAGCAAGTCCATCTGGGTCAAGGTCTGCCATCACATCGTATACTTTATCTCTTGTAGCAAAAAGGTGATATTTTTGTCTGATCTTTCTGTGCATCGCTCTATATCCTAGTAGCTTCCCTGGCCCTTGCAATTCCTTTTTCACAGCATCTCTGACTTCCTGTAGTTCAATGTTACTGTCATTATAGTAGATGTAAAAATACCTCAAACGTCGGTCAAGAGTACGAATGCTCCAAGCATACTCCGGAAATTCACTTGCTAGGAAATCAAGTATTTCTTCTCTTGTCAATCCCTGCTGTACATACTTCTCCATGGTTTGTTTGAGATCATCATCGTCTTTCCACGCCGCATTTCGATTGTCCGCCATTTTGAATAAACATAAGCAGACAGGGCTTCCTGTGGTGATCGCGCAAGGCATGATGGTAGTGGCAGTCCTCGGGCAGTAGGGTTTTTTTTACCCCACTGGCCGAGGGCTGCCAATAATTTTTATTTTCAAGTAATGTTATTTTTCCACACACTGGCCGAGGACTGCCACTATTTTTTCATTTTATTTTAATTTAATTTTTTTTTTCAAGTTAAAAAACAATAAAAAGGAAAAACAAAATTAAAATGAAATAAACTCAAGTGAAAACGAAAGAAAAAAATTACAATAATGATAAAAAAGCAAATAAAAAGTAAATTAAATGAAATGAAAATTAAAATAATAATAAAAAAATAGAAAAAAATGAAAAATTATCATAAAACAACGTCATACTTGATGTAATCCTCTGTGGCAGCCGTCGGCCACCATACTGCTCTTGCTGAGTGATAGTGACTAATAGTAACTAAGTAGAAACTGTTAGACAATAACTATATTGATTTTATTTTATGTACATAATGGTAAGCACTCTACTGTGTTACTAGAGTTTCACATCCAACATAGATCCTTTTAAATTTACAATTCAAATCTGTACTTTTGAAACAGCTCAGTCAATCAGAATACATCATTTGCAAAGATTGAGTACAATACACATCATGTCTTACAGTCTTATTGAAAGGCTAACAAATTTAAATTGTGCAATGTTGTATATATTGTGTGTACTCTAGCATTGCTGTTTTTAAAATATTATTACTACAATAGCAAATAGCAATTATTTGCCTTTTGACTTCTTTAATATAGTAAATATAGTACAATATAGTAAATTGTTAAAGTTCATGTTATTTATATAACATATTATGCTTTTGAGTCCAGATTTATACAATGATATAGAGAAACAACAATATTTTTTTACTTTGCAAGCTAAATTACATATAGAGCAATACTTGTAAAGAATTACAAGGTTTTTATTTATATTATACAGCTGTTTTCAAGCAATTTTCACTGTTAATAAAGCATTTGGATGAAAAGGAAATCTGGTCTATTATTTTCTTTGTGAGCTGAATTATAAAACAACAGTCATATATTTTACGAGTTACGTATGGTAATGAAACATAAGCATAAACAAATTTATGCTTACCATTAAAATGCTTGTTCTTATGACTGTACTCACTCAGTGTCGCAGTTAAAAATTGGCTTGATTTACACTCTTGTACATGTTTTACCCTGCACATTAATTTAACAATAACTCCTCTGAATGCTATGGAAATGAAAGCATAGTTTTGTACCTGCATTAAAATTATTTACAAAGAACTTGCTGAAAATTTACCAATGCACATGCCACTACAACCATCTGTGTTGCTAATGGCGCAATAGATAATGGAATGGTTCTTCCCCGTAGTTTGAATTGCTTTAAACGTTGGTTAAACCTCTCAACATGAATGCGTGCCTTTGCAATCTTTCTGGTTCCAAGTTCTTCTGCAGCACTCAAACTGCCTCGTCCCTTCAGGAATGAGGGCACATTGACATGTGCTTGTAGTGGGTTGACAAGGTCTTGCACTGTAAATCCTCTGTCAGCCAAAATAACATCACCAGGATTGATATGTCTGAGTATTCCACTATCTTCAAACAGCTGTACATCTGAAGTATCTCCTTCAAACAAATCAGAAACAAAGCAGGCACCACCACTTGGAGTGACAGCACTTGATGTATTCCCATGCTTGTAGGCTGAGTAAGTATTTCCTTGTCTGGCAAAATTTCTTGATGTTTCTACTTTAAATTCCGTACAGTCAACACTGCATCTAGTTGCCTGAAGATCTTGAACATGAGCTGTATGTAAGTTGTAAATATGTCTCTATTCTAAATACTCCTAATGAGATGCAAACATGAAATAACTTAAAATAATCGACCATTAACGCAACTGCATATTTGTGTGCACGTGAATGACGCTACGGAATGGATATAAATACGCCACGGGTAGATACACTCATTCTTGCTTAGTTTTGCCAGTGGAAAGCTGAACCGGATTGACTCTTTTCTTGTGACTACGACCCACGTGAAATAACAAGAATGGCTGAACAAGACCAACGACCGGTTGACAATGCCGTAGAAGCAATTGCTCCAGCCGAACAACCTGATGAACCAGGAATACCCGCTCCTCAACCAGATGAGACTTTAGAGGTAACTTTGTCTTTGCTATGGAGCAGGCACATCGTTGATTACCATTCTTCAAAGTCTGGGATTGTCAGAGTCATTCTTGACATTGTAAGTACAGTGCCAAAAGCTTTTATCCCACAATAGACTCCTGTCACATTAGAATCACACAATTAAATACTTTTCCTTGCAAAAATGCACATTTTTTGAAAATGTCACATCTTCGTCAGTTTAAAACTTGCATACATAGTCATTTGTGTCATTATAGTGTGGATTACGACTAAGTTTTTTTCTCAAAAGTAACATACTTTGCATTTTAATTGAGTGTGACAACAGTCTTTTAGGGACAAAATACACACATTGTCAAGCTTTATTGTCACTCCAGGCATACACTTTTGTCAAATCTCATTTCCTCTATATATTGGTCTGGAAATGTTGCGTACACTGTTTACTTGCTGAAAAACAAAGGCTGCATACTAGCAGGCTAGCAGGAAAATGTAGTTTTCTCTAACTAAACTACTTGCAGTAATAATTTTAGAGCTATCAATATTAACAAACCCAGAGTTAACAATTCTTTGGTAACATGCAGCAACTCAGAAATTATAAGTTGTTAATCCCTCATAGAGTTCGTAACGATGTCCCTGTAATAACATACAAGGACAACATGCAGCTCGCCAAGACATCACTGTCACTTAAGATTATCCAAGCTGCAAAAAGAGAACGTGAAACAAAACAAGATGTGGGACTTTACAGTACGAGGATACAGAGAGGCTGATATAACAGATATCAAGAGCCTGTTTGAAAACAATGAAACTGCTCTTAAGCCACAAAAAGAAGTTAAAACCTCGAAGTATTCTGACATACAAATTGGTAAGTTTTTTGCTCTCTTGAAAACACTGAATGATCTACTTTATCACTAGTGTGCACTTGCAACAATGTTACACAGTGTGTTCTAACTATTATATTCTTTCAGTCAGTCATTCATTCAGATGCACTGTTCCTTCATCTATTTTCTTGCCCTATTAATTCATTGACAGTGTGACTGCCCCAACACCATTAGAAGCAACAAATGGTATCAACTCAGATAAATTGTGCTAGCAATAAAGTAATTGTTTACAGTGGTGCTCTGTAAAATAATTTTACAATTTATTACAGTTGTGAATTATTGATAACATTTTAGACAACAGTCACCTAAATAAAAACCTAATAGAATTTATTTTGAGAATTATGTGATTACAGAATCAAACCCTGAACATATGGCCAGATGGACAGTTCAAAGATAGACAAACGCTTATCAAGTTGGATGTCGCATTGAATAAAGAAGAACTGTCGTCTGAGCAACTTCAAAATGCACCAATTGATGTGTTGAAAAAGGCTGCAGACAAAGCAGAAGAACCAGTGGAGTCAGGAAACATTGGAAAATTCAGAATAGACATTCCAACTGTTTATGAGGAGTTTCCAACCCAAGGGAAAAAGCCAGCAAAAATTTATCCACTACCACTATCCCATGAAAATCAGTGTACAATACTTAGAGTTGCTAGCAACCTTGATTTATTTACTAGTGACTTTAATTTAACCAATAGAAATGAAAATCAAAATGTATCTGCTACTGCCAGGAGTTCATGCAATGACTTCGATTTAGACAGAGCATACCAAAGATATGTATTTATGAAATCATATGAAAAGCACAAAGAGCAAAAAAATTATGAATGTATTTTACGTGGATCAGAGGGTGTTTTAGAAGACTACTGCAATAATGATGGTAATGATCAGGACATTGAGAACACAACACTCTTTGCACTAAGTGAAAGCAGTGAAGATGATGATGATGATGATAATGATGATCAATGAATTTGAATGCAAATAGCAGTGTAAATAAGTTTGTGCTACATAAAAATATATTTGTGTCTCTTATAATTGATACATTTAAATCATTAGGCAAAATAATATTGTAATATTCTACATTCATTCAATTACAGCTAGTTATCATGCGTCAACTGGCCCAATAATACATTGTTCAATTTTGATTGTCACAAAATTTGTAAGAGAATGCTAAATGGTCATTGTATAAAGTGTTACATACTTACAAACAATAAACAAACAAGTGTATTGACCTGCACTATTTGAAATGTTGCAAGAATGACTTCAATTGTTGTGATAATAACAGTGCCTAGTATTATAGAATGTCTGTATTGCAATCATGATACACTGAAATCAAAACCTTTGAGTGGGAAATGATTGTTGGCCAAGTGATTTAACATCTCTTCTGACACCTCAATGGCTGGTTATTTTCCTCCTGCTTGTCACAAAAAAATCAACTTTGTGCAAAGCTGTGTGTAAAATAGTACGTATAGGGGGTAGTGTGAGTGTGAAAGGAAGTCTCGAGGAGTAGAAATACTAAGTAATCTTCAGTATTCTATAAAAAAGTCAATTATAGTATAGTGCATGCACTACATAAATACCACTAAATAGTGCTATTTTATGCTAAATTATTGTTTTCTTTTGTTTAATTAGTGCTATTTACCACTAAATAGAGACAACTGTTGCACACTTTTTTAAACTCTAGCTTTGCATGAAGGACATACTTTTTCCACAAAGTTATTGGTTGAATTTTCCACAGTTGACGACATATTAGAGAATGATGTATTGACAATAAGCCTGAAGCGTGATGACGTTTTACCCCCGTGTCTAGACCAGAATCCTTTTCACATTGCTTTTGTTCACTAATTATGACTATTGTTCCTGTATTCTCGAAGGAATATGAAATTTGAATATGAAAGGATTTTAAAAACTATTATGGTATAGAGACGGGGGTAAAACGTCATCACACTTCAGGGCTATTGCACAAAATAAGGGCGACAAAATTATTGAAGACACAATCAAAACAAAAATGGGAAAATATAATGACCTGCTTCGCCATCTACAATGTTATTTTGTGAGGAATGATGAAGGCAATGTCATGGAATGTGAAGACTCGAATGCTGAGGAGAAGTCAAATCAAGGTGACAACTTCTCACGTGCATTTAACATAAACGTCGGAGATCAGAAAAATACTCTTACAATTCAACACAATCGTGGATACATAAATGAGTCAATTGCTAGAATTGCCGGCCAAGGTGGTTTCTGGAGTGCTACAGAAAAGGTTTTAAAGAGACCGACTGTTAATCCTCAGTCCTTCAAGAAAAAGTTTAAAGATAATAATTATAACAATAACGAAGAAGCCCTTAAAAAAAGTTTCAAGAATCTGACTTTTTTCCCAATAAATAAGATCTTGAAATTTGTATGAAACAAAACAAGTCTCACAACAAAGTTTTACTGGATAAGTTTAAGGAGTGGCTGGAAAATCAGTTAAGTGATGCCGTATTTTCTTACCATTTAACATTTGTCAATGATTTAATGCCAATCACAAGATGGTGGAAAGAGTCCACAAGATATGGAAACGGTCAATGGAAGGCGTGTGGATGCTCTGCCCCCGTCTATATGCTCAAATAGGTAAAACCAATTATAGGGCATTCACACAATGTGTAAACTGAGTTTCATATTTACCACTTGCATACAGAATAATGCATCAGCAGAATAGATGAGTTAACGTTGATGGTAAGCAAGGACGTCAACTTGCAGGAGATGAGTGGGTGGAGGATTTCCTAGTTCGTCCTGTAAAACAATTTGCACGTGCACAAACATCATTCCCCATGATTGAACTAATGTCTTGCTGTGTTAATCTTCTAGAAATGAACAGAGCTATGTATAAAAGCCGGGAGGCATTCGATATTCATAACACACGAAAACACTGCAAACCAAGCTCAATGTATGACAGCCTCAAGGTTGCTCAATTTGCTCTGAAAGAGAAATGGTTCGAGTCACATGGCAGAGAGAAAGTACCAAATTATTCTTGGGGAGCAACAACTTGCAAACCAGATAATTCTGTTCCACTTAGATACATTGATCCACTGGTTAAGGGAAATGAGAAGGCTAAAAATGAATTTTTGTCATTTCTGCACAGAAAATTCCCAAATCAAATTAATAGTTGAAGTACATAAAAACAGAGAACAGAAAATGAAACGATTATGATGTTATTCACTTTAATGTTTCACTAGTAAATGTTACTCTGAAGTATGGAGTATTCAATAAATAATCATTTATTCACTGAAAACTGATTACATCGTAACTTTTTTGTAAACTGAAAAAAAGTCTTTAGGCAAGACACCTGTATCTCTGTACTACTTGTATAAATAAATAGAGAATAACTATAACATGAAAACAGTGAAATCAGAGTTTACTATTGTTTTAAGTAACTCTTTAGTTATTATAAAAACATCTAATTATTATAAAAAATATAACCTTTATATGTACATGATTAATTCAGTGGAAAATATGCCACTAATAAATTTCATATGCAATTTCTTCAAATGATGGAGTGGCAAACATGTATGAAAGATTTGAAGTTTATTTTATCGTGGCAATGAAATAATTCACTGATTCACTGCACTCCCTTGTGCAATATTTTTACCACTTGATCAACTTAATATATTTGTGCCATCATGTAATATATTAGATATTACCACCATTTTCATAACTACACATCCAACTCCTGGAATTCTTTTGTCAACTTTGATGATTCTGTTACATCAATCAAACACGCATGGCCCAGACAGTAAGAAAATTGTATGTCTTTGAATATAAGGAACTGAATCAGCAATAAGTTTGTTAATAATAATAACTTTTCAAACAACTGGTTTTATGTAGACGGGTGCGTAGTTATGAAAATAGTGGTAATTATTAGAGTTTTATAGATACACCAATATCTACACTGAAATCTTAACACAGCTACCAGTAGTTCAACATGCTATTACATTATGAAACTAATGACTCAGTCTTAGAAGTATGAATTAAATAATTACTTCACTTTTATACTAGCATCATTATTCATCCACTTAGAAAGACTTGCAATTTTGAGCTCGTTGCTCAACTGGCCATGATATTTGGTAACATTAAGTCCACGTTTCAGCAATTCAGCATGAATTTTCGAATCATGAGGGAAAACTGCATATATAATACCACACTGTTCTTTCCTCTCGTTGACAAAATCTGTTATATCATCGTAAAGCTTTTTCCTCGTTCTTTCACTTCCAGATAGAGGTTTTCTCGAAAGACAGTGTTTATGAATACAATCAATTCGCCAAAAATTTCTTTAAGTTGACACTCGACTCTGGAATTTACAGTTGCACTTAAAAGAAATTTTGGGCATGAAGACATGGCTAAATTCAAACAAATCTGCTTATAAACTAGTCGGAAAGTATTACGATCAATACCACCTTCCAAAATACTGTTCATTTTCTCGGCGAATAAACCTTCTTCCATCATTTCTGGTGTAGCGAACACCAGTTTCATTTTTCCAATATTCTCTATTTGTTCTATCTGAACTGCTTCAGGCGTTTCGCCGGTAAACTGGCAGGCCATAATTCCACTTTGTTGGCAACGCGTCACTTGGTCGTTGATTAAAGCTTTGATGGGAGATATTACGAGTGTTGGTTTTGATGCTAGAACGGCAGGAAGCATTTACGTGAGGCTTTTTCCTTCACCAGTGTTAAGGATAGTTAGGACATTCTGGCCTTTCAAGGTGGCATCTATCATTCCCTTCTGGAGTGGTTTAAAGTCATTGTAACCGAAGAACTGATTTAGTGTGTTGGTTAGAAAGTCCAGTGACTGTTGTTGTCCTTGTTCGGATTCGCGGAGCCCTTCGCTTGAGTCATTACATGATCGTTCACTTGTTAGTTTCACGATGTTAATAGATTCTACATTTATTTGTGGTACTTCCTTTCCACTTTCAACCTTTGTAGATAATCTATAATATATAAATTACACGAATCTTCAACGCGTACGAACCCGCTTTCTTCTGTGTCTGTTAGAACACCACATTCCAACAGCACAAAACCAACTTTCGTTGCACATTCGACCACCGAACTTGCTTCCACGGCAGTCTCCAAACTCTTGTTTATAATAACTTTGTATTTTTTGAAGTCTTCTTTGTCCAAAGGAGGTACAACGGATAGTTTTCTACAATTTCCAATAGTTTCCCCTGAAAAAAAATATCTGAGCAAAAATTTTTCAAATCTCCCCTACTGGGTAAATTTTTGTATGCGCGGAAGTGTTAACTGTTGTCGATTTTTGGCAGGCATCTCCTTTTTCTCTTTTTTCCTACCCGCCCCGTCCCTCACCATCTTTTTAAGGCTAGTCTCCAGTAGCTCTCGGCCAGTTTTGCTTGATACAGGGAACCCAAAGGAGGAGATGCATGCGGAGGAGGCTAAACGTGGACAGTCAATCACGTTTGTTGCCCACCGCGCTGGCCAAGCTACACGCAAACGGGAAAGAGGTTGGTGTTCGTGTCTTGATAGATTCTGGAAGCGATCACTCATACATACGCAGTGAAGTCGCACAAGCTCTAAACGTGAATATAAACGGTCCATCAACTACTATGACCATTCACATGCACGGTGGACAAGTAATGGACAAGTAAAGACCTCTAAAGTAAGGAATGTTGAGTTCCATATTTCCAGCAACACCGATAGCAGAAAACGTGTCAGCCTCTCTGCATGGGCTGTAAATACTGTGTGTGCTCCACTGGATCCAGTGCAGATGGATGTTAGCAAGTACAAGCACTTAAGGTAATTCCGTAGTTTTGCACTGCGCACAGTTCTGCGCATATTTCGAATTTTAGAGTTTTACATTTCTTATCATCAATAGATACAGAGCTATGTCTGAGAAACACTTTAACGTTAAAATAGAAACAGATTTCACATTTTCAAGCGAAAAATTACGAATTTCTTTAAACTCGCCCCATTCCTCTCTCGGAAAATCCTTGATATTATTGAAATTTAAGAATATTTCTCAAAATATCTCGCAAACCAATACGGGCAGCTATCTTTTTTATTTCATAATATCATTTGAAATCATGTTTTTTAAAACATATGTGATCGATGACAAAATTCTATGGCTAGATTTTTCGATATTTCGAAAAGTGTTTCGTTCAAAGCGTTAATGAGGCTCGTAAAAATTCGAACATTTTGTTAATTTTTGCTTTATTTCTCTTCGCTGTTACATTTTAGTGAAAATCTTTTGCTTTACATCGGTAGCCCAATGTATGAGGAGTACATTTAAGCACATTAAAAATATTTGGTATTGACCAATCTCAGTCAAGAGATACTTTTATGTATGATGCCCATTATCGAATGCTAGACGCTAAATTGACAAAAGTGGGTATACTTTAAAAATTTTTCTCGCGAAATCCAATACGGTGACCCCACTTTTTTATTTTATATTTTTTTTGAAAAACTCAAAATGTTTTACCGTAGAAAGTTTTATCAAAATTCTATGGCTAGTTCTATTACTACGGAATTACCTTAAAGGACTGAACCTAGCAGATGAATTTCCTCGAGATGCTTCTACCATTGATGTATTAATTGGCGCTGATCAGTGGGGACAGGCTATGGTGAATGGAGTACGCAAGGGACCTGCTTCCACACCCTTTGCAGTCAACTCCATTTTTTGATGGCTAGTGACAGGTTTTGTTGAAGGAAAGCCTCACGGTGAAACGTCCCACAGGTTATTTACAAACTTTGCTGTTGTCAGGATCGAGGAGGATGTCTAGAAGGAAGTCAACGACAACTTAAGAAGATTCTGGGAGTTGGAATCGTTGGGCATATCGCACAACCAAGAAGCTGAATAAGGCAGCGGTGAAGAGAAACAAGCATTACAGCACTTCCAGTCCACCATTGTCTACAACAGTGAACGTTATGAAGATAGCCTGCCCTGGCGTGCTGATCCTCCACAATTGAAGTCAAACTACAACCAAGCTTTGAGAAAGATGTTCAAGATGGAAGAGTCAATTCGTAAAGACCCAAAGAAGCACAAGATGTACAACGACGCCGTGCATCAGTACTTTACAAATGGACATGCACAAGAAGTCATCGTGAAAGATGAGGAACAACAGCCAGTCTATTTTCTACCGCATCATCCTGGCATCCGTCAAGACAAGTCAACCACAATGTGCTGAATAGTATTTGATGCCTCAGCCAGAAATCAAGATGGTATCTCTCTAAACGATTCCTTGTTACATGGTCCTGCGCTACAACCTAATTTGCTGTCCATCCTACTACGCTTTCGACTTAACTGAGTCGCCATGATGGCTGATATCAAGAAGATGTTTTTGCAGATAAAGTTAGCCTTGAAAGATCAAAACTGTCACCGCTTTCTATGGCGGGAAGACCTTAAAGACAATCCAAAGGTCTATTATATGACCAGAGTCACTTTTGGAGTAGTTAGCAGTCCATTTTTAGCCATCGCAACATGTACGTCGATGACCTTCTCAGTGGCGAAGATGATGTCTACAAAGCATTTGTACTACACAAAGATCTTTGTGCCTTGATGAAGAGTGGTGGGTTCGAGCTGCTGAAGTGGCACACAAACTCAGAGGAACTACTCAAAATTATGAAGTGAGAGGAAAGTCTACACTAGTACCAGCCAACAGCTGTGAAGACCCACTGAAGGTGCTTGGTATCACTTGGGATACACTTGCATTTAAGTTCAACCAAGGTGTAGCTCTACTTAAAGCTCAAGATGATGAAACTAAAAGAAGCCTTATTAGCATTGCATCGAAGCTGTTTGATCCATTGGGATTGCTGGGTCCTTTTACTATTAGAACAAAGATGTTTCAAGATCTTTGGTCAAAGGGTATCCACTGGGACGAACCTCTAGACGAAGAATCCAAGAAAGAGTGGAGTAAATGGAAAGATGAACTCACAGACCTAGAACAACTGCAAGTGCCACGACGTCCATTGGCTGAGCTTGATGAAGTAGAAGAGATGGAGTTACATGGGTTCTGTGATGCCAGTATGAAAGCTTATGGTGCAGCAGTGTACATCAGATGCAAAGACAAAGTTAAAGTTCAACTCATGCTGTCAAAGAGTAAAGTGGCTCCCACAAAGAGATTGACACTACCAAGACTCGAGCTCCTTGGCGCGTTGATTCTGTCCAGATTGATAAAGCTGGTAATCTCGTCATAAAGATGCTGAACACACCCTGCTAAAGAAGCTACAAAGCGAATCCTTCCAAGATGAATTCGCAGAGCTTAAGCAAAGAAATCAAGTTGCAAGGTCTAGCAGTATCTGATCTGCTAGTTGTTGGTGGAAGGCTACAGTTTGCTTCCATTCCAGAAGAAGCAAAGCACCAAGTCATATTGCCTCACAAGCGTATTCTGACAGAGAAGGTAGTACTACACATCCATTGCACAGCCAACCACACTGGTCCTGAAACAACGCTGGGTATCATTCGTCAACGATTCTGACCACTTCAAGGCAGAAGGGAAGTTAAACGTATACTTCGCAAGTGCTTAGTATGTCAACACTGGAAGACGTACCCAAAAAGATGGCTCCTTTACCTGCGGACAGAGTGCAGATTGTACCACCATTTACTAACATGGGTCTTGATTTTACTGGTCCGCTGTTCCTAAAGACCAAAGAAGATGTAGCACCTGTGAAAGCCTACATATGTATATTTGTTTGTGAAGATACCCGTGCTGTACATTTGGAACTAACAAACAACATGACAACTGAAGAGTTCCTACAAGCCTATCGACGCATGGTCAGTAGACGTGGAGTTCCAAACATTATCCGCTCAGGTAATCAGACGACATTCCACAAGGCAGCCAAGGTATTCAAATCGTCCAAGCCACGAACAAAACTGGCCAATATCAACGCTAAAGAAGTGGAATGCAGACTAGCAAATGATCAAGTCAAGTGGAAGTTTATTACTGAAAGAGCCAGTCACCGAGGAGGAAGGACACTGGGGACGGGTATGCAGACAGATCAAAGAACTGCTGAGACGAGTGCTAGGGAAAGCACTGCTAACCTACACTGAAATGTACACAGTCCTCACAAGCATAGAAGCAACGATCAACTCAAGACCACTTACCTTTATTGGAGATGATATAAATGATTGAAAAGTAATTACTCCTGCCCTACTTTCCATTGGCAGAGATCTTGGAAAAGTACCAGATGTGTCATCACGACATGTCTATTTGAATGAACGATATTTCTACCAACAAGAAGTACAGAATCACTTTTGGAGTACTTGCGTGAGTACCTACCGAGTCTCACTGTATGTCAAAAGTGGACTCATGAGATGGCCCCTCTGAAAGAAGATGATGTCGTCCTTATCACAGACGACAACAAAACTAGAGGTCAGTGGAGGCTGGGAAAGGTTGGAAAAACCTTCCTTGGGGCAGATGGTCTTGTCAGAACTGTAAGACTTCAGACTAAAGAAGGACTGGTTAACACACCAGTACAACGCCTTCACTTGCTAGAAGAACACAAAGAAACAGTTCGAACAAGTCAAAGTCGAACTGAAACAGAAGGACAGCAAGTTCCCCCATCATCCAAGCAGCAAGATCAGCCAAAAGACCTGCTACCAAGCCCTGACCAAGTTCCCCGATCAAAGCAGAAAGAACAGCCAAAGAACAAAGTCAAAACAAGACAATGTGAACCTCAAAATGTAAAAAATGGCTGTACGCCATTTGTGGGGGAGGATGTACAGGTCCGGCAAACACAATAAGGTGATTAGTAAAGCCGAATAGAAATATGTATAGAAATTGAATTCCATAGGGAATAAATGTTAATCAAAAAATGCATTCAATATAAATTTAAGTTTACGATAGTGAAAATTAAAAAATCAGTTAGCACAGAAACCAACAACATGTACAGAGTACTAGCAAAGCTCCCTTGCTGAAGAAACTGATGGGCCCGCACAAATAGGGTCTTAGGTTTCGACCACGAGGTCGACAAAATCGAAAACGAAGACCCTGCTAAAAAATGCACAAAAACATGTCGTTTGGTGAGGAAATGTATTTATTTATTGTTATTTGAAGGAATTGTCGCGAAAGACGTAGAAATAAATAGGGTCTTGGGTTTCGACCAGGAGGTTGACAAAATCGAAAACGAAGACCCTGCTAAAAATGGCACAAAAACACATCGTTTTGTGAGGAAATGTATTTATTTAAACACATTCCAAACTAAAATGTTTTTTTCCAAAAAAGGACATTTTCAGTGGCATATTGGATAATTTGACGGAAAAAAAAACAAATTTGTGAAAAATCAACATTTTTCCCTTAAAATTTAAAAATATTGTGAAAACTGAGTACATTTTTACGAAAAAAAAACAACAACTTTGTGAAAAATAAACATTTTTCACTTAAAATTTAACAATATTGTGAAAATTGGGTAGCCTCCTCCGCAGGCGTCTCTTTTTAGCGTTTTCCTTTCTAGTTTCTTGGATGGGCTTCCTGTTTTGCATTTGACCGTTGGGGATTATGGGATTACGTCACCTCGAGAGAAAAAAAAAGCCAAAGAGACGCCTGCCAAAAACCGAGCAATGCGGACTTGCAATGTCACCTTTTGGACATGCAATGGGACCGGGGGAGGGGTAAAGAAGTTTTTATCCAATAAAATTCACACTGGGTGGTGGTAAGTGTGATTGTTGTAAAACATGGCTTCAAGTGCGAGGTATCAAAAAACGTCTACTCCAAGTATTATAAGTAATTCGTATAAAAATGTTTTAAGACAAATTAAAGCGACTAAACTTCAAATAGAAGAAAGTGAAGAATTAGTGAACCAGCTCTCGACTGAATTTAAAGGTCTCTATGTAGATAAAATCGACGATTCAAATGCGGCCGTTCGTCGAAGTCAGGACAACACATTGTATGAACCGAACGAGGAAGAAAAACTTTTTGCAGCTGGAGATGGGACATTGAGAACTGTAATTCACACGCCAGGAGGAACAAAACGAAAAGGTAAAATTATAAATCAGCCTCATTTAAGATCCATGCGTGAGCTACCGAAGCTAGCGCTAACGAATTGTTTTGAAGCTTGACTCTATTCACAACTCAAGTTTACCAACGTAAGTTAAACTTTTGAAGAAGCTATATTTTTAAAATTGATATTTTGATTTCAGTAAAACCATCTCATCAAAGATTCAAGTTCGATGTATCTGAGGCACTTGAACGAGTGGTGATTCCAAAACCTGGAAACTTGCTTCGTGTTGAAGATTTAGTAAACTATCTTCATGAAGTTTTTCCCGTGTCGCAAAAGATTGAACGGAAAAAAATTCTTTCAACTATTACTTCTGTACTTGGGGTGAAAGCTGAGCGTCGAGGAATAGCCAAACAGTATGTGTACTCTAAATTTTCTGTTTTCCTTTTTTGACTTCAATATTTTCCTAATATAATGTGTTTTTTCTTGTGTATTAAATGCATAGTTTACCAACCAGTTTTTTGTTATTACAATTTGCAGAAGTTTTTACAGTGGTATTGCATTGAGAGAAAACATTGATATAGAAGTTCCAAATATTGAGTCAGGTTAGTGAATCTATAAATTAATATATTGTTTTTCATTCAAAAATAATAATTAAATATCTGTTCTTCAGAATCACAATACTGATATGCAAATTATGAATGTTTAACTACAGTGTAAACACTAAAAGTGTGCAACAGTTGTCACTATTTAGTAGTAAATAGCACTAATTAATCAAAATAAAACAATAGAATTAGCGTAAAATAGCACTATTTAGTGGTATTTATGTTGCACACTTTTAGTGCATGCACTCTAAGCTTTAGGTCACATGTAGACTAGTATATAATTAGAAAGTAAATTATAATTATTCTATTTTACAGGAATTAATGTTGCACACTTTTAGTGCATGCACTCTAAGCTTTAGGTCACATGTAGACTAGTATATAATTAGAAAGTAAATTATAATTATTCTATTTTACAGGAATCGAACAAGATCAGCCACCATGTAAAAATAGACTAGTATATCCAGATGACACACCACCATCAGGTATTTACCTCTTTTTGTTTTTGTTCATGAGTAATAATTTATTGTTGCTAACATATGAAACTCAGGAATGATTATTAAATACACAATACCTACACTTGTATATTATGTTTTGCTAAGCACAAAGTGATGTCAAAAAAGTTATACAATTCCACCTTCTGAACTTATTTAAGCAGCAAACACACATAACTTATGCATTTATTTCTAAGACTAACAGCATAAATATTTATGTGATGTCAATTGTAAAGATTTAGCTTGACTATATTTACTCTGAAAATTGTCAGGTCATTAAAAAACAAAAATATTTTTTTGATAGAAAAAGTAATGAACATATTTTTTGTAAAGGTACCCGAGATGACACAGACTCATTGTTGGAGACAACTCAAGAGAATGAAGTTCTAAAAGAAAAAATCCAAGAGCTAGAAGCAGAACTCAAACAACACAGAAATATATCTAGCAGTCTTGTCAACAGCCAAAGTCAGATGATAGGACTTTACAAAAGTCTTGTAGAAGAGGGTGATCTACTTGGTGGCATGCTGTCAATATCTGAGCGCAAAGAAATCAGGGAGGAGATTTCGAGGGCCTATGGTGTTTTTAATATTGGTATTCGTACAAAAAACAATGTTGTAGACTTGGAGAATCTAATTCACCCACATCTTTTTAATGAGATGTTAGAAAGTATTAAGACACAGTGCCCAATTATAACAAACTTTTTGGAACAGCTACTTTTAAGTAGAAATGTATCAAGAAATGTAAATAAGACTGAAAATTCCAAAATGAAAGCTGGAGTACATTTGCTGTCATCTTTGTTGGATATCAGAGATCAGAGTGCCAGAAATGACATTCAAGTTCTGTTTGGTCTGCTTTGCATGTCATATGGTGTGCGTTCATCAATGATTGAAATCCTACAACATTTAGGATTGTCTGAGTCATTTCCAGTTTTGTAAGTGCTTTTGTGTGTGTGTGTGTGTGTGTCTTTTATTTTCAATTCGTGGTAGTTGCAAGTGCTTTGACTGGTTTTCTTTAAAAAAAGTTTTTTTAATGTTTGTTATTATTTATCTTTCAAGGTGTGGTGTGCTGAAAAAGCAGCTTCATAATTACAAAGAAATCATTAATCTGCGGCTACCATCTAACTCCCCAGTCATCACTTACCAAGATAATATGCAGATACATCGCACATCACTTCGCCACCTGCGCATCTCAAAACTCACCAAAGACAAGAAAAAACAAGATAAAATATGGGACTTTACTGTACGTGGCTGGAAGGTTGCTGATACATCTGGTCTAGAAACCTTGTTTTCAGATCCTGCCACTGCAAAGGAATCTCAAAGAGATGTATCAACTCTTAAAGCTGAAGACCTCAACATAGGCAAGGAGCATTAATTATTGCATTTAATTTTGCTTTTTTCAATTGTTTTTCCCACTAAGTAAAGTAGTGCTTGGAACTGTTTTCCAAACTTCAAATGCTTTATCACCAGTCACAATTATTACCAATATAAGGGACCTTTCATAAATTATGCCTTGGGGGGGGCTGGAGGAAAAGTAGGGGGGGCTTTGAAACATACTTGCACGAAATAGGGGGGGTTCTAAAGCCATTGAGTGACATAAAGGGGGGGGGGCTTAAAAAGGCATTAAGGAATTCAGGGGATAGATTTCAACAACAGTCTATAATCAGGATAATGATAAGGACAAAAGGTAAACAAATGGGCAACAATACAAGCTATAGTATAATATATTGATCTGGCATGGATTGTACTAAAATGGCAATACAAAAAGCTTTAAATACGTCGAATCAACAGTGTCAACCCATCACAACATTTAATGTGATGATCATCAGTAAAATACAAATGTTTTATAATGAACTATCTTAACAGTAACATAAAAAGCAGTAATGTTTTAATAAAGATAATATGCAATCAAATATTTTCTATTAATTGCTATTAAAGTTCAAATTCAGGACAATCCAAACTATTACCACCATCACTCCTATATTCTTTTTCATCGTCTCCTTCATTCTCTCCTTGTTCATCGAGCTTTCTCTCTTCATCAAGCTCTCCTTCTTCATCCAGCTCCTCTTCTTCTTCGCCTCCCTCTTCATTTTCTCCTTCTTCTTCCTCTCTTTTAAGGTTAATAGCCGTTGACACTTTCCCAAACAGGTCATGAAGTGTTTTCTGTCCACATGATACCTTGCTAGATGCTTTTTTCCCGGTATTTCGTTTTTTCTTTGTAATCTTCTGTACCTCTAGGACAGATATGATGCTTTGGATGGATTCTATTGCATCTTCATGAAAGCAATTGTTTTCTAGCAGATATTGAAGTGCCCCTAAATGTCTTTTGGGCTGTAGAAATTTTGCATTTAAAGAGGACAAATGCTCCTTTTTTATAAAAGGAGTACCCAATTTAAAGGTGAAATCCTCTTCATCTTTTTTGCACAATATAAATATTAGCTCATTGGCATTTTTTTCCAAGAGTTGTTGCTTTCTTTTCTTACATTTCCTCTTATTCTCCTTAAGTCTTCTTTTCTTCCTACTTTCTTCTGCAGTATTTACTACTGTTGGATAATATCTCTTTTTCAACATTTTATGGCAGTTAATTACATTGTTCAATGCTTTGTCTGTTTCATTCTTTATGTCACTTAGTATCCTAATTTCTTTTTCATAAAAAGCCAATTCATTACTGCGATATGCAGGAATCTCTTTAGATTTGTTATACAGATTGGAGCATCTTTCTTTCAATTCTTTGATGTTTGATTCTATCTTTTGGGTAAAATTCCATAAATGATCTTTAGTATTTTCTGCTGACTTGACATCGTGTACTGTTGGTTTACTTGGATACACCTGGTATTTCTTTACATTTAGAGCATGACCATTTTTGCTTTCCTTGTTAACAATTAAATCATCATAGACCTTACTTATTTTATCAACCTCTTGGCACAATTGCCACCTTATCTGGCGTTGAGATATGACGTAACTCTTGAATTCTGAGGGATGCAGGAATTCATATACTGACTTGAAAAGCAGGTGGAGTATTTCATTGAAAAATTTTAACTTTTCATTGAATGGATTAGGAATTAACATCTTCTTGACCAATGGAGGCACTACATAAACAAAGTATAACATTATCAAAAACATCTATAAACAATCATTTCACATCAAATTGATTATAGAATTTATGTAAAATGTTATTATACTTCGCATACTTTCTGCTTTTTTATCAGTTTTTTCTTGAGGACAAATAGATTTGCCCTTTGTTGTAGCCACGCTACTCCGGAATCGGCGAACGTGGTTTGGTTTTGAAACCATGTCAACATCCACAGTTAGCTGACTTAAGAGTTCATCTGACATCTGTAGTATCTCACTGAGGTCATCATAGCCAAATTTCAAAAAGTTTTCAAGATAGCAGTGAAGTTTACTGTCCTTCAACCAGTCCTCTAGACTCATGAGACTCAAGTTGGCCGCCATCTTGTTTTTCTGACAAAAGCATGCACAGGAAGCCCAAAAGACAGGAAGCCCAAATCCAAAAGGCTTGGTTGCACAAGAAAATTCTGTGAAACCAGGAAAGAAAGGTCTGTAAATCATTGTTATTGAATACTAATTGCATTGCAGTTTAAATCAAAATGCACTCTTGTTCTACTGATACAATCTTAGATAAGAGTATTTCTGTCAAACCAAACATAATTGGTCGACCTAGATTGTTTAGTCCGACTGAAGCTGGCAAGAATTCACATAACAGTGCAAGAAGTGGAATTAGAAAGATCTCAAATATTACTCAAAATGTCAAGATATCCTTGCAGCATTGTGCCTTAAAAGATAACTTATCTCGCTTAGAAGATGTCATCTGCAAAACAAGTGATGGATCTCTTATCCATAAACTTAGAGGTTTGCAAGCAATTCTTGATGTGCTTCAGATTGAAACTGTCAATGCAGATTTACAAGCCAATTATTTAAAGTCATTCATGTCTTTTGATGATGCCTTTGAGCTCTTTTTAGGATTTCAACCTGGGAAATCAATGGAAAACACTAAGAGCGGTGACCGTAAATCATTCAAAGAACTCTTGTGTCACCCAGAGTATGGTTTGTGTGTATATATCGTATATGTTGATAAAGCAGATAGATCTTATATTGTTCTTCGATCTGATGATGTTGATATAGCCCACTTCATTGAAGAGCTTTTGCAAGAAGGTGTAACTGGAAATGTCTCTCGCGAAAGAATATCGTTGAACAATGAAACTGTTCATGCTTTGATAAATTCTATGGATTCTGAATGGGATCGAAAGGTTGCTAGAGTACTTATAGGAGCCAACCGCTCAAATAAAGAGCTGACTCAACTTGGAATTAGTATTGAAAACATTAATAAATCAACTGAAGAAGTTATTTCTATTGCAAGTGAAATCCAAAATTCCCAGCTTGCTGCAGAAGATATTCTCATGCTTCATTACAGAGACAAAAAAGAGAAGATAGAAAAATTGATTGAAGAAAACAAAGCCCGGTTAGAGAAAAAGCAAAGTGAATGGTCTCATGCGCAACTGATGGACTTGCAAGATACTATAGATGTTTTACAAGAACGATTTGAAGATATAGATCACTTACTACAGCAGTCAACTTCTTCAGATCAAAATAGATTTCAAAGAATGCGAAAGCGTAAAGCAGAGTCGTTGATAGAAGAGCATCGTTTGAAAAAACGAAAATTAGGAAATCAGGGAAGGCCAGAAGCTATCGATGAAGAGGTCGAAGATTTTGTACTTAAAGCGATCGAAGATAAAGCCACATATCATGGCAGACGAAAAGAAACAACAATGTTTACAAACAGACGTGTTAAAGTGCGCGATTTAAGAAACATTGCAAATGAAAATCTGTTCAAGAGGGGCTTGAAACCAGTAAAGTCTTATGTAACAGTATATAATAGATCAAGACCTAGAAATAAAAGAAGTTTGCAAGCAAAGCGCCATAAGGGTAAAATGCTGTTCTGTACAAGAAAACCCCCCAAAACAGAAGACAATTCCAATGAGAGTACACATTATCAAAGAGCCCACAAAAAAAACGTAGTTACACAATTATTTAGTGAAAGGTCTGGTAATGAAACAAAGTTCAGTTTTGCAAGGAGCATAGACGACAAAGCCTATGTGAGACCTGGTACTAGTGAAGGCTTTGAGAAGACAAGAAATAAAAGAATTTTGACTCCAAGTGCCGAAGAAAAGTCACGTAAACTACCAAAATATGACTGGCCAGAAAGTAAAGTATATGTGACACCATCTACTCACAGATTGTTGTCCAAGACCTCTGTTAAAATCGATGGACAAGAGCAGTTTCTAAATTGCGATGACACGCATGTTGTTTTCACACGTCCAAAGGCGTATGTTGGATCGAGTGGAACCACCTGGGCAAATGAAACCCAACGGTTAAGATGTCTCATGCCTGACAAGTTTGAAGTGGATAACGATAAACAGTATTCAAATAATTTCCGTGCCATATGTGCTGACCTGAAAGACAATGTAAAGTTATTTACTATGATGTCAACAGACGACGACATTAAAAGAATTGCAAAGGCATCACCAGAAGCCAAGTATGTCTCATATGAAGTCAAACGGCTAGTCCAATTAGAAAGCAGCATAAATCGAATTACCAGTTCTGATGAGCTAACAACACTTACTGAAGCTGAAAAATTACTATATTCATCAAATGTCTTACCTCAAATCAAAGAGATTAAACAATCTGCCGACATAATTAAAATGAAGTTAGAAAACAATATGTCTGATGACATTTTACCACTTTACGCGTCACTTTCTACAGTATGCCTCAAGTTGCTTGATGTGATGAATGATCTGGCATTGCCAATTATAAAACCACGCTGGTTTGAGAACTCTGATGCTGGCCCTGGAGTAGGTGTCTCAAATTTTGAAGTGAAATTTAGAGATGCGGAGCTTTCCATATTGTACGACAGGGATTATTCATGTCGTGTTCATTCTGCAAGGGGTAATTCTGGTGACAACGAGGCAGAACGAACAAACAGCGCAGTGGGTGACAGTATTGTTGATGGAGCAACATTGCAATGGAATAGATTCCCAAAATTCTACAATATGAGTGACGAAGAAATTTCTCAACTGACTGTTGAAGACTATGATTCTCATGAGCAAGAGAGAATGGAAAAGAATGCCTGGTGGGTTGCAAAAGAACTTGCCTCCCGTATTGATGCGGCACCAGTGTTCAATGAATATATCCACTCTTTTGTTACTGTCAAACCTGAGGAGGCCTTTTTCTTCAATAGAGAATACATCACTCAATTTAACAAGTCAACTGGTGAAAATCAAACAGAAATCCCAGGGTATCATTATTGTGTCAAGATTATGAAGTTCATAAACGATCACTATCATGTTGGAGAGCTGTATATGGAGTTTATAAAGGACGGATGTAAAGAAAAGGATCAAAGTCAACATTGTAATTGGTGCAAAGAAACTGAATGGCGAGGTCCCGTAATGTCAAGAGTCCCTGAACCTTATCCTGACAAGGATAACCAAGGCCATTACATGGATGTTTTTAAGTCGTCAAATTACACTACCTCAGGCGAAATAAGGCCTATTGATCAATTTGCCCCAAGAGCAAATTTAAAAAAGTTGTTTGCCGAAGGAAAAATCACAAGTTATGACAACAAGGCAATAGATAATTTTACCGAAAAATACATTGTATTGAAAGAACATGCCATAGAATATGTCAAACACTTAGAAGAGCTTAACACATGTGCACTCATTCGTGCTAGAGAGAAAGAAAGGAAGAAACTTTTAAAGCAGGCGAAGACGTTTTCTGATTACAATTGGAAAGAATTAGCTGATAAGGGAAAGCTAATGTCTCTCACAAAAGTAGAACTAAAACATTACCTTACGCACTACAAACTTTCATTCCAAGGTAAAAAATGTGACTGGGCAAAAAGAATTGAAAGCCACCTCGTTGTATCGACTACTCCATGCACTGCAAACACAAAAAATGCTAATTCATGCACTCCAAACACAGACAATGCCAATTCTATGGTACCAAGTGACACTGATGATGATTCTGCTGATGAATACTGCAGCTCCGAGGACGAGGTTCTTAAATATGGGCATGACACAGATGATGAAGATGATAATGTTTATTTTATGCCACAAAGAATCACAACAAGATCAGGCCGATCTGCAACAATGATATCAAGTGTACTAGTGAATTAAGGTAAAAGGGAAAAATCCCGCGATTATAAAAAAGTTTTTTAATTTGTGTGTATAGTTGTTTTTGCAGTTTTATTGTTGACATTGTTTACTAGCTTTTGTTTTGTGTGTTTTTGTAGAGGGGGGGGGGGGGCTATTTATCGTAATGATCATAACAAGGGGGGCTAAAAAAATCATGAGATAAAATGTGGGGGGATACTAGTTCTTTTACATTTTTTTCTTACTTTTCCTCCAGCCCACCCTAAGGCATAATTTATGAAAGGTCCCTAAGCATGTTCCCCAATGTTTGTTTTGAATAAACATTTCATTTGGCATATGAATATACATTTACAATATATTATTTCGATGTTGAAATACAAAAAGCAGCCCAAGCTCATCATCTGTCAATATTTATAAAAATTATGACCTTGAATTTTACTCTTAGTTTATTTCAAGTTAAACACTGAGAAATTATTTTTACAAATATTGACGGATAATTAACCATTAACGGGGGGACGTAAAAGAACGACTGAGGACGCAGGTACGACCATCCTCGGTGATAGGCCTACACTAATACATACTAATTACTAATCAACCTCATGCTTGTAAAACCGGATTACATACTATAAATATTAAAAGATTGTAAAGCGCATTGAGACTGAGTGAAATGCGCTATATAAGCACCACATTACACATTACATAATGAACTTGGGCTGTCTGTGTATATATCAACAAACATGGTATACCCAAGAAGGTATACCTATTGGAAGCTGACTGTTAGGGTTCAATTGTTTAATTCAGATTTGTCAATCTTCACTGAAAAAAATATTTGCTCTGTCAGAGTAATGCTTAACTAAGGTGACAGTTTTATTTAACATTTTTGTCAGAGAAATCATTTCTCCTTGTGGTAATATGTATTGGTAATTATATATCTATCAAATTTTTGTTATTGTTTTTCAGAATGCAACAAAGAACAGTTTGCCCTTTTTTCAAAGTTTAAGGAAAGAAATCTGTTGCGGAAAATGGATCTAGCTTTGAATCTGCCTGGCTCCACTGCTGACTTGAAGTCTGCAAATTCAGATGATCTGAAATCTTTGAGTGAGGCCCACATTCCACAAAAAGAAAAACCTTTTCAAATTTATATTGAGGATGTACCTCAAGAGTTTTCAGAAAGCTCAAAGAAATCCTTAATTTACCCATTGCCTATTAGCATTGAAAATCAATGCACAACATATGGACTTGCAAGAAATTTAGACAAATTTCAGGAAGAGTTTCAATTTCATTGTGAAAGAAAATCGAAATATCTTCCCCTCAACAAAAAAAACAAAGAATACAATATAAATGGAGCATATGAGCGATATGCTTTTATGAAGTCGTTAGAAATACACAAACAAGAACAAGTGAGCTATGAAGCTTTTTTGAGAAATGCAGTTGATACTGATTGAATGTCAGAGTGTTGTTTTGTCAAATAAATTTGAAACTTTGCAGAACTAAAGTTGCAGAACTCAATTTATTCTGATATTGATAAAACCAGATTAAAAACTGAAGTTAAAAAATTCACATCTTTTGCTAACAAATTAAACCAGTTATGATTGTAATAAATTTTCTGTGGGTGAGAGGGGGACAGATAGCTGAAAAACACGTGTCACCAATTGTTTGTCTATAACAGTGTCTTTGACTTGCAATATTTCAATGTGAAAAATGGTGGCCCTCATTAAAAAAAAAATTCCTACAAGTTCTTATTGTTGATCCTATTGTTAGCAAGCATAGCAGCAGTTTTGGGATGGTAATTGGAATGGAGAAAGTGGGAGTTGGGTAACAAAAAGCCGGTTTCCCCTACCTTTTCTCCCACTAAATACTACCCAGGCTTGAATTGTTTTGACAAGTGTCCAATTTAGTTTTTTATTGTTTGCATGTTTTTTCTTCTGAGTTGGTAGAACACAAGTAAGAACGAAAATTTTATATAAAACACTTCACAATTTTGGTCTTATACCTGAATATACAAAACATTGCCCCGACAAAGGACGAACGTCCGAAATGTCAGTATCGCTATCATCTCTTTACGATGTCTAAATAATTTACCTACAAAATTTTGCAACTGTTTCTACAGAAACTAGTTTTAAAAAAAACATCAATACAGTTGATAATTTGAAAATTCACGGAAAACTACATAGCTAGTAACCCCTGTAGCTGTCAGATTTCCCGCCAAAAATCAAGTCAACAAAGTATGCGTGAATTTTATAACTTTAAAAGGAAGTTGCTTTTTATTCGATTTAATTCTCTCATATTTTATTTAAATTTCCTTCTAATTTCCAGATTAACTTTATTGTCAATTAGTATGATATTTTTGATGTATTGAAAAATAATCGAGAAATATTATAGATTTGTCACCTCAGCGATTTCCGGTTTCACATGTACCTACGTTACGTGTTCAATCGGTATATTCGATCATTTTATGCCGTTTAACATGAACGAACTCTCTTGGGAAGAATTAAGGGCTAAAATTGGCGTGAAAGAAGCAAATGAAGAGCTAGACCAGAGAGTACAAAATATCTACAATTTGTTGAAGCAATTAGAGGCGGTTTTGAGTGAAAAAACACTTCATAGAAGACTTTGCGCGGAGAAGGATTGGCTTTCAGCTATCGATCAATACGAAAGAAGTATACTACATCTAGCAGCGAAAGATGGTCATGTGAAGTTAGCAAAAGCTTTAGTTCATTCTAGAGCTCACATTAACGTGAAAGATGGGATCGGACAGACACCTCTAACTTTGGCATTGCACTACAGTCAGTTTGTGATTGCAGCATTTTTAATTGAAAATGGTGCTTCTGTTCACGACGTTGACTATCCTACTACTCCATCTCCACGGGAAATATTGAGCACCCTGAAACTAGAAGAGATGCTGCAACTAATTGAGAACAAGGTGCTTGAGGAGGATGCTATTTTAAATGACTTATGTGCACAACTTAGCATGCCTTTTCCTACTGGTGAAATCAACAACATTAATGACAGCTCACCTGAAAAAATCAACTTTGCCCGTGTTTTGAATATTAACGTCGGGGATCAAAAAAACACGGCCAATATACAAGGATGTATAAATCGTTGTCCAGATGTCTATTCGTGTCATACACCGGGTGGCGGGGACTTCCATAACAGAGGTTACGTAAACGAATGTATTGCTCGAGTGGCGGGTCATGGCGGATTTTGGCATGTAACAGAACATGTGATGAAACGCCCAACAGTTAATCAGGCTTCATTTAAGGATAAATTCAAAGACAACAACTACAACAACAACGAAGAGGCACTACTAGATTATGATGACGGAGTTTCAATAGCTATGCTAAAAGTATTTAAAGAATCTAAAGATTTTCCTCAACCCAAAGAATTAAATGAATGTTACAAAAAGACTGGAAGCCACAACGATGTATTACTTAAAGCATTTTATACTTGGAAGGAGACAATGTCAAAAAATGCCCAATTTTCCCATCAATACCAAATAATTGGCGAGTTAATGCCAATTACTCGTTGGTACAAAGAATCTATTCGCTTTGGTAATGGTATTGCAATAGAAGGTGTGTGGATGTTGTGCCCTGCCCTTTATGCTGCACTGGGAAAAACTAATTATAGGGATGAAAGTCTCTTAATGGTGACTAACACTATTGCAAAGTGGCCTCTTGCATACCGCAAGATGTATCAAAAGAACAGAACTGTCAGTGTGAATGGAAAACCTGGTAAGAATTTAGCTGGAGATGAGTGGGTGGAGGGGCACCTGGTCAAACCTGTTAAAGAATATGCTTCATCACAGACAAGCTTTAACATAGTTGAATTAATGTCATGCAGTAGTGGTTTACTTCAAATCAACAAAGAAATGTACAAAAGCAGAGAAGCGTTCGACATACACACCACAAGAAAGCATGCTATCCCACCCTCTCTTCATGACCAACTCAAGGTGTCTCAGTTTGTACTTAAGGAGGACTGGTTTGCAGATAAATCAAGAGAGGAAGTCAAAGCATATTCATGGACTGGCCATACATGCAAAGAAGGAGAAACAGTACCAAAGATGTATCTTAATGTCTTAGAAGAAGGGGGGAAAAAGCTGTCAGAAGAATTTATAGGTTTTTTACATAGAAAATTTCCCAATGACATGAACACTTGATTTATTGCAAATAAAAGAATTATATTGTGGTAAACCAGCAATTAACATGTAATAAAATCAGCTATTGATTGTGCTCAAAGAAGTGTCTGTACTGTATATACATGGCTAAAAATACAAAGCTTGAATAAAAACAAATATTAAAACAAATCCATAACAAGCCAGGTTAAAACCAACGATAATTATCACTACATAACAAAATCTATCTATTTTTTTATAACTAACTTTGCTTATTACTGTCCTGAAACTGGAATGACAATGTTGATACAGAACATTTTCATTTCTTACTCTATGTACGTGAAATAATTTTTAGTTTTCAGTAAACTTCGTGATCATATCATCAAAATGCACATGTGACTTTTTAAATCAGTGTGTGTTTTTTGTGCTGAACAAAATAATGTACATGTATTATCAATGTGCACATTATATAAACTGACCTGTGAAACATTACAGCTAACTATTGCTTTAAATGCCAGTTTTCAAAAATCTTATTACGTGATTGAATTTCACTGAACTTTTCTCATTATACATAGCTTATTGTGCTTATTTGTATCCCAAGTGGTGACATAATAATAGGCTTTCTGCATTATGACATCATATACTATAACTACAAGAATGCTTTGCTAGCTTACTTTCTTTCTCCAAAGGGATTAATACTTTGAATATGAAAAAGAATTCGCAAAGAATGCTGGTAGTGGTAGTAAAATACATCATAATGCAGATCGCATATTATTGTTCAGTATTACTGGAGATAAAAATACTAATACTATATGCAAAAGTCATGTTATTATTATCAGAATACCATCTAAATGTGTGCAAAATTTTGTAAAATGCTGCAAAGGAATATTTTACTCTGTGCAGGGATTGTCAAATACTATCATACATCCCCTAAAAACATTTGTGAAAACACTAATAATATGGCATTAGATAGTGATAATAAAACATAAATTAATGTTTTGCTGTCACAAACTTAGTACAAGTAAACCTACTTGCCAAAAGATCATGTGCTCTTGGCCCCAACCATACATTGATTGAGAATGAACGTGACTTGACAGTAATTTTTTCTTGAAGAATTTGTTGCAATATCAGCTGATGCAAAAATCTATCTAACATACTTGAGCTAAATCGTTTTGATAAACATCCAAAGTTTGTGAGTTCATCAAACTTAACCTCCTGAATCTTCTTCTGCTTGCTACCCATTAATACGAGTCGCAGTGTGTGAACATTGAACTTGTGCTCACCGAGTTCCATGATAGTTTGGATGACCTTCATTGCATCAGCTGTCCCATCTGATGTGAAGAATGACCCTCTGCATTTACAATTATCACACTGTGATAGACAAGTAAAGTCTGCTCTCTCTTCTGCAAAATACTGCATTACCAATTTATGGCGACAGTCAACAACATTTTCTAGAAAATGTATCAGTTGGTTCAGTACTGTGTGTTGGTCAGTTATCTTGCCTTCTCTGTCAAAGAGTTTATATAGAGTGGCTTTATCACTGTAGCTGTAATATAAAATACATTCAGCAGGGCGGCCATCTCTACCAGCTCTGCCACACTGTTGAAAGTATTCTTCAACTGAAGTTGGTATTCTCAGGTGAATGACATAACGAACATCAGGCTTGTCAATTCCCATTCCAAAGGAGGCATTTGCAACAATGACCTTTCTCTCTCCTGTCATCCATTTCTGGTAGCTGGACTGTTTTACTTCTTCTGACAATTGTCCATGGTACTTCACACAATCTATACCTTTCTTCACAAGGTCAGCATGTATTTTGGATACATCACTCGGTATCACACAATATATTATGCCACTCTCTTGAGCTCTACCTTTGATGAAGGACACTACTTCGTCGAAGTATTTCCCTTCTCTTTCTTTTACATTTAACACAAGATTTTCTCTGTGTACAGTCTTTGCAATTACTGTCCATGAATTACTGCCGAACAGTTCTTTCAGTTGTGACTGAACTCGTGAGGGAACTGTTGCGCTTAGTAGAAGCTTTGGGGCTTGTAGTTTTGATAGCTTTTCGGCAACTTCTCGATACTTTGGTCGAAACGTCGACCCCCACGTACAAATTGTATGCGCCTCATCGAATGCAACGCGTTCTATCTTTCCCTCGTTATCAAGTCGCTCGATGTCTTCTAGTAGGTAGTGCTCTAAGGACTCGGGAGTTGAATATACTATAGAATAAGAGCTCAGTTCTTGGACCTGCTGCTTCAGTGCCTCACTTTCCATGTCTCCTAAAAACTTGCAGGACTTAATGCCATGCAAGAGTGATCTGTCTAACAAATCTTCGATCAGTGATCTGGTCGGCGAAACAACGACGGTTGTGCTAGAGGACAACACTGCTGGTAGCATGAAAGTTAAGCTTTTGCCTCCACCTGTACCCATTATAGAAAGGACAGTTTTATTTGTCATAGTTTTGACAATTGTTTCCCTTTGCAAAGGTTTAAAGTTTTCATGACCGAAGACTTTGCACAAAGTTGTTACGAGCAAGTCACTCGAGTCGCCATCTTGGACGCTCGCACTTTCTTGTTGCTGTTGTAAATAGTGATTATTCTCTATCAATTCAACTCTGTCGTAATCACTAACTGGCTTCTTTATCATACTTTGAAGAATGACCCGAGGACAAAGATTCTTTTCGTTGCAGACGACAGTATACGTTCGAATTTCTTCGTTTTCAGACTGAACTTCTACTGATTTTAACTCCAATTCGGACTTCCAGAACACAATCGCCATTCTTAATGCTGCTTCAAAAGGACTTCTCGAAAATAAGCACACTTCCACGCCACCGCCTTTTAAATAAAACTTGCTTTGATTTACAGTATCAAATAGCTGAGTACTGAGAATCAATACAGCATCTTCAAGTTGTTTTTCGTTCGACATTTTCATAAATAAAACACTAGCAAACTATTAAATGTGAGGGGTGGACTAAAATGGTCGTTATTTCAAATGTTCAATTACCACCCCCACGTTTGATATTTGCATGCGCGACTAATATGCGCAGAACGCCGGAAGTGTGTCCTTTTTTGGCAGGCAACCCCTTCTCTTTTTCTCTTGGGCGCCAGGTCTCTCAGTCGAGAGAGCAACAAAGGAATCCTGAATAAGTAAAAAAAGCAAAAAGGGCCGAAAAAGGGTTGCCTGCGGAGGAGGCTAAAAATTGGGTATATTTGTACTGTTTACTTTCAAGTCAGTGAAAGACATACAAAATTGTCTAGCTTTTATGGATATGCAGAAATCCTGCAAGATCTAACCATGCAGAAATTCTGCATCATCTGACTATACAGAAATTCTGCATTTTCTGACAATGCAGAAATTCTGCAAGCTCTGACAACACAAATTGAATTGCATATTTTACACACGACAAAATCATTTATCCAAAATGAGCTATCATAATTATAAATTGGTAGCAATATCAGTTGTTATGTTTAATTACATGTTCATAGATGTGGAATTTTTTCTAGTCATAATCAAATTAGTGCTATTCACTACAAAATAGTGACAACTGTTGCACACATTTAGTGTTCCAATTCCAGTTGATCAGTCGATTGATATAATTAATATAATACATATTAATTGCCTAAGGTTAGTTATTTATTACTAGTCCAATCACACAACGTTTCTCTTGACAATTAAAGGATTCAATAGTCATTTATTTGCCAATAATGTAAATTACAATAATTTCAGATGTTTATAAACAAACTAACCCTTGTATACTAAAAAGTTGTAATAATATTTAACATTATTTGCAAGAGTATTTTTGATTGTCTAAAAATAACAACAATACCATTGCAGAACAATTAGGTAGCTACTGTCTTTGAAGTTGTGGACCTGAAAAACAATTCAAGTTGACTGCTTAGTTATGTCACCCTCTACTAACTATGGTTATAACATAAATAGTAATAAACATAAAAAGAGTAAAGTACACGCACTAAAAGTGTGCAAGATAAATATTACTAAATACTGGTTTTATGCAAATTCTATTGCTTTCTTTTGTTTAATTAGTGCTATTTAGTAATAAATAGTGACAACTGTTGCACACTTTTAGTGCGTGCACTATATTCATTCAAGCTGAATCACTTTAAAAGTGAAATGTCTAATTTAAAAAAAAAAAAACAACAACAACAACTTATGTAATGGTTCATCGATTGGTGAACTTCTAGGGAAACAGACGTCTTTCAGACTCTCCAGTCAGTTTAAAAATCGAAATATTAGTGCACACCATATAAACAGACTTACTAATCATCATATGAACTCATTAAGAGGACAATATTCTTGATTTCGAATCGAACTTATGATCCTAAGACAACAATAAACTAAACATCAAACTAACTTACCTCAAACGACGGTCTTTTGCATGAATTATACTCTCAAAGCCCTTCACACATCTTTAGATATGCCTATACAAGTATTTTAAATAATATGCTTCTAGTTCAGAGGTATTTTACATGAAACTAGACGATCTACGATCGATTACTCGTGCCCTTAAATAATAGTGATGAATGATAAAATGTTTGACATATTGAAAATAATGAAACAAGGGATATAAAAAACATGTTTATTTGTGTTTGCAAGAAATGGGTTTTTTCATGGGGGAGGGAAGTGTTTTTGATTTTGGAATTCCAAAGGGGAGGGGAGATATTCGATTTTGGATTTCCGGAGGACCTGGGGGATTTATCGGAATTCCAAGGACCGGCCAACGAGAACGGTTACGAGGAGAAGCTAGTAGATTCAAAAATTCGTTATCAAAATAGTTTTCTCAAAACATTGCTTTGAAAAACCAGATGCGTATTATACCAAGTCTAATAGCCAAGCCTAATACCCAGTTAGCCTAAAAATACTTCGGAAACCACATTGGGCGTGGATTATTTATATTATTTTTTCGGGAAATTAAGAGTCGCGGACAAATACACTCGATCGCGAACATGCCGTTCTTTTTCTTAGCGACCGACATGTAAACAAACTTTTCACACCTTAGTATTCTCAACCTTTTGACTTTTAAACATTCCTGACACACTGAATTTTAGAAAATAACTTAATCTATGGTCACGGTCACACTTGCGCTAGAAGCGATCTTCAAGCATGATGCTAATTGCATTAGCTCTAGCATGTGCTTGGTGAACTACAGGGAGTCTGGGAGAGGCTGCTAATTGATTAGTTGACACTATGTCTTTCATCACCTTTTACCTCCATTCATCGTAATATTTCTCGCACTTTTTTGAGCAATGGACGAACAAATTCTCACTGTATGCATACTGTTATTTTTATGGCGTCAATGTACTCGTCGCCGTCTCCAAGGTCAGATTCGTAGACGAAAAAGACTAGTTTTATCTCTACTGCTAAGATTGCTTATGTTGCAAAAGATTCAACCGAATCTGTTTTTTAATATAGTGGATAGTACTTTGCAATCACAAAGGCGTGGATGTACGTCCGTTGCTACTTGCAGATGGTGCATACATCAATTTACCATGGCTCATCAAACCATATGCACATCATGCTTTAACATCTACTCAAAAGCGGTATAATAGGACCTTATCATCTGCATGCTCATCAGTTGAAAGAGGTTTTGGCCTATTGAAAGCTCGTTGGCGAGTTCTTCTAAAAAGATTGGATAACAGGTTCCACGTTGTTTCCACTATAGTTCTTGCCTGCTGCATCTTGCATAACATATGCCAAGATCGAGGCGATATTTATCATGATACTGACTTTTTAGAAGAAGTTATCAGTCGCGAAAGGAGATGCGCTGCTAGTCGACGACATGTAAATGTATTTAATCCTAATGGTGATCGTACTAGAGAAGCAGTAAGGGAATATTTATCCTAACGTTGTAAATGACGACAACTTAGTATCATTTGCATTTTTTTCAAATTATTTTATTTCAACAATTTCCAGTTTCTGTTGAGATGTTTATTACTTTACTTATTGTAAAAGGAGTTTTGAAGATTTTCATATTTTACAATCAGTTGAATTAGCTGAGTTGGAACATGAACAATAATATGAATAATAATAATAATAAATAATATGAATAATATGAATCCTACTAAAATGATATTTGTTGATCATCGTGTAAAATCAAATATTTGCATATAATTTGTGATGAATAATTTGCGGAAAAAAACATAAATATACGTCATTCAACAAATGTTATTTTATCATTCAAATAATCAAACTTGAACTAAAATTTTTAAATATATAAAATTATCAAATTATTATTCGTTCCGTAGGCAACGAGTCTAAAAATGCAAGCCATTCTCCGTCATCGTCGTCGTGGTATTTCTCCGAGATTTCGACTTCATTCCCAGGGTCCTTCGATAGCGAAAGAGAGTAGACTGGGGACTAGGTTGCTATTGGTTGCTAGGCCAGTGGTCATGTTGCTAGGTATTGGGATTCCTGTAGCCATTAAATATCACTTGCTTGAACAAACCATAATACTTTCATTGATATAGTTGTCGAAGAAAACGTCCTGCCATGTGGTCAGAGAAGATGCCGAAGAAACTCTCTGCTAAAACGCTCAAATTACACACAAATGCACACGCTGATCGCGATAGACCCACACTAAAAGATGGCGATGAGCGTACATTTCGAAACGGGTTGTTTCGCGATCGCCTGAGCAGTGATAGTAATTCTAACAAGTTCAAACCAGTTCTCACTAGTCTTAATAATAATAACTCAGCCTTATACAAATGGTTTGCTTATCAGTACTAGTGAAAATGAAAACATAAACAATATATTGCTTTGTTATACTTTGAAAATACTCATAATTTTGACCTAGGAAATAAAACAATTGTTATTCCATTCCAAGAGTATAAAAATTGTAGTATAGTAAATTATATTGCCTTCAAAAAGTGTTCTTTATAAATGGAAAAAACAGCTTCGAAAATTCAAGACGAGACGAGTGGAGACGGAATGTCTGAAAAGTTGCATACTTGCGAAAAGCCATTCGAAGGCTTTATAAATTTGCATTTTAAACTAAAAAAAGCTTTCATAACTTCCTCAACTGTTTTCATTTCAACAGAAAACAAGACATAGATTAAGTTATTTTCTAAAATTCAGTGTCTCAGGAATGTTTAAAAGTCAAAAAGTTGAGAATACTAAGGTGTGAAAAGTTTGTTTACATGTCAGTCGCTAAGTAAAAGAACGGCATGTTCGCGATCGAGTGTATTTGTCCGCGACTTTTAATTTCCCGAAAAAATAATATAAATAATCCACGCCCAATGTGGTTTCCGAAGTAATTTTAGTCTAACTTGGTATTAGGCTTGGCTATTAGACTTGGTATAATACGCATCTGGTTTTTCGAAGCAATTTTTTGAGAAAACTATTTTGATAACGAATTTTTGAATCTACTAGCTTCTCCTCGTAACCGTTCTCGTTGGCCGGTCCTTGGAATTCCGATAAATCCCCCAGGTCCTTCGGAAATCCAAAATCGAATATCCCCCTCCCCTTCGGAATTCCAAAATCAAAAACCCCTCGCTCCCCTATGAAAAAACCATTTCTTGAAAACACAAATAAACATGGTTTTTATATCCCTTGTTTCATTATTTTCAATATGCCAAACATTCATTCATCACTATTATTTAAGGACACGAGTAATCGATCGCAGATCGTCTAGTTAATTATCACACGTACATGTAAAGTCAAGCATTCGTAATTATCAAGTAAACTACGGACATAACATTTGTTTGGATTACTTTCTTTTGGTGATTTACAGTTCACTTTTTCATTATAAGTTCTGTAATTCTCAACAGTAGTTCTTGATCGCTTTTCCTTGCGTTCTCATCAGCTTTGCGCTGCTGTTCGTCAAGTTTAAGTAGTAAATTTTCTTGGCGAACCTCCGCTTCTTTGAACATCTCCATTTGTTTTAGCTGCATTTCCATAAGTTGTTCTTTGAAGTCGAAATCTGAAGTACGTCTCTTCTTCTTTTTAGGAGCTGGCCCTTTCCCTTTGCTATTAGTGGACGCTGCGGCATTTTTCTTTTGCTTAGGAGTTAGACTAGTGTCCTCGGTTGAATAGTCTACTGTCTCATCACAACTTTGCTCTCCCGTATCTCTCCGTCCTTCTTGCTGGCCACTTCGTTTAATTCCACCATAGGTCTCTCTCCATAGACCCCATCGAAGTCGTCATAATATGGACTAGTTTGTGGTGAGTTACCAGTTTTTGTGTTTTCATGTTTCGCATCCTAGTATTGTTGTTTAAGATTGCGAACCTTATCTTTACATTGCTTGATTGTTTTTTTATCAGCAAATTTGTTTACTGCGGACAAAATTATTTCCCATGCAGCCTTGTTATCTGCCGAACCAATTTTTTCAAAGTTTTCTTTCCATGATAAAACCAATGCTGCAGTTTGTTCACTTCCCCAGGTTGTCTGCCCACGAGGTCTATCTTTGCTAGTTGAGGCAATGCTTGCTGCTGGACCACTTGATGTTGGTTTTGATGTTGATGCCGATCGACTGTTCCCCTGAGATTTTTCATAATTAACTGTAACTGTAACATAAGTAACTGATTATATAAATATTGGCCGTGGAAGGAGTTGTTGGGAAACATGTTCGTTCAACTCGCATTCAAGAACGGAATGAATGATATTCATGTGGTTTCCTGTTTTGGTAGAAAAACGCAAAATGTTTGATGTATCTGTCACATAATGTTTACCAAGCAGCGCTGAAGCACAGTTTTTGCAAGCTAGAAATGTGCTTCGGTGCTTTTGAAAAAGGAGACGATAGCATCAAATTCCAATCACAAATTTTTTGGTCGTGCTAGAGCGGTCACACTACAAGCATGCTGTAGTCATGGAGATAATCCTCTTAGCAAAGAGCTCTAGCGCAAGTGTGACCGCGACATATGTCTTGTTTTCTGTTGAAATGAAAACAGTTGAGGAAGTTATGAAAGCTTTTTTTTAGTTTAAAATGCAAATTTGTAAAGCCTTCGAATGGCTTTTCGCAAGTATGCAACTTCTCAGACATTCCGTCTCCACTCGTCTCGTCTTGAATTTTCGAAGCGTTTTTTCCATATATAAAGAACACTTTTTGAAGGCAATATAATTTACTATACTACAATTTTTATACTCTTGGAATGGAATAACAATTGTTTTATTTCCTAGGTCAAAATTATGAGTATTTTCAAAGTATAACAAAGCAATATATTGTTTACGTTTTCATTTTCACTAGTACTGATAAGCAAACCACCAGCATATGTGGCTTCATAGCTCAGTCGGTAGAGCATTGTTCCAGTAACGGAAAGGTCATGAGTTAGATTCTCATTGAAGCCCGGATTTTTTTCGGATCTTCTTTCAAGTAATTGCATTAATTGCTTTCATAACCGTGACGATCATTCAATTTACTGTATTCATTACCACGGTTCAGACCATTCTATAATACAAACAATCTGTATAAGGCTGAGTTGACATTTGCTCTCAACTTTCATATTCTCTTTACAAAGCTTTTAAAAGATTTACTGCCAATAGAGAATGAATTCTGAATTATTATTAAGATAGTCCGTTTCATCTGCAACTTTGTAAACAGTCTAAAGTCGTTCTCAGCCACAGTATGTCCACAGTTTGATAACTTGTTTGATTTGTTATACTCTTGAGAACTAGTGAGAACTGGTAAGGTCATGCTAACTTTGCTAGGAATGCTATTAAACATGCTAGACAGTTCGTTGACAAACTCGTTCCGAAATCTACGCTCTTTGCTGTAATTTAGTGTAGGTCTACCTACGAACGACGTGTGCATTTGTATGTTCGAGCGCATGTACTGGTCCTCTGCCGATGATTGCAGCAATATCCATATTCTATACTAAAACAATCGAGGAATTAGATGACAAAACATCCATAAATCCAGAACAAAACGACGTCGATTCCATGTGCTTGAGCCGGTGCAATATTATAAAGCGAAACGACGTAGAAGACATGCGAATACAACCACAGGAATCCTGATTGAGGCCCAAATCACGGAGAAAAACTACGGAAAAAATAAGAATGGCTAGCATTCTTAGACCCGTGCCCCGGCCGTAGCCTGGGCACGAGTAACTATGAAAGTATTATGGTTTATTCGAGCACGTGAGATTTAATTGGCCACAGGAATACCAAAACTTAGCAACATGACCAGGAGCCCTAGCAACCTAGTCACCAGTCTCCTCTCTTTCACTATTGGAGGACCCTGGGAATGAAGTCGAAATTGCGGAGAAATACAAACAATACCACGATGAAAAACAATGGCTTGCATTTTTAGACTCGTTGCCTACGGCACGAATAAAAATAGTGCTTTTGATGTAGATTTGTTATCAACACACTTGCTTAGTCGACCGCCAAAAATTCGTTTGGTCTCATGGCAAGGCCTCCCTTCATTGGTCGTACAAGTCACGTGATGGGATGTTTCGTGTGTTGACATTCCATAACCCATGTGCAAGTAACGGATTTCACGTAGACACGAGTTTCTCCTCGGCTTTCTCTTCGTAAAACAGCGTTCATTCGGAGGTATTTTACAGAAGGTATTGTGCTTAAGAAGTGTAAAAGGGTCTTGTGGAAAATTCTACCATTGACGAGGTAAGTTTGAAGTGTATTTGATTGTTATGAATAATCCATTGAAATGTTTCGAACGCCCATGTTGACATTCTAAATAAATCATATGATATGACATCAAAATTGATTGATTTATCGAAGAAAACATGAAATATTGTTGTCCAAATGACATGAAAAACGTTCTTCTATTACTTATTGTCAAGTTGTGAGTATTACAGCTAAAACCGTTGTATCGCGACCAGCACTTTTCGAATCTCCACTTGATTTTGTTTTTTTCTGAGACGTCAATCATTTGGGGCGGAGCTTATGCAAATAACCGCTGGCCACGAACATGCTAGCCGCGATCGCCATTACACATTACATCAGAAAATTTCATGTTTCCCGCTGTTTTTTAAACAACTTTTACAAATGACCCGAGAATATCCTAGAGAACTGCGTTGGAGAGTTATTTATTTATCTCGAGAAGGACGCAGTTCCCGGGATATTGCTCGTACTTTACACGTCGGCGTGACTTTTGTCAAGAAAGTAATCAAGATTTTTGGAAACAACCAGTCTATCGAGTATAGACCGAGGCCTATCAACCCCAGAAGTCTTACAGGTATGTATTTGAATTGCCAATTTCTGTATTCTTTGACCCATCAGTGAGTGTTCATGTGAAAACGAATGTTTACAGTTTACTGCTGTCTATAAGATACTCGACTAAAACCAATGTTTTCTTTTGTCCTTGGTCGACTGCTAATTTATATAAAGTCGCAAAAGCTCTCACTGTTTACTTCATATTTGATACATTTTTTTTGTTTAATAGTTCTAACATCTATTAGCTTACTTGCTCTTTCACAGTGCAATGAACACTTTGAGCTACTTTGCGGCTTAGTCATATATAAATTTTTAGTTTGAAAAAAGTACTCAATAGAAACAATAACTTAATATTATACACTAATTTCTTGTAATTTGGCATGACAGCTCAAGACGTTTTGTTGATTAGAAATATCATTACCCAATATCCCGAGGTTTATACAGATGAGTTACAAGATTGGTTGGAATATTTGACAGCTAGAACATTTTCACTGACTTCCATCAGGAGGTGCTTGCTTAAAATGGGTTACTCGCGAAGAAAGGTATATTTCCCATTAATTTTGTGTATGTAATAATTATCTCTATATGTTTCAGACCAGTTCATTAAAACAACTTTTGATAAATTGTGTACAATTAAATGTAAATACAAAGGCATATGATATTTTTCTCTTATTCTTTATTTTAAATGTAAATTATACAGTTCATTCAATTATTTATCTCCTCTCTTTTCTGAAATATTTTTACTAAACTTGTGTTTAAAACTTAGTTGTTTTATGCATTATGCAGCTAAATCTTATAGCAAGGCAACGAAATGATAGACAGCGTGCTGAGTTTCGTAGAAGAATGGCAGAGTTTGACACTCATCAGTTGCTTTTTATAGATGAATCATCTAAAGATGAAAGAACTTTTCAGGTAAAATGCAAATAACACTGTCTTGTTCTGTTTAGGAGTCTGTACTGTAGTAAATAACTCCAGTTAACCTTAAAATAACATTTATTACTATGATTATTGTTACTGTGGCAGTGATGATAACACCTGAATTTGTCTGCTTATATAGCTACTTCAGGTGCTACTCCCAACAGGATTGACTTGTTCTACCATGAAAATTATTATTAAAGTGCAACCATTGAAAATGAAATGTTTCAGTTTAGAATAAAATGTGTAAGCATTGATTGATATCCCACATGCATACAAGCAACTTAATTTATACAAATATACCAAAGTTTGGTTTTAAAACATTTTATTGCTCTCCAATAGAGAAGATACGCACAAGAGTTAAAAGGCTCAAGAATATCTACTAAAGGCAACTTTACCAGAGGAACCCGCTTTAGTGTTTTGAGTGCTATTAGTGTGGATGGAATTATGGCATCTCATACAATAGTTGGTGCTTATGATCAGAGGCAGTATGTATTTGCCATGACTTCCTTTGTTTTACCATATGTGGGATCAGTTGCCAGAAGAGAAAAATGTTCTGTAGTAATAATGGATAACTGTGCAATACATGCATCAGTTGATGTCATTACAGCTATAAGAAACAGAGGTGGTATAGTGATATTCTTACCGTAAGTATGCAACAGTTACATGTACTTATTAACATAATAAATTACAGAAATACATGCTTGGCTAATGAATAAAAAGCACTTCCAGAGCTGTGGCACGTGACCATGCATGCCAGCTATCAGGAATGCACCCATTAATCAAGCAACTTATAATTTAATGACCAGCACATCTCAATTGGCATTAAATGGTTTCACTAAATTTACAAGATAAAAAAGTACTTAAATGATATTGTAACTGCCAATGCAGTTATGGCTAGGATTTTACTGGCCGTTATCATGATGCATTAAAAGGACTATGGTAATGTTCTTCAACATTTCGTACTTTACTCATCTCATGTCAGATAATGCCATTAAACTATAAATGTTTCCAATTACAAAAGAATCATGCATTACAAGACTAGCAAATGATGCAAATTATATATAGGAACTACTTAACTAAACTATATACATGGATATATAATTAAAACATAAGATAATTACATAAAACATCAACTTGTGTTGATCACAAAATGAATCACAATGATAGACACTACATGCTAACTTATAATGTAAACAATTATTAACTTGGGCTTAATCCCTGACAACAGTCACAGATATAAACAGCACATATGAAAAAAAAATGTTATACATAATTTGTCTATTAGTCCACTTAGCTAACTAATTTATCTTTTTCAATACTACTACTATCATATTCTATAAAATTAAGTGGATCAAAAATTAAGTGAAATAAAAATGATCATGCTTCTTATACTCCAGGCCATATTCTCCTGACATGAACCCCATAGAAGAAGCATTTGGATGTGGAAAGGCTTGGCTAAGAAGGCATACAGATATTTGTGTTAAATACCCAAGATGGTGTTTTGAATTAGCTCTGGAACAGGTATGTTTCTTTATGATAAGTCACTTTAAGTAATAGATAAAATATGAACAGGAGACCTTTATGGGCTGCAGCTTGCTGTTTTAAAGCCCATAAAGGTTGGATGTGAATATTTTATCCAACTTAAAAAATTCCTACCTTGATAAAACAGGATTTAAAAGGTCCATCATATGACCCACTGCACAAACATGAAACAATTTTACAAGTTTATATAATAACATACTCAGGTCCCCAAAGCTTTCTTTTGTTCCTTCTTTCGAATGTATGTTTATTTTCATTTTGTTTACACTTAAAGAAAGCCAGGGTAGTAATATCAGTAATAATAAAAACTAAAACTACAACTTTGTATTAGTATTTAATAGGTTATATCTGCAGAATATTCATTACAAAATGAAATTTATTTTCTGTAAAACTTTATCATTTTATTAAAAGTATTTCAAACAAATGTAACATAACTTTTCATGCTTTTTCATTACAGCTAACAACTCAACAGTGTAAAGGATTCTTTGTGGACTGTGGGTTCTTCTAACTTACAATGTTTTTGTAAACAAGAGTTATCTGCTTTCTTCTGCTTCTAACATAAGTCCTGTTTGAATTGAATAAACTAAACTCAACAGTTCCGCTGTAAACCTTACTAAATAAGCCCCTGGTAAGCTAAAGCCCTCTACATATAATGCCATGAAAAAGCCTCATAAAGTTAGCTTGATACTGAGCAATTGCAAGCCTGAGTGGGCTTATTTGTGAAAGTTTACAGTGAAATGAAACAATAAATGTTGGACTGTTCTTATTTCCTGTGCAACATTTATGGCATCATTTGTCTTTGTATTGCTTCTTGTATTGTTTCTCCATCTTGTTTTCCAATGCCCATGCCTTGAAGTATGCTATATCCAAAATGGGGATGACACAGACTTGCAAGTAGTGGCCCATCAAATTCAGCTTCGACAAATTTTGGTATAAATGATCCAAGGCCATTTTCATCAAGGAAATTTATTACTTCTTCATTTGAATAGGTGGCAACATCCTTTTTTTTTAATATTGGTGTGGAGGTCAATTGAGGAGGACTGCCAGCAAACGTTGGACTCTGAACCTTTAAAAAATAACATACAATTTAGATAAAGCCTGAATATAAAAACACATCCTGTGGTGAGCTTCCAAAACTGACAGTTGCTACATCAATAAATAATTTTGTTATATTTCTGGCCAGAACATAGCTTGGCTTTATTTTCCTCTGTGCTATGTCATTTTTTTGTTTAATTAGTATGTTGCATTCCTACATAAGTTACAGTGCAAAACGAAGAAGTATGATTACTGATAATGTATTTGCATTTTTCTACCTCAACCTTTGAAGCAATCAGCAATAGAGTTTCAGTGTAAACATTGTACTGATTGGCTGAAAGGTTAAGATCGAAGTAAAAGCCAGTTCAGAGTTAAAACATTGCTTTCAGTGTGCATGTGATTTTATCCAGCCAGAATTTGTCACTTCCTTTTGTATTGAGGAAAACAAAACAAGACAAAACAAAAGATTTGGGATAAAATCACATACACACTGATAGTAATTTGCTAACTATGAACTGGCTTATACAAATACATTATGAGTGGTAGCATGTGCTGTAAGTTGTATAAAATATTTGTTTTGAAAGTTAAAAATTACAATGTTTTCCCTAATAAATTAGAAACCATTGAATGGAATTATCCAGTTATGAATAAGAGACAACACATGAAACTGTAATGGCATTACTGCCAAAGCAGTAAATCTAAAGAAAAGCAATGTCTTTTTCCTAAAATAGCAATTTATTATTATATGAGGTATATAGCCAAACATGGTATACAGCCAACTGCAAAAATTCTCTTGTTTTGAACATATATACATATAATATATATATTTTGTGCAGGAGAAATTATGGGATATCAAACAATATATTTTTTGGGGTACATTACTGATGCTAGGCAACTCGAAAAAAATATATATTGGAAGGTATCCCATAATTTCTTAACTGATAAATATATATATGTATATATGTTCAAAACAACAGAATTTTTGCAGTTGGCTGTATCTCAAGAAATAATAACAATGATAATGTGTGTGAAATTGTTTGAAGAGATTTACCTGTTGCTTTGCAAGAATAGCTAGTAATGATGTTTGAAAAACTTCTGTACTTCGCTGATTTTGAATCATTATGGCTTTCAAAAGATCTGTGCTGTTTTCTGGGCTTTCTGTAGTTACTGATTTCTCTCTTCTTTTCTTTGGGGGTACACCAACTAAATCAATAAATTCTTCCCAGTCAGGTTCCTCGCCTACCCCCGCCGATGCTCCCTTCAAAATCAAATCAGTCCACAATTTAAGGTGCCTTACATTGTATCTTGAGATCTTTCCTTTCTTCTCCAAATCACGTACAAGTTCACAATGAACGTCATTCCACATGTCATTATCAGATTTGGTGCTAGATTTAGTATCAGCAGCTTTTGATACTGCTTCAACAAGTTGCTGTTCTTTTGCTTCTAGACTGCTTAAATAGTCTAGACTTCTCTTTGCTGGTCCACCCACAGCAATTCTAACTCCTGCAAGTTTAAAACATATTTTTATTGTTTCTATAGCTTTTTTAATTACAATACTAAAATGTACATCCAAATACCAAAATGCATTTGTTACTTTTACATTCTTCAATTTCTATAACATTGATTGAATTCTCACCATGTCTTATTATTATCATTCAGTATTTAGTGCTAAATAGCTGTTTTCAATTAATAGAATGAGCATAATTTAGCACTACTATTTATGTTGCACATTTTTAGTGTTTGTACTCTAATAAAACCTTTTTATAAATACTAAACTGTGTAAATTAGTACCTTGCTGGTCACTGGTTTTGTAAGGAATAATAATTATTGCACACACTTACAGCTATGTGTGCTATGTCATGTAACATACTAACCTTTGGCTGCTCCATTTAGTTCAATTGTAGCACATGCGATACGTATGCATGTAAGCTTTTTATCTTTGGCATCTTTATAGTCTTCTTTACAAGAAAAAAGGTCATTGTCTGTTTTGAGTTCAACCATTTGCTTAGAGCCTCTTCTCAACCAATACAAGCCTGCTGATGGTGTAAACATTATAGAACTACTTGTTTCATTTTGTCTGAGAAGGCCTTTCAGTTCTACCAATGTTATATCTGGTGAGATATCATGTAAAACACTTGCAGTTTTTGATAGTTTTGGTTCCCCTTTTAGGGTTTTTGAGACTTCAAACAAGAATATATCAATACATTTAGGTTTGTTGTGCTTGTACTTGATTTCATTGCCATCAGCCTTGGCGATCGTCTTGGTGTACTTGTAATGTTTCCATCATCTAGAACAAGCAATTAAACAAACAGAAATGTTAAATTATTGAACTGGGTAAGCAAACAGTCTAAATTTATTCCAGTTCAATTCTGACTGGTCTAACTGGAATACACAATGTAAGACATGTATGGCTTTGCTAACAAAAGGGTCCTTATTCAGATTAATCTCATAACCATTACCGACAACAACAATTAAAGTTGTCCAATAAAATCACTACCCCGAACAATTCATCAAAGAATTGAGGAATATGAACTAATACAAATATTGACTAAATGTTTCAGACGTTGCCACAATAGCTTGAAGTAGTAGTAAAACATAAACTTGTTACTCTAGTAGAGTAGTAATCGAATATTTCTCAAAGAGAAAGGAGCATTTCATTGATTGATTGATTGAACAAACAACAACAATAAAGGGAGGCAGTTCAAACTGCTATTAATTATTTTGGTCCAAACTAGCCTTTTTTCAGAACGTTCAGTATGAAAGAGATTTAGTGAAGTACATATATTTACTTTTATTTGCAAATCGAGAAACAAATTAACTAACATGAGAGGTGCTAAAAATGACATGGCGAGTAAGAATTTAATTATACTAAGAAAACTAAAATAATTTCCGCATTCCATATTATTTGTACCTGTTAGATCTGTAAGATCGTAGAGCAATTGTTTCTTAGGAGTAGTTGTCGCCTGATCATGATGACGTTCAAGATCAACTGCAAGGACCATCAAAGCCTTTCTTGAATCCTTCCCATTCTTTGTTTTTAGTGGATATTCTGTCAATAAGGCAGAGATATCTTTGTCTGATTTTATTGCCACGACCTGGCGACTTTTCCCGCTCTTTTTGTAGTAGATGGTTTTCAATTTTGCGTCAAGCTGCAGCCGATTCACGATATAATCCTCGATGCAAGTCTTTAAAGTCTCGTAGGTCCAACGATAAGGCAGGACAAAGGGAGCATATTGGGGACCTTCCACTTTTCCATTCCGAGTTTCAGCAAACAAGGCAACTTCGCGCTAGAGAATCCAAAAATATGAACACAGATTATGTGATTGCTAAAAGTTAGTGTAGCTGTCTTTATATACACTTACCGTGTCGTTGGGGTTGTCCCATATTTGAGTCTCTTGTGAATCAGGTAGCATAATCCCAATGTTTTCAAAATCTTCCGCACTACAGGTAAGATTACTTTCAGAAAAAGACATCATTTTGACAATAATACAACTGCACGTGGATACAAAGCGACTACGAAAGCCAGCAAGCAGGCGAAGGCAGGCCAGCGGTTATTTGCATAAGCTCCGCCCCAAATGATTGACGTCTCAGAAAAAAACAAAATCAAGTAGAGATTCGAAAAGTGCTGGTCGCGATACAACGGTTTTAGCTGTAAAATATTGTTTTGGCTGATTGATTAGTCAGAAAGCAAATCAAATGAGATTCGAGTGAAGTTTATAATTGACAGCTTTCTTGTTTTCCTGCTAACAGAGCCGCTCTCGTGTTCTCTCCTCTGTCATATGCTTTTTTCTTCGGAAAGAGACTCTGCTAGCAGGAAAGTCAGTTGTCTCAAAACTATTTATTATGCAATCGTCCTTTATTATTATCGATAACCCTCCACTTCACTTAAGCCTGATTTCCATATAATCGCTACAATCGCTGAACTCGATCGCCACGATCGCCGAGATAGAATTCGAGCGATCCCAGCATTTGAGGTCGCCACAGTTGCCACGATCGCTCAGATCGCTGAACTAGTGGTTTTCATATAATCGCTGCGATCGTTTGCAATCTAAGAGCGAAATAAACTTGAAACTTTAATATTAAACATTGCATTGCTATTTTTGTCGTATCTAAATCTTAAATATTATTTTTGTCAATAGGTCTACCTCTAAGGCATATGGCATCATCATTCAAGTCAGATCAGAATAGAAGAATCTACTTTTAGGTTTTATATTCCTACACTGAATATCTTGGTTCCAGATGCTTTCTTTTCGTATTTGATTGTTTGTTTATTTTGTCTTCATGATATTTCATAGCAAAACCACTACAAGAAAACCTCTGGAAAAAAGATTATACTGCTTTAAATTTTTTTTTTAAATTTTTACTACTTTGAAGACATAACTAATTGCCGTAATTCATTATGATGTCACATCAGAACAATCCTCAACAATCAATTGTTTACACTCAAAGGATCATGGTCGTGGGATGGGGTTCACATCAAATTCACCAAAAATTTGTGAATAGTATCAAGCACATATAACCACAAACTATACCTGAAAACCAGGTCACTTCAGATGAAACTGTTTTGCTAATTTTGTTGAATTTTTTATTGAATTTGGCGATTCTATCCCCAAATAAACAAGCAATGACGTCATAGTGAATTATGGCAATTGCAAAAATTCTCTGAAATTTTGTCTTTAAATGTATCTCTCTTTTTCTAAATCAACTATTAAAATTTCTATTACCATGTTTAAATAACGTTTGTTTATGTATGAAAACCATACGTTTTCGGGCCTTTTTACAAAACAGTCAATGCAAAATTTCTGCATGTTGTCTCGTTAAAAAAAACGTGAGATTTCACTGAAAACAGTCAATGCAGAATTTCTGCATGTTATGTCTCGTTAAAAAACGTGAGATTTCACTGAAAACAGTCAATGCAGAATTTCTGCATGTTATGTCTCGTTAAAAAACGTGAGATTTCACTGAAAACAGTCAATGCAGAATTTCTGCATGTTATGTCTCGTTGAAAAACGTAAGATTTCACGAAAAAAGCGTAATTGCAGAAATTCTGCATTTTTCTGCAGCGATATATTGTTGATTTTGTACAAATAAAGGTTCTCAAAGGTTCTCAAAGGTTTTATTTTCCACAACAAAAACATTTTACAAAAATTGAAAAAATATATAAGAGAAACATATTGTGGAGGTTGCAAGAGAACAACCTAGAAGGTTAATCCAAGCTCTTGCAACCTTTACAAATAAATTTAAAATATTGAAATGAAGTTGAAATATGAGCCAGAGATAACGATTACATAAATATCTTGATTAATTTGAATAAACGTCGTAAAGTTTATGAAGGTGTTAAGGTGAAAGAATGAATGTATCAAGATGATAAAAAAGCTAGTTGTTTATTCACTAATCAAGTGCTGTTTATAAGCATCCCGAAAACTCTTTAAACTTTGGTGTTGTTTAATGCGAAGAGGAATTTCATTCCAGATTTTAGCCGCGGCGTATTTAACACCAAATTTGCCATAGTTCAACTTTATTTTTGGTAAGTACAGGTTTTTGTTTGACTTAGAGCGCGTGTTATAATTATGTATATCAGAAAGGTCGGTGAAGTAGGACTTAAAAGCACTTGGTAGACAGCCGTTAAGATAATTAAAAACTAATTCTCCGAGTTGAAGTTTCACGATTTCGAAAATATTTAAGATATCTAGCCTTTGAAATAATGGTCTACTCGGGGCTTTTCTATCGGCAAAATTGATAACCCGAAGAGCACGTTTTTGGAGAATATGAATCCGTTTTAATTTGGTTTTATAATTACTTCCCCATACAAAAGTGGAATAGGATATATAGGAGTATAATAAGCTATAGTAAAGACTTTTTAGAATATCAGTGTTTAAGAAATGTCTAACTTTATATAAGATACCAATAGATTTGGCAATTTTTCGCGATAGAAAGTCTATATGCACATCCCAAGTAAGATGTTCATCTATAATGATTCCTAGAAATTTGATTTCGTGGGTTTTTGTAATTGATTGATTCATGATCTTTAATAAACATTGGTGGTCAATGAATTTACGTTTTTGTTTAGAGCTGAATAATATAAACTTCGTTTTCGAGATATTTATGGTCAGTTTGTTGGCCAAGAGCCATTGTTGAAGTAAAAATAGTTCATTGTTCATAACGTTGACAGCTTGAGCAAGGCTTTTATGATTATAAAACAAGTTCATGTCGTCTGCATAAAGAACTAAGTGGACTAGTTTTGTAGCATATTTGGCGTCATTTATAAATATCAGAAACAGAATTGGTCCTAAGATGGATCCTTGAGGGACCCCATGACTAATATTGTAAAGGTCCGATTTAGATTCGCCAATTGAGACATACTGTCTTCTATTCGTCAAATAACTTTTAAACCAAACTTTTGTTTCATTGCTAATTCCGTAGTAGGGAAGCTTATGTAAAAGAATGTCGTGATCGATTGAGTCGAAAGCCTTAGATAGGTCCAAAAAGACACCTAAAGACGGGTTACCTTTGTCTATAGCATCTACGATTTTATTGACAAAATCAAGAATTGCAAAAGAAGTATTGCGTTTTTTTCTAAAACCAAATTGATAATCGTATAACAATTGATTCGATTCTAAGTGTTCAGTTAACATTTCGCAAACTATTTTTTCGAAAATTTTTGAAAGTGTAGGAAGAAGGGAAATTGGCCTATAGTTGGTTATATCTTCATGATTACCACCTTTAAAAAGGGGAATAACTTTAGCAATTTTCATCTGTTCAGGAAATGAACTAGTCATTATGGAGGTGTTAAATATGTGACTTAAAGGCATATATATTGACTCTGCAATCATTAATAAATATTTGACAGGAATGTCATTATGACCTGTGGATTTTGTACTATCAAGACTATATAAGAGGTCTAACACTTTGAAAGGAGAAATATGTTGAAAACACAGTTCTTCATTTGACTCTTTCCTCAGCCAATGATCAATTGAGAAATCGCTAGAAGGTAATTTTTTGGCTAATGTAGGTCCTACATTTGTGAAAAACTTGTTAAAACAATTAGCAATATCATCTGTGTTGTTATATAATTTTCCATTATAAGTAATGGTGGAAGGGATATATTTTATATAAATATTGTATAGTATGCATAAATATTTTGCCTATTTATAGAACACTTTAGTACTTTATTTAGATTTCAGTGAAAATTGTGCATATCCCAACACGTTTTATTGGCACTACGACAAATTCTTGCAATTTTCGATCTTGTCATTGTTGAAAAAATTTCGTGAAAATCGGCTTTTTTTAACTGAAAAATCGGAAATTCGGTGAAAATAACTATATATTAGCGGAAAAACACTCAAATTTAAGTGAAAAACGATGATTTCTCGCGAGATTTCCGAAATTGGAAAAACCCATTTTAGTTTGGAATAGGTTTTTATTGTTATTTATTGTTATTTGAAGTAATTGTCGCGAAAGACGTAGAAATAAATAGGGTCTTAGGTTTAGACCAGGAGGTCGACAAAATCGAAAACGAAGACCCTGCTAAAAACGGCACAAAAACACGTCGTTTGGTGAGAAAATGTATTTATTTATTGTTACGTAGAAATAAATAGGGTCTTCCAGGGTCTTAGGTCTTTGCTTTCGAGGGTATTCGTTTTCGATACAACCTGCGATTGTGGTGATCGTAGCGATTATATGGAAACCACGCTTTAGGCTAGTATTATAAATAATGACCTAAAACGTTTTTCTGGTATGGCTTTTGAAACTTCTGATCGTAGTCCATATTCTCGCGAACTTGCACTTAAATATAAATAAACATTTTTGTAAATTGCCCACCTTTCATTAGCTAGAAATAGTTTGTTGTGCTGCCGTTGATCACTGAAACCCGACTTAACACTGTGTTCTCATTTTATATGTACAAGAGAATATGAGATATTTCCTCCCTTTTCCCTTCACCCTACCCCCAGAGCACGGCTACGTGGACTAGGATTACCCGAAAAATGACTGAAAAACAGCCGAAAGTCACGATGCATCCAATCAAAACGGTGACGTAATTATTATTGTCTCGAAAAAATTTTAAAACGATTTGTGGCATACTATTATGTGACAAACTAATGACTTATATATGTTATACTGTTTTGTGACATGCCATATAGTGTAATGTGATATAATGAAACTTAATAATTTAGTATTTATCGTAATTCAATGTTATATGTATTATACCCCGATTTGTTAATATCCAATATGGTGTATCGTAATGTATTACGGAATAACAGCGCACTTACGCAACGGATGGCGTGACTAGCTTGTCACGACAAGCTTAGGCCAACTAAAAAGTTCAACAACTGTTGTAGCACAGCGTTTGTTTCACAGTGGAATTCTTTTGACTGTAGTTTAATCCTCTTCCGGGGATTGTCACTTTTATGTGATAATGTACAAAGATGTACATGATTGTACATGTCCTCATTTTCTTCATTGACATTTACGTACTAATAGAAGTTAGTAACTAGATATTAGTGAAATTGTCTTAACCGCGTAAGTCAAAGGTCACAGCGAAGAGATACGCAGAGATGCTCCTTAGAAGGGTCTATTCGACCCTTCTCAACCGCTCTAAAAACTGGTTTGCTGTGAATTAACGAACTTTGCGGGGGCCCTACTAGATACTTTGTATCTTCGACTTTGGCAAAACGTTTTTTCCGATGAAATAGTGCGATTTCCACTAGACAAACTATATTTGGAAAATGGCGGAAGCGCAGCCCGAAGCACTTCGACCGCGGCCGTACAAAAGACGAGGTTTATGTGTCGTCCACATTCGCGATTGCCCTTTGGAATCCTTAATTAAAAGAATAACCCACTGATCAAGTCAAAGGAATTCGAAGATATGATTGATTTTATTAATTCCTACAACTTCAAAAATTCTACTAACGATCTCACGAATGAACTTAATGAAAAGCTGAAATCTACAATAAAGGATCTTCAAAACCAATTACAACAGCAAGTAACAACACCTTAGCCAGAAATCAAAGGAATGCACGAAAGCTGGTGAAGCCAAGATGAAGTCTTCGAAGCATTCATTTTGTAAACAAGCTTTCCCGCCTTCGCCGCCAAAATAGTGATTCGAAAGCAACCAACAAGACCGGTTCAGCTTCACACACCACATACAAGATATCTCCAAACTTAAAAGACATTGAGAATAGCGATATTTTATGCCCTATTCACAAGAGGCGGAATTTAGAGAAAAGGACGAAGACGATATTTGGCAAACTTGAGGAGATTTGCTGCTCACATCAGGGGCCGCGGAGTACCTCAAAAAGTGGTAGGGCTAATCTGTCAGTATCGTGGAAAAAATCAAAGCCAACAAGCAAATTAAAAAAAACGCGTTTTCGCTCATTTTCTCCTGTTTATTGTGTAAAGAAGATTTTGCATTATTAAGAAATCGGGTCGCAGTCATCTCCTTGCCCGGAACATTGCCTTCAGTAAATCTTGACGTCATATAGCGCAAATGTTAAGACGCGGGGCGTCATAACTGCTTTACAATCATAAAAACACTACTGCTCTACAAATCTTTACACTTATTAATGAAAGCTCAAAATTCGAATCATTAGCAGTATTGTAATTAATATCGCAGGAAACGTTCACAGCCTAAGCACGAAAGTTATGATCTACTAGAAGGCCTTAGAACTTGCCAAAGTTCTTCTTTCGGTTGCTGTTACGTGACACAAACTCCTTCGCCACTTCGACGGTGCAAATGGTGTCTAGCCTTTCTTTATGGCCATTCAGTAAGGCTAGGTCACTGAATCTACTGCCTAACATTGTAGACCTAAGCCACGTCTTCAGTCGTCGGGCGGAGGAGAATGAGCGCTCACCTGAAGCACTGGTAGCTGGATTCACCAAAAGAAGCTTACATAAAACGTTCACTTCCTGGATAAGACTTCTCTCCGGCTGCGAAAGCTTTTTTAATTCGCAGAGGATGTCATCAAAGCAACAAACAGCTTCTTTCACAAGAACATCCACAACGCCTAACTGCCCTGGAAGAGCTCCTGTATTCACATCGTCACCATACTTGTCTTCAAGGAACTTCATCTCTGCGTCAAAATCTTCACCATTAGCAGCCTTTACAAGGAGTGATTCCATCTTTGCGTAGGAGTCGAAACTTTCCTGATTAAAGCGACTGTCTATAGCGTTAACAACAAGATCAATTCCCTCGTAGTAAATTCTTCGATAGTGATCTTTCGCTGTCTGCGGATAGCCTGGCGCACCAGTACCGACTTCCAGTCTAGCAGGAGCTCGTCTCTTTCTTGGGAGTTTTGGCTCGTCTACCAAACCTTCACTTTTTTGTACAACAGTATGGTAGAAAAGGTCAAAGTGATCTCGCATTTTGGAGAGGGTTTCTTTCGTTAGGTTTGCTAGCCGTTTCCCGCTAACGGCAGCCATTTTAGTACTCTGAAGTGTCCTCGAAAGATTATCAGTGTGGGAGTAAATCCGTTCCCCCATATGAAGCCCAAAGAAAAAGTCAAACCTTTCCATTTGGGTCTTGCAGCCTATTATCCTAGCGCGGACGTCAGACTGTAGTTTTTCCGATAAACAGATATCCCATTCTTGCAAAAGAATGGGATAGTGTTCAAGAATTCTCCGGAAACAACTAGCTCGGACTGTCCATCTTGTAGGGCAAAGACCAATGATTCCCCGGGAGCTGACATTCTCATCTTCGATCTCAAGATTGTCCTTAAGTTCCTTTAGCAAACATTCTCGCTTAGGTGAAAACTTAATAAGAGTGACGATTTCTTTGGCTATATCCATTGTCTGAGATAAAGTTGCACAGTTACTGGTCATATCTTTTACACACAAACTTAGAGAATGGGCATAGCAATGCGTAGCGTGGGCTTTTGGTTGAACATCTTGAATTCTTTTAGCCACTCCTGTTTTGGGACCAAGCATATTGCTTGCCCCATCGAAGCATTGTCCCCTGCAACTTGCCAGTGATAGCCCGATTTTTGTTAGATGTTCCTTTATGGCTGTTGTAATTGTCTCTGCACTTATATTTGGAATCTTGATAAAACCGAGGAAATCTTCTTGTGGAACAAGAAGCTCGTCTACCCATCTCACACAAATTGTCAACTGTTCTTTATTACTTACGTCAGTATACTCATCACAGATGATAGAAAAGAACGAGGCCTTTTGAATGTCAGATACTAAGCCCTGAATGACTTTGCTCGCAAAAATTGATATCAACTCATTTTGTATATCATGAGAAGTATACTTATCGTTGGTTTTGTTGAGCCACATCAGTAGTTCGGGGCGATCCTTTGATCTAAGTTTGAGCAGCTGAACAAAGTTAGATTCTGCATCGGTATGGCCCTGAAATGCTAGGCCTTGGCGAGCTAAAAATTGTACACATTCGATAACTGCTTTCAGACATCGGCGGTTTTCTGCCATCACTTCTTTTGCAGTCTCATTCATCATTTCAACAATATTTCCATGGGATTGTATAGTTCTTGCGTATTCTACTGCCATTTTATGGCATTGGGAGGTCTGGTGCTGGTTGAATGTAAGCAAGGCATGTTTCCAGTTGGAGAATCCCGTTTCAAGAAATACGAGTTCTTTGTTCCTGGCACTACCCAATTTCGATTTTTGTTGCGCACAATAAAAGCACAAAACTGCATCCTTATCTACAAGATAGTGGAGCCAAGGATAAACCTCAAACCAGTTTGCATTGCAGGAGCGATTTTGTTTTCCAATTTTTTTCTTTGGGAAGTTGAAATTTTTCGGCTGGAATGGCTCATTGAATGCAGTAGGTTCTACTTGTGTTTCATTGGGCAGATGCTGGCTAGTGGATGGCTGTGGATCTGCAGGACATAAAAAACGATGATAGAAAAGAGATCAGTGCTCCTGTGGAAAGCGTTGCATGCTTGCATAACAAGATACCAGTTTTTATATTAATATGGTTTATTACCTTAATGTACATTGAATGTTCTTTGTTTAACAAATTTTATGCAAATATATTAACAAATTAACAACGGGTTTAAACACCATATTAAAGGACCTGTATCAGCCGCCATTTTGACACCATAGCAAACATACCAAGACAGTGAAAGCATCCATTTCCATCGGCCGAGTTAAAGAATGTAGAACGATCTTTTCGATTGAATTTGGTAAATCAAATATGAACCTTTGCTTTTAGATGTTTAGTTCGAGATTTCTACATGTAATTCGCCTTATAATTTTGAATGGAAACAATAACAAAGGAGTGGCTGACTCAGGCCCTTTAAAGGTTGGTAAAGTAAATTCAGAAATGGCTTTTATTACCGCCTACTGAGCCCTTCAAGTTTCCAAGTTAAGAGGTCTACAGTTTTACAATTATCCAAGGGGTATCCCCCAGTTTTTAAAATAATGACAAAGTTTATAAACGACAAAATATACTTAATACAGTCATTTTATCAGCATTGCTTGGATATTTAAAACTAAATCGCTAGGGCTGTGTTGGTTAGTTTACACGACATAATAAGAAAGGAATGGGAACTGCCTCTTTAGATCTTCCCACTCCTGAATATCGTTCGTTAGAATGTCTGCTGATATAATCAGTGTTTCCAGGCAAGGAAGAATCTCAACAATATTGCGAACACATTGAACACTGTAACGTTCAACGTCAGAAATATTCAGTTTTTCAAGAGAAGAACGGAAGAAAGCGATTGAAAGAATGTCGAATTTTGTAAATTGATCACATTTTCGCATATTCAACATTTTCAAGTTAGGGCAAATATCCTCAGATGTCAAAACAGCTCTGGCAGTAACTGGTTTTAAATTTACACACCATTCTATTGACAAATCCTGTAGTAAAGGCAAATAAACAATGAAAGATATATCTTCAATAATAAAATTAGAAGTCAAGTCAAGAACAATTACATTGCAGCACGTTGCAAGAGTTTTATATATATATTCCATCGAAACTTGTAGCACTAAATGTTTAAAATCGCCATTGAAATACAGGTGTTTAAAAAACTCAGCATGACAAAATATTGCGTCAAATGTTGTCTTATTATAGCTAATGCACCCGTAATCATTCAAACTCCCAAAAGATTTCCATAAATCTGCTCTTCTATTTACCAATACGTGAAAACGCTTGCAAACAAGTGAAACATGAATGATGGAATCTCTTGGTGGGATATAGCTCAAAATTGAGAGCAAGAGCTCGTTTGGTAGAGCAAGAATGCCGCTCGCATCTGTAGCTTGAGTCGAGACCTCGCACGCATCATCTATGGTAACAGATAGATAGATAATTTAAAGCCAAAGTTGAATTACGTAAGTATTTAAATATGGCTAAAAAAATTACTATTGCTCAAATTTAAACTGCATAAAAATTGACAAAATGGGACTTGAAAATCTAAAATTGTTCAACTAAGATTTTAAGGCATTATGAATTCAAAACTTCATTCTTGTTTTAAAGGTGGTCTAAACGCTTGTTTGTTTGTTTTTTTTTTTCCTGAGATTGTTGGGGCAGTTAACGCTTGCCGCCTACAATTCTACCATCTACATCAATAAATGATTAGACTCACGATAGAGTAGAAACAATTTCTCTCTCTGAAAATTTACTAAATATCTATTACTAAATATTCGCCCCCTAAATATAATGACTTTACTTAAAACGAAAACCTGGTGGCTCATTATTGGGCTATATCAGGCCGCACAATTTAATTACACCATTCAGAAAATGTCACAGCTAAATCAAGGACGGATCCCGATTTTTTTAGGTTGGGGGTCCGAAAAAAGATGACTTAGCCGGCTTCCGTGCGTTGTTTACCACAGGAAGCCCAATTTGCAAGTCACCTTTACTGCAGCAGCTACTTAACATTTATTGTAAAGGATCATAGTTACTAACTATGAAAGGATGCAGTGTGAAAATAGTCTCCTCTTGTTTGTACTCAGCGATATATCTTTTGCATAAGTTAGAAGTCAAACTTACTTTCAATATCACTGATATCAGCAATTTCATCATTACCGTCGTGGCTGGGACTGGGAGCACGAGGTGGTTCACATTCTTCAAAATTAATCTCGGCTGAAAAAAGTCACAAAATATGTTCTTTGTTTAATTTCCGGCCAGAAAGAAAGTTAATTCTATACAACATAAGAATCTTTATTATTATGATTTTCGACGTTATTTCTTTTGGTTTTAGTGTTTGATCAACTGCAGCTTGAAACAAATTATTCGACGTCGTGTTAGCTAATTTCGAAGCTAATTACAGCTCAAATAGCACACACGAACCTAAAAACGGATCAAATATGTGTAAACAAAGGAAAAATAATACTTACTGTCTTCTTTTCTTTTAAAAAAAGAAGTAATTTTCGAGTTCGATGACATCTCACTTCTGACTGACACAGTCGCTTCACTCGACACTCTTGCTGTATCACGGCTGTTTACCGCCAACTCCACACGCGTGCGCCAGATTGGTCACGTGACTTTAACAAACAGGGAACCCAAGCGAAATAAAAGAATAATCCGTCGTATTGTAAAATCAGCCGAAAGTTTTAAATTAGTGGCTGCGTTATTATTATCATCATTATTATTATTTTATAAAAAAAATCCTCAAAAAAGTGCCCGGGCTGAAGCCCGGGCAGCCCCTCCCTCTCCGCGGCCCCTGCACATCAAGAGTCACTGGGGTCAATTCTGGGCCACTGGCTCGTAGCCGACCACGAAGCAATGCAATGTACAATGGACGAGATCGTTGACATTGTGATGGATAAAAAAGGGATAATGGAGACTCAAAGCCATATTTTCGGAAGACAAATGGCTTGAATATTTTAAGGTGCTGCGGCAACCAGACTGGGTTCTTTTGCATTTCAAACTACAAGCAAAGCTACCAGACGATGCTTGGCAAACGCTTTGGAACATAACTCATCTTGGTCGAAGACGGTCAGGTAGCAAAATTTGTGTCAGTATTTTCTTGATTGATTTACATTTGCCTTATAACACCAATTTTAAGTGATATTAGTTAATTATTAATATAGTTTAATGTGGAATGTAAGGGCACGAAAGTATCCGATGTCACTCCGTTTATGTGTCTCCACGATTGGTCACGTTTTGCTCTCGTGTTTTCGTCTATCGATTTCATACTCGCTCGGTTCAACTAGTAATTCGCTTAACCATGTGAAGAAGAAATAGGGACGGTCTGTGCCCATGCTGTAAGACATCCAAGGCCTTTCATTCGTTTGGCACGCCAAGTGAGCATCGTTGTCCCCAAAAACCAATACTCAATACACACAGATACTGATGGCCATTTGTCAGTTGTCGGAACAAGTGGGAGCCCTTAAAGTCGATCAAGAACAAATGCGGGCTCGCATGGACAACACAAAAAGGGGTTGTGACCCACCATCGCAAGCTAATCAGTCGACCACATTTACTAATGTTGATCTTAATTCATTACTACAACAACCAGGGCCTGCTGACGAAAACGACAAACAGATTGCTACGATTGAATCCTTCGACCAGTGGCTAGAAGCATGGACGGTGTACAAAGGACAACTAATGTTGCTAGACAAAAAATATATGATCATTGATTGAAACTCTACACAACAAATAAAATGAAACTTGATAGAATTATTTGATGTACAACACTGATTTTGATCTTTTTTTATTTGACCACTAGAATTCAAAAGATACTAATGAAACATTTGCATCTTCTGAGCGACAATGAAAACCTTAAAATAATTTCTCCTAACCCACCCTTTGTCTCTTACAAGAGGAATAAATCGCTAAAGGACTTTTTAGTCCGAACGAAAATCCCGAAAAGAGACTGAAATAAAACAAAATAAAAACATTATGTGGTCTTTCACACGTTGAGTATAGTGGCAGGGCGGTGACAATATTTACAAGACAAAAAAAAACAGATAAAAGCTATCAGAAAGATGGTTTTATTATAATAAAGAAATCCATGGACATACAAAAGCTAGATGATGTCGGGAAGCAGGCGTACGAAGTGGATCTACGCTCGGCGTTGATTTGGGGGAATACAGGAAATGAAGCTCTTTGGTCAAGACAAAGAAGAAGTAGAATTTAACATAAAGCTCGACAAACGAGTTTTAGGAGGTAAGAGCTAAAATTGTCACTGTGTCCAACTTTTTGAGAAGGTCGTCTAGAATTGTACGTTATTGAGGTTTATTGTACGGTGTTGAATGTATTTGTTGGTCCTCTATTGAGTGTGCCTGTTGCTCCTCTGTATATCAGTAACACCTGACTAATATAATCATTGTTATTCAAGTGATGAAACAAATAGGTAATAAATGAATTTTATGATAAAAGCGACATTTTTCTCCAGTTCTTCATCGCATGCTTTAATTTAGATTTTAGGTCCGCCGGCTTTTCAATTTCTCTCATTTTCTCCTTTATTCATTGTTTGTTTAGCACTTCTCTGATTTTCACTTGTAGACGATGGTATGCACCATTTTTAAATTTTACTTTTTACGCAATTTAAACAGGAAGTTAGAAACTGATTGGCTCACAAAAATAGGTGTTTCATTGAAAAGCACTAAAACTTTATTTTTCATAACCTAGCAGCTACGAATCGTCTTCAGAATTATATTGGAAGCCTTGATGTTTCTTCCAGCTTTTGAGTGCATTTTTGGTGCTCCTTCGCCGCTTGCTTAGCGGATTCCAAAACTTCTGGAAGTGAATCTAATAGTTTGTCAATTTTGCTCCCTCTTGACTCTCTTCTGTTTCTTTTGTTTTGCTTCCTTTTTGCTATGACAAGACATTGTTTAATCACTAATACACAAAAATTTCACTTCATTTAATTTAAAAGATACTTAATGATAGTATTATAAATATTATAATTTTAATGTTTTATCCCAAAAATAGAGTGCAAACACTAAATGTGTGCAACAGTTGTCACTATTCAGTAGTAAATAGCACTTGTCCCCAAAAACCAATACTCAATACACACAGATACTGATGGCCATTCGTCAGTTGTCGGAACAAGTGGGAGCCCTTAAAGTCGATCAAGAACAAATGCGGGCTCGCATGGACAACACAAAAAGGGGTTGTGACCCACCATCGCAAGCTAATCAGTCGACCACATTTACTAATGTTGATCTTTATTCATTACTACAACAACCAGGGCCTGCTGGCGAAAACGACAAACGGATTGCTACGATTGAATCCTTCGACCAGTGGCTAGAAGCATGGACGGTGTACAAAGGACAACTAATGTTGCAAGACAAAAAATCCATGATCATTGATTGAATCAAATCAAATCAAATCAAATCAAATCAATTTATTTGCACTAAAATGACAGTTACATAGTGACAAAGTTGTCTTGCACCTAAGCTATTAAATTGTTAGATAGATATGTAGACTGTGATTAATTAAGTAATTATATATAACATAGATTAACTGATATAAAAAAAAATAATTGTATAGTTGTCAACTATTAATGAATATTCTTATAAATAATTGTAATTCAGAGAAATTGAGAAATTGTCATTCTAGTGCTGGTAAACCAGAGTAACTTACGTTTTCGAGCTGGTTTACCAGTTTTCAATTAGTTAACAATAAAAACAGAATGATTGAATGTTGACAGAGCATGTCTGATCGTTACACATGATTTGAGAGGTTAAGATTGATTTCAGTGAAAAATCTATAGGTAAGTAGAAAAACACTGTTCTTTAAGGGCCTTCTTGAATTTAAAGCGATTGAGATTTTTCAGTGAATTGTCTATAGCGGACCAAACTTTTGTGCCAAGGTACTTTAGGGATGATTTACCATAGTTAGTAGAGACAGTCGGAAGATAGTAGTTTTGCAAGGAATGGCGAGTGAAGTGAGAATGGGTTTCATTGATCTTTTTGAAATAACGATGAAATGGTTTAGGCAGTAAATTATTATAAAAGTCAAACATAAATAAAGCATTTTGGATAATGACTACATCATTGAATTGGAGGATTTTTAAGGACTTGTAAAGCGGTGGAGCGTGTGACCTGTAGTCTGAAAAAGTCATAATTCTAACGGCTTTATTGTTCAGAACATTTATTGGATTTAGTCTTGATTTATAAGTGTTGCCCCAGATCAATGCACCGTACTGCAAGTAAGGATAAACTAGAGAGTAGTATACTATACGCAGAGTATCAAGATCGACATAATGTCTTAGCTTTGACATGGCCCCAATATTTTTTGAAATTTTTTTGCAAATAATGTTAATATGCTCTCTCCAAGCGAGATTATTATCGATATAAACCCCTAGAAACTTTATAACAGTCATACGATCAAGAGTGTTATTTTCAATTTTAACTGAAAAGGTTTGGTCTGTTCCTTGCCTTTTATTAGATGTTATTAACATAAACTTTGATTTTTTAACATTAAGCGATAGCTTATTGGCTTTAATCCAGTCAGATAGTTGTTCAAGTTCGCGATTCATTACATGTTCCAAATGATTTAAATTCTTATGTTCAGCAAAAACATTAGTATCGTCAGCAAAAAGACGAAACGAAAGAACAGGACTGCAATTGTTAATGTCATTAATGTACATTAAAAACAACAGAGGACCTAAAACCGAGCCTTGAGGTACTCCACTATATATAGTTAAGGAATTTGATTTGACACCATTAAATTCAACAAATTGCTTACGATTATTTAGATAGCTGAAGAACCAACTCTTAGATGTTCCTCGGAAACCATAGTGTTCTAGTTTGGATAGCAAAATTGTGTGATCTACAGTGTCGAATGCTTTAGAGAAATCAATAAAAAGCCCGCATGTATAAAGACCATTATCAATAGCAGAGAGTAGATTATCTACGGCTTCAGTAATTGCTAGAATTGTTGAATGACCTTTCCTAAAGCCAAATTGGTATTCAAAAAAAGTGTCATTATTTTCAAGAAACGAAATCATTCTTTTGTTCATAAGTTGTTCTAGAATTTTCGAGAAGGGTGACAATAAGGAAATAGGGCGGTAGTTAGATAACATATTTATCGAATCACATTTGTATAACGGAGTAACCTTAGCTAGTTTTAGTTTGTCAGGAAATACCCCTGATGTAAATGAAAGGTTAAATATATGACATAAGGGTATAGAAATCACAGTTTTACACAGCTGAATAAGATATATTGGGATGCAATAAGGACCTTGAGCCTTTTTCGGATCAAGTTTGCTAATGAGATCTTCTACTTCAATAGGATAAGTAGGAGAAATAAAAAAGCTAGAGTATGATTGTCTTGGAGAGAGATATTCCGAATAATTCTTTGACGGGGTTGAAATTGATTTGGCTAAGTTGGGACCAATGTCTCTAAAAAAGGTATTGAACTCTCTAGCAATGTCTTCGTTAGAATGAAACTCAACGTCGTTTTTTATTATTTTACTGGGAACAATGGATTTTTTACTTTTAAGTTTTATTATGTTTCCTATCAGTTTCCAAGTTTCTTTTGCATTTCCTTTGATGGAAGACATTTTATCTTTGTAATAAAGACGTTTGCTAAGCTCTTTAACGTGGGTGAGATTATTTGAATATGTTTTATACTGGCGACGTTTTTCTGCATTGCCTTTAACAAAGTATTTATAATATAGTTGTCTTTTGTGTTTAATAGAATTTAAAATACCACCCGTTATCCACGGCTTTTGAGATAATTTGTGGTCACGCCTGGAAAGTCGCTCAAGTGGAACATGTTTGTCAATTAACGAGCTAAAATCATTTAAGAAATTATCAAACGACTCATTCACGATATCATTTATCCTCCACTGAATATTGTTTAGATCTTCAATAAATTTATCTTTATCAAGTTTCTTAAAATTTCTTTTTAGAGTACTTCTTTGGCAACGAGATGACAAGATGTCATGAAGTGCCATGAAGATCGGAAAATGATCTGATATATCTGAAACCAAAATACCACTAGTGATATTTTTGTCAAGTGCGTTGGTATAAATATGATCAATTAAAGTCTCGCTATGTTCCGTTACTCTTGTAGGTTGTGTGATAATTGGAAAGCAAAAATATGAATACAAAATATCTAAATAATCTGATATTGATTGATGAGTTTCGAATTTGATTAAGTCGATATTGATATCGCCAAATATAATAATCTGCTTGTTTGATTTTGAAATGTCATTAAGAGTATTGTTAAATGCATCCCTAAAGTCGTCAGCACTTGAGCTTGGATGGCGGTAGACTAATCCTAATATAATATTCTTTTGTTGATTTGGTAGTACAATTTCAATCCAAATATTTTCGCACTCGCCAAATGAAATATCGATATCTGAACGAGGAATATATGAGAGAGAATTATGTATATATAGACCAACACCACCAGCTTGGGTGGGAGAGTCCTTTCTCAGAAAATTATAACATGGAAGATCAACATTGCTCATAGAATTAGAGTTTAGTTTTGTTTCGCTAATACCAATAACACTAAATGGATTATTGATAGACGCTAGAAGATTGCAAAGCTGGTCGAAATGTTTTGATAAGCTTCTAATATTGCAGTGGAATAGTGAGAATGAACTATCTTTCATGCAATCAGTGGAAAATCGTTCCAGTGCTTCAAAATCAAAATATTTTGAAGATACTGGAGGAATTATATTATCAAGGTCTTCATCTCCACCGAGTGCATGCAAATTTGTAATATTTTCTATTGACTTATGTTCCATTGCAGCATAGTGAAATATAGAATAATTGAAAGCCTAGATTACTAATATTGCAAAACGAAAATATTTCTTTCGACCAACCAGAACAAAGCCAGAAAACCATGGTTGTTATGTTATGAGGTTCTATACCATTGTTATTGATCTGCATATTTGATAAGCAAAGTGAAATATAGAATAATTGATAACCTAGATTACTAGTGTTGCGAAACGAAAATATTACTTTCGACCAACTAGAACAATTAAGCCAGAAAACAATGGTTGTTATGGTATGAGGTTCTATACCATTGTTGTTGATCTGCATATTTGATGTAAATAATTTAAGATGGAAAAAATAAAATAAAATAAGTTTGTAGGTATTATTTACAAATGTTAGAAGTTTGTTATAGTTCTTTTTTTCCTTTGACCATTTACTAAAGGCTTTTGGTAGATTTGTTCGTTTATTCATTATACTCATTGTAAAGTTGGCCATTTAAGTATAAATTTCCATGGTGAAACCTGGGTTTTTTACCTTGTTGAAAGGCAGTCTTCATAACTTCTTTTAATTGTTTCTTTTTCTGGAGGTCTTCCCATATAAGATCTTCAGTCACCCACACACCATTGGAGAGATTTCGTTTCTGACGAAGAATTTCTTTTCTCTCTGGCCTGTATAGGAATTTGGCAATAATTGTGCGTGGTTTTCCAGGTATTGATTTGCCTGTTCTATGCGCATTTTCTATCTCTGGACTTAGTCCATTAAGATCGTAGTATATAATATCCTGAAGACGTTTAATACAATCTTCGCCTTGCTCTTCGGGAATGTTGTTGAATCGTAAATTGAAATCTCTTGAGTATCTCTCGAGATGTAAGGTACGTTCGTGTATCTTGTTAATTCTCTCATCAAAGTCTTCTGTTGCTTTACTTTTGGCTGTTAAATCATTCCCAAGTGCGTCAATTTTACAAGCATAGTCATGAATTTCACCACGTATGTGTTCATAGCGTTCGTTTAAGTTGTCAAGGAGAGTTTTCAACCCCGAAATGGCTTTGTCGTTGGTTGAAACTTTTTCTTTCAGATCATTTATGTCTTTCGAAATGCCTGATAAATCCTTCTGTATAGCGATAAGACTATTGCGTACAAATGTCTCAAAATCATCATCCACATTCTCAGAGTTTTTCGCTTTTCTTCTAGTTGTCATTTTTAGTCGGTTTTAAGCTATACGGGCAGTATCAAAGTAACTTTAACAGGAGCCATCAGAGATGCGTCCATCACCATTCAACCGTCAGTTAGTTGAAACTCTACACAACAAATAAAATGAAACTTGATAGAATTATTTGATGTACAACACTGATTTTGATCTTTTTTTTATTTGACCACTAGAATTCAAAAGCTACTAATGAAACATTGGCATCTTCTGAGTGACAATGAAAACCTTAAAATAATTTCTCCTAACCCACCCTTCGTCTCTTACAAGAGGAATAAATCGCTAAAGGACTTTTTAGTCCGAACGAAAATCCCGAAAAGAGACTGAAATAAAACAAAATAAAAACATTATGTGGTCTTTCACACGTTGAGTATAGTGGCAGGGCGGTGACAATATTTACAAGACAAAAAAAAAAACAGATAAAAGCTATCAGAAAGATGGTTTTATTATAATAAAGAAATCCATGGACATACAAAAGCTAGATGATGTCGGGAAGCAGGCGTACGAAGTGGATCTACGCTCGGCGTTGATTTGGGGGAATACAGGAAATGAAGCTCTTTGGTCAAGACAAAGAAGAAGTAGAATTTAACATAAAGCTCGACAAACGAGTTTTAGGAGGTAAGAGCTAAAATTGTCACTGTGTCCAACTTTTTGAGAAGGTCGTCTAGAATTGTACGTTATTGAGGTTTATTGTACGGTGTTGAATGTATTTGTTGGTCCCCTATTGAGTGTGCCTGTTGCTCCTCTGTATATCAGTAACACCTGACTAATATAATTATTGTTATTCAAGTGATGAAACAAATAGGTAATAAATGAATTTTATAATAAAAGCGACATTTTTCTCCAGTTCTTCATCGCATGCTTTAATTTAGATTTTAGGTCCGCCCGCTTTTCAATTTCTCTCATTTTCTCCTTTATTCATTGTTTGTTTAGCACTTCTCTGATTTTCACTTGTAGAAGATGGTATGTACCATTTTTAAATTTTACTTTTTTCGCAATTTAAACAGGAAGTTAGAAACTGATTGGCTCACAAAAATAGGTGTTTCATTGAAAAGCACTAAAACTTTATTTTTCATAACCTAGCAGCTACGAATCGTCTTCAGAATTATATTGGAAGCCTTGATGTTTCTTCCAGCTTTTGAGTGCATTTTTGGTGCTCCTTCGCCGCTTGCTTAGCGGATTCCAAAACTTCTGGAAGTGAATCTAATAGTTTGTCAATTTTGCTCCCTCTTGACTCTCTTCTGTTTCTTTTGTTTTGCTTCCTTTTTGCTATGACAAGACATTATTTAATTACTAGTACACAAACATTTCACTTCATTTCATTTAAAAGATACTTAATGATAGTATTATAAATATTATAATTTTAATGTTTTATCCCAAAAATAGAGTGCAAACACTAAATGTGTGCAACAGTTGTCACTATTCAGTAGTAAATAGCACTAATTAAACAAAAGAAAACAATAGAGTTAGCATAAAATAGCACTATTTAGTGGAATTTATGTTGCTGAGTCATTACCTGTCTTCTTTTCTCTCGTGTTCTCTTTGTTTATTGTTGAGCTTGGGTTCAAGATATGTCTTTTTGCGCATCTATCATGTATTTATTGTCAGCATGATTTAACGCTTTTGCAACCTCGTTTACTTCGTGCTCGTCTTCATTACTCGATTCGGAGCTTAAATACTCGTTATCTATGGATGTGGACATAACGAGCCAGAACCAACATAAAAGAATTAGACCGTTGCTAGGATTAAATTGATATCCAATTAAAACCTGTCAACACCACAGCGTTTAAATCCAATTAAAGTACCACTTCCCCCCTCCCCCACTGTACATACAGTGTAGCTAGCGTGTGTATTATATCAAAAGGAGTTTGACAAGCGCGCACTATTTTGAAATCGTAAACACGATACAGTACATCAAAGGTCATTCAGTAGCTTGCATGCTTTCATTGAACATGCAACTCAATCTACCGCTATTTACTAAAGTTACAAGTCCTTCTCTTGATTCTTCTAAAAACTGGTGGGCTCTAAATAAGAGAATATGCAGAGTTTCACCAAAGCGATTTGCAAATCAAGCAATTGGCAAACGATTTCCAGAGGAAATCAAAGAAATCGACTTTGATAGTCTTAGTGGCGAAAATGGCGCCAAAATTGATCATCGTTGCTTTGGACATGAAGGCCAAGTTGGTACAAAGAAAAAGCTTGTTTTTGTTGGATCAAGCTTTTGTGTTCTAAGTGCGATATTTCGTCAAAATGGAGAACTTCAAATCGACGACAGTGAAATGAATGATTTATTGGCTATCGTGAACAACCTCGAACTCAACGCGCCAAGTAAGCTTGCATCTACATCCTCATCAATCGCTCACCTGCCAAAAAAAGACGACTGGAGAACGATTTCAGCGTTTCAGAAAATTTCGAAAAACCTTTACACAGTGTTCTTGGTGAAAAGATCCTTGAAGGGATGAAGAGGCCGTAGAGACCATGGAGAAGATCGTTGACATGATCGTTGAACACCATGGAATAACAGGAGCTTTATCGACGATCTTCTCAGATGAAACATACCCAAAATACCTAAAATCTCTACGAGTTCCTGATTGGGTTCTATTATACTTTAAACTCCAAGCCAAACTTCCAGATGAAGGATGGCAGTGCTTGATTAATCTCACTTGTCTTGGAAGAACCAAGGTAAGCTACTGTTTTTACGTACGACATCTGGATCTTTTGCGTTAAATAAAATACATAAAGAATCCTATGTAGACCAATAAAACGATTTTACTCTAATTTGTGGGAACAAAATATACAATTTGGAAAACAATTTCTTCATTTTTCATTCGTAATTATTGTCATTATTTCTATTACAATTTTCAAACTGCACAGTGTACACATTTGTCCACATTTGTAGCATTATGCTCTTCAAATATTGAACCAATCAGGATCTGCGGTGGACAATAGACTTTTCTCCTCGACCAATCAGGACGAAGCTGTATTGGTATCTGCTTCCTCTGCCGCTATTTTTAGCTGTGAAACATTTATGGCGCCATTTCAGAGTAAAGCAAGAGCGCTTTTATGGAGGATTTTTTGCCGTAAAGAAGAATAAAAAACTACCAATGCAAGGACACTCGAAGACAATTATTGTGCAGATTTACCAAACTGCATAAGAAAAATGATCGATATCAATGATCTAAGCTTTATAGAAATGAATGTTTTTTGTTGTATTTTGATAAGTGTACATGTAATTTCTTTGATTTCCTTGCTAATCGAAGTGTTTTAAATTTTCCTTTCTTTGATGTTATCAATTTATCTTCTCAGACAAATGCTGATGCACAAGTTATTCTGAACAAGAATCAAATTAAAGCAGTGAGGAAAATGGTGTTTTCTGTTGTACGAAAGGCTATATGCATCAAGAGGCTGCATCGACCACTCAAAGGCTTTCAAGTAGACCTTCATTCGGCAGTAGTTTGGACAATTAGGTAAAAAAGGATCGACTGTGTTCACACAAAAAAAGTATGAAACTGTGTGCATGGTATTTACATGAATAACGTTCATGTGATAAAATATTCAGACTGTAAATTAATTAGGACTTTCAATATTTTATTTGCAAGGGAGATGAGGATCCATGATAGCTCTAGCACCAACATAGAGCTAAACATCAAACTTGATGGAAGGCCATTTGCAGGTATTTTATATAACAACCGTTAATCAACACTTTTGTAGGCTGCATGTCTCAAAAAGAATAATGAACTTCACAAACAAGCACAGTCTAGTCTAAAGGCTATTACAAATGTACACATATTACATGTATCATCATTATCATATTATTTAATTCCAATCTAGCCTTTACAATATGGACTTTAGTAAAGTTAATTATTGGACTTATTGCAATCTTGAATATAACTATAAATTCAAATTATGCTATATTTTAATTTTAGGAAGAAGTCAAGTCATGGTTGGTGTAGTACCACTGAAGGCAGGAAAATCCAGTCCATTATCAGTTAAACAATAAAATCTGTATTTTGTTGTAAAAGTAAGAAATTCTAATTTTAAAATGAAATTGAAATTTATCATTGTTTACAAGGGGCTTCCTGTGCATTTGGAAAATTGTTAAATGCTTTGTCAGATCATTGAAAAAATAATTATAGAAATCATGTCTGATTTCTAAGCAGATTTCAGCTTTGAAAACAAATGATGAAGCAATATGACCAAAACAAAGTGTGTTATTGAAGGGCAATTAATTGACATGTGATATTATGTAATAAAAACAACATGAGCAGCCAATCTGTGTGGAATATACAGTGTGGAGCTGCAAGCAAGACATTTCATATTTCATACAGATTGGAAGCAAATATTGCATATTACCTTTGAAATGCCTAGATTAATGCTGCTATTCTAGATTAAAATTAGAAATTATATTTAATTTGGCTGAGATATGTCAATCTAAACCATATGGAAATCATGATGATTTCTGTACAAAATAAACAGATGCCTTGACGGTAGTGATTTTCTATTGTTCTGGGTTCATTAATTATTCATAAATTTTATAAGATATGATAAGATCAGGCATTCACATGTGCCTGAGTTTTATCAAAATGGTATTTAACATGCACATATATTAATTAACAATTTAATCCTAGCATTATTGTTTTGTTTAGTTGGAAAGGCATAAGAGATGACATCACACTCCTATTTGATCAAGAAACTTCCAGTGTTAACCTTTGTGCACTCCACTGTGAACTGAGAAACACTGAGCAGCTACTAAGATCATTGGGCCTTTTTGCATACACCATTGGCTCACTTGATGAATGTAACAACATTCTTGCTCAGTTTGGCCCAAGCAATGTGAATCAACGGATCACTGTTGCAGCTAAAGCTGGTCAGGAGACCAAACTCACCAGAACTAATGTGGAAATTAAGTCATTCACAGGTAAACAATGTTCCATCTATAATCATTATTTGTTTGACCATTTAAAGGACAATGGCAATATAGAACAACACTGGTTGTTCAAGTCTAACACCATTATTGAAAAGTAAATATACTATTATTTCCTGAAGAAATGTAAGTATTTGGCAATAGGGAGCAAAAAAACTTTGTCAAAATTCCTAACTGGTCGCCATCTTGAGTAGATTTGACAGACTAATTAACTTCTTGTCACGTGATGCATATGACGTCATTAGCAGGGTAGGATGAACTTGCACGAAAGGGTGATCAGTCAAATTAGATAAATTTAGCTGCTTTTATAATACTTTTTATCTAAGATTATGGAGGAGATTCACAATAATCAGTTGAACGAAGTTCTTCCCTACTTGTTTGAGCCAGAACCAATGGATAATTCGCAGAATGAGACCGATTGTAGCGATTCAAGTCAGTCGTCTTCGACTTCGGAAGATGAAGGAGATCAAACCTTCAATTTTGAAAATTCTTGGAGGCTCAAAACGCTCGAATGGTGCAAATGTGGCCAGTGTACTGTTTCATCAAAAGTTATAGAATGCTTTTGCTGTCATGAGAAAGCAATTGAATACGACGAATACGATTGTTTGTTATCCCAAGTCCAGGGACTAGGTGATCAATGCATCACCGCTCATTCAGATTTTGTCAGTAATATGCTATTATTTGCCGTTATCTTGAGGAAAACTGCCCAGTCGGGGACGAAGATATTGCGAAAATACATAAACTTTATCGCTTGGTTTCTTATCAACGATGTTCGCGATGGATTTTTCAAATCTTGGGAAAGAAAGTGCGACGACCATTTCCCTCGTGTATCTACTCAAAAATCCGAGCAGCATTGTCGTCACCAGATGGATTATACACACACTTTAAATACGCAAAGAAGAACAGGTATTTGTCTTAATTTAATACACTAGGCTCCAGATAAACCAAGTATTTTTTACTGGAAGAAGTATACGCTTATATTTGCATCCATGACAAAATGCCAATCATTTTTAAAATCACTAAGTTATATCACAAATAATTATACATGAAAGACAATGATCAGTTACTATTATATTTTTAGATTGGGGTTTGGGAAAATCATTTGATGCTTATTTATTGGCGTTTTTATTAATTTTGATTGTCCACACTATAGCTTAAAGCAGCAGTGGAAATGTAATCAAGATATAATTGTAAAAACCTTGACATATATCCAGTTACGTGGAAGACAATTTCAGTATATTTTCCTTGCCATGTATACTTTGGTTTGTCTTTGTTGTGAACTATAAAAATTAAATTAAATTTTATTGTTATGGTTTATTGGCGGTTTTTACATTTCACTTCACTGCATCCACATGCATTATTACAATCAATTTCCTTTTGTTTGCAATTACATGCCCTTGTTGCACATTTCCCTTTGCATGAACATGACACTACTTCTGTTTTTTTAGTTGAAACTGCTGGTGAGCTGTAGCGTGTATGTCTGCTTGCAACAACTTTTTCCTTGTCTGGTCGGGGTTTTCCACTCAAGTACTTTTCCACTAGTGTACTTGGCTCAGATGGTAGTATTTCCATTGCATTGTGTTTTGCTACCTTCAATGTTTTATAGTTAGATCGTTGCTGGACAACGTCATCAAGAATCACATCTACATAATCTGCCAGTAAAAAAAGATAAGAATGTTGTAATTATTTAGAGTTCTCACACTCATACTCCAATAGTGAATCTGTTGGTTTAGGGCTTCATGAATGACTTAGAGGATAAAGCTTCGTTCAACTGATTTATTTATACCACAGTCTAAATCTCCTATAAACTTTTAAATTCTGCCATCACTTACTCAAAACAAAACAAAAAACATGAACAGTTCAGAAACAAATAATGTGTACATCATGTAGATATTGTCACCAGAAATTAAAAGTACTTGTCACCAATGTAAACATTTATTTTGCTTGACCTTATGGATTACTTACTTCCAATCCTATATGTATAATAGTAAAAATAATGAAGACATACTGTATGTTGGTTTATCTTTCAATGGCTTTGCTACTGCCTTTTCCCCTTTGGATGCCTTGGAGAAATTAACTGACCATTTCAACTTCCCATCAACAGTTTTAGCTTGTTGTCTGGAGCTATTCTCATTGTAGTGCAAGTTAGAACAAAACAATCTACATAGTACATAAAGAGAAATTAATAACAACTTTGACATTTGGGATTAGTAAAAATTAAGTGTATTTTTTGTGACACTTGGGGTGTGATGAATGACCATGGTTATTCACTTCAAATATGCATGCTATATTTTTACTTTGTTAATTTTTGCTGATTTATTGATTTATTTTTTGTTTGTTTTTAGTTTTTGTCTGTTTGTTTTTGTTTACATGTTTATATTTGCTTATTTGTTTTGATTTTGTATAAGTATAGTATCAATAACACTAAAGTGACAATTCTTTAACTAACCTAGCACTCAGGGAATGATATGAAAAGTATGTGTTTTTTGGAGCCAATAGGTTGTCCAAAGAATGCTTAGCCTCCAAACCAGATGTTTGATGATATTTTGACAGTTTTCTTATTGCAGTAATTAATCTTGGTCTAGTGATCATCTCTGTCAACTTCTTGTGTGCTGCAGACCCTATAGAACAAAATTTAAGAAACTAGTATACAAATGTGTGCAATTGTGTTGTTTAGAGCACCAGATTAAATGATAGCAATCATTCACTTTGTTTAGTTGCATGAAGTACTCCCTTGGTATAACTTTTGATGATGTACAATTTTTGTATTTGCCGTCCAGTTACAAATTCTTTGCTCCTTACCTTCTTTTATCCACTCTCGCTGAAGACTGCCATGGACACATTTGGTGAATATCTTATGGCCTTTGTGCTCATGGATATTTGCAACATGGTTGGCAATACTGCGCCACTTTTCTTCTTTTTCATCTTCAGTACTGCTGGAGTTTCCAACCCAGTAGATGTGGTTTACAATTGACTGTGAGATGAAAAATAATTATAATCAATAGTTATTGAGATGGGAAGTCCATTAATTGCTATTTTATCACATTTGTTTTGCAAAAATGATCCATTTGAAGCTAAACAGAATAAGACGGTATGGATCAAAACTTATCACAGTAGACATTTGTTTTCTTATAATACTCCTTCAGTTCAAATCTGTTGATGATTAACTCCAAGTTATGGTAGATGCAGCTTGTTCATAGTAGCTGAGAATGTTATCAGTAATGAGCATAGTTTAGGATTTCAATAATCTGATTTCAACAGAAATAATTTAATACTGTCTTGTAGTATGTTTTTCTTGTGTTATTCCTTGAGTTTACAAGCAATGTTACTTTACTTACTGCAATCCATGGCTTTATTGTTTTGAACTTCTTTTGCTTAGCAACTTTATGTAACTTTTTCTTTTCTCCTATAGGAAGAGATGTTATGATTATTGTACCATTAAAATTATTTGTGATTTAATTCAAATACACTGTTATAGATTTTGAATATATTGAATTGAATGATTTTATTACTATTAAAAGACTCTATATGTTGTGATGGTACATCAATGTTTATTTGAACAACAGCATGTAAATGAAAGAATCCAGCCAAAAATTACCCTTAGCTATGTGCCAAACATCATAAGTATGTTCAATAGTGGGTTTCTCATGGGCTAAAAATGCTGCCACTTGGATATGTCTATCAGTCACAACCTTGTTGATCTCTACACCATTAGTTTCCAGAAAAGCAATTTGTCTTTTAAGTGATTCAAGCTCCATGGCATTTGAGTTTTTGACTTCAGTACTCTAAATGAAATTATATCAAATGAGTTAGTATAATATGGTATTTGAGCTTTCAAATTATAATGATTTATATTTATTTTTTAGTTTAATAGGGATTTTATTCATGATTTCTTTACTTACCACCCCTATCTTGTAGAGATATTAGATTAAAAATATATAAAAAATAATCAATAAATCATCATCATCATCATGGGTATTATTAATGTAAGTGAGATGTATACCTTGATGATTTGTGTATCTAGAATTGTTCCTCTCAACATCTAAGGTACTACCAGATCCTAAAAGACCACTGTGGCCAGGACTGTCCACACGCATGTTGGAAGCAATTTTTACACTTTTCCCACTTATTTCATCTATCCTCTTCTTCTGTTCTCTTCCCCAGACTTTATACACAGCAGGAACTACATAGAATTTTAGGAGGTTTGACAACTCTCTTTGCTTTATGTTTGGAATATTCAAGGCATGGAACAATCTTAGTACTTTGGATGATTCTAATCCAGTGCAGAGTATTCATGATGCAAGTAGTAAGTGAAATACTGGTAATCGGTTAAGTGTTGGACCTGTTGACCAGATAAAGTCATGTCTATTGTCTACTAATACATGATATAGCAATATAACATGATGATCCAACTTGATTAGTCAGAGATAATATATACTTTGATCCACATTGACGACAACTTCCAAACGCTTTGAGTATGGCGTCCTCAAAAATCACAAGTTTTATTTGTTTCTGGGGTGGTTTTCCTTCATGTAATATAAGCTTATCTTGCTTGTCACGATCATTTTTCACATCTTCATCGCTACTAAAAAAACTGTCACTTTCAGACAATTCTTCTGCGATATAATCTTCATCATCCTTACGATTATTTGAGTCAATTTGATCTTCTTCTTCCCATACATTTATTTGTTCCTTATCAGAGTTTACACATGATTTTAATTCATCCAGAGTTTGACTAGATGTCGACACTGTCGTTTTTACCTGCGTCTGGTCGAAAAAGGAAGAATTTGCTGTTATAAGTGTTTGTGTTTTTATAGAACGTGTCTTGGATGTTAAATGCGTTTGTGTATATGTAGGGATCATTATTTGCCTGCATGTTGTCGTAGACGTTGGTACTGGATTGTCGTGCTTGAATCGAATCGTCTGAGTCTCACTAACTTCTACAGTCGTGTCACTGTTTTGATTAGCTGCTGTGCTTGATTCTTGTTTAGGACTTTCGGATTCATCTGACGTCGATGGCCTCTTTAGTATCTCGTCAATTTCCTGTGAATTTTGAGATTTAACGTAAATAACGTGTATTAAAGACTCTTATTTACGAACAAGATAAAATAAACTTTTCCACAATAAGTCGCCATTCTTACCTTCGCTCGTTGTCTTTTCTCGGTGTAAATTCGTGTCGCTTTATCCGCGTTTGAGCCAGATAGATTCCTACTTAAGTTTGGCTTATTAAGTGTAGGTATTGCTTCGCTTTTAAGCCGTATTTTAAAGTTTTCGTTACATTGTATACTTTGAAGGAACTTCGGAGAGTGTTGGGGCTCATACGCATCACCGTCAAAGTGACAGGAGCAGATTCTTGATGAAGGCGTCGGTGAGAAAGCTTTTCGTTTACAAAATTCGATCCACACTTTTCTCCGGTAGTTCTGTTGTGGAGTTTGTCCTCCAGGAAAAGAAAAAAAGTGAATATCTTTGTCTTTCTGGCTGTCGCTATTGCAGCCATAAACCGGGCAATAGAGATGTTATGATGCCTTCCCTGCTAATGACGTCACATGAATAAATTTGCATATCGAAGATTTTCAATATGGCGACACAGGGCGCGATCACAAGCAACTTTCAATGCTTTTTCTCTTCGCCTTTGTCTTCTAGAACAGATCAAAACACTATCATACAAAATAACTATGTGTGCACTTTTGATAAAAGATTGCTTCGATAATATTGCCATTGTCCTTTAACACCGTACTTTTAAATGAATGCTTGTATTTTCTTTTGATAATGTTAGGGCCGACAAAGAGAAAATTCTTGGAGAACTCCAGCAAAATTGTACAGGAGGCACTGCCACTGGAAAAACTACAGTTGTACTACCACGACATAAACACATGTGAAGAATTCCTCATGAACAAGACAACATTTTATGAGGAGCAAGTGAAGGTTTTTATTGTCTGTCATTCCACTCATCACCTGTGGTTGTGATATTATAATCAAAATCATTAAAGTCTTCAAGTAAAGCTGGGAATCAGTACTCGGTGTCTGATAAATCAGTAACTTGAGCTTTTAATTATTACAATCACTATAAAACATGAAATATAATTAATCAAAATAATTTACATTCATCCTAGTTTCACTCATTAATACAGTCTTCAAGTAAAGCTGGGAATCAGTACTCGGTGTCTGATAAATCAGTAACTTGAGCTTTTAATTATTATAATCACTATAAAACATGAAATATAATTAATCAAAATAATTTACATTCATCCTAATTTCACTCATTAATACAGTCTTCAAGTAAAGCTTGTTATTAGTGTGTTTGTTTTACCTATGTTCTTGTTTTTTTTACTTAGCTGGGAATCAGAAGTTGCCTGATAAATCAGCAAAAGCTGGGAATAAGCAATTTTGCTTATAAATCAGCAAAAAAAGACATGAAGTATGCAAAATTATCTAATATTATAGCAACAGGTACATTCAATAGTCTGTTTTAACTTTAAGTAATACTTCAATTACTATCCTTTGTAAAAAATACTAGTAGAGCAAAAATTGATCAACACAGTGCAGTGTAAGCAAATAAGAAATTAAAATCATCTCCCATTTTAATTTCCTTGCATTCACTTCATTTTGTAATCCTTTAGCATTATTCAAAACTCTTGAAAGACAACACATTTCAACGTGATTTTGGCACCCATATAGACAATTCCACTACAGCAATCAGGTAATTAATGTTTTTATGTATTGTGTATTTATAAACTTAACATTAATGTCTGCAACCATTCAGTTACTGTCCAGGTCTGTTGACTTGTTCATTATGGGGACCTATCAGATTGTTCTAAAAGTGGATAGTGTTTAATATGTCCCAAGTCCAAGCTTTTGTAAAACAAAATCTTAGACCTTTATCAGGCTAGTGCTGTTGATATTTTTACCAATTACTTAATGGCGTGACACACAGGAAGTGCAAAAGTGACATAGCCTCTACTTGGATGCACTGTACTGCTATTGCTCCTGTTTGATGTCACTGTCGTGTGTAATATTAATATTATATATTTTGTTGTCATTCTTTTGCATACATGCATTCAGTCAAAATACAATTTTGTGGAGTCTGTTTATCATATCTAACATCTCTTTTAATTTTTTTATGACTAGGGGTTAAAGAAATGATCACTAAAAATCTTGAACATTGGAAAGAAAAGCAAAGTAACCTGGAAGAGTTTATTAAAGAATGCTTTAACTCCAATGTGTTAGATGCAGAAATATCAGAATTTGTTGCCAAGTGTCAACTTGAACTTTATCACGACGTATGTACATATTTCAGCAAAAGATAAGAATCATGAATGATGGCAATCTGTAAAAATTTACTCTATAATAATAATAATGAATTTCCATTTTTTAACCAGTACATTTTGCCGATTTTTGTTTGCCTCAATTGTACATTAAGAGTTACTTGTTACTTGTAAAATACATTATAATGCAAGCCAATATTCTTTCCGCATTTTTTCTTTTTTTTTTTTTCAATTAACACTTTATTAAGTTACTATTTTACACTTAGTAGTGCATTTAATTTTTTTTTGCTTCATGGTCAAGTTAGTCGTTATTCTATTTTATATTGATGGTTCATTTTATTGTTATCTTGCTTTGAAAAGCATTTCAAAAATGGAAATCTTAAGCTTGTGTAATCAATGAGTTCATTGATGCCTTTTTTATTCAATAACATAGCGATGCTTAATATCTCTTTTAGGTTTTCCAAAAATGGAGTGAGATTGCCCTAATTATGAGGAAAAAAGTGTATTCGGGAACACTTAATAGACCAATTTGACATACAGGTATTTATATTGACATTAATTGATTTTAAGACATAGAGGTAGTGCAGTCTATACCCTATTTTGAGCCCAGTAAGTACTTATATAGGGAACGTTCCCATCATGATTTGAGCCATTTGGACTGGGTGTTGAAATATGAGCAAAAATTCCGTCACATCTCTCACACATACACATCAACCTCTGACTCATTTTCAATTACAGTGCAAGGACTGGGGTTTCACACTGCAGGAAGCATTTGGGAATTGTCTAGGTACTGGCGACTATGGCCACATATCAGTAGAGCATGCACCTATGCTGATGAGACGTTTCCGTTCCATGAAGGAATACTCAAACCAAGGTTTTGAAGCATGTCATAAGCTTCAAGGCTCTCTCTTCTCCAGGGCAACTAACCATGATCAATCAGAAGAGGCAGCCTCAAGTGAGTAGAACAAACTGCATTGTGCAATATCACTTATTGTTGTTTGTCAATTCTAACTCATGCAGCCACTAACATGGCAAAATTGCTCCCGCACTGTTCACTGATGAAACTCAGATACTGACTAGGATAGTCAGTTTGCTTCTTAATGGAACAGAATTGTAAATGCATGTTAGTATAAGTTTTATTTTTTTCTCAGTTTAAATTCGCAATCTAGTGGAGAACATTCACGAACATCCCTTTCCCCTTTTGTACTGTCATACATGCAAAAAAATAAACAATGTTTTTCTCCATTAAATTGTAGGTGAACAAATTCTGACTCATGTTTATGCAGAAAAAATGTTGGGGTTGCGCTACATCTTCAGGAAAGCGAAAGTTTCCATTGAAACAGGTACTAGTGAAAATGAGGTGACGTCCTCATGCTGTGTAGGAATTGTTAAATTGAATTGACTTTATTTTACCTTTTTTTTAAATAAACATTTCAGTCGACATTGTCTAATGAAAGGAAGCAGAAGACCTATAGAAGCAATGTCATGCAACTTATGTTGAGTTACAATTATCATATACAAATTGCACGTGGCGATGTGTCTTATATGAAAATTATACAATATTACAATAAAAATTTGCTTCAACTTATTAAATATTTGTAATATTCTGATTATGAATGAAGGAAAATTAGAGGACATTATTCATGAACTTTTTTTTAAATCTTTTGATATTGTATTTATTATCTTTATGACGAGAGAATACGGTAACCATATTTCAAGATTGTTATACAAGACAATATTTTTTTATATTGTTTGTATTGTAACGCTAAATGTTTATGGTCTCGCACTTTCTCATTTTAATCATGCCATTAAAAAAAAATATGGTCCATGCAAAGTATAGTGAACGTGTATATAAAAGGTGTACACTTTGTTACTGGCTCAATCTATTACATTTACAATTGATATGTATCCACTTTTCTCTTTTAGAAACACAGTTCTACTTCCGCGGCTGCGATTGGAAGGCCAGCAAGATATTTAATTGGTCAGCAGATGACAAGATATGGATATATGCTGTAGACAATATGTTCAATGAAATCTTTGGAGAGGATTATCTCAGATACTGCTATACCGACAAGTTGGTGGCTGTAGTTCACGAAGAGGATCTACCCTCAAGAGTCTATGATCATGATGAGTGGGAGAACGGTCTAAATGATTATTTGAAAGGAGTCACTTTGCCTGTACATTCCTCGTATACCTTGAAAAAACGCCGACGGAAGCGAAAATACAATTTTAAACCAATCAATTCGTCAAGTGAATACAATACAATACAATAAAGGTTTATTCAAGATGCAAATTAAAGATGACAGTTACAAAATAAATTAAGCGTAGCAAAGCAATACAGAACATTAATAACAAAAGTGGCATCATGAAAAGGAAGTTAAGAGGTTAGCCCTATGTGAAAACTCCCTAAAAAACTACTAACAGATAAACGACTTTAAGCTAAGCGACATAAAACGACTAATTGAAAAATTGTATAAATATATAAAAGCTAGGTGTAATAGCTTAATAACAAAAGATAAATAAATAGTAATAGTGATGAAATAAAATAAGTTAAATGCCTAAATGATCTTTCAATTTCTTCTTAAAGTCTGAAAGGCTATTTGCTTGTACAATATGAGCCGGTAGTGAGTTCCAGTGTTTAATTATTCTGATAAAAAAGGAGAATTTGTAACTGTTTACTTTAGCGGCATTCAAATACAGTTTATATGGGTGATTGGCTCTCGTTGATTTATATTTAGAAAAGCTAAAATAGTTATCAAAATCAAGATGGTTTAGGCCGAAGACAATTTTGTAACATTCGATTAAGGATAAGTAGTCTCTTCTAATGGCGAGTGTAGGCCAATCCAGAATTTCACAACGTTCTTCGTAAGACATTTCTCCCTGTTTTTGATTTAAGGCAAGTCTAGATGCTCTACGCTGGACTTTTTCCAATGCATGAATGTCTTTTACGAGGTGAGGGCTCCATACGGGGGCAGCATACTCCAAGATCGGCCTGACTAAGGATGTATACAACATTTTGAAAATGTCCCTGTTGGCTGTACCAATTGAGCGCTTGATGACTCCCAATACTTGATTAGCCTTTCTGACTATGGAGTTGATATGTGTCCCCCAGGAAAGGTCACTTGTAATGATAACCCCAAGGTCTTTAAAGTGATCAACATCCTTCAGCTGATTAGATCCTAAAGTGTAGTTAGTTGTGGATTTATCTCTGGAGTGAGTAATTCGCATGCATTCACACTTATCGGCGTTGAATCTCAATTGCCAATCATTGGCCCATCGGTTAAGACTGTTTAAATCAGACTGTAATGCTGGTATGTCAGAGATCTCATCGATGATTGCTCTATAAATCTTGGTGTCGTCTGCGTAAAGTTTGGTGGTAGATGTGATATCATCGGTGATATCATTGATATACAATAAAAAAAGAATGGCTCCCAGTATTGTTCCTTGTGGTGTTCCAGACAACACTGGAGACCAATCAGAATATGTACCGCGGATATTGACTCTTTGAATGCGCCCTGTTAGAAATTGTCTAAACCAGTCAAGGAGACCGCCATCAATACCATTTGCGTATAGCTTTAGTAGTAATCTTTCGTGTGCAACGCTATCAAAAGCTTTTGCAAAGTCGAGGAACACAATATCAGTTGGTATGCGCCAGTCCCTGGAGCTGGCCCAGTCATTAACAGAGCTCAGGAGCTGCGTGACTGTGGATCTTCCCTCTAGGAAACCGAATTGATTTTTGTTGAAGAGATTGAGGTCGTGCCAGAAGTGAAGAATTCTGTTGCGAACAATTTTCTCGCAGATCTTACATACAATACTAGTCAGTGAGATCGGGCGATAGTTTCCTCTCAAATTTTTAGACCCTTTCTTAAACAAAGGTGTTATATTGGCCATTTTCCACTCTAAGGGTAGTGTTCCAGTGGATAAGGACATATTCAGTATTTTCGTGATTGATGGTGCAAGTTCTGACGCACAGGTCTTTAAAATTTTCGGCGAAATGCCATCAGGTCCAGGGGATTTGATTCCATCGAGACCATTGAGTAGTTTTAACACTTCTGAGGTTGAACAATTGATGTATTGAAGTTTTGAATCAGTAGAGCAGTCAAGCGTCGGAAAGTTGTCATAATTCTCAACAGTAAATACGGAGGAGAAATAAGAGTTCATACTATTAGCGATGCTTTTATCGTCATTTAAAACAGTTTCGCCGACCTTTAGAGTTACTAGATTATTAGTTCCTTTACGCTTGGAATTGACATAACTCCAAAATGGCTTAGGATTTTCGTTATTCTTTAGATCTTGAGAAAGCTTGTTTACAAACTCCCATCTAGCCGTATTACAGTCGCGTTTGATTTTATTGTTTAAATGGCGATATTTTGCCCAGATTTGATCATCCTGAGTTCTCTTGGCTTTTCTGTAGAGAGCCTTCTTCTTTTTGCATAACAGTATCAATTCCTTAGAATCCAGGGAGTATTTGGTTTTCTTTTAGGCTTATTTTTAGGAATAAACTCGTCGACTGCGCACATCAACAAATCTTTCCATGCAGACCAAACCTCATCAATATTGCTTGAGAAGAAAGCACAATCCCAGGGAATGTATAACAAAATGTACTTGAGTTGCTTCCAGTCCGCTTTCTTAAAGCTGTACAACAGATTAAAGGATGTTTTTTGTACGTACGGTTTACCAATTAGATTGAAAGTTAATCCACGACACCAAGTACTCCTCCCTCATCACTCAGTCCATCAAGTAAACCCATGACACCAAGTACTCCTCCCTCATCACTCAGTCCATCAAGTGAATTCACGACACCAAGTACTCCTCCCTCATCACTCAGTCCGCCATGTGAATCCACGACACCAAGTACTCCTCCATCATCACTCGGTCCATCAAGTGAATCTACAACACCAAGTACTCCTCCCCCATCACTCAGTCCGCCAAGTGAATCCACGACACCAAGTATTCCTCCATCATCACTCAGTCCGCCAAGTGAATCCACAACACCAAGTACTCCTCCATCATCACTCAGTCCATCAAGTGAATCCACGACACCAAGTACTCCTCCCTCATCACTCAGTCCATCAAGTGAACCCACGACACCAAGTACACCTTCATCACCGAGCCCCTCATCACCGAGTCCCCCTTCCATAACTTTGGCATTAAAAAACACTGCTACGCGTGCTGACATGACAGCGTGTAAGCTACAGATGGTGGGCATCACAATAAATCAATCATCCTTGCATTTTGTCAATAAACCATTCACAGAAACAGACCCATTATCGTTACAACTTTTGCCTCAAGATGACATCGTTGCAAAAGCTATGCGGATGCTATTCAATGCTAAGGGAGAAGGGGTCGTCATTGGGCATCTTGGTGTTTTTTCAGAAAACGGCCTCAGAACACTCGCAAAATTGAGTACTATTATGCAAACCAAAAGAAACTTTCAAGTTGAGATTTTATGGCTAAATGAAGACGACGGTGTGCTTACTCACACTGAAAAGGCTGAGCTGTTGAGAGCACTAGGTAGCAATGCTCCGAGCAAATGTCTGGTGGAATTTAAAGAGTTTGCAATAACAGTAAATTCATTATCATACTTTGTAGATGAACGGTACCTAGACAATTTTTCAATCGATTTTATACTTGCTAAATATAGAAGCATCATGGGAAAGACTCGTTCTATTCTGTGCCTTCCGAGTTATATTAAAGACATCGCTTGTCAGAAGCGTGTTGATCTAACCAGAGTTGACACAGCAATCAGAAGATGTGCCGAAGGGTGTGTGCCCGCCGAGCTACGGTATATACTCGTCCCAATCCACATGTCTGGATGCCACTGGGGCTTACTGATCATTGACGTACTTTGTCAGAAATGTTATTTTGATGACGGATTGAAGTTCCGACCTCCATCAGCAGCTAAAAAGTGAGCAAAAACTATCTTAGAGGTAATGAAGGAATCAAGCAAAGATACGTCACTGGCGATGTTCCATCAATTGTTTAATGGCCGACTGGAGAGATTTGGCATGCCTCGGCAACCACCAGGAACTGGAAGCTGCGGCGTAGGTGTAATTTTGGCTGCAAAAGCCTACATAGAATCTAGCAATGCACTACCGAATATGCATTGGCGATTTGAAGATTCCAAAATACATCGTAAGAAACTAATGATTCAAATTTTAGAATGAGGCAAAAATAAGTGTGTGTGAGTTTTGGTCAATATCATCTTTTTTATAATGTTTTTGAGTAAACTCCGTTATCATCGTTTACGTTTCACAAAAGAAACAATGGATCTTATAATTGATTACCTTTTAGAGAGATTAAGTGCTTAATATATCCATGTATTATATTTATTATCTAATTAACACAAAACAGCCAGTGTATATGTAATATTTGTACAGAATAGAGTAAGCTATTCCTTTTTTATTGTACAATAAAAGTTAACAACTGTTTTTTAACCGCAAAGCAGTAACCACAACAGCGATACTCACGCATGTAAGCCTTTGTTATTGATTTGCCAACAAGACGGTGATAGGCCATTGTTTTAATAGAATCTTTCATGTCGCAAACAATACGAGTGATTTCCGTATGACCGTGAAAGAAGATATTCAGTTTAGTTTGTAGTTGTTGATAAAGAACAAAAGCAAACAATGGCTTTAGTGTTAGCCACAAACTATTACTTTCCTCGTTTTTCAGTCACGGTTATGGAGGCATTTGCAAACAACAAACAAACAAAGTGTAATAGCCAATGTGGATTAAACTGTAATACACTAAAAACACAAAGGAAAATCAAAAGATAATGTGATCAGTAAAATGTAAAGCGTAATACGATAAATTGGATTTCAAACAACAATATGCATATGCACTCTAAATGTTTGCACCATGAATAGGTTCAAAAGAATAGGCAAACTAAAAACTTAACAGCAAACGTAGTAATTTTTGAATGTTACGACGAGCCCCTTCCATTCGTAGCGATCATTATGGATTTTACTAAAGCTTGTTTTTTTATCAAAACGTCTCAATAGCGTAATGCTAACTGATTGATTTTATTCAATTCAATTGTAATGTTAAGCAACTTGAAATGTGAATTTGTAGTTGAATGTAAGTAAAATATTACTTTGTGCATGGTATCATTTTGGTTATCAAGCAAGTTAATTTCTTTTTAATCACTATATTTTACTGCACGGGTAAAAAAAAAAAATGGTCAGACCCTTATATAATTTATAACGAAACTTTTTCTAAATAATATCTAATGTCTAATTTTCCCAGACCGCTTAGTGTATACAATTTGGGCCACCAAATTAGCTCGAACTCTCTTGATATTCTTCCCAAAGGCTCTTTTACCACAATTGAACATTTCTTTGCATTTTCTCTGCTTGGTCTGTTCTTCGAACAAAAGCTCTTGCTTTGGCAGCAGCAAGCATATCATTTACATTTCTTTTAGGAGGACGTGTCAGGATGTCATTGCTTGAGGAAAATAATATTTCTGGCTTCAAAACAGCAATACTTTGTTGTGACAGAGCCGCTTGGACCATTGTAATGTCAAAAACTTTGTAGGAAATTCTGCGTGTTGACTTTCTATAGAATGGCCTTTTCTTGTGACTTGTGTCCCTTACGTTGTTGGGTAGAGCGTTCATGTCAGTTATTAATTTACCGAAGTACTCTGATCTAACTTGCCACATGCTCAACGTAATCCACTTTCCTAATAAAACAAATGTTATGCTTTACTGATTTGTTGCACAAATTTGTTGAGAGCGTGTTGCATGAATTATTATAAATAAATCTTCTCTACAAGAATAAATAAATTTAAGTAAATATTATTCGCATCTCATCCACATAGTAGTTATTCTTGAGAAGGCCGCTCTCACTCACTACCCCTACATTAATTATTTTACACATCTTTTCATACATTTTGATTTTAATGAGGGAAGAAATCCCAGAGAAAACCCCTCGTGGCATGAGAGAGAAACAACACATCAAACAAACTCGGTTCACATATCAACTCGGCCGATCTAGAGACCGAACCGGGGACACAGCAGTGAAAAGAAATGATAAATTGCTATCGAAAATAATTTACCTGGAAATTGGGGGTGAAGAGATTCGTTGATGGATTCAACGATGCCTGCCAGCCACTGTTTATAACTATCAAGCTCATCACAGGCAATATCTATACTTGCGGGTAACCATGCTGGCTTTCCATCTTTTTCAATAAAGTCAACGAATGATGGGTGTTGTTTTTCGTTGTGTTTAAAAATAAAATGCTTTAAAAGTATTGTTCTAGATTTGAATGACTTGAAACATTCAGGACAGTGCGTTTCCAGGGACATTTTGGGACAAATCGAGTGTTTACACGAGGTGATGTAGCGTGTGCTTACGTGGAGTGTATAAAATTACAGTTTCAGCAACCTCGATGTGATAATGTCAGGAAATGCCATGTTTTACCTGGTCTTTTATTGCATTTACTCAAAGTGATCGCATGCCAACAAATACCAAATATGTAATGGAGAATTCAAAAACGTGTAAAACAGGAGCTCGCAGACGTGTTCACGAAAGACGAAAAAGAAGAAGGGAGGAGAGACGAAATGAACAGAAACAAAAGTGTAATCCTGAACTTGGTAATGAACTTGTTCGTCTTCAAAAGCTACTTGAAGAGAAGAACATTGAATTGGAAACTCAGAAGTGTCAATTAGAAGATTTGAAATTGTTGTAGGAGAAAGAAAAGGAGTTTCGCCGACAGTCCACTCAACTACCAGCAATTCGTCCCTGGGACTTGACTCTTGGGCAGAAGATAGGGCGAGGTTCTTATGGAACCGTATTCCGTGCTAGATTTGGATGCCAAGATGTTGTTGTGAAAGAGCTTGAGAGGACCACGACACTAAAAATGGCTCAGACTGAAGCTCATTTCCTTCACTATCTCAGGCATCCAAATCTCCCGCATCTGATTGGGGTTGATTTTACGTTAACAAATACTAATTTCAAAATCGTCATGCCTCTGTACAGTGTCGATGGATCACCAACAAGTCTTTTTGAGGCGATGAACAGTCAAATGATTAAAGACGATGTAAAGAACACGTGGATCAATATCTTATCCCAAGTAACAAAGGCGATATGTTATTTGCACACCGTTGGAGTTCTGCACAACGACTTGAAGTCGAACAATGTCGTAATTCATAAAGCTGATCAAAGCTTAACAGCCATAATAATTGACTTCGGTAAAGCCTCATTTCTTTCAGATAAGACACAGAAAACCTCTGTGTCCAAGCCAAGGCACATTCAAGTTCAAGTTCAAGTTCAAGTTCAACTTTATTGTACTTCAAAAATGTAATAGTAGATACAAATTACAAGAAATATTTAACAAAAACCGAGAAGCATAGTTCATCTGTAATAACCATAAGGGCTAGACAAGACAGATGAACAGACTTAGCAAGCTATACAACAAGAAAAAGGAAACAAATAAGACATATAACAAATAATAAACAATATAGAAAAATTCAACAAGAAATGGGTAGCAACAATTGAATAATTTGGACAAATTAATAACAAAATGAAATTTGCTCCAGAACAACAAAAATCGAAGGCGAGTGATATCTTTTCTCTTGGTTGCATACTAAAAGACGCATATGCGCTCATTAAAGATCTGCAGATGCCATTATTTCAAGAACTGTACAGAAAATGCAGAGAATTTGCGCCAGAGAAAAGGTCGACATCAAAAGAAGTTTATAAATGGCTACAATCTTTTATGAAGAAGAAAGTTTGAGAAAATTAGATATTTCCCTGCAAGCCAAGTCTCTCTCATTTGCGTGATATCCTGACAACTAGCTTGAGAGAAACTCTGCTAGCAGGGATTATATATTCTTAGAGTGATTTTTATTTGACCGTGAAAGCAAATGTAGACCATTTAGGGCCTGTTTATGAGGCGAGCAAGCCCGGTTAAGCGGGCTGGTTTCTTTTGTTTTACGCTCTGATAGCTTGAACACAAAAGAAACCAGCCCGCTAAACCGGGCTGGCTCGCCTCATATAAACAGGCCCTTAGTTTGTAGTAGTTGATAAACAAAAGAAAAGAATGGCTGCCTTTAGTGTTCACAAGTATAACTATTAGTTTGCCTATTCTTTTGCACGGACACATGAAAATCACTTTAGTTAATAATGGTTATTTTCATATTGATACAACGTTCATTATTTAATATAATATTTTTATCAATTGTATAAACTTTATTGTGAGCTTTCGACCTTCTAGATAATTTAAATGAAATTATTTTTGTAACGAATAATATGAACAGAACGCAATGGAGATAATTAATTTTGTTCTGATTTACTTGCTACGTCTTTCAGTTTGCTTTTCAATTGAATAGCGCAGAACTGATCCATAAATTCAGAGTAGGTTCATAAAATTTATATTCTTGAGCTTGATAATGTTTGCCTTTTTAAAACAAACCCTTTGTTTATTAAATACGTGTACTTGGTATACCAATGCGAGTTAACGTTGCTCAGAACTATACTATTATCTATCGCTAGTGACGTTCAGTTCATTTACTCAAGTTATGACGTTCACTTATTGTTGTTTTTTTCATCGCTATTATAAGAAATGTCTTTATTACAGTATACGTATTTCAAGTAGTTTGCAAATTCAGTCGAATTTTGATTGCAATGAATAATAATTACCATCATCGTATAAGGTGTATAAATTGAATTTATGTAAATATCACAGATATGATAATTTGTTAATAAATATATACGTTCTACCAAAAAAAATGAATTAAGTGTCGTGGCGGATATAAGTAATGTTTAAATTTGATTTTGGAGGGAACAATTACAATTGCTGCATACTCCCACAAAAGCGATCACCACAGGAGTTCGGCAACGCAGTAAGAAGTCATGTTGATTGCGAAACTATGCAGGGCAATTTTAACTTCACCCCTACCCTATTAAGAATACATTTGGACGATGCTCAACCATATCACCCCTCCCTTATTTATGAAAATATCGACGGATCGGATAGCAGTTGCATCGCCTATTTAATAGGATTAAGCTCATGAATCTTAGGAATGCGGAGCAATGATCTGCATTCCATCGCCGTAACTAAGGGTTCTGGCTTGTTATGGGTTTTGGACTGGCAGGTGGAGCAAGCCTGAGTAAGATAAATTAGAGCTGACATGATTATTATTATACACCACATGATTATCAGTCCTTTGTTTAAATAGACTTATAAATAGCGGGGCTACTGAATAATACCTGTTATCAGTTTTTCCGTTCAGCAATTTCGCTGCTCTTTTTTCTTAGTCATTCCTCTAATTGTTTATCTAGCTTTTGTTTATCAAGATACTGTGCGCCAGTTTCTGCACCGAGAACTTCAACGTGTCTTCTCATAAAGGCAAGAACTCTTTTCCACTCTCTTTAAAGTACGAATTTTGGGGCTCCAATGGATTCATAAAAAGTAATATTATTAGCTAAATTTCCTTTAACTCTAATTTCGTAATGACTAGCAGTATATTCGTAATTATCTATTACCTCAATAATGTTGTTAACAGAAATCTCATTGTTTATTTTATTGCTGGTCGATAGTCCCGGTGGTCCTCCTCCTCTAGTATGGAGGGAGTTTTGTGGAGAAGCTCCGTAGCTAGCGTTTTGGTAATGTGCCCATCCGCGGCAGTCTCTCGCCCAATGACCGAACTTGTTGAATTTGAAGCATCGCATATGGTCTGTACGGCCTGTATAAGAGATAAGAACAATTTAAAAAAAGACCATAGAACTGAGTAAGGGAGGGTGGGTGGGTAGTCTTGAGGTAGAGCAGAATAACTCGTTGACTACTTAGCGAGAGAGAGTGAATGTATATTCTGTTAACCTTCTATTAAATACAATCAACTGTCCAATAAGCAATTGTCAGGAGAGCAGCAATACCCACGTGAAATAAGGAGCATTAAGGAGAAGAAAGAACAAAGCATACCTTACATACCAAGAGAAAATCCATTAGGCATTAGTTTTGTTTTGTTTTTGCTGCCAATTCTTTAGTGAATATGTTTTTATATCGAAAATAATGAAGAGATAACTTTTGTTAATAAGGCTTTTTCTTTTTCTCGTCGACATCGATATGACATCAAGTACACTTGATGATCGTGAAACATGCACTGCACAAGCTTTAAATATATCGGAGGTTGAAGAACTCGGACAGAAATTGCATTCATTGCAAAGGTGACTCTGCAACAAAAGAAGTTGTACGCCTACAATATAAACTTAATGTAGAGACCAAGTTTAATATCTGTCAACACAAGGACTGTGATGATGACATCGTATTTTTTACAGGATTTCCAAACTACAGTGCAATGGTTGTTGTGTTTTGATACACTCAAAGACAAGGCTGAAAATCTCAGTTATGGTGGTCACCAAAGGAAATCTTTTGAAAGCAGAAAATGTGGACCAAAGAGAAAACTTACTGTCTGGCAGGATTTTACTCTCATATTACTGAGACTGAGACTGGGCTTGTTGGAGAGACTTAGCAGAAAGATTTAGAATTGCTGTCTCAGTAGTGTCAGGTATCACTAGAACATGGATCACGTTTATGAAAGCTGAACTTGGTCATCTATGTATTGTATGGCCGAACAAGGAACTATTGCAATTCTACATGCCGCCTGTCTATAAACCACTGTATCCTGATCTGGTATCAATAATGGACTACACAGAGATAAGAATGGAAACTCCATCAAGCCTGGATAAACAATCAATGTGTTACTCCAGCTACAAATACCATACAACAATGAAAGCACTTGTTGGTATTACACCAAACGGTGCTATTTCATTTGTCAGTGATCTGTTTAGTGGTTCAATAAGTGATCCTCAGGATTTTTAACACATCTTAACAAAGGAGAACTGGTGATTGATGATAAAGGATTCACCATTCAAGATCAGCTAGCAAGTGTTGGTGCTCAATTGGTTACCCCCAATTTTCTCAGCAACAAATGTCAATTTTCATTGGGAGAGACTGAACATAACAAGAAAATTGCAAGTTTGAGAATACACGTTGAACGGTGCATGGAAAGACTCAAAAATTGGCATTTTTTTGCCGGACTGTAAAGTTATAGCCTTTTACTATCGGTTTTTCGGTTGATAGTTGTTTGCATAGCTCTACTTCTTCAATCAAATATTTCCATATGTTGCTGTAGTTTATGGAGGGTAGCTCAGCAACTCCAAAAGTGAAACCCTCAGAAGGGAAGTTTTCTTTGAGTTCAGGTACAATCTCTTCGGTGCTTCACTCGTCACCTGTCTTCCTTCTTCATTATAATTCATTAGACAGTTATGATAATCGTCAAAAACCTTTTTTCTATTTTTTTCATTGTTATTTCCTTTTTACATGTAAATGCTATAAAAAATTGGCCAAAAGAAGAAGGGAGGGAAAATGCATTTTTTTAGCGAAGTGGTATTGTAATAAATGGGCTTCCTGTCATGGAATATAATGGGCTTATTCCGCTAAATCGGAAATCTCTAGTAGGTTCTATTTTATCTAAAATATACACTTGAAACTACATTTCCTACTCCAGATGACGAAAACAATAAGATGGTTGTATAACCAGAGAAAAACATTATTTCTCTCCAGACACCATTTTAATTTTGGCTGCGCAATTTGTGACAAATTGTGTCTGGGTTCGAGGTCCGCTTGACTGAGCATCGAAGTGCGCTGTCATTGTCAATTCAAGCATGCGTCGGACACCTGGTCACTGAAATGTTTCTACAAAATGTATTTCTACACTGAACAAAGAGCATGAAAATGGTTAAGCTAAGCTAACGGCATGAAGAGATTTGCCTGAGAAAGAGAAACAAAGACCGCGGTGTGAAAAATAAAAATAACTACGATAACCTAATGGCGGAGCTCCGATTTAATGAAATAACTTATTCATTCAATCATTCATTCATTTATTTATTTTTCACTAATTGTCAAAATTGTCAATCAATCAATTAAAATGACTATATACCTCCTCTACTAATACGAACAAGACAGCTGCGACAATTTTTAAAGAGCAAGACCAAGAGAAAAAGAGAAAGTATCATCAAAGAGTTCTCGATGTAGAGATGGGCACATTTACACCCCATGTTTTCGGCACAAAAGATCAACCATTTTAATGTTGCATTTAGTTTTTTTAGTTCTTTCAGTTGTTTTTCTTTTTCATAATATATCCCAGTGTAGATCTATTATTATTTACCTAATTTCACACTTTAAAATAATTGATGATTTACCAATTTTAGTATTATTCCCAAGATGAACATTTAGGAGTTTATTTGTGTATCAAATTATGTATTATTCATATTTATCATATTTTATCATAAGCAGTTATATTTATGATTGATTTGTAAATAGTATTTTATCACAAGCAGTTGTAAATAATGAAATCTTTAATGACTATATATATTCAAAAAAAGCAAATGAAATGAAAAGAAAAAACAATAGAAGTGAGGGAGACTTTTCTCATTTTTTTGCTGTTATTTTCCTTTCATGATCAAATAATCAAGAAATAGTATATAAATGTATAGCTGTTTGGACAATCAATCGGTATGACGAGATGTCGTCGTAGCGAGAAGGATCTTCTTTCATTAATTGCTTCTCATAGACCGTCCAGGCCTCTAACCATTGATCAAACGATTCTATTGATCCTTGAATTTTTGAGTCCCTCGTAGTATTTGTAGAGGCGCCGTTGTCAGAAGGCTGTAGGGGAAGGAGCGATATGAGGTCGACATATGTCAGTAAATAACCGTTACCTGGTTGTCGTTGTTCAGGGGATCCACCCCCCACGCTAACCGCTTCCACTTTCTCTCGAAGACTCTGCTGTTCTATTTGGAGAGCCTGTAGTTGGCTTGACAAAGATTGTAGAGCTTTTAATATAGGCCCGTTGGATTCTTGTGAGTTGGCATGATCTTTCGTTGCTGGCGTGGTAGAGACATCCTCTTCTGAGCCCGAAGAGCCATCGCCTGAACAAAACTTTGACATGGGGCCGAAGTCGTGGTTTTTTGATGCGATGCCGCATCCTGCACACCTACGTTGCCTGGTTGACTTTCGTTTGGACGACATTATGTTGATCTTGATGAAGAAAATATGCTAAAATATGCTAGAAAGCGAGCGGCTACGAAATACACGTGTCTCGAAGGACAAACTAGACTACAATGGAATGAAATATGACCGTACGTAACCGAACACCACTCCACTCCTAATTAAACTATGTAAACTATTTTACATCACTAATCAAGAAATAGTATATAAATGTATACGCAAGAAATATGGACAAAAATGCGAAAACTATCGAGAAGCATGTTGCTGATAACAGTCAACTGGCTTCCTTTATGTTGCTATGCATAGTAAAAATCGCACTTATCAATTAAAATTGATTATCAAACAAGAAGTTAGAAAAGCACTGACATCGATTCTTTAGTTGTAAACAAACCCCGCGCGCTGTTCGCTTTACGCTCTAGCTAAAGCTCTATTAAATGGTAAACTTGCGGACAAGAAAGAGTGGTCGGCAATTACAACCAAATGTGCAGATGCCTTACAACACGTGCATACTAAGGGATTTTTCCACAGCGACTTAAAAGGAAACAACATCTTGTTGGAGAAACGTGATAGTATTTACTTTTTGACTTTGGGAAAAGTCGTCCTATCAACATTCCCAAACAATGTACTAAAAAACAGGAACCAGACGAACAGGCTTTGTATAAGCTTAAATATCCACACATAACAAAGAACCTCTTCACTACTATTCTTAAGGAAATGTACACTAAATGTAGATTTGGGAAGCTTCCAAATGTGTTAGTAAAATATCTTTCTTCTGATCCAAGGGAAAGACCAAACTGTCGTGAGTTCATTGCAGTATTTTAGCGACTCTTAGTGCTATAAAAAATGATTATAAAATTGCAATGTATAAAGTTGATAATAATGTATATCAATTTACCCTGAACTGTTTATGAAATTGATAGAAGCAATTGATAAAAATATATAATCAATTTTTATGAATTATTATCTATTCACTGACGTCATGTTTTTATTGAATTTTTCAGTCCCTTGGCAGTGATTTGCTATTGTGGAACTATTAACTACTAGTAACAAAATAAATCAAAATATATTGGATAAATTATATTATGAAGGCGTTTTACTCTTTTTCAATTAAATTTTATATCCATACAATAACAATTGCAATGCGTTGAGACAATACATGCTACTTTAGCTATTGCTTTTTTCAATAATGAAATAAATGATTTTAACGGAAATCAATCGACATCCGTTGATTTGTGTTTTCATTTTATATAGTGACGGATCAGGCGTCTGGTGATGATTTACCGTTTTACTGACAGTTTATGGCGCCAAAAGCTCGTTAGGTTGACTTTCAAAGCGCTAACATTGACACTAAAGAAAACCAACCCAACTTTACTGGATGTTGGCCAACTCCGATGTTGGTTGGTTCAACCGACGTACATCAGCAGGGTGCTAGCTTTTCAAAGTCCTATGAAGCTCGGCATGGCAAGACGGACGTAAATGGAAGAAAGCTCATCAAGCAGCTGGAAAACCTTGGGAGAGAGATAAATCCACAGCTAACTACACTTTAGGATCTAATCAGCTGAAGGATGTTGATCACTTTAAAGACCTTGGGGTTATCATTACACGTGACATTTCCTGGGGGACACATATCAACTCCATAGTCAGAAAGGCTAATCAAGTATTGGGAGTCATCAAGCGCTCAATTGGTACAGCCAACAGGGACATTTTCAAAATGTTGTATACATCCTTAGTCAGGCCGATCTTGGAGTATGCTGCACCCGTATGGAGCCCTCACCTCGTAAAAGACATTCATGCATTGGAAAAAGTCCAGCGTAGAGCATCTAGACTTGCCTTAAATCAAAAACAGGGAGAAATGTCTTACGAAGAACGTTGTGAAATTCTGGACTGGCCTACACTCGCCATTAGAAGAGACTACTTATCCTTAATCGAATGTTACAAAATTGTCTTCGGCCTAAACCATCTTGATTTTGATAACTATTTTAGCTTTTCTAAATATAAATCAACGAGAGCCAATCACCCATATAAACTGTATTTGAATGCTGCTAAAGTAAACAGTTACAAATTCTCCTTTTTTATCAGAATAATTAAACACTGGAACTCACTACCGGCTCATATTGTACAAGCAAATAGCCTTTCAGACTTTAAGAAGAAATTGAAAGATCATTTAGGCATTTAACTTATTTTATTTCATCACTATTACTATTTATTTATCTTTTGTTATTAAGCTATTACACCTAGCTTTTATATATTTACACAATTTTTCAATTAGTCGTTTTATGTCGCTTAGCTTAAAGTCATTTATCTGTTAGTAGTTTTTTAGGGAGTTTTCACATAGGGCTAACCTCTTAACTTCCTTTTCATGATGCCACTTTTGTTATTAATGTTCTGTATTGCTTTGCTACGCTTAATTTATCTTGTAACTGTCACCTTTAATTTGCATCTTGAATAAACCTTTATTGTATTGTATTGTATTGTATTGTATTGTATTGTAATATGCAGATTGCAAAGGGTCGTACAAATGCATAAACACTCATTGTCCTTACAAAGTAGAATACTGAGTAATCAATCGTACACAGGTAAAAAGAAGAAGCAACGGAGTCAATATCTGTGGGGTTTGTGAGGAAGAGCTAGAGTTTGTCCTGTCCGCCGACACTTGAAAAAAAAGGAGAGGGTATGTTAAGGTATTTCATTGTGGAATACACACATGTCCTACTATACAAAAACCAATGAAACCCCTTGGGCGGGTAAGACATTTAAAAAAACCCAGACATGAAGCCAGCACAAATTCAATCAGCTTTCATCCTTTCTTCATTGCGAAATGGAGAAGACTGGAAACAAGTCATGAGTACCAGTACTAAACAAAAATTGGATAGCAAACCAGAAGAAACAAATGCGAAGGTCAACCAACACGTCCGGAGAAAATTTAGAGGCTCTTGTCATTTTTAAACAGTATTAAGACGAGAAAGATAAACTTTTGATATTTAAAATAAATGACAGGTGTAACCCCAACCTTCCATCATATGTTTTTAAAACCAGCAAAGCGCGAATGAACATTGCTAAAAACATTAACAGAGATGGAGAACATTTTCTTAATACTGAATTTTGTTCTTTTTGATGGTAAAGTAAAAAGATGCAGAAATTTTGTCACCGTGACGGCAAGTACTTATCACCCTTTGTTAAAACAACAAGTAGTCTTAGCAGTGATGGAAGATGAAAAAGAAAACTCAGAAAATATAGAGCGATTTTGGCGTTTTTTTAGGGAGGCTCTATTCACAGAAGGTAGTGATACTTTTAATCCCATTGGATGGTGCACCGATATGCCGGGGTCATTCTCCAGCCCACCACCCATCCCCTGAAAAAAAAGGCAAAAGGAAGTAAAAAATCAACAACAAAAATACACGCGTGGACTACTCCTGTGATACATCTTTCCAAGCAAGACCTGCTATACCAACTCAACTGCCTGTTATTAAGCAGCCTGTCTAAAATCCGCATATCAATCCCGCTGCTATGCACACCCAAACATACCCCCTGGCCGTTTTTGCCGTGGACTTCTCGAACACGAGATCTATATGGATGCGTATGGAAAAAAACGTATATATTAGCGGAGCTCCGCGCGGGCCCAAGGCCCGCGCAAACGGAGCACCATAATTAAGAAAATATGGTAAACCATCGAGCTCATTTGAAATCGACCACAGGAAGCCCGGATTTCCAAAATACGTACGTCCGTCCGTGTACATTCACGCAAAATTTGCTGACCAGTTTTAGTGGGCGCCAAAACAATCATTATTTTTGCAGTTTGATGCAGTTCACTAAAACTTTTCTACAAAATGTATTTCTACACTTGACAATTAAAAAGAGCATGGAAATGGTAAAGCTCAGTTGACAGATTGAAGAGATTTGACTGAGAAAGAGAAACAAAGACCGCGGCGTGAAAAAGAAAGATAACTACGATTCAACGATGAAAAGCTACTTCAAAATATTTTCACTGACAAAATAAGTAAAAGTCGCTCATGGAGCTGTTTTTAACCATCCAAATGTGCAGTCATGCAGAGCTGTCATAATTCATTCAATAGTCATTCAAAGCTGGAGATTTTCTGGAAGAGTTTATTTGACAACTTTGTCAGATGGTAAAAAAGGCCGTATTCTTCATGGATTCTTTGTGGCGTTTTTCAGTCATTACTTATCGACTAATCTACTTTTAAAAGTAAAATCGACGGCGACAAATTTTCATAAAAACAAAAACAAAACAAATATGCGCTGCATTTGCAGCAATTCAAAAGAGGTGAACAGCAAGACGAACACGACTCACGAAGATATATAATTTCACTCTGTTCATTCATCAATTTTTACGGAATATTCATACCACGAAGAGCTGTAGGATCAATGCAGATTTATCAACTATTCACGACAAAAAAAATTTTTACACAAGATGTTTGTCAACAAAGTAGGACTGCCAATTCATGAAGTGGATGAAAATGCAAATTTAGTACAATGTATGATCGAGCAAACACGAGCTTGCCATCGCCGTTCAGTTGAACTGTGTAAACTTTTTAGAGGCGGTGAAAATGGTTTTTTGCTACTTTTAAAATTCTAAAAACAAGCTTATTGTAATCAGAATTGAGTTCAGTGGAAAAGTGACAGTTCAGGACAACAAACGTGGCGACGGTATGTTTATATTTTTTGACGATCTTTAATGAATTTTTTTTTACCATCCACATGAAAGCAGTTTGCAATAATTATATTCACTTGTTCTTGTAAGATATTTATCCATCGTTGATATCTTAATGTGTGTGGGTTTTTTTAATTTGATTTTTGTAATTCTTTGATTTGTTATTGAAAATAAAACGTTTGTATGAATTCGTCAGTGTACTCATCTGCAAGTTAAAATTTCAAAACTTCATACTAGCTATTTTTTAATTACGCAGTATTCACATTTGATAATTAAAAATTCACAACCGTTTTAGATAGCTAGATTACCAATAAGTAATTCATTTCAAATTTCACCAGAAAAGTGAAATTTTTGTCGATATTGTTATAACATTTTTTTTCAAACGTGACAGAGCGTAAAGCGAGAAGCGCGCGGGGATTTGCTTACAACTCAAAGAAGCCATCTTAGTGCTTTTCTAACTTCTCATTGAACAATCAATTTTAATTGACAAGTGCTATTTTTACCAACATAACAACATATTTTTCGCATTTTTGCGTATAATAAATTGTTGTCGCATGCATAAAGCTTTGTGCATTTCAATTGATTATATGATTATTTGATCATGAAAAGAAAATAACAGCAACAAAAAAAAAAAAAATAAAAAAATAAAAAATAATCAAGAATTTGATAATTCGTAGTGAATGAACAAATGAAAGAATGAATGATTGAATAAAAAGTTTATTTCATTAAATCGGAGCTCCGCTATTAGGTTTACCTAATTTTTATATTATATTGTTATATTATGTTAACTTGATGCTCATTTCGTAAGAAATGTAGGCATTTTTATGCAGTGCTATGTAAGCTGTAATAAGCAGATTTGTTAAATATATGCTGAACAATAAAATGATTGATGTTATTCTGTTCATATTTTTCATCGTCAATAAAATAGCATATGAAATTGGAGAGCGAAAAACGTGAACTGAATAAAGCGTGGTACTGTGCAAAAATTACAAAGAAAAAAGGTAAACCGTAAACCTTGGGCAGTACTAAACCACGAAACACCGAAACGAAACACCGAAACAGCGAAACACCGAAACGAAACACCGAAACACCGAAACAGTATTATTGCTTTTGATTGTTGTAAATGTTTTCGGGCTTCCTATGTAAGAGCCTCACTTTCGTGTGAGACCCTCGTGGTTGAATAAAACATGGCGGATTGACAGAAACAGTGTGAGTATTTGGTGACTAAAATTCGTTCAACACACCAAAAGTGGCGACCACGCCAGGACTGTTCAGTGGAAAACCCTTTCTACAGGTATTAGGAACACATTTTCGTGAAAAAAGTGACATATTTTTGGGAGTAAACTACGAATTATCGACAAAAAGTGACAAAGAAAACAAGCGAGTCAACGAAGCAAGCAAACAATATGGTGGATAAATTGAAGGAAAACTACGCAAAGGAGCTGAAAAAGGCTAATTATCACATGGAGGAATTGAGAGAAACAATCAACAGCATAGACAGAGATGACCTGAGGATGGCATACGAGAAAATCATGACAAATTACAAGAGGTTGGACGCAGCGAGTACCGAATTGAAGGATGCCATGCTGGATGGAGACACTACACTAGCGGAGGTAAGACAGTGGTCACAAGAGTGTAAAGAGCAATTAAGACCCATTCGAGAGTTCAAGTGTGACTTAAATGAGAGAATAAACGATTTGGAGCGAAGAGAATCACTGCAAAAGGAAGATGAATCGTACAAAAGAAAAATGGACTTTGAACTCGCTCTAATAAAAAAGAAAAATCAAGAGAAGCAATCAAAACCCCAGTCAGTCAAGTTGCAAAAATATACCATAACACCATTTACAGGAGATTGTAGAGACTGGCTGAGGTTTTGGAACCAGTTTCAAGCTGAAGTTGACAATTCAAGTATTCCAGATATCAGTAAATTCAACTACTTGTTAGAGCTAGTTCAAGGCACTCCTAAGGAGCACATTCTTGGTCTCCCTCATTCTCCTGAGGGGTATAAGGAGGCAAAGAAGGTGTTAGAAACAACCTATGGTAAGGACAACCAAGTCCACAAGGCCCTTATTAAGGATTTAGAGTCTCTACCTCCCATCACTAACATACACAAAGTCAAAGAAATCCATGACTTTCATACTAAGCTATCTCGAACTGTGAGAACCTTAACTACAATGAAAAAGCTAGAGAGCGCCCAAGCCTTCACCTACAGCATCATAGATAAACTAGGCCCTGTGAAAGAAGTAATCATTCAAAAAGACGACGAATGGGAGAGCTGGCGCTTAGAGGATGTTGTAGAACACTTACGAAGATACACAGATAGAAATCCACTACCAACAAACATCGCTGACTTAGTAAGTATGCACAGACGCCCCATAACAGATCAAAGTGAGCCAAAGCGCAAAGAAAAAGTAATGTTAGCTAGTCCTCCTTCACAACAGTCATTTGCGGCAAAAGCCTGTGTTTATTGTGACTCAACTCATCACAAACCCAAGGATTGCACTAAAGTTCTTGACATTGCCAGCAGAAGAGAAATCTTAAAGAAGAAGCGGCTATGTTACAACTGCACCAAGCATGGACATGCAGCATCCCAGTGTAAGTCTCGTGGGTGTTTGAAGTGTAACGGCAAGCACTACACTTCCTTGTGTGACAAGACATCATCTACTCTTGAATCATCGACAAGTAATGAATCTAGACCACCCAAAGAGCAATTTTACAGTGCACTTGACGTCCAGACATCTCTACATTCAACAGTGATTGCTAAAATCAATGGTATACCAGCACGTGTAATGCTTGACAGTGGAGCTGGAAGCTCGTACATTAGCAGTAATCTTCTAAGTGCACTCAACATACAACCAGTACGTACAGAGAGAAGGGTGATAGAACAAATGTATGGGACTGTGGACGAGCAAGTAGAGGTCTACAAAGTAACCGTCGAATCACAACAATCAAGTCATTTTATCATGGACTTGCAGTGTATCAATGCAGAAAAACCTACCTTGACCTTCTTACCCAATCCTAACATTCCAGTATTGAAACGTAAGTATCCACACTTACCTGTACATGTGATTCTTGGTGTAGCTGACTTACAGAGGATAAAGACGACAACAGGTCCGTTGCTGGGACCAAACCCAGATAACGACCCTGGTGCAGAGCTCACTCAGTTAGGATGGACCATCGCAGGCAAGTCTACAATGAACACTGTTGAAACAGATAAGAACTTTTTCATGACGTCTAGTTCAGATGAATTTAAACAGATGTGCTCTCAAGAGGTGTTCGGACTAGCTGACCCAGTTGATCAAGACTTATGTCATGAGAAGTTTGAAGAACAAATTCGCAGACAAGAAGATGGCTCTTATTCTACCAGGCTGCCATGGAAACCAGACCATCCACCCTTGCAAGAACATAAAGAGTTAGCTTTGGCAAGACTAAGAAGCACTACCAGGAAACTTGATAATCTGAACAAACTTGATGAGTACCACTCAGTTATGCAAGAACAACTCAACGAAGGAATTATTGAGCCAGTACCAGACAGGCCGTCTGGCAATATACACTATGTCCCTCATCAACCTGTTATCCGCGAAGAGGCACAGTCGACGAAAATGAGAATAGTGTATGACTGTTCAGCAAAGGCAAAGCTACTGGAGCCGTCACTGAATGATTGTCTTGAAGTGGGCCCTACCTTACAGCCCATGATATTTGACATTCTTTTAAGGAACAGAACAAGACCATTTTGTATTGCAGGTGACATTCAGAAAGCCTTTTTACAAATTCATGTCGACCCTGAGGATAGAGATGTGATGCGTCTACTGTGGTACGACAACCTGGAGGACAGGAACATTGTGGAGTATCGCTTCACAAGAGTAATCTTTGGTTCAGGCCATAGTCCCTACATACTAGGGGCCACACTACACAAGCATGTCAGTGAGTACTCGGACATGTATCCAGACACTGTGAAGGAACTGTTAACAAACACATATGTAGATGATATACAGTCTGGTGGTGATCGTGTTGACCAGCTGTTGAAGTTCAAAGAGGAAGCAACCACAATAATGAAGCAAGGAAACTTCCATTTACACAAGTGGAATAGCAATGCCATTGAAGTTGAAGAAGCGTCCACTCAACCAGGATCAACTCGTGAGTCAAAGATCTTAGGAGTCCCATGGGACAAAGAAGAAGACACAATAGCGGTGAGCTTCTCATCATGTATACAACAAAGTGATAAAGGAACTGTGACTAAGAGACAGATGTTGTCATCAATAAACCAAGTATTTGACCTACTCGGACTAGCAGCACCAGTCATGATCACAGCAAAGATAATCTACAGTACAGTGTGTCTGAAGAAGCTGAAATGGGATGAAGTGATACCAGAAGATGAGAGAAGGAGATGGGAGAAGTGGTTGCAAGCTCTAAGAGACTGTCCAGTGATCAAAGTACCACGCAGTGTTGTCAGTGCCAACCTTGTAAAGATCATATTACATGGATTCTCGGATGCAAGTAAGTGTGCAGTAGCAGCAGCTATCTATGTATTAGCATATCATGATGATTCATCTGTATGTCAGAATCTACTTGTAGCAAAGTCCAGAATTGCACCTAGAGACCAGACTATACCACGACTAGAGTTGGTTGCTGCCCACATGCTCAGCAGACTGATGAATCATGTCAAGTCAACACTGAAAGAACAGGCCATTACAGAGTGTCATGGTTGGGTTGACAGCACTACGGTACTTCACTGGATTGAAGGTAAAGGCACATGGTCCAGATTTGTACGAAATCGAACCACTGATATCAAGGAGAAGGAGTACCTACAGTGGCACTATGTACCAACCGAGCAAAACCCTAGTGACATCAGTAGCAGAGGTAGCACACCAGGTAAGCTCACAGATGTATGGTATAAAGGACCAGCCTGGCTTCCTGATCCACAACAATGGCCAGAACAACCTGACATCGGCGAGACCACAGATGCTAGGCAGGAAGTGGTACAGACAACGCCAGAAAAGCAGTTGATGGCAAAAGAAGATGACAAAGCCGAAGACAGATTAGATCTATTGTTACAAGACTGTTCCTCCTACTGGAAGTTAATTAGGATTACAGCATACATTCATCGTTTCATCAGCAACTGTAAAGGTCAAAAAGTGATCGGCGTGTTGACCACTGAGGAAGTACAAGCAGCTGAGAAGTTCTGGATTCGACGAGTACAATCATCACAGAAACTTGAGTCAAACATAACCTTACGGAAGGATGCTGATGGTATATGGAGATGTGCAGGACGGGTACCAAACTACAACCCTATCTTCCTACCAAAGAGACACCCATTGGCGATACTACTGGTTAAGCAGAGCCATGAGAAGACCTTGCACGGGGGAGTGTCATTGACAATGCACCAGGTACGTGAAAAGCTGTGGGTACCAAAGCTGAGAGGGCTGGTAAAGAACGTTGTACACAATTGTAACATATGCAAGCGATACAGAACCAAACCACTTATGGATTCAAGCACGTTAACATCCAAACTTGTTGAAATGTCAGAGCCATTTACAGTCACAGGAGTGGATTTTGCCGGCCCAGTCTATTACAAGCTAAAGAACAAATCCACAAGTAAGGCATATGTAGCCCTCTTTACCTGTGCAAGCACTAGAGCAGTCCACTTAGAGTTGTGTCGTAACCTGTCAGCAGTAGAGTTTCGACGAGCATTGAAAGAGTTTGTGGCCAGAAGAGGGTGCCCAACTACTATTGTAAGCGACAATGGTAAGACTTTTGTAGCCACTGGAAAATAGCTCAAAACACTGAAGAAGGATCAACACCTTGCTAACTATATCACAACGTTAAATATCAAGTGGAAGTTTAACCTTTCACGTGCCCCCTGGTGGGGAGGGTTTTTTGAACGCCTCATTGGCATTATGAAGCGAGCACTTTCAAAGGTAATCGGAAGAAGTCTGCTAAGCTTTTCAGAGCTTGACGAAGTTCTCACCGATGTTGAGAACATGATGAACAATCGACCACTGACGTATATTGGGGAGGAGTTTGAGCAACCAGTGACAACTCCTAACACCTTGCTGAGAGGAGTACCTAATCCTGTTCTTGAAGAGGATGTGGATAACCTTGATGAACTGTGCAAGATAACTAAGAGGATCAAGTTCATCCAGAAGACAAAAGCTGACTTGAGGAAGAGATTTGTTAAAGAATATGTACATGCTCTAGAAGAGAGGCAGCCTCAACGTGGCGGAGAAGTAGACCAGGTGCCAAAGACTGGAACAGTTGTACTGTTGAAAGGAGATGTCAAGCACAGAGCACAATGGAAACTCGGACGGGTTGTTAGTCAAGTCATCGGCAAAGACAAAAGAGTACGAGGACTAAAGATCAAACTGGGAAATGGGTATGTAATTGAACGCCCATTACAGATGGTGTGTCTACTGGAAGTCGGAGGAGAAGACCCAAGTTACAGAACTGCGAGAAGAGAGGAGATGATTACTAGAGTTCAACCTAGTCGCAAGGCAAAGGATGCAGCTCTACAGATGTTTAAGGACATTGCACAGCAAGACAACGATACATTTTAAGTACTTTATTAACATTGTTATTGAACATTGTTATTGAACATTGTTATTGAACCTTGAGCCATAGTTGTTATTGGACATTGCTACAAGATTACTATTGAACATTCTAGAACAATGCTATATTGTTATTGTGTGAACATTTGCATTTACGTTGTATTTCTTATGATAAGACATTTAAATGTAACCATTTAAATGGGGGGAGGAAAAGGTGTTGTAAATGTTTTCGGGCTTCCTATGTAAGAGCCTCACTTTCGTGTGAGACCCTCGTGGTTGAATAAAACATGGCGGATTGACAGAAACAGTGTGAGTATTTGGTGACTAAAATTCGTTCAACACGTGATATTTCCAGGATTTTTGCCAAAAAATTACACTGAAGAAAATTATCTTTTGCAAAGCGCGTGTTTATCTCCGATCCTACCGTATAAACTGAAAACTAACATGAGATTTTATTCTATTAAAACACGCTTTTACAGCAGTTTTTTTTTTCACAATATTTTTGCAAAAGGAACAAAAACTATTTTATGAAACATAAGAATGATCATTATTTACAAAAAAGCACATTTACCTTCATATAAGTTTTGCAAATTCGATCGCCATTTTGACACAAACCACAGGAACCCCACTTGAATGTTACAATTGCACAGGAAATCCATCCCATAAAATGACACAGGCAACCCATCGAAAAAGAACGAAGCTGATCATGCATGGCGTACATTATTGTGGCATCGATAGATGGTATGTAAGTTTACATCAAAATGCTTATATTTATCATTGCATTTTCACGAATTTTCTATTTTATACCTAAAAATAGTACCTGCTCTGTTGATTACTTGGTTATTTTACGTAAGATGACTTATATTTTGGAAGATTAATAGTGATTGAATCTGTGACTTGCATTCATTTGTATTTTTTGATCCAGATTCCATGGATATCAAATGTGAAAAAATACGCAGTCAAGGACTGCATGTGGCTAGTGCTAGGAAAGACAAAGCCAATATTTGATTTATTGAAGCACATTTTTTCAAGTGATTCCAATGGTTTTAATGTGCTTATTTTGTTGTTTTTATATTTTTTATATACAGCTATTCTTGAAATGGTTGTCCAGTTCAAATAGTGATTTTTCGAATAGCAAATCATTTGCATAATCTCATGATTTTTATTTTCTAAGAAATGATGGGTCAAAATGTACAAAATAACTTAATCATCATATAATTATAATCAACTTTGTAATCTAAGTAATTATATGATATGTGCAGCTTTGTATTTAAATCAAGAAAACTAAAAACATGATATATGCAAATAACATTCTTAGAATTCGCTGTATACATAAACATCACTTAGAAAGTTATAACATAACTTGAGTGGCACTGCTGAGCACTAAACAAAATAAAATACTGAAAGGAGTTTCAGGGGGTGTGCACTCCCATCTGTGATGACTTTCTACCCTATGTTTTTCACTATTTACTAATTAATACTGGTGATACCCTCCTGGTGATGGTGCACTCCTTGCTGAAGATTTTTCTAGAAGGGTTTGTGAAGTATGATAAAACTACAAAAAGGTTTGTGGGAAAAATGTCTAGACCAGTAGTGAAAATAAGAAAAAAAATGGGTCTAAATCCCCCTAGCCCTCCTTTGTGAAGTTTATGTCAAAATCAAATTTAGGGCAGGGATCCACCTATAAGATACAGGGGCTGGACCAATCCCTTCAACTGACCATGTGTACCATTGCACCACTAATATTATTTTGCATCTCCTTTGTTATTATTTTTATGGTGTACATCCATTCCACTCCCTCTAGATACCCCTACCATAGTATGCCTGCACCCTTCCACAAAGAAAATCATAGACGTGCTTTTGTAGTGTGATAATTATTGCATCATCACATCACCTATAATAAAATATATCAAGGCAATGCCTTCACGGTAGTGATTTTGTATTGTTCTAGGTCCATAATCAATAGAATTCGCAATATTCATCAAGCTTTCAGATCTTGATTATTATTAAAGAAATTATAAAATACATGTAGATATATCAATGAAAATTTGCACATCATTATGTGTATTTCCCATGCATTATTCATGACAGTATTTAAAAAAGTGAGACGTAAAATAAAATATCACGAAATTGTTTTTTGTTATGGATCAAATGTTTAATGAAAATCAGCTGTACTTAATTTCTTTATTGTCCTTTTATGCTTTGACTGATCGATGTGTCCGTTATTTACGGGTCACCAACAATGATAAATAAAAAAAACAAACAAACCATGATATATATTTCAAAATAAATTTATTTTAAAAAATATTTTCAGTACACGTTTACTAATGTATCTATAAAATGTCCAACTGAACTGATAACGGCGATCGCAAACGGTATGACCGTCTGTTCAAAACAACGGTATACTCCATAGTTTTTCGGTCACAAGTTCTGACGTAAACAAAACTCCAGTTTTTCCAAACATCCAATGGTATATTTAAAAACATCAATTGAGGATAAATGACGCAAATTATGAAGTTATCTATCCATGTCAGTCCCTTATTCTGGAGGAATTTTGTACGTCACATGGAGTAAATCACTTCGAGAAGCATTCGATCAATTAATGTCATTTCTTACCATGAAATCCACTATCAATTTGAAAATTATTAACCATGACATGGCCTTGAGTTCCTTCTTAGTTGCTCTGAAGAGCGTCCATCATAAAATGTCCGGATAGTGTCCTGATTTACTCTATTTTAACATTCCCTACTTTTGGCCGCCTCAACGCCGCCATTTTGTTTCTCTGCCTTGTAATCGGCGATAAATCGGGAAAGTACCGAAGATGAGCCGAATTACCCACGCACCCAACCACCCACTTTCAAGGCGACACCATAGTAGGCTAGCGCCTCGTTCCGAGGCACTAGCCACAAAAAATGAGGTATGTGTGCGTTTTTTCTATATATATATATATATGAGTGAAATTAAAGAAATTGAATCACTGAAAGGGTTTTAAATTTTAACAAAAAAATCAGGACGGAATATTTAAATAATTTTGCATAAAAGAAGGTAATGTCATTGTGTATCCACATGTGCGTGCTCAGCTCAAAAGTGAGAAATTCAGTCCATAGGCTTCACTCAAACTAAATACCAGTGTCGAGTATTGAAAAAAACTTATCGTCAAAAAGTGCATAATAACATAACAATAAATTAATGTCATGGGTCTCACTGATTTCTTGTTAGCTTTGTAATTTAATCAATCAATAAGCCCATTGCACTGAAAAAAAAAAACATTTTATGGAATCTTGTTGTTGTGGACCTAACTAATATGATGTAATGACAAGTGAGGTGATCAAATCAGGAAAAACGTTTGTTGTCTTTCTCTCTGTCTATCTGCTTGAAAATTAGAAGAATTAAATTCAATACACTAAAATGTCTTGCAGAACCGTGATTTGGTGGGTGATGATGTTAGTAGAAATGTGGCCAAATATGAGAAGAATGAGGTACTGTATTTTTCTGATTGTTTTTCACTGATTGCATCCTTGTTTATTGCTTTTTGGTTTGTTGAAACAAAAATCAAATCCTTTTACAGATTCGTGATGTCGTGGATCTCACTGATGATATAACGACAAAAGAGGTGGTTAAATGTAGAAACAACAAGGTAGATGATTGTTGTCTGATTGCCTGTCTGTTTGCTTGAATTGTTCGCGTCATATCTGCTCATACACTGAGGTGCACACCCTAATTGAAAAGCTTCAAACGCACCTGTTAACATGGTCACGTGACATTTATGTGTTTTCGAAGTTGTAAGCAAAATATCTCAAAACAGATACTGTAGTCCCCATTTTTATTCACTAGTTTGAATGACAACACAATGTAGTTTGCTCATGTGAAGTTTAAATAAAATGTGACAACCAGCTTTTTTGCCCGCGAATGTCCTTAAAGCATGTGGGTCCATATATTTCCAGAAAGTGTGCTTAAGCATGATTACACACAGGTGCACTTGTTGAGCTTCAAGAATTTTTGTTTTGTTTAGCTTTTTAATTCAAATCAATTTAAATCCTTTTTCAGAGTTTTGATGTTGTGGACTTAACTCAGGATGATGTAATGAAAACTGAGATGGTCAAATGTGAAAAAAATGAGGTATATGTTTGTTGTCTGTCTTTTTGCCTAAAATTTCAATTGATTTCAATACACTTAATATCTTTTGCAGAAGCCTGATTTGGTGGATGATTATGTGATTGCAAGTGTGGTCAAATATGAGCCAAATGAGGTATTTCTTTGCTTGTTTGCTTACAATTGAGGCTTAGCCTGAGCAACGAAGAACTTGAAACTGACCTATTTTGTCCAACCAGGTTTAAATATTTGGTTTTCATAACTTTCTTTTGTTGATAAGAAATCTGTTGAAAGGTTTTTAAAAATTAATAAAGACATAAATGACTTTATTCGTGATTATTGCGATTATACTCCAAGGTTGAGATTTGAATTGTTATTGAATTGATTTCATTCTACGAAATGTGCCTTTGCGATTAATGACTGTTCCAAGTTATCATCACTCATATACGTGCATTATCATTTTTTTTTTTTTTTTTTTTGCAGATTGTTGCTGTTTTTGATTTGACCAAGGACTCTGACACTGCAGAATCTGATATGGTAGGAATACATTTTGCATAGTTACGTATACTTCTACTATTGAGGTACAGCTATTCTGATTTATGTTAGCAAAAAAATGCTTTTACGATTGCCTTGTACAGTGAGATTACATTTTAATTTGGCATTGAGCAGCTTTACATTTCCCATGATTAAAATAATATTCTTATGTTTGCAGAACGAGTCATCTGATGAAGATTTCTATTTCAACAATCCGAAATGGCCAGTATGGAGTCGTGAGACAGAAGGGCTATCAAGTAGTAGGCTTATTGAAATCATATTGACGTCACAAGGTTCCAAGAACGTCTGTTATCACCGGCCTACAAGTGTTTGTCATAATGCTGTTTTTGTCCTTGATCTTAAAAGTATTGACATTAAAGACATAACAGCAGATGACAATGGATCCTGGGATATAAGCTCCCCACGAAGGAAGTATCATGTAGAGAAAGATCAAAATACAGGGAAGATCAAATCCATCAATAGAGCTTCAGAAGATGGAAGTAATGTCTATACTTTATATAGGCAATACGGTTCCCACAAGGCCACAAAGAAGGAGAAGGGTGTAGAGTATAAGCGTCTCATTGCTACACTCAAAGACTCAGCTGGTAAAATGGCACCTATTGCAGTGTTGCAATATTTCTTCAAAGGAGGTAAAGAGCATGATCTTGTCATTGCTCCTCATGGAAATGCACGTGGCAAAAACAAGAGGCCATACCTGCGCACAGCTCCATCTACGGTCAAGGATATAAAAGAAAGCTGCTTTGCTAAGAAACCCAAGGCACTGTATGACGAAAAATTTGAAAACAGCGGAGGACTTTTAAACAGCTCCTCAAGTTCATGTGAACCACGAAACCCCAAGCAGATTTACAATGCCAGAGCTGACAAAATTGCTGAGAATAAAGGAGGGGAAAAAGACGAAATCTTTCAGTTAATAATGCAACTGAAAGATGACTATGCTGCTGATGGTGGCTTTATCCAGGAGGTCACTTTTGGAAAAACACCGGAGGTAATCGTGGCATTTGAACAGCAGGTTAATGATCTAGCCCGCTTTTGCACAAATTCAGTGTGTTTTTCTGTTATGGGAATTGATCCCACATTCAACCTGGGAAAATTCTTCGTGACAATAACCACCTACAAGCATCCAGTGCTCAAACTGAAACTTTCTGATGAACATCCGACTTTTGTTGGACCTTGCTTTATCCATATGCTTCAAACAACCCAAAGCTACTACAGATTCCTGTCTTACCTCATAGGGAAGAAACCGGTCTTACGAGACCTTAAAGCCTATGGATCAGACGGTGAACTGCCTCTCCTAAATGCATTGATTGCAGCCTTTCCAGAGGCAATCGGTCTTCGTTGCTTCATTCACATGAAAGACAACTTGGAGGAGGTGCTACTTAAAAAGTATCATGTACAGCCAGAAGTGAAAGCATCAATTATCAAAGACATCTTTGGACACAAAGTTGGTGATACCAAAGTTTGTAAAGTCACATATTCCCTTATAAGGATTGTACCTACCATATCTGGGCCTTTAGAACAAATCCAATTATGTATGATTGAATGAGAAATGTATGGAAATCAGCATGTTTTACTAAACATATCCACAGATACGTTTTGATATTCAATTTTATTATCAAGTCACAAATGTTTTTTTTACCCTTTGTTCAATGTTGTTATGAGGGGCCATGTCTGCATCTGGTGGCTATAAGAGCTATAAGAATGGCCTCTCTGTCCATTATGTGAGTAATGGAGGGGTGGACCTTGTGAGAAGCCCTGAATGTCATATGGTTTAGGGTTAGGTCCGCATGTCAAGATATCATGTTTTTCCACACTGGAGAAGCGTTTAATTGTAACGTTGTATTTTCAATGAAAATTTGTTTGTTTTTATACAGATTTTGGGCCTGGTCGATTCTATGTCAAATAAAGAATTTTTCGACAATCTGGCATCGTTGAAAAATAAATGGGAGAGACTGGCCCCTGGTTTTTTTGTTTGGTTTGAAAAGTACAAGGCTGATGTCTTTCAAAACAGCATGATTGCCCCAATACGAGAAGCAGCACAACTTGGCTCACCACCCCTGATATACACAACAAACGCGAATGAAAGCAAGAATTTCGTGCTAAAAGATTGGGTGGAGTTCAAAAAGAAAACTATACCAAAGTTTATCGAAGCGTTGAGAGAGTACACGGAGAGGTGTCTTACCGAAGCTGAACGTTCAATTTATGGTGCTGGAGAATACTCCCTATCAGAGGAGTTCAAGCATTTAGAGGTGAGTTTTTAATAGTCATGTCGAAAACATTGTCGTAATGGATTAATGAGTCAGGATTCAATGACTTCACTGTGATGTTGCATTGTGTAAAGTTCGTTTTGATGCGGTGTTTTTGTGTCTTATATCTTCATCAGTTTTACAGCTTGATTATAAGACGTTTTTGATGATTGTGCCTAGATGTGTCTTCATAAGGACGAAAATCAAAGTTTTCGTCTTCCGTACATACGCATAATGAAAAGTATCGGACAAAAACTTTAAAGTAAATAATAAATTCACTTTAATTTGTTAACTTGTTTGAAGCTTTTTTTATCGAGACCTTAAAAACGTTTTTGGTTAAAAGATGTCATTATTTTACATCTCTTATCATTTTGTTATAAAGGTATTTAAGGCTTTAATTTTGTGTTACATTTTGATGCTAAATGTCTTTCATTTAGCAAACAGCATTATTCTAAGTGTTAGTCATACACATACTTCAATTATAGGTTGATCCTAGTGAATGGTACAGGAAAACAGAAGAAGAAAGAGTAGCTCACATCAAAAGATTCAGAGAGGCAAAAGCAAAAAGCCCAGGCAAGCTAAGTCAGCAAACCAAATCAGCAAGTCAAGTCAGCACGCCAAGCCAGCAAGCTAAGTCAGCAAGCCAAGACAGCACGCCAAGCCAACAAGCTAGGAAGTCTTCTGAAAGTCAAGCTGTTTCAAATGCAGAAGAACATCCTATCAATTGCATCCCTGGTATTCCTTTAGAAATTTTAAATGGCATATGGGCAAAGTCAAAAGACATTCTTGACAAACCAGATGCATTGGTAAAGGCACCCGGAAACAAGGAGATGATGATGGTCGAAAGTAAATCATGTAAAAGGCCACATTTTGTAAGCAAAGAAAAAGACGGAAAGTTCGCTTGCGACGAAGAATGCAGAATGTGGAACTCCACTCGGCTATGTGCGCATACTGTTGCGGTAGCGCAAAAGCTGCAACTCCTAGAAGAGTTCGTGTTATGGAGGAAAAGCAAAGCCTCAACTGTTAACCTTACAGGAACAGTTCTAAAGGATACACCTAAAGGGGCTGGCAGAAAACCTACCTCTAAGAAATATGGAACCTCCAAGACAGGTGTTGCTACAAAATATACGTATGATCCATTCAAGATGCCCGTGACCCAGACAACAAACACAAGCCCATCTAGTAACAGCACGGCGTCTCAATTAACTCCTTTTGAGGGAACTGGCTTTTTTCTAAAATGGATGACAAGAAGAATCACAGTGTGCCAGGGAAAATGCGGACACCCCATGCGAATGCCAAATGGAGGTCTCTTTCCATCTCCTTATGATATCTGCATTGCGAGAAAAGAACAACGCAGCTACTACCGAAACGGCCAGAAGCACCTTGGTACAGTCGGAGACTCCCACTATCATTTCAAGAAATCATGTCTTCCTCCCGACTACGATCCAAATAGTCCCATCAGAATAAATGGTGACATCACAACAAGATGGGGAAGGAAACATCAGAATCATCTTGAAACAGAGTTCGGACAAAAGTAAATATATCCATATATGCGTTAAGGTATCCCATAACTTAATGAGAAATATTTATATTTATATATCTTCAAAACGTCATAATTTGTTCAGTTGATATATTTGCATTTATATATGAATATATTTATTTATACATATATTATATAATTATTTCTCAGCAAAGAAATTAAAGGATACCTTACCATATATATGGATATATTTACTTTATAATTTCGATATGCATGTACCGATATCAAGCCGAAACATTTGTTAAAGTATGTCAAATGACAGTTGAGTTTGTGAGCACTGACATTTATAGCGGAGCTCCGCGCGGGCCGAAGGCCCGCGCAAGCGGAGCACCATAATTAAGAAAATATGGTAAACCATGGAGCTCATTTGAAATCGACCACAGGAAGCCCGGATTTCTGAAATACGTACGTCCGTCCGTGTACATTCACGCAAAATTTGCTGACCAGTTTTAGTGGGCGCAAAATAATCAATTTTTTTGCAGTTTACTGAAATTTTTCTACAAAATGTATTTCTTCATTGGACAAAGATCATGAAAATGGTAAAGCTAAGCTGACGGTTTGAAGAGGTTTGACTGCGAAAGGGTACAAAGGCCGCGGCGTGAAAAAGAAAAATATCTACGATTCAATATTAAATGAAAAACTTCAACATATTCAGTTCACTGACAAAATGGGTAAAATTCGCTAGTGGCGCTGTTTTTAACTATTCAAATGTGCAGTCATTCAGAGCTGTGAAAACTTTATTTGATACTTCATTCAATAGTCATTTAAAGCTGAAGATTTTACAAGTTGTATTTTCTGGAAGAGTTTATTTGACGGCAAGTTTGTCGTGGATGGTAGTAAAAAAGGCCGTATTCTTCGTGGCGTTTTTCAATCATTACTGATGGACTAATCTACTTTTAAAAGTAAAATCAACGGCGACAAAACGTTCATGAAAAAAAAGTATGCGCTGCATTTGCAGCAATTCAAAACAGGTGAAAAGCAAGACGAAGAAGACTCACGAAGGCTAGATAACTTCACTCTGTTCATTCATCAATTTTTTACAAGCAATGCATAACACGGAGAGCTTTAGGATCAATACAGATTTATCAACTATTCACAACAAAAAACTTTTCATACAAGATGTTTGTCAACAAAGTAGGACTGCCGGTTCAGCTGGGAAGGAATGAGAATGCAAATTTTAGCACAATGTGTGATCGACCAACACGAGCTTGCCATCGCCGTACGCGTTCAGTTGAACTGTGTAAACGTTTTAGAGGCGGTGAAAATGTTTTTTTTGCCACTTTTAAAATTCTAAAAACATGAACAAGCTTATTGCAATCAGAACTGAGGACGAAAAGTTCAGTGGAAAAGTGACAGTTCAGGACAAGAAACGTGGCGCCGGTATGTTTACGTTTTTTGACGATCTTTAATGAATTTCTTTTTTATACCATCCACATGAAAGCAGTTTGCAATAATTATAGAAATTATTGTTTTGCAATAAGGATTTTATGAAATCTCGATCAGTTGTTATTCCTGTGTAGTCTCTGACTTCAAATACGTAAAGCCGCTCAACTGAAACATCATACGCCACTTTGCTGTACGCGCCATTCCTAGTGCCAGCCTCCACCCGGCTTAATACTACACAGGAATAACAACTGATCGAGATTTCATAAAATCCTTATTGCAAAACAATAATTTCTTTATGCTATCTCTCATGTATACATATACCAAATAATACTACTACTATCAGCACTTAGCTCTGTTTGATGGGCAATAAACACAATAGTCAATATGGCAAAATAATGGCTATGTGTAACAATAACACATAGCCTTTTATTTAAAAATATGAATCAAATATATGGTCAAAAGACCAATTTACAATGTTTAAAATAATAGCCCATCAAAGGTGGGGTCAAATTACCGCCAAAGACCACTTTAGAAAAGTGGACGGCCCCACCCAAGTGCTGAAAGTAAGTCAAGCTAACTTACACTCGTTGTATAAGGTATAACAATCAAAATTAATCACATCCATGCAGCCCCTGCATACCTGAGTGTGTTTAATTGAAAAGCTTGACATATAAAACATTGAAATTAACAAATTAAGCAAACTCATGTTACCCGTGCATTCATACATGAGTTTGCTCAACTAAAAGGTTACTTAATAAATCATTACGATGATCGTAATTAAGCACAAACATAAAGCCCCTGCATAAATGAAATATGCTTAACTACAAAATTGTGCACAATAATCTATTGCAAATAACAATTAAAATTAAGTTAACACATGCAGCCTTTGCATACATGAGTATTATAAATTAACATTATTGTCACAGAAATCATTCCAAAGATCATTAAAACAAACCCATGCAGCCCCTGCATACATGAGCATGCTCAATCAAACAAAGAATAAAAGCAATTATACTCAAAGCACTGAACCACTATGTACTGAACCACTTATAACTCACACAAATGTAATACTTGAAATACGAATGTAACGCTTATAAGCATCAGATTTCCAGCGACCTAGCAACCGGATTTTAGTTTCAGACAGCCCTTGCTCTGCAGCAAAAGATGCTGCACCGATCCGAAAACTGTGACTTTTATAACGAGATGGATCTAAACCGCACCCATTTATCACAGTGTTAAGCCAATTAGTGAATTCTAACCTAGTAATAGGTGAACCATCAAGATGTTGAAAAAGCCATCCTGGAGAACTTCCACGCAATGTTAAATATCTTAAAAATATTACAACTGGGCAAATCGTCTTTTGGCGAAACAGCGTGATAGACACAGGAGGCTGGTTATAATGATGCTTATAAGATTCAAATGTTATCTTCAGACCAACAATAACCCCTGAACTATCTGAAAGCTTAGTTACCTGACGCAATAATAGCACATTCCTTGAATCCTTACCCTTAGTTATTTCCCCTATTCTTAAAAATGCATAAAATGCTAGGGTACACATTGCATCAAACAAAGATGCATTGTACTGCGGTTTGATCAAACTATCACTGATGGACAATATTCTCCTGAGAATCGACAAAGATATTGGTAACCTTTTATCCAATTGACTGCCAATTTTTGCATACCCTTTTAAAGTCTCAATAATATAGAAAACTTTAGTAGGATCTGGAAAACCAGAAAGACGATGCAGATATCCTATTGCCGAAATATATGTATTAACTGTGGCTGATGCATAACCCTGTTGATAAAGGTATGCAATAAACAATGCAAGGCATGAGGATGACACAGGAAAAAGGTTAGCAATTTCAAGTAAAATATTAAAAGCAAATTCCTTATATAATTTCCAAGCCCTTTGATAAACTGGAATTGATGATGGCTGTAAGCTAGAACTAATCAAAGTTTTAAATACTTCTCCCAATTCTGAGGTAGCAGATGTAAAGGAATCTGAGTTGGAACTGAATGCATACAAGCTGGTGCCAGCTCTCTGAAGCGAGTTATCTGTAAACGTGAAAGAGAATCAGCCAATACATTCTTAACGCCAGCAATGTGCTTTGCACGAAATAATATATTATTCTTTAAGCAACAAAGCACTAATGCTCTCACAAAAACCATTAGGTTTTGGTCCTTGCAAGATGATTTATTTATGACATGAACTAATGCTTCATTGTCCGTGAAAAATACAATACGCTGATTCCTCATCATATTCCCCCATAGCAACAGACTTAACAAAATAGGATAAAATTCTAGAAACGCAATGTTAAAACTTTTCCATTTTTTAAGCCATTCACCATAGCACCACATGGAGCCAAAAACAGCCCCAAAACCAATAGATCCAGCTGAATCTGTATAAAGTTGCAAAGAAGAAGATGTATTCCATGTATCATGGAGAAAAAAGGAAGCACCATTAAAATCACATAAGAAATTAAGCCACATGCTCATATCCAGCTTCACCGCCTGAGTTAGTCTGATACGATGCGTTGGATGCCTGACACCACAAGTCAGATCAATCAAACGCCTAAGAAAAGCCCTACCTGGCAAAATTACTGAACATGCAAAATTCAATAAACCAATAAGAGATTGCAATTCTCGTAAAGTAGCTTTTTTACGTTTTAAAAAATCTGATAAAATGTCCTTACATCGGATCAATTTTTCCTCAGGTAGCCTCCCCTCAAAGCGGACAGCATCAAGCTCAATCCCTGCAAAAGATATAATCTGACTAGGTCCACAAGTCTTTTCGGGTGCCATGGGAACATTTAGATAATCACATAGATCCAAAAAACAATCTAGTTGTAACTTACAAAGCTGCTGTGATGGAGCAATAATCAAGAAATCATCCAAAAGATGCAACAATAATGAAATACGAAATTTTTCCTTTGCAATCCACTCTAACGAAGTACTAAATCTTTCAAAAGTTTTACAGGAACTGGCACAACCCATAGGCATACATTTATCATAAAAGTACTGGTTTTGCCAAAACATTCCTAAAAGATGATAATCCTCTTTCCGAATAGGTATTATACGAAAAGCACTCTTAATGTCTGTCTTAGCTAAGAAACTATTTCTACCTGACCTTTTAATTAATGCTATAGCATCATCAATTCGTGCATAGGTTACATGACTATCCTCTACCGAAATACCATCGTTTACCGATTGGCCATAAGGATAAGATAAATGTTGAATAAGCCGAAATTCACCTTGCGTTTTCTTAGGCACCACACCCAAAGGCGAAACTCTGAAATTTTTAAAAGGTGGCAACTTAAAAGGGGCCACCGATACGACCAGCATCAATCTCCTTCTTAAAATATTTCTTTACCACATCAGGGTGTTGCCTTGCCGAAATCAAATTATTTGCAAATGCTGTCTGTTCAAAACCCTGAAAATGTATTGGAAAACCCTCCGAAAAACCTTGTATCAAAAAATTCTTTTCAGTTAAAGAGTAACCATCTAACAAATAAGCCAGTCTATTTACTTTGACTGGAGTTGGTAGATCTTGGCTGGACATGACTTTGCTGAGCACTTGAGGCACGAAAATTACATTTCGATGCAGGATGATTACGTTGACATTTGAAGCATGAATGCTTATATGAACAACCTGAACAAAATTTACCCAAATGATACTTTCGACAAAAACCATAAGGTACAAATCCCACACTCCTGTCAACTGAATTAAGATTTATCTTACTTTGCCTGCTCGAAAAATTCTGTGCTCTAATCCATAATTCCCAGTGCACAGCACCCCATGGCATCTCAGCAGGGGATTGTTGTTTCAAATAACGAAAATTATTATCATAAAATTTCCAATTTGCCCCTCGTCCTGCCAGATCTCTCACAACTTCCACATACTTCATTAAACCTGGTGCCTCGGTTGGATATTTAGCTGTATAAACCCCCACAAATATTTAAAAAGCTGTTAACCAAGTGTCGATGTTTACAATTGGCCTTGCCTTATTAGTTGGTTCTAAGCATACACTAGGTAAGTTGTCAGTTGCTGAATTATTACCACTAGCCCACGTTAACTGATAACGCTGAACAGAGGGTGAATTATTTAGCAACAAACCAAATTCAATATACTCATGTGCCCATATTTTTGCTTTTAGTTTTGCAGGCACCCTTGCATCTATAGGAACACTCATTGGCTTAAACATTCTCTCTGGCTTAGAAATAAGTGGCAATAACTCAGCAGCCCCAGGTGTCTCACCTGCTACTGACTGTACAACCGAAGCTATAGACCCCTGTACTATAGCCTCGGCTGCTCCATCCTTATCTCTTTGAACATTACGAGGTACTACATCATTAACAATGGATGACTCATTCAACGACCTCTCAATCATCGACCCCTGTGGTACCGTGGTTTTGCTAATGGCTTGGATGACAGCTGTTGTTATCTGACTTATGACTTCAGGAGGAATAGCTATTGCTGCAGATGATGAACTACCAATATTCAATGCGGTACTAGCACCCTGCACATTTGATCCACCATGAACTGAATTAGGCTCTGTGTTACTTACATTTTCTGCCATCATATCACGTTCAAGACTAACCACATCAGAACTTGCTGCTACAACCTGTGTACTTGTGCCTGTCATGCTATTGGTTGGTAAAGTTGTTGCTGCTGTATTTTCCCCTGGAAATACCATATGCGTTGAAGGCCTCACATTACGATTGCTTCGTCTGATGGGATTCACTCTCTGCCTGCTATTCCTTGTACGTGGCATTCTGTAAAAATTTCTATTACAAAACAACTATATGGCCCTCCATATTGAAAAACAAGCATGTTAATATCATTGATAAATTTCAATGAAATATTATTCAATTTAAAATTGTGCAGATATCAGCAATGATTATACTTTTTTGTAATGAATATTCAATTGACTAAAAATTACTGCCATGGGACAGATACAACCTTTGCTAATATCTATTTTTTAATAAATATTAATTTTAATAAATAATTCACTGTCATTGTAAAAATATACACATTAATATTAAATAATTTTCAATAAATAATAAATCTAAATAAATAACTCACTGACAATGGAAATATATCAGCAGTGATAAGAAATATTTTGTAATAATAACATTGAATAATAAATAAACTTCAATAAATAATTCACTAAATAAGTATCACCTTTGATAATGATATTTGGTTGATTTCAATGCAATTCATAATCATACTTCTTTTCGTAAGATATTTCTCCATCGTTGAGATCTTTATGTGTGTGTTTTTAATTTAATTGTTGTAATCATGGATAATAAATGTTGTAATTTTTTGATTTGTTATTGTATTGCAAATTTGTCGTCATTACTCTCATCTGCAAGTTAAAATTTCAAAAGTTCATACTAGCTATTTTGTAACGAGTTACGCAGTATTCACATTTGATAATTAAAAATGCACAACAGTTTTAGATAACTAGATTACCAATAAGTAATTCATTACACATTTCACCAGAAAAATGAAATTTTTGTTGATTTTGATAACATTTTTGCAAACGTAAAAGAGCGTAAAGCGAGAAGCGCGCGCGGATTTGTTTACAACTCAAAGAAGCCATGTCAGTGCTTTACTAACTTCTCATTGGACAATCAATTTTAATTGACAAGTGCTATTTTTACCATGCATAACAACAACTGGAAGCCAAAAATTCGGTCGGATATTTTTCGCATTTTTGTGCATATTTCTTGGGTATTATAAAATGTTGTCGCATGCATAAAGATTTGAATATTTCAATTGATTATATGATTATTTGATCATAAAAAGCAAACATAGCAAAAAAAAAAAAAAAAAAAGAGAGAGAGAGAGAGAGAGAGAGAGAGAGAAAATTATCCCGCACTTCTCACTTTTTTTTGCTATGTTATTTTCTTTTCATGATTGTTTGAATTGATTCATTCATTCATTAATTTATTTATTTGTTTACTTTTTTATCTATAGTCTTTTTTGATTGATTGATTGATTGATCAACAATTTGATAATTGGTTGTGAATGAACAAATGAATGATTGAATGAATAATTCATTTCATTAAATTGGAGCTCCGCTATTAGGTTTACCTAATTGTTATATTATTTACAAAGGACCCCATTAAAAGTAAGCTTGTAAGCTTGCGTACGTTATATTTCATAAAACACTAACTAATATGTTGGTATTACGTAATAATAGAGTGCAAATATAATACTTACGTTTAGTTAACTGAAAAGTACTTAACTGGACTTTATCTCGTTGAATAGTGTTTGGTTGACATAACAATTGACATTCTTTAAGTGACTGTTTATTTATTTATTTTTTCTATTTTGCAAAGCGTGCGTATCATTGAAAGCTTCAGTCTCAAGGTTTTTTCTGAGGAAACTGGCAGCATTGTTGTTATTAGTTATTTTGGTGCTTTTTCCAGTTTGTGTCTCTGCATTCATTGGTATAAGCAGACTGGGAACAATGGAAAAACCAGAACAGTTAAAAAACTCTGCTGAAAAAGTCTTTTTGTATATTTGATACTACAGTACTGATACTTAACTTTTGGAAGGCAAGCCATTGCACGAGTTATTAATAAATACTAGTATTTTGTGTATACCTTTTATTGAGTTATGGGTAGAGCCAGGGGCCGCGAAGAGGGAGAGGCTCCAGGGGGCTTTTATAGCTAATCTTTTATGACTTTTCGGGTCATGCCATTAAAATAAATTTTCTGATTATTTTTCAACAACGTTAGAACAAAAAAGTCTGAAGTTTTCATAATTTCTAAAACATCTTGCCCATTTTTTTTAAAAAGCAACATTAACAATAAAAAAGTCAAAAAAAAAGTTAAAATACCCCCCCAAAACGCTGAATAGCGCATTTTGGGAGTTGAAAAATATCGGACCCCCCTATGGTTTACAACTGCCTTTGGCTGTTATTAGCCTTTCTACGCTTTGGGCTCCTGTTGCTATATATCGATCAAAACGAGCTGGGATTGCTGTGTTATTGTAGGCGAGTGTACTTTTTTGTAATGAAAAAATAATTCGTCTCATAAAATAGTTTTTGTTCCTTTTCCTCTTTAAGTTAGTTTGCAAAAATATTGTAATTTAAAAAAAACTTACATACCATTTATCGATGCCACAATAATGTACGCCATGCATGATCAGCTTCGTTCTTTTTCGATGGGTTGCCTGTGTCATTTTATGGGATGGATTTCCTGTGCAATTGTAACATTCAAGTGGGGTTCCTGTTGTTTGTGTCAAAATGGCGATCGAATTTGCAAAACTTATATGAAGGTAAATGTGCTTTTTTGTAAATAATGATCATTCTTATGTTTCATAAAATAGTTTTTGTTCCTTTTGCAAAAATATTGTGAAAAAAAACTGCTGTAAAAGCGTGTTTTAATAGAATAAAATCTCATGTTAGTTTTCAGTTTATACGGTAGGATCGGAGATAAACACGCGCTTTGCAAAAGATAATTTTCTTCAGTGTAATTTTTTGGCAAAAATCCTGGAAATATCAAAAGCAATAATACTGTTTCGGTGTTTCGGTGTTTCGTTTCGGTGTTTCGCTGTTTCGGTGTTTCGTTTCGGTGTTTCGTGGTTTAGTACTGCCCGTAAACCTTGCAGCTCCACCAAGTTATTAATCACAAATCCATTTTCTAAAGATCCGAAACTATAAATAATCTCATGTTTAAAAAGAACTTACCTAAAAATACAGAAAACAGTCAAATTGCCCTAGGGAAAGAACATAATACTACCAGCCAAGAACATAACCATGGGCTTATCAGTTTGATAAAGACTAAGAAAAGATTGCAGATGGTTTGCAACATACTGGAAGTAAGTAGAGCTTACATTTCATTAGAGGATCATTGGTAGCTTATTTGACGGTTGCATATGACTTGTTGTCTGGGTTGGCAATTCTCTTCTCTTTGACAGCTTTTGCAAAAGCTTCAATGCTTTCCCATAGTTGTAAAGCCCTTTCACAGACTGGGATATTTTCCAGCCACCTGTGGCCACAAAATGTTCGAGGCATCAATAAGCTTCTTGTGATCTTTGTGTAATCTTCTCTTCGAGCAGGAGCATCTTTAAAAAGTCGAAACAGACTTGCAAAAATAGATGCAATATTCCATCCAGATGATGTAGCTCCTGTTTTAAAGCTGTTATGGACAACATGAAGACCACAGGATCCAATATTGATAAACTTGTTATCAAAATCTTTAAATAGTTTGTCTTTAAAAAAACCTCCAGTTTACAATTGGCCCATCCATACTTATATGAATCATTTGATTGATGGGAATACCACTTTCCAAAACAGTCGAATCAAAATGCTTTACCATGCTACCAGCATAGTATGTCCTAAGTATGAAGAAAAATGCATTTGATTTATCCAGTAAAAACCCAAGCCCGAACATTTCCGTAATTAAACGCTGTTCGGAATAAGAACGTATTTGCTAAATCAAAAAAAGATACGTGTGTTTTACTATATGAAATTCACGAAATGTTGTATCATTGGTTAGTGAATATTTATAGATTGAAGGGAAAAATAGATTACATAAAAAAGAAATATTTGAAGTACTCCAGCTAAGACCACAAAATAGTTTTTTTCACAAATACTTAAATCATGTTAAATATGCAATTTATAATTACCTAAGAACTCTGATCCCAAATATCGGGATACAACTTGATTGTCTTTCCAGTATCGTATGTGGATATCCATTTGCTGCTGTTGTGTCTTTTTATTAAGACTCTCATCGAATAGTATGACAAAAGAGTTGTTCACCTCGTTCTTGAACAAACCAATAAAGTCTTCAGCCAAGCCAAACACTGATATGTAGGCAGTCTCTTTTTTCTCCGCACGTAAAATTGGCTGTCGGGGAAACATTTACTTAAATATCGCCGCTACATGTTCATTAGACTTGTTGGAGTTGTGAGCAGTAACAGTTTGTAGTGTCCATAATATTTCAGCCTTCGAGCCATCTTCTTTTAAGAAATAACTACCAATTTGACCTCGAGGATGTGGTTGTGGAGCATTCACTTGAAGTGGGTGAACAACCATGCTTTCTAAAGTGTTTTCACCGTTGAACTCAGATCTCTTTGACGTTTCTTTATCATTCCCTTGTGGAACTAGAATAGCTCCAATAGTAGCTCCAGACACAGACACCTCACAAGTTGTGTGCTTTTCACTTTTCATGTGAGATTTCAAAGCACTTTCCCCCACAGCTCCAACATCAAATATCTTGCTGCAAATACTACATAACGCCTTGTATCTGTCTCCTTTAAATTCTCTAACCCAGCTGTAGTCTTCAGTAGACAGCCACTTGCGATTAAAGGCGTATTTATTCTTGCCCATCGTACCATGAAACTTTTGTTTTTAAGCCACAAGAAACGAAAACATCACAAAAGCACAATGGTTTCTACAAGATATTGTGTAATAGTCAGGTCCCAGGTAACCTCGGGCAATTTTCTCCATCTAGTCATGTGACATTTTGCCCTCACTTGGTCCATATTATTTTATTTTAGCATGAAACAAATAATAATAATAATAATGACTTTATTTAAACTGCAAAAGATGTGTCAGCGTGATAACAATCACGCTGGTATTAATACATGAGCAGTAAAATATAAATATGATCTATATATATGTATATATATATAAATTGAACAAATGTTGGGGATTGGCTGAGATTCGTCAACATTTAATTTGGCACTAACGTTTCGGCTTACGCCTTCATCAGAGTGCTATTTACCATTCAGTGCCTCATCAGGTAATTATCTAATTATTGTTTTCGTTACAAGTGTAGAAAAATCTGTGGGAGGCTAAGACGTCTGGTATCTAGTATGTAAAAAATATTACTTAAATGAACTCATAGTTGTGATATCAGAACTCTTAACCTATCCGTTTATTTAAACCGAATGGTTGAAATGTCTTCATCTTCACGATCCAAAATCGTTCTCTTTCTCTGAGGATATCTTTCTTGCGATTAATATCCAAATCGACCTTTTTTATCTGTTCTATACGTATTATTTCTGTATTCGTGTTGAAATTATGGTCATTGTTAATGAAATGTTCTGCAAGTTCGCAAGACTCCACTTTAGTTCTTACGTGATTTCGGTGGTTGTTGAGTCAAATGTTGAATGTTGTTTCGCACTTTCCTATATATTGTTTTTGACACTTTTTACATGTTATTACATAGATTACCCAAGCTGATTGACAGTTCAAATCGTGGAAGATTTTATATTCATTACCGCTAGATGTACTTTTAAAAGTTTTAGTAGTAGGGATAACTGTGCACCAGCTGCATCTTGGTTTATCGCATGGTTTGCAGCCATAGTTAGTGACATTTATTTGCGTGGTTACTTTTGCAGTGATTAACATGTCTTTCAGGCTTTTTGGCCTGCGGTAAGCGACAAGTGGTGCATTTTTAAAGATCCTTTTCATTCGTTTCTTATGTTGAAGGATGTCCCACCTTTTGTTTAATAATGTTCCTACTTTTTTAAGTGCGGATTATAGGTCGTGATGAAGCAAACGCGGTTATTTGTACTTGATCTATCTTTGCTTTGAAGGGCTTCTTCTTGTGTCATAGACAAAACTTTTTTCATTGACTCTAATGTGGATTCCTTCTCATAACCTGAAGCTACGAAATATGAGCAAAATTGTTCAATTCTTTCACTTAGAGTTTCATTATTACTACAAATTCGGCGTAAACGTAAGGCTTGGCTAAATGGGATACTTTTCTTTAGGTGTGGTGGATGCGCTGATTTCCAGTGTATATATGAGTGTGTATCTGTTGGTTTCTCACATACGTCAGTTACTAGGTAATGGTTGGTATCGACCTTTATGGCAACATCCCAAAAGTTAATTTCTGTCGGTGAAATTTCGTATTCAAACTTAATGGTCGGGTGTACGCTATTAATGTAATTGAGGAATTCCTTTAATTTAGTCTCGGAGTTTATCCATATAAGAAAGATGTCATCAATGTATCGTTTCCAGCAACTCATAGAACTTTTCCAAACGCTCTGATAAATGAACTGTTTTTCAAATTCTCCCATGTATAAATTAGCGTAATTAGGAGCTACCCTTGTACCCATAGCTGTGCCTTTAATTTGGAGAAAATTTTCATCGTTAAAAGTAAAGTTGTTGAGTGCGAGTTCCATCTCAAGTAACTTACATAAAGTTGTAGGCGATGGATATCTCTGGTTGTTGCTGCACAATGCTTGGTAGGTGGCAGCAATACCTTCAGTGTTGTCAATGTTCGTATAGAGACTTGAAACGTCCATTGTTACTAGTAACGCATTTGGTGGTAATTGTGGATGTGTTCGAATAAATTTGATGAAATCTGTAGTATCTTTTATATAGGATGGTAAATCCTGAGCTAGTGGTTTAAGAAATTCATCTAGAAAAGCTGAAATATTTTCTGTGTGGTATCCGACAGAAGACACCACAGGTCGCCCTGGGTTGTTTTTCTTATGAACTTTTGGTAAAAGACTATTGGTGTTCGCGATTTTAAAGGCCGGTACACACTAGGCGACAAGTCGCAGCAACTTGTTCCCGCGATAGGTCGTAGCGACAATTTAACCCGTGTGTACTAGGTATTTTTGGCGGAAATATTGAACCAATGCACACTGAGACGACATGTCGTGACGACAAGTCGCTGCGACTTGTCGCCTAGTGTGTACCGGCCTTAATGGTCTTAATAGTTTAGTTGTTTTGTCGTCAAGTTCACCGATTTCGTTGAAATGTGTGATAGAATTGTTGACTTGGTCTTCATGTTGATTGGTTGGATTGTTGTCTAATTTGCAATAAAAGTTTGTGTCTTGTAATTGCCTGTAACCTTCCTTTAAATAGTCCTCAATACTTTGTATCACCACTGCCCCTCCTTTGTCCGCTCTTTTGATAATGATATCTTTTCGATTTTTGAGTTCTAAAATGCTTCATATTCGTCTTTACTTAAATTGTTTCTTGCTGGAAAATTCTTATTTTTTGCTTTCCTAAATTCTTAACTTAATGTTTCAATGTATGCATCAATGATTGGCTGATTGGGTGCCTTAGGAACATACTTTGTCTTACTTGTATTAAGTTTTTCGAGGACTGATCTTTTAAATGGTGGAATATCGTCATCGCCGTCAGATTCGGTGTCAGATGATTTGTTGGAAAAGAATTCTTTCAGTATAAGTTTCCTTTTAAATTCACGAATGTCTTTATGAATTTCAGAAGGATAATAAGGAGTTGGACAAAAACTTAAAGCTTTTTGTAGTAGTGTTGCTTGAAATTTAGTTAAAGGAACAGAAGATAAATTAATTACACGTTTTGCCAGTAGATTGTCTATAACGTTTTGTTCAGTGTTGGTTATTTGCGACGACCTGGCGCGGGTCTTTGGCCCTTGTCTAAAAAAGGCTTCTCTTTGTTTTGAATAGTTGGTTTAGAGGATTTTTTGAAGTTTGTTTTAGTAACTGTTTCACTCGCCTGATTAGATTCTTTCTTTTCGTTCCTTGGTACTGGTCTGTTTTGATTACCAAGTTTAGACTGGAGATGGCGTTTAAGTACCAATGCGGTGGTTTTTTGTGCCTTGTCATCCAATGCCTTATCTCTTGATAGTTTGCGCTTTCGTCTCAGGAGAAGTTCTTGCTCTTTGTCTTGTAGGAGATCGTCAACTTCTTTCATATATTCCTCTTCATCTTTAGTAGAGAGAATCTTGGTTATTTCGTCGTCTTTCTTCTTAATTTTTAAATATATATGTTATAATTAGCATGTTAAGATAAGTATAAAATTTACATAATGTTTACATTGTTGTATAAAAAAAAGTGGTACTATTCAGTGAAAGAAGATTACATTTTTCTCGCATCCACTGAGTGCAAGTTTTCCGATCTTTCTTAAGGATAGTTCATAGAGCTTGATTTTGGAGCCTTTCTAACTTATCATTCATGGCTTTAGAGCAGTCAATCCAAATTATTGATGCATAGTCGATAACAGGTAATATCGTCTGTTTGTATATCCTGAGTAGTACCTCTTGAGACAGAAAATGTGACATTCTGTTTAATAAACGTAGTTTTGGGTATATTTTGGTGCATAAAGAAGTAAGGTGATTGTTCCATGTCAGGGCACTGTCGATATCCACACCTAGATATTTAACAGTTGAAACTTCCTTTAGCTGTTTGTTTCGTAGCTGAAGATCGATCTCCTGATGATTTTAGAGCATGGACAGAACCAATTTTCATTGCTAATGATTAATCAGGATTTGGTACCATACAGTTTTCGGATGGCCGTTGGTCAATGTTTTCGAGGTCGCAGTTAACAGAAGCCGCAGCGGACATAGCATTAGTATCACTCGCGTGTAGTTCAGTGTCATCTGCGTACAGAGTACAATGTGATCGCTTTATAGACGATGAGACTCCATCGAAATGAATAGTGAAAAGTGATGGTCCAAGGACCGAATCTTGAGGTACTCCGTATTGCAAACTCAATTCTTCAGACTTTGTATCTTTATAAATGACGAATTGCCTGCGGTCTGTGAGATTGGTCTTGAACCAACTGTAAGTATTACCGGTGACACCTGCTTCTTTCAGTTTAGATAGCAATATGTCATGGCTGATGACATCAAATAAATCCATATTTTCTGGTGTGAGGATTTTGCCTTAGGAACCAAAGTATATGAACTCCATATCGATGAACAAGAGAATTGTCAGTGATGTCAAACAACTGTCCTGTGATGCGCAGACTAGCTGTTTTGAAGGATTCTATGCAACCCTTCAAACATTCAAAAAAGTCTTGTTTTAGTAGTGCAAGGGATGACTCGACCCCCTTTTTGTTGTTTTTTTTGGTGTTTTTTTTAGGGTTTCAAGGTAGGTTCGGTGGGTTGACTATATAACGCGCGCAATTTGAAATTTTTATCACAAAACATTTTTTTATATTATAAAGTTCTTATATCTACGAAGAAGATACTGAAGAAAATGGGAAGTTTATTGAAACTCGGTTCTAGAGGTTATCATGCTACCGTTAAGGACTTCAATGGACAGTTAAGATTCCACATCAGAAAGCATATTGAACTCGAAGGACTGAAAAATATACCAACAAAGTATGGAGTGGCCTTGAAGATAGAAGAGTTTTAAGAATTCAAAACAGTGTTGATTGAAACACGTTCTATGACTACACAACCAGGATATAATTCTGACTATCTTGCAGACAGCTTAAAATAAAATAAATAAGCACAAAATCATGTTTCACGGATTTGTTTTATGATTTATGATTTTATTTTAACTTTGGTTTGAGCATTTTAGTTGTACAGTTGCTTAACAATCAATGTTAAAATATCAAACGAAATGTTTGTTTGTTTGTTTGTTTTTCGAAAAAGTATTTTCAGTTTCTGACTGAGAAAAGAAAGAGTTTAACCACACTTTAATCACAAGAATAATCAATGTATCAGACTTGAAGAAATCAAAATTGTATAATTTCATGGAGCTTGCTTTGGTAGAACTGATTGATAGGACGTAGTAGAACGTTATACTATTAGACCTTTTGTAATTAAGACAAATGTCCTATGTCCCAGGACGTCCTACTTAGCAAGGCCATGGATGAAATTAATGAGCTCTCAAACAATGGCTATTGTATAGCGTTGTATTTTACCCGAAAAGAGATTATTTTCAAAGAAAGCGGGCATTTTTCATTTTGGCTTATTCAAGAAATATTTTGCGTTGAGAGTTTAAAATATATGAGCCGAAAATTTGATTAAAAAAAACTGAAACAAAAATAAAACCTTCATTAACAAAAGAAAGAAAGAAAGATATACAACAAAATCAAACGTAACTTTTTACAAGTTGTTTAAAATAAGTATATGAGTAAATAAGTATATGAGTCGTGACAACTTAAATAGGGTCTAAGGGTTTCTGAACTGAGAAACATTGACTTCGAAAGAAAGAAAAGTGAAAACCGAAAAAGATGTGCATCAAAGGGGTCTTCGCCAGCTAGACCCCTTTTAAGTTATCACAACTCATAGCGGAGCTCCGCGCGGGCCAAAGGCCCGCGCAAGCGGAGCACCATAATTAAGAAAATATGGTAAACCAACGAGCTCATTTGAAATCGACCACAGGAAGCCCGGAATTCAAAAATACGTACAACGTCCGTCCGTACATACATACATACGTACATACATACGTCCGTACGTGTACACTCACGCGCAAACTTGCTGACCAGTTTTGGTGAGCCGAAGTTTTGGCGCCAAAACTTTGACAAATTTTAGACTCGTGACATAGGAAATTTGCTGTCCTCTACACACTACGCACACAAAAGTATTTAGCAAATTATTTTCAGTTTACTAAAACCTTAAAAAGACTGGTTTTCACTGTTTAAAACTAAAAAAAAAAAATTCTTCAATGGACAAGAAGAAAGAAACTGGTAAAGCTAAGCCGCTTGTTAAAAGTGACTGTTTTGACCGGGTAAAAAAAAAACAACAACAACAACAAAGACTAGGAAAAGAAAAACGAAGGACTTTCTACGAAGAAAAGCAAAGCGAGCTGAGCGAGAAAGAAAGCGTCAACTGGCAAGTGTAGAAGAAATTTTACCTAAGCAGATAGTAACTGGTCAACAAAGACAATCATAGAGAACTTTAGCGATTCATAAAAAGACAATTTTAATGAAGGAGGAATACCCAGAAAAAAAGCAAAAGGAAAAGGACATGATACGAAAAGACTGAAGGCGCTCCAGGATTCATTCAACTGAGTCAAATGGCTTTGGAAAAAGAAAAAAGCAAGAGCTCAGGAGTCATCTGTCTCTGGTAAGAAGCGAAAGCGTAGTATTATTTTTGCTTTAATTTAATCACTAAGACAGAAAGAAAAATTTACAAAAATGAATCGATTTTATTTCTCAAGCAAGGACAGTGGTCGATTCGATGCCGCGTTGACATAGCAACCACAAATCTGTCGTAGAAGAAAATGGCGGACTACTCGTGTGGAGTGTCGGCTGTTGTTAACGTTGGCTGTAAAAGCAATCCTTTATGGATTAGCACAATTATTTCAATGGCCTTTTGTTCTTTGTAAATTAGCATTATCACTGGAGAAGTGCAGGTTAGTGGTTTCTCTCCAACAGTACACTTTTATTTCTGAAATTCTCTTCGTGAAGTCTTTCTTTAGCCAAGTTTTGTTTATAAGCTTGTAGAGTAAAATGTCTGTCTTTAAAATCATGTAAATTTATTTGCCGGCTGATTACGTTCTAAATGTTCAATTTAAAATGCTCAAAATGTCCTCATTAGTTTTGAAAACAAAATTACTCAACACTCGCGTTTCTAGTTTTTCTGTAGTTGAGAAATTATGTTTGAGAATTGACTTGAAATATATATCGCCAAGGCAATATTATGCAATTTGTTAAAAAAGCCACTACTTAAGTTTTGGCATTTTTATTTGAGAAAATAGCTCAAAGCAGCATTTAATTCATTTTGAGAAACTCAGATAAGAGATTAGTCATAATGTTCAACAACATGAGTTTATAGTGATGAGCTGTTATTGCAAAGTATATTTACAACTGAAACCATTGGTTTTCATTCTCACTACATCTGTAATAATGAGTATGAGGGTAAACAAATTACATTTATGGATAAGTGACATTGATAGATACTATTTACTATTTAGAACAATATAGTGCTGATCCAACAATGGTAAACAATGCAGTTAGCATAAAATTGTACTATTTAGCATTGCTAATCTTTGACAGATTCATTGTTTTTACATAAACATATCTCTAACTAAAATTAAACTTTAGTACATAAATATAATTTCCATCAATTCTGTCATATTTCATGGACATAACCAACCACTACAGCAACAATGTTTATCTTAACTAAAATTATAGCTATATTTGGTTTGTGATTCTCCCATTGTGTGAGCAGATATTTTACAAGTTACAAGTCTTACAAGTTAAGATTTTTCATTTTTTTTAGCATTTAGATTTGTATATCAACAAAATAAAGCAATATGGCAATATTAGCTTAAAACCAATGTTTTTAGACAGTGGAGGCTAATTTGGCTCAAATCCCACTTGACTACTGCATTGTTTTAAAATTATTTCTCTTTTTGACATTAAATTGAACATTGAATTGTTTTCTCATTTTTTTTATTTGCTCAGTTTTTTTATGTTAAATTAGATTTTTGTTTGTTTATTTGTTAGCTGTAATCTATATATCAGTGTTTTGCAGCTTATGTGTGTTTGTTTAGTATTTTTTTATCAGAGACTGTAACAGTTATATTTGATATTGAAAAATAAATGAAAAAATGCTGCTTGTATTTGATAAGAGAGGCAGAGGAAATAACCCCAAATGGCCAAATATGTACATGGTAGTTTCATTAATTCTTCTTAAATGGTGGAATTTCATATATGAATTTTGCATTCTGACACAAAGTGAATTTAGTGGTCTTCCAATTTTCATTGCATTTCACAAAGTCAATAATGTGTGCTAAGTCATTTTGTTTGTTTGATTCTTCACAGGTAGAAATGGCAATTTTCCTGAAGATACACTGGGCATTTGTTCACTATTAAAGACCACAAACATACAAATTGATATTTCTCTTATATCTTTATAATACAATTGTATTTTAAAGATATAAGAAATAATGATCTCTCAAAACAGGTTTCAAAACAATGTACAATTTTAACTGAATTTAAAATATTATTTTCTTGTTTTTAATACAAAGCAGCACATATTATATTGTTACATAGTTATTATAATAATGTGAAGAAGTTATTTTGTAAATTGTGACTCATCATTTCTTAAAAAATAGAAATCATGAAATATGCAAATGACTTTGCTATTTACTAAATCAGTATTTCAACAAGACAACCATATCAAGAACAGCTATATCTATAATAATATGATCAACCTAATTTGAGTTTTGTTGTTAAATGTTTTTACTGCTCTCAATCCCAGAGTAAAATGTGTTTGCAATGGATGGGCACTATGTTTCAACATAGTTGTTGTTTTTCCAGGCTATTTATTTATCGAACGGTTGTTCATATCAGCCAGGCACTTGTAAATAATTTAAATTATAATTATAGATTTAATTATAATTTTTACTTTACTGATTTGTTGTAGCTGTATTAATTGTTGTAGGCAATAAAGACTACAAATACCATCCATATTTGTTGGTGTTCTGATAAGCAAAGGCTATCAAAGTGACATGGTGCATTAATTCATTTTTGTGCAGAAAGGAAGGGGGAGGGGGTTAATAGCTGAAAGAGGGGTAGGTGTTCAGGTCATATTTCTGTAAAACACTTAACATTAAAGTTGCTGCAAAAGAAGCATTTTTGTTTTGCCACAAAAACACATTAAATTATATAACATTGTGATCGCAGCAATCAAAATTATCCGAATAATTATATTGATTTTAGCCATATTTTTGGAGCTCCGCTATTAGGTTTACATAACTTTTATATTATACTAATGCACTAGTCAAAGTAAACCCCCACCCCCCCCAACCCGGGACGATGTGGGGGAAATGTGGGGCTTGGGATCACTTTTACCAAGCAATAACGCCCAAGGGGGTGGGGATAAGGCGAAGATTTGACGGGTGTGCTAAACGGTGGGGTCTATAGGTCGGGATTGGTCACATACACGGTCTTCAGCTCGGCTTGTAGTTAATAGATCTGGGAACGAATATTCGTTTTAGAGGAGGCCTGGAACTCAATAGGCTTTTCAAAGATGGCTGACTACTCTGGAAAAAAGGCAAGTATTGAGTTGAGTCCTGTATTTTTGAATTCAATTTCTTCGTTATTTTTATTAATTCACTAAGAATTTATAGCTTGTTTTAAGAAGCGTTTTTTTAATAAAGTGTATGGAAACAATCTGAATAGTGTTTTGGTTTAAAACGATAAGCAAACTAATAATTTGAGCTAAATCAGTTGTTTGACTTCTTTAGCAGATAGTGTGAAACCTCTAGCACTTCGATCCATTTGTTTCCTGAATTTATATCCATCTATCAGTAATAAAACATGAAGCCAATTAAAGTGTGGAGCCTAGACAGAAGAAAGAAATTTGTTGTTGTATACAATGATTTTGAAGATTTGATTACGAAAGGTAACCTAGGAAATTGTACATTTTTTAGTATTTTTGTATGAATTACAGTGCAAACAAAAAATCCGTAAAAGATTAATAACTATTTTGTGCAAAATAGTGATAGCTAAATAATAGAAAACAATAGAATTAGGACAAAATTATAGTAAAATCTAGTTTTAGTACTTCTTTGCAGATTTTTTTATTTGCACTCTAATTGTAAAACCTCATGCAAATTATATATCACTGAAATATTATAGTCTTTTCTTTCCTGTAAGCTTCATAAAAATATTCATTTGATGTTTTCTATCTTATTGTCATTCAATAGCTTGTTTTATACTTTACCATTATTGCATATAATTTCTTGATGTTACAGCTCAGAAAAAGATATTTCCAAACAGTGTTGAGAAAGATGTTAAGTTAGTTTTGGAGGAAGATGGCTCTGAGATTGATGAAGACTTTCTTCCATTTGTAAAAGATAATTCAGTTGTTCTACTGATAAAAAGCAATGAAGAATGGGCACCAGTAGATGCACCAACTCAGACTAAACCAATTGAAGGTATTTAATGGTTACTTACTTGATTCACAAATTGGCAGTCCATTGTATATGTAAGCTTATGTTTGCATTATGGAGATAACAACAACAACAACAAAATTTAACTTTAATTATTATTAGAAACATTAACTACATAACTATTGGCAAAGAATACTTAGAATAGCATAGCTTATCAAGCTAAGTATCTAACATTATGAAGTTTCTTTATATAGAATAAGTACAAAAAAAAAGACATAATGACAATATAGAAAGTCTTTGAATTACAAACAGACAAAAATATGCAAAACAATTAAGAGAAAAGACAGACCAGCATTTTAATTGAGACAAATTTACAAGAATCCAAAAACCAAGCTTTGAATCTCAAAAATGAGACCCATAATAGAAAAAAGTTTAGTCATTTTGTGACTAAACTGGTACATAAAAATAGCATTATTAACATAAATGACATCTTTAAATGAAATTTAGAATTTCATAATTAAAATGACATTAATATGTGCAACGCTTCCTTTTGCAGGACTGATATTGGTTTCAATGTTGTGGGATATGTATTACCCCATACTAAAATGCCATAGGTTAGGAAAGGGTAGATTAATATCATTCGTATAATAGCTTAGTTTACTCAAAATACCTTCACCAATCTCATGTGTGTGGTTTTTACAATGTTTATTAATTGCTCAAATTTTCAAATCAGACAATTTCTATCATTGCAGTTGCTGATAATTCAGTAAGCCAAACGTCTTCACACATGTGTCAGCAGTACACTATAACCAATAGTCTAACTCTTGGCCCTCCCATTGCCTTTGATGTAAGTAGATATTTATTAAATGAAAGTGTCATTTCTCTACACCGCCGTTGTTGAACCATAATAAAACTTTCTAGACAGTGCCTTGATTTTCGAATATTCACATCTATACTTCTAGGTTCCTCAAACATTAGCAGAAACTATTTTAACTGATGAAGCTGAGATGGAAAAGGAGAGTAAACTCTTTTCCAAAAACCCAAACAGATACCAAACAGCAATGAATGAGGCTTCACTCAAACTCTGCAAAGAAACTCCATCCTTGCTTAAAAATAGAGGAAAGTTACTAGAACTAGCTCGCCAAGCTGTTCATAATAGTGGATTCCAGTATGCTAAAAAACATTCAAGATCAAAGGTTCTGGTAGAGAATAAAGATGACGACGAAAAACCTGCAAAACGAGTTAAAGTTTCAACGGAAATGAGACAAGAGCGCATTAATGAGCTTACAGACGACATCAAAGAAATTGACATGCAGTTATCTTTGTACACAAGACAGAGGGAGAAAAATATCAACAGTCATTTATACCAAGGTGCCATAAATGTCACTGAAGAAATGACCAAGTTAAAGACAAAAAAAAGAGAGAAAAATGCAGAGCTAACACTACTTCTTAAAAAAGATGCCAAAGCAAAGAACAGGAAGCCCTCTGTTGGCCACAGAGCTTGCAATCCACCATCAAAGGTTGCTTCTACATTAAGGTCCACGTCAAAGGAAAAAACATCAAATATGACACAAAAAACCTTAGATGTATTGATTATGCACGAAAGAAAGAACCAGGGCGAGGATGAGCTTGAAGAATTAATGGAAGTTCCTAAGAAAACCTCAACTACATCCTACCAATTTGAAAGTAATATTGGTGCACCTGACAAGACAAAGCATCAACAATATACCATTGAGTCAAATACTTCAACACATGCTGAAGAACAAGAAAAAGATGTGGAGCAGAGTTCTTTTTTATGAATTCCATACCAAGCCAAAAACATTCTTTGTATGCCAAGTATTTAACAATGAAACTGTCTGATCTCTCTCAGTGCAAGAAAGACGATGGTGTTTATCAATCTTTAATTGATGAATTGTCTCTTAATGATTTTATTGAGGCTAGGCAAGAATATTGTACTTCAAAGCACAATGTTGAGAATTGTTCTAAGTGTATTGGTCTCTTAGGGTCAGCAAGAGATGTTCTTGAGCTTGGTATTGTTGAGCTTTCAATCCTGTTTAAAAAACATTTTCCAGACATTAATTATGTTGCATCAAAAGCTGTTCGAAGATTAATGCAACTTCCTGTTGTCGTTGTTTGTTTAAAGTTGAAAGGCCCAGGATCACAAGTATTGTTTGTTACAGAGTCAAAGCGTAATGTCGACTACAAATCCTATGCTGAGTGGCTTAAAAAACTTGAACCTTCCAAAGTTAAGCAAGGACTAGACAAAGAAACTCTAAAGGCTCTGTGTGACTTAGCAACCACAGAAAAGGATAGATCATTGATTAAATATGCAATTTGTAAGGCACAGAACTTGGGAGCAAACCAGGCAAGAAATCAGTATGGTATTCAAAACTTTAAACTACTAGATGAGAAAATCCAGAAAGCTCTCTCAAAGGCACAAGAAATACGACAGGCGATAATGTATCTGGCCTCTGTTCAAGATAAGGCAGTTTATACCTCTTTTGGTTTGGAATATGAGGATGATGACCAGTGTAGTACATCTTCTGATGATGACTTTGCAGACTGCGAATGGGAAAGTGATGAAGACAGTCAGAATATAGAAGACTTTCCTGAAAGACTTCAAGCTCCCGATGCTGACCCTCTAGGTTGTGAAAATGCGTCTGTGATGGAGTCAAGAATATCGTTAGCAACTGACTCTCGCGTTGATCAGACCGATTCTCAGATAATTGATACGACCAAACAAAATGATCATTCTACTGGGACAATAATCGACCCTGATGCAGCATTGCAAAAAAAACAGAACATTGTAATGGATGCCCCTTCATTTGAACACTTGCTTTATATCCTGAGAGAAGTAAATTTGAATTGGTTTGCACTTGTTGGAGAGTTAAAAATCACACTTAGCCATTTTTCACCAGAGGCACTAAGTCAACTTTTACTTGATTTCACTGACTGGTTGCCATTGAGTAATCTAGATACTCAAGAGGAGACACTTGTTGAGCAATCAAGACAGTCATTTTTGGAAGTGGAAAGACAACGTATTATTAATGAACAGCAACTAACAGACTCTGAAAGTGATAACCCAGACGATTGGTTAAATATAGAAGATGTTCTTTCTGAAAAGGCACAGGCACAGATTGTTAAGCAGAGAGCTATCATAAAGCGAAAGTCCCAAAGAACAATAGCTAAACGCATAGCAGAAATGTCAATTCTCAAAAGAAAAGTTCCTAAGAAAGTGTCTCGAATCGTTCAAAAGTTTCCCAACATAGGAAAGGATATCGAAGAATTTGTTCAGTCAAAACGAGTTGGTGCAGATGCCTGGCGAAGGACTGGTGTTTATACATTTTGTGGTTATCAAAAAAGAGGCCCCAAAGTAACCTATCAGCGAATACAGAAGCATTTGGAGCAAAAGTATGGAACAAAAATTAGTTACGGCACAGTTGTTCAGCTGAGTGTTATACGAAATAAGAGAAGGATTTCATCGAAGAGGTATAAAGGAGTAGCAAGAGTCACATGCAGAAGGGCTAGGAAAGGATTCAGTATAAGACTAAATCCCGACGCCCATTGGAGTTGCGCTATGTATTCTATGTTGGACCATGTGCAGCTTACAAACGGAAAGGATAAGCTTATTCTGAACAGAGATGATGCAAGTGGGTTTCGCTTGGATACTACCACAACGCACAAGCAGCATAAGTCATTTTGTTTAACAGAAAACCCTGAGCTGACAACTCGTACAGACTACGTCAACAAATACTCTTCTACCTTGCAGACATCATCATATTTATTCATGAGCACTAATACAACTGCTGAACAATGTATTGGAGTTGTTAAAGCCCAAGGAATACATGAAAAGAACCCAGCACAGCATGCAGCTGACCTAGCTATGCTAGAAAGAGATCCAAAGTTCAGCTCCATATTTCAAGACAAATGTTTTGACTGTATACGTGTAGATGGTGCAGGAGACGAAGGACCTAGCCATTTTGAGATCCAATTTCTTTGGACAGAGCGTCATGTTAGCAAAGGAAAAAAGTGCACTATTGTCACAACACGGTACAGTGGCGGTTCATATTTAAACAGAGTCGAGCTCATGAACGGCTGTCTTGCAAAAGGACATTCAAATCTTTTCATTCCCTCAACGTTAAATGGTTCTTGTCATGGTGTTAATGGGATAGACAAGGAAAAGCTGCAACAGAATTTGGAAAGTGCTATCGACGTATACATTGATCGTGTCAATGGTACCCCTTGTGGTGGTAGTGCAATATCCCTGGTTAAGGGTGCTACAGATGACATAGCCAAGAATCTTCAGGAACGGAGGCCAAAGCTTATCACCTTTTTGAGAGGTTCACAGAAAGCCAAAGACAAGTTGAAAGAAACAGATCCAACTCTTTATAAGTATTTTGTTGAAATCTGGGACATACGAAACCGGCATATGGTCAAGGAATTACCAGAAAAGTATATATTTATGTTGCGCCCTTGTTATCAATCGGATTGTTATCACCCTGTTTGTATTAATGGTAATGAATCAAATGAAGACTTTGTCAAATTTGTCCCAATTCCCATTGCTGACCCCGAACGTCCTGGCCACTATTTAAAGCCCAAAGAAGCCTTTTCTCATATTGAACAACATGGTACTAAGGACTGCATATTTGAGCCACCAACAACTGTCATCCTGAAAGAATTCAACAACAAGAAATCCAAAGACAGTCTGGATCTTGACAAGCTTGCAAAACGAACTCTTCTCACAGTATCAGAAGTTCAGATGTGGTTGGACCATCTCCAGACTGTTTCAAAAAGAAGGAAGGAAGGTGCAGCAAAAGCAGTAGAAACAAAGAGAAAAAACAAGGCCAAGAGAAAGGGTATGTATATGTGTATTAATGTGCCTAGCCTAAAAAGAACACAACCTTTGGTAATATTAAAACTGACCATATTCTATTCTTTCTAACCAGCAGCTGAGGAACAACCCAAACAAGACAGAGCTAACTCTGATGATCAGTTTCAACATTCAGATGTTTTTTGTATTTGTGGAGGGCCTGAGGAGGGAGAGATGATTGCATGTGATAACAGAAAGTGTGAGATTGTATGGTTTCACTTTGGGTGTGTGGGGTTAACAGTTGCCCCACAAAGAGAATGGTTTTGCCCTCTATGTTGATATCATTGAAAATGTTATTAAAGAACGTTTTTGTAAATCGTTTCTGTTCTGGACTTACAGGGTGGGGGATTTGCTGTTTAATCATGCCTCACCATGTGGGGCGTTTTTCAATATTTTCCCAAGCATTTTTTCAAATGCCCCACCAATCCCCACCCTGTCCCGGGTTGGGGGGGGTGGTGGTTTACTTTGACTAGTGCATAAGCGATTCGAATAAAACAAACGTGTTTACTTGTTCTCAGGATAAGAGTTTTCCTGGCTGGTGGTAATTCCTTTAATACATGATTTGTTGTAGTTTTTGCATCCGTGAAATATATACATACATAACTAACATAACGATTATGTACAATATAGTGCTAATTTTTATTAAAGGAGCATAAAAATTGCAACACCTTTGTTAGCAAACTATTTCACGGCCTTATTAAAAGGAATCCAATGGTATAAATATATTAGTACAAAACGGCATTTAAGCTGATCAATAATATTTTATTTGAAGAGGGTCGGTACTTGGACTGTGTCACTGTAGATTTCAACGGTTGCCACTGGCAACTGTCGACTAGATTTAGGTCGGTGTGCGCGGTTGAATTTAGTACAGCGCACGTTTTCGAACCAGCAACAGCAAGAACAACAACATCAATCAACAACATTCCAATAACATCCGAAAACGACAACATCATAAGTTCAACTACAAGTGTATCAGTAGTCAGTGAAATAAAGCTGTACGAGTTGCGTTCGTAATGTGTATGTATTCATTGATCTAAATTCTACATTATAAAGTTCGAAAACGCTGTCTATCTACAGTCGGTACTGAGTCAGTTCATCGAATCGAAATCAATTTCTACAAAATATGGATCTCCGAAGCGGGAAAGTCTACCAATCGGATGTCAAACAACAAATGAAGATTAAAAGGTCGAAGCTAAAGGGAGTGATCACAAGAATAATACACGAAATTCAAGAAATCATGGAAAAGGAAGGATTTCAGCTTATATCAGAAGTAAGCGCTAAATATCACTAAACATTGTTATGAACTCGTTTAATGATGTCCATTCAATTTACCACAGAAGTTTGACAAATGAATACGACAAGGAAGAATCCCAAGAATTTTACAAGGCTGTCGAATCGAGTGTTCGTAGATGTATTGAACATATCAATAGGTGGACTGATGAACAAAGACATGCAGTTGAAGTAACTATCGCCGATCAACAAGAAGAGATGTCTGCTTTTTCTAATAATATTACACCTCAAGATTCGATAAGTAACGCAGGTCTGAATTCGGAACACTCTAAATGTACCTCTACGACCAGTCTTTCAAAACTTCTAAAAACATCTGCAAAAAGAGCTGCTTTGATCGCGGAATCGACTACTATCCAACCTCGCCAAGCATTAGAAATGAGAGAACGCTTAATTGAACAAGAAATCGTGAAAATGGACTTAGAACGTCAAAGAGCTAAACTACAGTTAAAGCAGGAAAAACAAAGGTTAGAACTAGAAGTACAGATGCGTAAATTAGAGGCACAAGAAACTGTTTATTGTAAAGTTGCTAGTCAAGTATCTGTTTCCAGTGAAACTTTCAAAGAAAACCCTTGTCGCGACAATGGAATGATCGGAATGTTGAAGGCAGACGATGGAATGTACGAAACGAAAAAGACAGACAGTGCGCCCAAACACGCCCAAAAGATGACATCAACGCCGAGAGAAAATGACCGAATGATTTCTGAATCACCCAGTGATCATGTGAACTACGAAAAGTTCATTCAAAATGACTCTGCGTGGGCCTCGCAGCAAGAACAAAGCGCACAACTGATGAATTATTTTCTCCAGCAGCAAAAGGAGCAGACCATGGCTTTGTCTCTGCCTCGCATTGAAATGACTGCATTTTCTGGTGATCCTGCTGATTACAATGAATTCGTGGCAGCCTTTGAAAACATTGTTGAGTCTAAGACTACAAGTTCTAGTGCAAGACTTTATTATCTAGTCCAATATACAATCGGTGATGTACAGGAATTGATGAGAAGTTGTCTTACGATGAAACCCGACGAAGGCTACTATAAAGCTCGCCAGCTCTTGAAGAATAAATACGGTCAAACTCACAAGATTAGCGCCGCCTAAACTGAGCAAATAAAGGCATTCCCATCAATCAAAGCTGAAGATAATCAAGCCCTACAGCGTTACGCCATTCTTTTGGAGAGTTGTAAGAATGCACTGACAAACTCGGACTCTACTAACAATCCTGACATGCTTAAAACCATCACAGAGAAATTACCTTTCAGCCTAAGGTTGAAATGGCGAGAGATTGCTGACGCTATCACTGAAGAGCAGAAGAGAGAAATTACCATCGATGATGTCACAATCTTTGTCGACAAAAGAGCGAGAGCAGCCAACCATCCGATATTCGGAAATCTATCCAGTCAAAGTCAAGAATCTAAAATGCGAACAAAGATCAGCGAAAGAGCCAAGCCGAAACCATCGTTGACGTCAACTAAAGCATCATTCGCTATACAAGGTAAATCGATCGACTCAAACCCAGTCGAAGAAGGCTACAAAACACTCACGTGTCTCATGTGTCAAGATACGCATTATCTATCTCGTTGCGATGAATTCAAAAGAAAGACTGTGGATGAACTGTGTGACAACTGCTTACAAGCCGGGCACGTGGCAGAATCCTGCCCTAAAAACAGCTTCTGCAAGGTCGACAATTGTAATATCGCACGTAAACACTCTACATTTCTACACCCAAAGAACACAAACACTTGCAAAGTTGAAACTGAAAGCAAGCCTATTGACACAAGAACGAAGGCTCAACCTAATTGTATCAACTTTCAAGCGGCATGCAACAGCACTGGGGCCGGTACATCCGTAACTGGCTTGTCTATCGTTCCTGTGAAAGTAAAGTGTAAAGAGAACAGTCATTGTGTCGAAACATATGCGTTTCTTGATTCTGGTTCGAATACTACCTTCTGCACAGAGAAGCTGATAAACCTTCTAGAATTATGCGGTAAGCCGACGGAGTTGTCTTTAACCACTATGAACTGTGACAATGTCACGAAGAAATGTCAGTTAGTCACCCTCAATGTTTATGATCTCGATGTAAGGAACTGTGTTGAATTGACGACAGTATTTTCGTGCCCTAAGCTTCCAGTGTCAGTAGAAGACATTCCTCTACAAAGTGACGTTGACAGATGGCCGCACCTCAGTGGTATCCAACTACCTGCTGTTGACGCTGAAATAGACCTTCTAATTGGTAATGACCACTGGACGAAAAAATGGATTTACTATATGCGCAAATGTGAAGTAAATTTTTAGTGCAATATTTGCTATACATTTACTCCCCCTAGTAAATATAGTTGCTATGTAACATTTACATATGCAGCAAATATGATGCAAAGGTATTGTGAAAATGTACATTTGCGTCGCATTTGAGGAGTGTAAATTTGGCCACGATTACTTTGACAATACTTGTTTCGATCATGCAATTGCTAATAAAATGGTATACTTCGTACAATACGGTTTACTGAAAATTATCGACACTCTAAAATGTTGCACTTTCGTGCCGAGTTGGGCACTCTAACTTTCATTAATTCCGAGTCTTAGTCTTTCTCAGTCCGGCACATCGTCGCTGTAATGATAAATTAGCCTATCTTATTAACGATATTAATATGAATAATAATCGAATATATTCTTGATCGCTTAGAGGGAAAAGTTTCTGGAAATTGCACACACGTTTAGGCTTGGTCCGTCTAAAGATTATAGCAGAGGATCATGGGCCGGGGACGTCTGTCCCCTGACCAGAGTGCCGTGCGTTGTTGATCTCACCTAAAAAGTTCGAAATAGTGTATTGAAATTTTTGGATTTACAAAGGCTATAAAGACCTTTATTGTTGGAAATGTCGCTTGGAGAAACTGCTAACCGAACTGAAGAAATACTTAAAATGTAAGTACGATTGATTAGATATAATGTGAAAGTCAAATTTTAAATAGTTTCATTCTTTTTTACCATGTGTTTTTTAACAGTTCAGTTCTGAGGTTTTTATCCGATTACCAACTGATATTTACTAGGTATATTTGGAATATCTGTCAATATTATTTAACGAGGCAGCTTAAAAATGTTTCTACTATGGCCCTGAATAAAATTTAGAAACCAATTTTGACTAAGTGAAGCTAAAGCGTTGTCAATTATATTTAATACAACATTTTAATATGCTTGATAGGCACTCTAAAAGCTGCTATTTTAAATTGAGCAAAAGTTTCTTATTTCTGCTTCCTGAGACAAGACAACAGACCTAAAATTAAGTAAAAAATGTTTTTGCTTAAATAAAAGATCTCTCAGGACGTAGAAATGAGAAACTTTTGCTCAAATTCATACTTAAGTTTGCTTCAGTGTCCTTTTTTGATGTACCACACTTTATTTGTACTCTATATTAGACTGTAACTATATACTAAAGTTTTTGAAAATGATTTTGTATTTTCAGGCTCCAAAATCAGTTTGAGCAATTTAATTGCAAAGACCCCCATCATACAGAGTGTGTATTCACAGATGATGTCAGGACTGAACTTCTGTCAGAGCTCACCTACATAACATATCCTGAACAGGGAGCTTCAGTTATGAAGGTCTTTCCTCGATCATCACGAAAACGAAAAGGAAAAGGACGCAAATATGTATATTGCTGTGTCAGATATAAATGTAAGATTCCATCTGAAAGTAATAAGGAGGATAGCAGGAATGATCTAGAGGAAATGAAAGTTCTTCATGAAACAGAGAGAAAAAAAAGAAAAATTGCTGAACGTGTAGCTAACAACTATTACAGAGAGTGGACGATAGAACGCAAAGAAAAAGATAAAGCCCTTGCAAATCAAGTATTTACAACTGCAATTCTACCACCTTCAATGTATATCAGAAATGAGCTTCTTCACTGCAGTGAAAACAGTAAAGAGCGGGTGATTGGTTCTGGTTCTTTTGGAACAGTTTCATTATGCAAATATAAAGGAGATTTTGTTGCTGTTAAAAGTCTCAAGATTGAGGGTGATGAGACTGAGACTGTAATTAGGAGAAGAGCTCTTCATGAAGCAAAGGTTTTATTGAATCTGAAATGTCACCAAAGTGTTCCAACACTCCTGGGTGTGAGTGTTGATGCAAATCCAGCGAAACTTATAATGCAATTTTATGGTGTTGGAAGCAAGTCTTTAACATTGCATTCATTATGCAAATCAACAACGCAGCTAATATCAAATGAAGTTCATTGGCATGATGTTATTAGACAAATTGCTGGTGCCATTGAACATGTTCACAATTGTGGATTTATACATAATGACATTAAAACAAACAATGTGGTAATTTATGAAAACAATGAGAATGTTGTTCCTGTATTGATTGACTTTGGGAAGGCATGTAGAAGAGACTTAGGAAAAACCAAATCACTTAAAACAGAAGACCAAAACCAATACCTACACAAATACAAACATATTGCTCCTGAAGTTGTAAATGGCACCCATAAGCAGTCAACGTATAGTGATGTTTACTCATTTGGCTACCTCGTCTACCAAATAGTTTCCTCTACAGCTTGTCAGCATTCAAAAGCACTCAAAAGAATCGTAAGAGAATGCTATGAAGTAAAAACATGGCACTGTAGAGCTTCACTTGCAAAGGTTATTTGGACATGTGAAAACTATATTTAAAATCTAAATAATTATTTGTCTTAATCAATGCAGTGCTTATACAAAACATTAAATACAATAATTTTTTTCAAGTTCTTGACAATTGTGTTGTTTTATGATATAGAATGATGTAACTCAGTGTCAGTCATTATTATGAGTTGGAATGTTTATTTTCTGGTTTATTTTCTGGCTAAAAATGTATACCTTCATTGACCATGTATTTCAGCCTCAGTGTTTTAGATTAAAGAAAGAGCAATTAAACTAATAGATGATAGTTATAATAATATTACATTATTTTATTTAAATTTGTATGCATTTGATTATTTCACAGTTAACAGTGTTCATCAAATCATTTCATTCAGGTTTTCATGGCAATTAGTCACTTTATTGACTTATTGTTCTTAATATATGCAGGTTTCTACTATTATCTAGTCTATTATGAAAACTTGATTACCACTGGTGCAGTTAACAATATTATATTGTTATGGTTGATGAAACAATACTAATTGATCAGAACTATATTGCACTAATTAAACACTTAAAAAACATGAGTGCAAGCCTACTCTCAAAAATCTGTTTATAATACCATATAGCAAGAATTTTCTTTTCATCAAACTTAATTCAATTCAGACTAAGCAAATTGTTATCTCATTTATAAGTAGGAGTCTGTCATATATAGCATATGACTGATTCTCTATCATTGTCATTATATATTTTATTATTATTATTATTATTATTATTATTATTATTATTATTATTATTATTATTATTATTATTATTATTATTATTTTGCTTTCACTGAGTGTCTGATATGATATTTGGTAAATCTATTCCATCTCAGCTATCATATATATATTCCAACTGTATGTTGAATATGATTGACATTAATATACCAAGTTTAGCAAACAAGCAAATTAACTATACATCATATTGACAAACCAGTTTGAACAACAAAGAGTCAAATACACATTTTCATTTTTCACTGGCTCATAATTTAGTGATCTCATTTAATAAATAGAAGTGTTGCTTTCATTATCATATTCTTATATTAGTGTAAATAATTACATTTTTCAGCTGGCAAAAGCCGCTGCCATGTAATTTTTTGAATAAACTTACTTTAATACTTATCAGTTGTGATCTTGACTACAGTTTGCATTGATTGACAGTATTTTACAGATTAACTGTTTGCATTCTGTAGACATTTGCTGGCTAAGGCTTTATCAATGTGATAATTGATTACAATTAATAAACATTCATGCAGTGGTTATCCAGCTTGTTCTAAGCTCTGGTTAAAAATTGATACATAAATAACACATGAAGAACAGTGATAATTGCCCTAATTCACTATGATGTCACATTAAAAGAACCCTCAACAATCTATTGTTTAAATGTAAATGAGCATGGTTATTGGACACAGTCAGATCAATGTAAATTCAAAAATTGTTCTAAAACCCATATTAGTCTAAGAAGAGAAGTTGAGTACCCTTCAAACTCCATAAATTTTTATTTTACGCATCTTAAAACAATTTATATCTGAACAACTGGTCATTTTAGGTGAAGTAGTTTTACTAGCAGGGAATTTTGTCAAATTTACTGTTGGATTTGGCAATCCTTTCCTCTACATAAACAAGCAGTGACATGATAGTGAATTAGGGCAATTATCATTAAAGGATATTAACCATTGCTCAACACTGAAGTTTTCTTGGCATTGGACATACAACAAGAACAGTTTCATTTTCTAGTACTTCAAAAGCAGGGACAAATTTAGAATGAATTCTCTGTAACGGAATAAAGTCAGCTGGACCCTCCATTTCATAATGATCTCGACACCAAACTTCAACAGGTGCTCCTATTGCATGCCGGCTATTGTGGGGATGGAACCATTTTACTTCAGCCAAAATATAAGATTTCCAATGACCATCAACTTCCACATTCTGACGAATGAAGTGTTCAATTACCCCTGGTCTAATGTTGGTACCACTAGTGTCAATTCTTCCATTTTGGCCACACCATGCTGCCATAATATATCCAGACCTTTGGTTTCTTGATGTTGATGAGCCATACATTTCACCAGCAACATTCACTGCCGATACAAATTCACAATGAATTGTTACAGTAGCTTCATTCACATTTTCAAGAAACGTTTTATATGATTCCTTTAGATACCGCAGTGAGTGGTAAGCAATACTCTGCTTTGTGATTGGTGATAGGCAGGTGATAAATTCTTTGCAATTAGTAATTTCCCAGAAATTTCCCTTCCTAACTGGACCAAAAGATAGCAGGCTTTCCATTATTACTGAGCAAGATGAACTGTTGCTGGTCATTTCTTGCAGCGTTCCAGAACCAGAAGATGACATTCGTTTGAAAATGTGACTGAAGTAGTCCGCAAATGCTGTAGGAAGTGGGAGTGCTTTAACATACTGTTCAGACAAAAATTTTCTCATAATCTGTATTTCGACAGACCTCTGATTTGTTGAGTACTCTCCAAGAATGCCATTAAATCTTTCAAAACTAAATAGCCAGAATGAATAAACTGGACCAAAATCTAATATGCATTGAAGAATGTGCATGTGCAGATGCATATTAGGGGTCACCTTGTTTTTACCATAGATGTTTTCAAACTTGGTACAAAAGTTCAATAAATGTACATGTCCCAATCGTGCTTTGGTTTCAGTAATTATTGGTGTACATATGTAGCTACAAGCTAGGACAAATTCACGCCAAACCTCTAAATCTTGTTTTGGAAGTATGTCCCACAATGCATATAAAGAGTAAATTATTGTCCATGTCTTCCACTGATCTGCAGTGAAACCTCCATATGAGTTTGCAATTTTTTTTGGAAGTCTTCCTACACTTGAAGGAACACTAACTTTGTTGATTTTTTCTTGTATGCTATCCAATGACTTCTTGTCAATGACTGGCTCCGATGCTTCAAGCCAAATATTTCTCATGATATGTTTTGCACTGCCAGTGAAAAGGTTATGCATTGGATCTATAATATGAAATCTAACACAATCAAAATATGGTAACATCATTAGTTCCGTAAATCGTGTTCCATATTGCTGCTCCTTGGCATATTTGTCAGTCTGTGTAGTTTGATCAAGAATCTCTTGAGCTTGTTCACGATGCTCCTCATTTGTTCTATCTGGACATGTCTCAAAACCAGAGAAGTCCATTCTCTCAGACACATTCCCAAGAAAAAATTTTTTGCACTTGGAACATCCATGGCATGAGGCATGTCCAGTAAAACCACACACCTTTCTTGCTGCAGGAACATCACAACCAACACAAAGTAATGCTGCACGAAATGTTATTACACTGTGGTCTACTTTGATCTGTACCCCCTCCCACAAAGTATTAAGTTCTGCTACAAGAGGTTTGAGGTAGCTATTTATTGTTAGTTTAGGTTCATGGGGCCCAGGTATGATTCCTACAAGTATGATATTCTCAGGCTTGAACCTCAATTCTCTTGGTAAGTTTATAAAGGCCAAGTATAGAGCACCCACACTATAGATTGAATGTTTAAATGGTTGAAACCAATCAACATTTAGCATCAGTCCATAGTTGTGTGGTGCAGCAAAAAAAGGTTTTCCTTCAACATACATAAAGTCTTTCCATACTTTTCCATCAAATATATCTGCTAGAAAACCATTGGGCACATTTCTATTTCTCCATGACTCACAGTTAATCATAAATCCTGGTCTGGCAATAAGCTGTTTCAGTTTTTCAATAATACTGTTGTAGCAGTACACCTTAAAAGGATAGAATCTTTTTCTCCCATTTTTTAAAATTACTTCTTTTAGCAGTAATTCACCACATGCTGTTCTTCTAAATAACTGGCGATGATTTTCTTGGCTTATAAAGGGACATTGTTTTATAACCGTTCTTCCAAATCTTTCAGTGAAACAATCCTCAAATTTATACAGTGAGTCACATTTTGTGCAAACAACAAACTTTGTGAATTGATCTTGGTTCAATCCCAGCTTGGTCTTGAGCAAATTAAAGGATTTTGGAAAAAGGAAGGCTAAGCTGGTTAATGCAGGGAACATTGAAGCAAGAGATTTGAATATTGCACTGATAAAGTTTATAAGAATATCCATAGCATTATCAGAAATACAACAATATGAAGCCCAAATACACAAGAAAATCATGATCCATTTTATAAGTTGAGGAAAACTTTCTTCTCTTTCAGCATTGTCATGTTCAGGTAGCCTGAGATCTTCACTTCCAAAGTCCAAATTTAAATCTTCTTCATTTAAATCCCATAATTCAGCATTAACGTCTGACAAATTAAGTGGTGGTCTCAATTCCATGTAAATAGAATCTTCTTGTCTTTCATCCACAGAAATTCCAGTAAGTATTAAATCCTCATCTTCAAGTTCATTAATCATATATCCTGTGTTCAGAAGGCAAGAAAAAAAATCAGTGATTGCTTTAGCAAAATAATTAATAAGCTTTATTATATAAATGGCTTTTTTTAAATGTTTTGATTGGCTGAGAAAAAAATTGCAAATAACTGCGTACAAACATAATATGAATATATATTAAAAGATACATGTGCAATACCATTTCAAGAGGAATAACAGGCTGCTCACGCCAACTAGCATTTCAGTTTCATCTCATCAGTCAGGGTGGCTAAACCTTCGAGCTAGCTATTTCTTAATTCTAAATTTAATATAAATTTTAATTTATTGAGGGTCTTGACGTTAAATTATGCTATCAGGAATGTGTATATAAGTAGCATTTTTTTGTACATGTATACATTTACTGTGGTATGTTCTAGCCTTAAATCTTTTTCACTTGATTAAAATTTACTTGACCATAACATTGGAAAATGTCAAAATGTCATACATTTAGTAGGGTTTGCGCTCATTCCAAATTTATTATCTAAAGCTGAACTTATCAATGATAAAACATGCAATTAGCAAAAATGATTCCAAATTATTAGATAAGAATCACTCAGGATTGCAGCCTGTGTTTGGTCATATTAATTCATTGATGTTTTTGACCACAATGAATTAAGATTCAATTGCCAAACATTAGAATATTTGATACTAATATTGTTATTATTATGTACAACACTGATAACAATGAAAAAAAAGGAAAACTTAAGGTGGTTGGGGACCATTTCAACTGTGGACTCAAATAAAATTGCTCTTGCGATAAAATAAATTCATGTTAGAGTCAAAATATGGTTGTTCTATAACATTTTGGGAAAAAAATAAAATCATAACATTAGACACAGGCCTCAATAGTTGCTAGTGCCCATTTCCACATGTCCAAACCAAAAATGGACCTCGACTTTTTTTTTTACTTTTGACATAAAGTCCAAGCAAACATTAAAACATTGAAATATAACATATATATTTCTCAAGAGCAAAACATTTTTTTTTAAGTGTTCAGAAAATTAACAAGCTTTTCAATTAAATCTTTGTAAAACAAGGCTCTAAATAACAGCCCAACATACATAGGTCAAGATGATTTTAGAAAGGTTAAAATTTGTAATAATAATTTTTTCTAAAAAAATACATCTACAAGATCAGTTTTTTCCGTCAAAAATATGGAGGTCAACTTGTCCTTTAGAAAACAGATTTGGCAGGTAAAGTAGCAAATTTGGAGGGGAAAATGTGTCAGTCTGTAGAAAACGTTTTTAAAAAGTTCTGTCGGTGGGAGTCCTCAACTACCATGCTGTGTGTTTTGCCTTGGCTCTCAAAACATGGCCAAAATTATATTGTAACATGTATGATTGTATTTTTTCTGATTCCAGTCGTTTTTAAATCTTATTTAGCCGGTTAAAATTCGAAAGAACATAGTACATGCTAAAGAGGCTGGAGTAAAGACAACGAGAACTGTAAGATGGAGTATTCAATTGAAAAGTTTATATTAAAACAAAGTGAAACATACTACAATAGCTAGAGTGAATGTCCAGTTTTTTTAATTTAGGACTACAGTGAGTATGCAGTGACGGTAAACGCAGCTATGACAACAGGTATGAAGTATACCTACCATTGTTGTCTTGTTCGATTTCATCAGTTGAAATAACATCATCATTTTCATCAGTAAAACTAGCCTGACTTGAGCAGTCGCCATGATGATCATCTTCGTCTGAAGAAGAACAATAGTCCCTTTTTTGTGTCCATTTCCCGGTTTTCTTGTCGTAGTACAATGCCAAATGATGACGATATGTTCTGGGATTCACATATTCATTACAATGGCCACAAAGTCGTCGTTTTCTGTCCATTTATAAGCTTATGTTGATGACATTCACGTATCGAATCCGTGCGGTGGAATTCCCGCGTTTTACAACATCCGAATCCGTGTTTATTGGTCAGTGGTTATTCAAAAGGACTCGACCGAGGCTCTTCGTTTATGGCCGTGAAAAGTCGACCAATGAAAATTTGTTTACATTTTTGTCGACCAATCACAATCAAATAAAAGGTGAACACGTGATGGTAAAGCAAATAGAAGATGCCAAAACTCTCGAGCTTGTTAATTTCAACCTCTTATCAACGTATAACGTCGACGGACAGGCTTCTACAACTTTATCTATAACTTTATCACCAAAAATATGGCACGTGGAAACAAGAGAACTGCGCCGGTACCATCTTCTCGTCGCCAGATTCCTCTACCTATAATAACGCCGTCTGCTGTTGTGCCTCCCGGACCATCCACGTCTAGCGACGAATCGCTTCATTCGATTCCTTCAAGTCCCGAGTCAAATAACAACTCTTTTTCGGATTCTGTGCCATCAACATCCAACAACTCCAGTCCTGTGTTTCAGTCTACGCCTACAAACAGCCACGAAAACTCCAACGTCAATGTTCCATTTGATCATGAGGCATTTGCGGGCGAAACACGGGAAATGTTGGGGAAAGTTTTGAGAATGTTGAATGAACGTGAACACAACGCGCTGAATTCAAAGACTAACGAGCGTTTACCTCTGAAGTTAACGGTAAGAATGATGTAAAACATATAGATAAATTGTACACCGTAGATAGAAGAAGGCAAAACTGACATTTCGGACGTTAGTCCTTCAGAGTAATTTGATAAGAATGATAAATTTGCCGCCATAATTCTGAACTGAAATGGCGCCAAAAAGCACACGTGATTAGTTGGATAATTAATCCATTGTGTTAAGTGACGCAACAAAAAAACTCTTCATTTATACTGCACGTTTGTTGTAAAGTAAGATTTTAGTTACAATCAGACCACCACAATTAATGAATTTGACTTCTACTTTTAGGAAGCGGTTAGAAATGTATACAAGGACATGGAAGAATTGGCGTCTAAAGGAGATCCAATTCAGCTATGGGTGTTTGAAAAAAGGTGTGTTTGTATTTACTGATAGTTTTATTTGCTATTGACCAAGCCTGAATAGAATTGATTTAATACATTTCGAGCGAATTCAATACTTATGTATAACAATTTGTTTGACGGAAATTGATAGTGACTGAACTGAACTCTACATCCTAGATAGGCATAGAAAGGATTTAACTTAACCAATGAAAAAAGTGTGAACATTTATAGAATGAAAATGAGCAATATCACTATAGATTCTTTTAGTATGCTAATAAGTGGCCGGGGGAGGGGTAGATAAACAAGTTAAGTGTATTTTTTGAATTATTGTTAGTGCACTCTGTAAGAGTAATGCAATGAAACTAATTCAATATTTCGTTTTAAATGTTTAATAATCCTTCCTTTTTTTACAGTGTTTTGGCTGACGAAAATACGCAGGTTAATGTTGCTATATCGCAAGGTGTTAGAAGCACTGAGAGTTCTTACTCTTCATCTCAAATTAGAAGTATGTACCATAATTATTCATGTTGGTATATACTAGTACACATATATAAAAGAGTAGAATATGTTTTCTGGTGAACTACTGCAATGCTGTTGTAGAACACATCAATGGAGCAAAATCTTTTTGATGTTCTAAACCATCTGCATTAGTTTACATGGTGAACAATACTTGTTTTTATTGTTCGATTTTATGGATTTATTTGATTTTCTATTTGCAGAAGCCATCAGAAGTCACTTCAAAACAAAAAAAAGAAAACACAATCTGAAATTGAAAAATGCTGATGGTGCTCAGTTGAAACAGCAGAGGTCAAGAACAAGGCTAAATACAGTAAGTCTTTTTGAAGCAAGTGAAAGAATATTAACTCATGAGCATTTAGTCCAATCAGTGACTTACATTCTGGTGTGGTTTTCTGTGTGAAGTTTCCTCACTCATATTTGTTATGTACTTTTGTAACATTTTAAATGCATGACTTGTTTGAGTATATAGGGTTTCTTTTAAATGCCACTGAGATAACTTTGTAAATGTCAACAGTAACTGTTTTTCATCATTTTGTTTGAAACTTTTGGTATGATTTCTAGTTCATATGAAAACACTTAAAATAAACAGAAAATTTCACAAACTCAACCTACAACAAAATTTATTGTAATTATTAAAGAAAAATTATCAGGACCCATGTCAATGCAACATTCCATGCATACACTTATATGAGATTTTCGTTAATTTTTTCAGAGACGCTTACAAAGACAAAAGGCCCTTCAAGAATCCACATCGATTTCTGAAGAAACCAAGAAAAATGTTGGTGTTCTGCTGAAGACCAATGCATATGTATCTTCAGATGAGTCGATTTCTGATTAGTGATGATGAAGCTTTTGTCAAATCATCCAAAAAAATATTATCAAAAAAAAAGTTGACTTGGAGAAATCCAGAGCTTTCAAATATTATGAAGCGGCTGGACAGAAAAGTCGAAAAGAAAAAGAGCCAGAAAGCGCGCACAATGACCCTGGAGAGGAGGGATGGCAAGGATTCAACCCGAAAGCCTCCCAGTGATGCTCCTGCATGGGCTCTGGCTTAATATCATTAGTTTTAATATTTTATGTTTTAGCCTGATCTGCAGAAGAGCTCTGCCAATGCACATGTATATGTATGATCACAGCTAGCAAAAGATTGATTGCATATCATTTTATGATTTTTCCAAATTATCAGCTGATTAAAATTGTATTTTAAATTAGAAGCATAAAATAGCTCATCACATGATTAATTGTATAATTTTGAAACTTAGTATTTTGATCATGGTACACTTTAGTGTCATAGAGCACTATTTGTAATATATACAATATCCACATTCAATTTTAAATCTCATACAGATTTTACATGAATATTGTATCAAATATCTAGATTAATGTTGCCATTTTAGATTGAAAATTTTGAAATGAAATGTAATTTGGACAAGATTTAGCTAGCTAAACCTTATCCAAAGTAAGACTTAATTTTGTACCAGTATTTAGAGATGCCTTCACAATAGTGATTTTGCATTGTTCGCATATGGCTCTAGATCATACATTAATGAATTTGATAAAGTAGGTATACATAGTACTCTTCAAACAAAAATAACACAGAAATTAGCTTAAAGCAATGTGTAATGGACCATTTCTGAAATAGCAAGCATGGTGCATTATGGTCTAGCTTCAGTACAAACATCTTTTGTTCATTATGCCGTATATGGTGTTGTTTGTACTGAAGCTAGACCACAATGCATCTTTTTTATCAAACTCAGAAAAGACCTTTGGTATATATTTTGCACACTTTAAGTGATTTTGCTCTAGTTCATGAAACCTCATAAAAAATATATTGACCTAATGATTAAAAAGAAATGGAAGTGGTTTTTTTTAGAGTTGAGTACTATATAATAATGAAAACAATGATTATTCAATTTACAGTTACGTACTATATATTTGCACATATTTTGTAAGGTAACTGTTTTTGTTTCAATAAAATTTTCATTTGTTACAAATATGTAGTATAGTTTATTTTGTAGCATCTTCAAAAATAACGACATAAACACCATGATTAAATTCAAAGTAAACTTGATATTTGCTATATTTTTGAAGCATTTGCACCAGGAGTATATCCCTCATTTGCACTTAAAAATATGAGGTAAATGTGACGCAAATTTGAAGCAGGATTTAGATTTACGTAAGTTGTTAATATGATGCAAATTTGAAACTTCACATTGTATTTCCATAGGGTGTAAATGTATTAGCAAATGTGGCATTCACTCGCTGCGCTACACATATCAAATGTGAAGTATATTCGTTATTTGCGTCGGTGCAAATATGGTCAAATGTGAAAAAATGTGGTATTTGCACTACATTTGCACCACATTTACAAGTATGTGAATCCATTTTTTCGTCCAGTGGACGTAGTAAAGGCCTTAGAACCCAAAGAAGTGAGAGAGAGTCAGAATGGAGGTCCTTATGCTGTAAGAACAACGCTTGGATGGACAATCAACGGACCCCTCGGAAGAGAACTTAAACACCCACGTACTACCAACCGAATACACTCTGATGTTCGACTCAACGAACAATTTGAACGATTCTGTGATATCGAGTTCAACGACTTGAATCACCATGATGACACACTAGCTATGTCACAAGAGGACAAACGTGCTCTTGACATTATGAACAGAACCGCTACCCTGAAAAATGGGCACTACGAAATCGCTCTACCGTGGCGTACTTTTCCTCCTGATCTACCGAACAACAGAATTGCAGTCGAACGTCGCCTGGAGTCACTGAAAACACGTCTTACAAAGAATCCACAACTTCACGAGAAGTACAGTACCTTTATGACCGATCTCGAACGGAAGGGATATTCTCAGAAAGTGCCTAATGAAAAGAAAAGTGAAAGTTCTCCAGCCTGGTACCTACCTCACCACTCAGTTACTCACCCACAGAAGCCAGAGAAGGTACGCAGTGTATTCGATTGCGCAGCCAAGTACGCTGGAACTAGCCTAAATGACCAACTGTTGCAAGGACCAGATATGACTAATAATCTCGTGGGCTTATTGACGAGATTTCGACAAGAGCCAATCGCAGTAATGGCGGATATAGAGGCCATGTTTTACCAGGTGTGTGTGCGATCTGAAGATAGCGATTATCTACGTTATCTGTGGTGGCCTAACGGTGACTTGCTACAGGATCCGCAGGAATACCAGATGACGGTCCACTTATTTGGAGCGGTCTCATCACCGAGTTGCTCAAGCTATGGTCTTCGCAAAACAGCAGATGACAACAAAGAAGACTTCGCTGAAGGAACTATAGAGACGATAAAACGTAACTTCTATGTGGACGACTGTCTAAAGTCCACCATCAATGAACAACAAGCAATCAAGCTGGTTGACGAACTCCGAAGTCTCCTCACCAGAGGTGGCTTCAGGTTGACAAAATGGCTATCAAACTCGAAAGAAGTTCTCAAGTCGGTCCCAGAATCTGAAAGAGCCGGAAGTGTCAAGAATCTCGACCTCGACCATCTACCTATTGAAAGGGCGCTCGGCATCCACTGGGACGTACAATCTGATACTCTGGGATTCAGGATAACAGTGAAGGACAGACCAGCAACCAGACGCAGGATACTGTCAGTCGTAAGTTCAGTGTACGACCCTTTGGGTTTCGCCTCCCCGTTTGTACAACAAGCAAAGGCTATTCTACAAGATTTATGCAGAAAGAAGCTAGGTTGGGACGAAGTCATCCCTGAAGAACACCTAAGCCGATGGCAGACTTGGCTGGAAGAGCTACAGTGTCTTGATCGTTTGAAAGTTAATCGTTGTTTCAGACTTAAGGACTTCGGTGAGGTTGTGTGTCGTCAGCTGCACAACTTTGCCGATGCATCTCAGCAAGGCTACGGTGCAGTCTCTTATTTGAGATCTGGAAACTGTAATGGTGACATCCATTGTGCGTTTGTTCAAGGAAAGTCACGCCTCACTCCCATGAAGTCTACTGTTTCAATTCCAAGACTTGAACTATCTGCTGCAGTTACAGCAACAAAGCTGAGTAACATGATCCTTTGCGAGTTGGATCTACCAATAGATGACGTACTCTTTTGGACTGACAGTACATGTACCTTGGGGTACATTGCAAATCAAGATAAGAGGTTCAAAGTTTTTGTTGCAAATAAGCTCGCTGCTATTCACGAAGCCACCCAAGTCGGCCAGTGGCACTACATTAACACGAAGTTAAATCCAGCGGATGACGCATCACGCGGTTTGTCTGCTCAAGAGCTCATTAGTAACAAATGATGGCTACAGGGACCAGAATTCTTGTGGTCAACCAAAGATGACTGGCCTCAACCACCTCAATCGACTATCTCTGTTTCCGAAGACGATCCAGAAGTCAAAGAAGAAATCAAATCAGTATCATTCTCCACGATCACAGAAGTAGGTGTCAGGACTGTTGCGCGTAAGTGGTCGCCTACAGCGTTCAACCATCGACGAAGAATCTAAGCATCCAGTGATCTTACCGAAGTCTCATCATGTAGTTGACTTAATCGTTACAGAGGCACACATTAAGTCAGGACACTCTGGACAAGAGTATGTTCTTTCATTGATCAGAAGCAACTTCTGGATAATAAAGGCAAAACGACAACATCATAAGTTCAACTACAAGTGTATCAGTAGTCAGTGAAATAAAGCTGTACGAGTTGCGTTCGTAATGTGTATGTATTCATTGATCTAAATTCTACAGTCACCGTAATAATCAACAACAAACACCGAAAGGGATTGAACAGATACCGAATAAAAGAGAATACTTTGAACATGCGTTATTTCGCAACATGAACAATTACAAAATCGAAAAGAGCTTAAAAAATGGAATCCAATGGTATAAAATATTTATTGTACAGTACAACGTAATGTGATAAAGAATAATTTATGTTAGTCCTTTGACTGTGTAAGCGTAATTACAACAGAAACGCCGAAAAGCGTTCAAAAGATGCTGTATAAAAGTGAATAAAATAAAAACGCTTCAGTTGGCAACATGAAAAAGAACATAATTGAAAAAACCTTAGTAAAAGGAATGCAATCGTATAAGTACATTATTACAAAAGGGCATTTAAGCTGATCAATAATACGCCTTATGGACCAGCGAAAGGATGGCCAGAAGATACAGCTACAAAGATAAAACCACTCAATTGCGAACTGTTCCGAAGGCCGGAGATTTTTATGAGCGAGGTGGCTCAATCAGTGAATACGAACATGGACATGCTGAACAGTGACCTGTTCAATGGAGAGGTGGCCGGGAAAATAATGCGAAAGGCTCCACAGCTAAGAGATTTCGCTCAACTCGACCTGCCTGTTAGTTATAGAGTTGGTTTCAAAGAGCGTGTGCGAGAGAATGAACGTAAAAATATTAGTCGAGTAATGCGTGATAATAAGTGTTTAGAAGAATGACAACACTTCTATGAATAGAATGTTTTTGAAAGAATACGAGAACTCCTAGTAATAACATTTAAAAATGAATTAAAAATGAAACATACATTCTATTTATAACGAAATGATAACTTAACGACCCACATATACGGCAATATAATCATACAGTGACAAAAAAGTACACTACGAAAATTATGAATGTATTATAAGTAATACCATGGCACGAGGGAAATTAGCGATTAAATTTCCCCGAATGGCGAGGGAAAATTTGTTGAAGTCCCGAGGGCGCAGCCCGAGGAATTCTGGGAAATTCAATCGCTAATTTCCCGAGTGACATGGTATTACTTTGTAATACCATGATTACCGAGGAAAAAAGTGAAAAAAGTGCGGTTTAAGTTGTGCGGGTTTGAAGTCAAGGAAGTGAGAATAACAAAATCACTCAAACGAATTTGCAAAAAAATAGGTTTTGAAGAAACCTATTTCATGTTCCACACAAACACAACAGTTCCTGAGCTCCTTGTTTATCTTTTGCAGTCGTTGGTTTCCTCTAACTTGACTTTTCTTTTTTGGTCTCACAAGAACTGGGTGAGGGGGATAACCACCATCTGCGAGAATATGGCACCCATCAGGCAATGGAAGGTCACACCCAGGGCCAAGACTTGGCATCATGTTAAAGCAGTTTATATCGTTCAAGTGACCTGGAAATCTGTGTATTTTTCAAAAACAAAATCAAAACAACAATTTATACATTTGACAATTGATTACAGTATTTGCATCTGATGAGTCTAACTTACGCTGCCGAACAATGATCTATCATGCCATCTGGTGTGATAATAAGGTGACTCGCCATGAAATGTTTCTTTTTGTCGAGGCAATAGAACAGCCTTTGCCTTCTTGATGGACGCCATATAGCATGTGTTTGTTCCGTTGATCACGCCAACACAAGTGGGGAACTTTTCCCAGTATCCTTGCCAACCACGCCATTCATCTGGACTTGGCCACTTATTTTCTCCCAAAAATTGCTCAAGCATTAATGGAACAATATATTTTACTGTTCTACTTATATACGATATGTCTACTCTGAACATAGTAGCAAGTGTTTGTAAGCGCGGATATCGTCTCAGCCATATCAAAACGAGAAGTAATCGGTTTCTTATGGTAAGACACTGAATTCATATCCGGCTAGTGTTTCGCCGTTGAAAATTTAATATAGGCCAGTCTCATTCTTTGAACAATATCTTCAAATGTTTCAACAGATTCTCCAGTCATATATCAAAACTTTGTAGGTGATTGAATAAGCTCAGTATAGAAATTCCTTCCACCGTTCATTTCTGGTCCTAATATGCCCAAACGTTCCAACAAGCTTAGTGGATATTCGTAAAGGATCTGTACTACTGTACATACAATGAAGCATGCTGTGCCAAACACCTTGAAAGGAAAAGCTGGATAACTATTAAATTTGTATACATGTCATATAGCCAAGATTATTGTTGGAATTTGACCAAAAAAAGACGAGAATAGTGGAGGTTGTTCCATAGCTTTAGTTATATCATGTAACATAAACGCTGTGTGCATGGGAGCTACGATTTAGGGGAGCTAGCTTTACATTGAGTAATTAGATGGTAGGAAAGAATGAAAATATGGCAAGCATTGTTCAAAGCCTGCAAACATCGTGTAATGTAGCAGCGAGCAGTTGTAAATTCTACATTCCGATAACAACAACATAATGAAGACATGTAAGATCTAGATTAATGTAATTACACGCCTAATCATTTTTTCTTTGCACTGCAAACGCTATTGTTTAGGCGCCTACAAATGGCCATAAAAAGAATCAGCGCAAATTGAGCTTGATTACCATTGCTTGATCCCTTGATTGTTAGTCAATCGAACAGAAAACAATTTCTTGATAAAAATTGTAAAAAAAGAACAAAATGCTTGCATGTAGTGTGAACATGGCAAAAAATAACCATGCACCATTATTCCAGTTCGCACCTTACAAAACCTATACATTGAATGAATCCTGCTTATAAAATCGTTTTTGAAGTTGAGATGGATCCAAGAAGAAACATTTTTATGGAAGCAGCTCTATCGGGACATCCTGTAGTTGTACCTGATGAACTTCAAGATAAAAAGCCAACAACGACTAAATCCGTGAAGAGAGTTGAAGAGAATGACGACCGTAGAGCGTAGAGCGCGAGAGCTGTTTATTATTAAACAAGCTTTGTCGAATGTAGGTCGTCTGCCAGCTAAAGTTCTACGCTACGTAGAACTAATGTCTTACAACTTATCAGAAGTGGACAGGAACTACTACACAAATATTGGAAAACCGGGTGGGCCATCGAAAGATGCAGCTTTGAAGCGAGTCTCGTGAAGGATAAAGGCCATGTAAGTTCGCCTCTTTTACTGTTTACTAGTTTATAGCATTATAGTATCGTAGTTGAATATTGAAACTGTATATAATCACTGAAATTGAAAATCTAATTGCCGAAATATTAAATATTGCCTGGATTGAGATGAATACTAGAATCGGAATATTTAGCTTTCATCCAGAATCTAGGCAGAACGTTAATGATGTGTTTATTAACTCTTTTTTCCGCTTTTATTAGTAATGACGAGAAAGTTCAGGACAGGAATAACGATGAGCCAAAACCTGGACCATCAAAACGACCAATAGATCCAGAAGATGTGTACAATAGCAGCGAAGAAAGCTCTCCAGAGAAGTTGGATGAGCTGTATTTGTACAAAAAAACAAAAACAAACAGAGATGGCACCAGCCAAATGGACGGAAAGAGTTGATGAAAAAGATAAAAACAAAGACCTTGATACGTCTAGTGAATCAAGTAACGTGGATTCAAATGAACAAGGTAGGTGGACTTGTATTTTGTATAGTATTCTCAAGTGATGAAGCTCATTGCATATTTTGTTATGCACACAAGGTTGAGATGTATGTTAATATAATACTGAAGCAGCCATATGCATATGTAATATATATATATATATATTATAAATTTATACGTCTTTAAATTCTACAATATTTGTTCTACATCTTACAGGACAAAAAAAAACGAAAGCGTAAAACTACCAAGAAATCAACAAGACAAAGCTTAGTGAGGTGCTCGAGATGCTCCCCGACATGATAAAAAGCGTCAAGGAGGCTGCTTGTGCGCACAAAAAAGCTGTAAAGAAGTGGCAGGAAGTCAGCTCCGATTCAAGCTAAAATAAGGAGTATTTTATTAAAACATTTGACCTTTTTCCCAAAACTATCGGCGATGTGTTATGCATGGTACGATTGAAAACAAAACTATATTTTATTTAAATGTGCACATGTGTATAGGAATGCAATTTTGCTAGCAAACTATTTCACGGATAAAACTCTAGTGAATGCATGCAGTCGTTTAGCTGATTTAGTATTCCAAAGCAAGAATTCTTAATAAACAGAATCGACCGTGTTTGATTATCGAGCTAGAAGGTGTAATTTTAAGAGTTGATGTTAAAACGTAAGGCCCGTTGACTAGCGATTTTTGCAGTCCAGTTCTTGTGCGATAATCGCTGGGACTGAGTTACCACTTGTGTAAACGTCCCGAAATATACAACCGTGAACACGGAACGTTTTTTTATTTACTGATAAAAAAATATTTATTTCGTAACACAAGAGTACATGTGTGAATTACTATACTTTGCTTATAAAACTCATTAGTGCACACACAAACAAACTCTTGAAATTATGCCCACTAGACTATAATCCTTAAAGGAACAAAGACAAAAACGTTTTTTTCGGTTGATTCCGATTATTTTATCTGAAATATAAATGCAAATGTCAACTCAGCGAGTGCTTCATTTTCGCACACAAACTGCTGTGTATTTTTTGCCGTTTGTGAATTTACTGTCAACCAATCTCTCTCTCTCTCTCTCTCTCTCTCTCTCTCTCTCTTTGCGTTACACAGGTTTTTAATAATAGCAGCCAAATTGGATTCCAGTATAAAAATGGTAATTAGAGCAGATAGACAAACATTTAATATGATTCAAAATATCCATTTTGTACTAACATGAAAATAAAAATCGATTTCTTTTTTTAGTACCATATCCACACAATCAACTCAAACCAAAATCCTAATCGAAAATTGTTTCTCAATATATCTATTTTTGTGTATCATTTACAGGAACCTCTGTCTAGAATAGGCGGTTTCCAGTGGGAAATATGTAAGAAAACATTTACTCGCAAGTTTTCTTTGAAATGCTACAGGAACAACATCCACTCTTCACAAAATACTAAGCCCTTTTAACTTGGAAAAGCCATAACGAAGAAAAAGCCAAAAGTCAAGTAGATCCAAAAGGATAGACTGAGACGAAAATAAGAAAATTATGGACAATATGGAACAAAAAATAGAAAAAGAAACAGAATTGATAAGAAAGAAATAGGGCAGAGAGAGTATTCTCTCTAGTACCTTACTTCCTTCTCTTCAATACAAACAAAGAAAATAACATTGGAATGGAATGAAATCGATGGTAATAAGAAAATGATTGTAGAACGACTGTGCATGAAACCGGAATGGGATTACAAGATCGAACGAGAAGATGAATTGTCTGATGAACTTTCAATGTTACATATGCAGTGTGTAAAGACAATTTTAGAGACAGATTTTAACACATTTTGAGCTTAATTGTGTTTTTTATTTATTTATTTATTTATTTATTTTTTGGAGGGGAAGTGGGCGGCTTGGTTTAACTTAATTCATTAACCACTTCACTTTTAACAACAAAACAATATTAATTAGCTCTATTGTTTAGCAAATTTAGCATTAAAGAAAACTTATTTAATAGCATTTAAAAAATAGGTAACGCGATTCGTTCTATTTTAATATAGTATTGTAGTGATATTGACGCCATCAGGTTATTCATTTTCTAATCAGAGAGGGATTGGCCGTTATTTTTATAGAACCTGTCTTTGTTTGCAAATATTAATTATCCCTACTGCTTCAGTTTATGTCAGAGTTTTTTCAAAAAGCTTTAGGACGCAGAGCATAAAAAAGAGTATGTTTATATGTTTGGCACAGTAAAAACTGACGGAATTTACTCCATTAATATGATTTTATGATTTAGCGGAGTTCAAGAATGTTATTCCGTGTTTGCCGTAAAGATATTTACACTATACAAACATCTAATATGCAAAATAGAAAACTGGCTTGATTTATATATATTGTTTGCTTCACTCAATGAGTGCATTTGATCATGCAAACAAAGCGTGGAATTCAGCTAAATTCCTAATGTATTTCACCTTATTTTCTTCGTGCTGACAAGCTCGCACTGAAGAAAAAGGATGATGTGCTTTCATTTACTTTTTTACTGTGTTTCGAGGGTTAAAAGAATTGTTTACTAGATCGAGTCATTAACAGAAGACAGTACAAATAAAGAAGAGAAAATCAAAATAAATTTAGAATAAGAGCTAGTAATACGCCAAAGTGTATTTCATGAGTTTTTGCCATGCATTGTAAAATTTTGATTACTCAATAGCGTAATTGGAATCTAGCCAATAGTATTGTTTTCTGTTCCTTAATCAACGCTTTCATACCAACCTCAGCCAACAAATTAGAGTTTCACAGAATTAATATTGGCACTGAAATACTTTTTCACAAAACTCTTACAATGCTTTTGTTAAGCTCATTTTCTATGCGCTATAAAGGTCGGATTTTTAACGAAATGCGGGCCATTCTGTCTTTGTCAATTAACTGGAGTCATGTCTGATGTGAAAGATATCTATGTTCGCATCATATGCAATAAGAAAAATAAACGAAAGTTCGAAAAGATCTATGTGGAAGATTTTCCAGTGCAATGCCATGTCAAGGCTATGAAAAAGGAATTTGCTGGAACGATTTGGCGCTAAATTAGGACAAAATACTGTGAAGAGTATCGATATCGGCTACGTGGGCTACAGTAATAAGAAATTTCACATTTACACAGATGAAGACTTGAAGAAAGCTTTTGCAAGCTCCTCAGAGCACGCTTCACAATGCCCAGTGTTTTTTTATGGTAGAGAGTGACGGAGATCATCAAGGTAAGAAACTTTTTTATCTATTCTGCGTCTTCATTCTACTCCTCTGTATATTCTTTCATATTCTAGTAAACTATTGTTATTATCTCATCACTTTGTTCATTATGGAATAGAGCATACAGATGATGGCCAAGTTAGCCAAATGTCAAAAGTCCAAACCGCATCAGGAAAGACAGTTGTAGAAGGTATTTATTTGTAAATGGTCTAACAGTCACCTTGATTGAAACATGAATGCATGCAGTCATTATTTAATGGTTGCTTCACGTTTTTTGATATTTTTCGCTCAGTTTCAGACAGCGACAGTGACGTTTTTGGGCCTCCAGCTAAAAAGTTGAGAACTAAAAAGGGGAAAACAGAAAAAGAAGACAGAGAATCAAAAAAGGATGGGATAGTCCAAAAGTTAAGAGAAATACATAAAGATAAATGGCAAACGGCAGATTATCGACTTTGGGCTGAAGCCATGGTACGTATAACGTGTTATAAAACATCGTCAAAAACAGAATAACCCAATGTAGTAGTAATAGTGTATTTAATAACGTGCTAAGTTTAATAATAATTAAGATGGTTATTCATTTTTTTTAGCTTAGACACTAAAGCTACACGGAACCGCCAAATTATCCCGTGTTTCATGGAAAACAACAAAATAAAACCCATAAACATGACATGGCAACTGCCTTGAAAGACCTTCCAAAGACCTTCCAAGCTGGAACCTCCAGAGAGCAAGATGTGCCACAACAACGACAATCAGTAGTATGTCTTTTATATTTCGTTAATTTATTCGTCATAATACATTTTTTACCGCTTTTTAATCTATGTATGTTCAATTCCCAGGTAAGGTAGACAGAAATACTGGACCAATTAAGGTGGCTCGACACAGTTTCGGAAAGCTGCAACTAGGCTCTGCAAAATTACAAATAGATTATGAAATCGTTCAACTTGACAATGTTCCTCTATCTTAGGACTGATCGTTTATTACGTCTCAGGGGGGGGCGGTGTTTTTTTATGGGGGGTACAATTTTAAAAACTCGCTTTTGAAGGGGGGTATATTTTGTAAATCTTTTCACATCGGGGGTACAAAATTTCACATGAGATTTCGAATAAATTTTCAAAACATTAAAAATGCCAAGCAGGAAAAAAGCGAAAAAAAAAATTGGAATGGGCTACCTGTGTCAAGTGCTTGGGTTTCCTGTGCCCGTTGGTTACCAGGAATACTAAAGATTCCAAGATGGCCGACAATGTAAGCATTGACTACGATAAGTTGGCTGCTGCGATCCTGCGACTGCAGGAAACTGCCTCAAAAGACAAAGGTAACTCTTAATTTACAATAAATCTAGTCAGTTGAGGTATTAAAATACATATTTTTTCTATTAAAAGCCTTGTTATAAAAGTGTTCGTTTTTAAAACAAACTATTGATTCACACATTTAATAAGCTTTAAGTTAATATATATTAGCTTATTAAAAGTTAAGCTTAAATATTGAGAAATTTGAAGGGATAAATAAAAACATTTTGGACATTTTGTGAAGCAGGTTTAATAATTCCACTTTTAAATATGTCATTTGAAATTTGAACCGACATTGCTTCACTTTACTTTATATTAAAATAAAACAATAAAATGTGCTGCTGCGACATGGAAACCGAAAAAAGTATTTTAATATATACATTGTTTATATATTATTTTGTAGCCACTACTGTTGTCACTACTGCTGAGACACCACAGGTTCCTGCTGTATTAATATCTGATGATTGGAAAGATCCAGACCTTGGGTACTTACCATCAGCTCTTCATGAAGACACCATATTTTCAAACAATCTACTGGAAAAGTTTTATGGACAGGCAAAACACCTTTTTACATCCAAGGTGATGTTTAGAAAATCATTTACTGAAGAGAAAATAAGACAGTGGAAAATAGAAAAAAAAATATCGAAAGTTGGAAAAGTCTTTCCTTTTTTGGACATCAGAAAATCCTGCAGCAATCGGAAAACGACTTGAGCAAACATACATTCCCAAACAACATGATGCAAGCACTCTCTACAATGTAGCTGGACGTCTGGCCAACATCAAAAACGAAGCACAAGCATTGATCAAAGAAATAAAAGTGCATTACAAAGATTTATATGATCAAAAAGGCCTCAAATTAAAGCATAAATGGATGCAGTTCAGCAGTGATGCAAACCAAACATACATAAATAACTTATCGTGTTTGTCTGAGAAAGTTCAAAATACAGAGCTCCAATGCCAGACAACTGCAGAACGTTTTGGACGTATTTTTCATGTGTCAAGAAAGAAAAGCAACCAAGCAAGTGATTATGTTAAAAAATGGAAGAAACGTAAGAACGATAAAAAAAATCAGAAAACAGTCAGAGCGCGATTTAAAAAGAACGTGGAGAGGCTATTAAGTCATATTTGTAGAAGTGATGCACAAGAGTTCACTGAAAATGGCTTTTTAATACCAGATTGTGAAATTAAACTTAGCAGAGAAGAACCTTTAAACATTACAAGATCTCAGCTAAAGCATTTAGTTCATATCTTAGATTTATTTACTCATCAAGCTAGGTGTACCCTTCTTGATCTTGTTCCAGATGAACTGGGTCGTGATTTATTGCTAATATTAGAGGGAAGTGATAGCATAGTTGTTGATGATTCCTCTAACGATAATAATAATAGCATAGTTGTTGATGATTCCTCTGAAGATAATAATAATAGCATAGTTGTTGATGATTCCTCTGACGATAATAATAGTAATAGCATAGTTGTTGATGGTTCGTCTAACGATAAAAATAATAGCCTAGCTGTTGATTATTCCTCTAGCGATGAAGAAGATTTGGAAGACAGCAGTTAATTTTGGTTAACTACTTATCATTCTATTAATACATCTTCAATTATGTCAACTTAGAAAAGTTGAGGCAACATCATGTTTGTGTTCTAGATATTATATTATGTTAGATTATGTTACAATACAAAATGGGCAAATAAATTCCAAATCAGGATCAAATTCATAGGCTTGCATTTCATTCTCTGACATATTAATGCATTCTCCATGGAACCAATCTTGACATTTATCACAGCAAATCATAAAGCGTTCATCTTCTACTCCTCTACAGATACAAAATAACTCAGAATTTTCCTCTTCTTCAACACTGGAATCCCCCCATTCTTTGTAGACAACGTCATTGTCATCGTCATCATCTAGATCTTCATCCTCGTCTTTTTCCGGACTATCTTCACTTTGGACGAATTGAGACATAGCTATATGTGCTTCCACTAATGATACCTTATCATTCTTCTTCATTTTCGTAGCTCTTTCAGTCAATGAGTGATGCTTAATGTATTTATCTAGCTCTGCTAATCTAAGCGTGGACAATTTATGACTTTTGTACAAACTTTCCCAGTCATAGTCAGTGTAAGCCTTATTCATACGAGCTTGTTTTTCGGCTTTTCTCTGCCGTTGCCTTTTTTCTTTCAGTAATTCTAAATGTTCTAGATGTAGGATGTATTTTCTAGTGAGATTTTCAGGTACAATATACTTTGTTGAGAACTCAGTAACACTATCTTCATCAGCAGACGATATTGCATTGTTTTCAAACAGATGTTTAAGCTGTGCTCTTGGTTGGAAATCATCGATTGGGCGATTTTCTCCCTCGTTGTTCTTTAAAGGGGTGTTTCGCGCAGCTAAGTAGTGGTACCCTGGCTTTTCTCTATCTGGGAATGGCCTTGGAACATGTCCACATTTAGGGCCATTCCACAACTGACAGAAATTGCATAAATCACTCTTGGACTCGCAGTCACCCTTTAGGTATTCAATATATAGTTCTCCTATCTGAAAGTGTAACTCAATAAACTCTTCAAGCTTCTTGTAATAACCATGGCCAGGTATAACTTCTTTTCCAGATTCAGATTTAACAGATGAATATTTCTCTAAGTATTCACTGTCCCAGAGAAAGCGTTCATTTTCTTTCTGAGTTACTTTACATTTGATAAAACCATTAGGAGCTGGTTCTCCGTCAACTCTTTCTGCTAGCTCCTCGGCCACCCTCCATGCATTTTTTCTCATTCTTTCTTCTTCAAGTTTTTCATACTCTGGCAGGGAAAGTTGTTCGATCTCTTCCTCGCTCATTCCTTCAAATCGCTTATGAAATTCCCATTGGAGAGTTTCTCCAGTAACCAGTGCATCGCCTATGGAGGCATTTGTTCGTTCAGCCTCGTTCTGACCACTGTCACCTCTAGCCCTGTGTACTCGTACAACATGATCCAGGCCATGAATAAGTATCGTTTCCGCCATCCTGTATTGCACAGCACTGTTGTTACATCCAACACCAGGACCGGCATCTGTTAATTCTAATAGTCTTGACTTGCATTTAGGTAAGTTAAGATCCCCAATCTTGGAAAGGAGAGTTTTACATTCCTGAAGGATGCTCTGGTAGTCCTCCCAGAGTTGAGCCCCAATGTGTGCACTCCTAAGAACGCTTTTCATAGACGAGGAAACACAAAATATTGTTTCTTGAATTTTTGCGCTTTGTTGAACTTCGAAATCTGATAATTTCATAAGATCACATTTGGCCCCAGCCCTCTCAAGATACTCTGTTGCGTTGAGTATACGCTTTTCTTCAAAACTGCGAAATGAACAATCTTTATCTTTGCTAATTGAGGTGATGTCTTCCTCAGTAGTTGAAACAATAAAGTGATTGATCTTTGCTTGAACCATCGAACAGAAACCTCGAAATGTCATTGAATAAGAGGAACCAGACCCCGACACTTCGTATAAATCTGGCCTATCGGATCGGATTTCATAATCCTCGGAGGACCAGACTGTTCCACTACTCCCTACTTGAGCCTTTGGTCTCATAAACACAAAACTGTCATCTTCAGACATTACGTAAGCTTGCTTCTCTCCAACTACCCTAGGTTCCTTAGTGAACACTCTATGAGTAGCAGGAGTAACATAAACCTCTTTGACAACCCAGTCATATTTTGGAAGTTGTCTGGCAGCCTGTGGATCACTTGGCTGAAAAATACCACTCTTCTTTACATCTCTAAAACCAACAGATGTGCCAGGACGGACATAGGCTTTATCGTCCATGCTCTTTATTACAGTATGCTTCCGATCGTCTAGGTCATAACAAAAATGTTCGACAGCATTTTTAACATGTGCACGTTGGTGATGAGTTAGCTCTGTTTCGCTGTCCTCTGTTTTTGGAGGTTTTTTACAGCAAAACAGAGACTGACCCAAATGCCTTTTTGATTGAATACTTGATATTCGTTTTGGTTTACCACGAGCAAGCACAGTCGATACAGCCTTGAGGGGTCTTTTACCTTTCATTTCCCGTCTGTGGTTTACTATGCGGAGCATATCCCTTGATTTTACTCTGTGGTGTAGGTAGAGGACGGTATCATGTCGCCTTCCATGTGTTGTAGACATTTCATCAATAGCCTTAAGTAAATATTGTTCTTCGTCTTCATCCATTTCTTTAGGCCTTTGTGCACCCAATTTCCGTCTTTTTATTCTATTGTCTTCAATTAATTGAGCAGCCTTTCTTTTTGCAGCGCGTCTTACTTTTTCAACAGCACTCTTATCCTCTTTCTCAAGCAGGGTTTCCACATAATGGAGTCTCTCTTTGTATCGTTCTTTTGACTCTTCCAAATCTTTGACTCTTTTTTCTGGCCAGACATCTCGTTTCTTCTCCAACAAGTTATTTAACTCAAGTAATGTACTTTTCGTTTTCTCCTTCTTGCTCAAGAGATTCAAACGCACCATGTCCTCACCTGCTGCAAATGCATTCTCACATTCCTTGGCAACTTCAACCATGTTTTCAACTCGTCGTTTAGCTGTTGCTGGGTCAATACCAAGCTCACTCAATTCTGAACGACTATGAAATAGGGCTAGCACAGTTCTTAGCACATTCTTATCATACTCGCTGTCCATAGTATTGATCAAAACTGTTAACGTTTCTCTATCTAAGATATCTTGGCTCTCGTTTTCGAAATTTAACTGGCCTTCCATACTATCAGTGAAGTCAGAGAAAAAATGCTCTAAATGCTCAGTTTTCTTTAAGACAACAAATATATTCTTTGTCACTGGATTAGTAATTATGTAAACTGGTAATCCATGGATGGGATCTAGCAATTTATCTCTAAAGGATTGATTATCTGTACAGGAAAACTCACTGAAAGATGTGTAGATATGATGCGCTTCATTGAAGTCGATGTAGCCACAACCAAACATTAAATGTTCCTGTACGGCTCTCATACCTCTGGCTTTGCTGCTTAAGCTATGTTTATCTTTTGCTGTTTCTATAATTGACTGTAGTCTACAAATAACATCTTCATTATTAAGGCTTTGTAGAGAAGATCTAACATATGTTCCCTTAGCAGAGTTTTTGCGTACTTCTGCTCTATTTTGTTGCCAATTTAAGTTTATATCTTCGGTCTCATTATTATCTGTCTCATCTAGTTTTGTTGCTGCCATATTGGAAACTATGTAGCCAAGCCATCATTCCGACCCAGGCCATTTACACAAACTATGACACAGGGAGTCCATAACATATCTTTTAATACTCTATTCAATACTCTCCTTTTTCATTTTTTATTTTTTTGGGGGGGTACAATATTTTTAAAGCAAGGTCGTGTAGGGGGTATATTTTAAATTGATGTTAAAATTGGGGGGGTATGTTTCAGAAGTAGCGCCTGTCCTGAAAAAAACACCGCCCCCCCCGTGAGACGTAATAAACGATCAGTCCCCTATATTGAAACAATTTTTTCATGAAAGTTGACCAAATAAGTAAAGTTTAAAATGATGAGTATTTTGGGCAGATTCTCATTAATATTCATGAGTTATGGGGAATTCCTGAAAAACAGGTTTCGAGTTTTATCTCCGAAATTCGCCCATAGATTTTTGTCAAACTTTCATGTGTCACAATATGACTAATTTCCTAACTGGCAACGGAGTTTCAAGAATTTAAATCTGGGAATTTTTGAGAAATTATGCTTCAAAGTTTGTTTTGGTTTTTCGGACTCCGTTCAATGTACAACAAAAAATGAGGCGTAGAAAAATAACGGTTTATGTAATCATTTCAAGTTTTTACACAAACAATGACCCATGTCTCAGGTTTATTGTAAGCAAATTTGAAATCGTTAGCTTAAATAGTCTTTAAACTACGGCTCTACGGCTAAAAAGTATATTTTACGACAACATTTGTAAATCCAACATTTTTAGTAAAGTCCGCGTTTCTCCAAAACTGGTCCATAGATTTTTATAAAACTTTCTCATATTCGAATTCAACCTATTCACAACAAAGTACATTCCTTTTCATCTGAGTGAGGACTTTCTAGGTAGCGAAAAATCGAGGATAAATACTGATAACTCGACGGACTCGGCTTTTGTCCCACACATGTCCCGAGCTGAGTAAAATCTTAATAGATTTACATAATGTCACTGTCATGCAGTCGCTGTCTGCAGCGAAGCCCATCCGGCCGCACGCTTGAATTTTGCTAATAAATGATAAATAAATTCAAGCTTGGTTGTTGTCGTTGTGTTTCAAATTTTTGTGGAACCACAGTTTGTTCACCGTCGTAATTACAAAAATTTTGAATTCATTTACAAGTTCTCGTTTGAAAATTTTAAATCCTAAATCTGTCGAGCAAGATAATAGTCCCACAGTTTTGCTTAGAGTGCACGCACTAAAAGTGTGCAACATTTATCACTATTTAGTAGTAAATAGTACTAATTAAACGAAAGAAAACAATAGAATAAGCATAAAATAGCACTATTTAGTGGTACTCATGTTGCACACTTTTAGAGCGTGCACTCTAATAAGACCGCAAACAAAATAACACATGGGCGACGAGCGGCAGTGAAAGAAAAAGTGAGGATGATTTTACTTGCAAATATTAAGAAAAAAACTGGATAAGAATGAATTATTCTTCATTTTCTTTTATCTTTATTTCCTTTTTTGACGGAATAGATTAGCTTTTACGCACTTTTTGTAAATAAAAAAGCTGCTTGGATGCGATTCGCTGCAGACAACGACTGCGTGACCGTGACATTATGTAAATCTATTAAGATTTTACTCAGCTCGGGACATGTGCGGGACAAAAGCTGAGTCCGTTGAATTATCAGTATTTATCCTTGATTTTTCGCTACTTAGAAAGTCCTCACTCAGATGAAAAGGAATGTATTTTGTTGTGAATAGGTTGAATTCGAACTTGACAAAGTTTTATAAAAATCTATGGACCAATTTTTGAGAAATGCGGATTTTACTAAAAATGTTGGATTTACAAATGTTGTCATAAAATATACTTTTTAGCCGTAGAGCCGTAGTTTAAAGACTATTTAAGCTAACGATTTCAAATTAGCTTACAATAAACCTGAGACATGGGTCATTGTTTGTGTAAAAACTTGAAATGATTACATAAACCGTTATTTTTCTACGCCTCATTTTTTGTTGTACATTGAACGGAGTCCGAAAAACCAAAACAAACTTTGAAGCATAATTTCTCAAAAATTCCCAGATTTAAATTCTTGAAACTCCGTTGTCAGTTAGGAAATTACTCATATTGTGACATATGAAAGTTTGACAAAAATCTATGGGCGAATTTCGGAGATAAAACTCGAAACCTGTTTTTCAGGAATTCCCCATAACTCATGAATATTAATGAGGATCTGCCCAAAATACCCATCATTTTAAACTTCACTTATCAGGAAAACTTTCATAAAAAAATTGTTTCAATATAGATAGAGAAACATTTTCAAATTGAACGATTTCATAAGCTATTTGTAATTTTGCAGAGCCTAGTTGTAGCTTTCCGAAACTGTGTTGAGCCACCTTAAAGACACTTGGGGGGTTGAAAGCCGACGGAATTCTTTCAGAAGACGAATTTAAAGAGCAAAAAGAGATTTTGGTTGCAGAACTAAAAACTTTGAAGTGAAATGTGAAGCTCTTAGGCGCTGTTTATATGGAGTGAGCCAGCCCAGTTTAGCGGGCTGGTTTCTTTTGTTTTTACGCTTTGTTTTGAGCTTGAATACAAAAGAATCCAGGCTGGCTCACTCTATGTAAACAGCCCCTTTTAATAGTCCGTAAATGACGAGCTAGTTAGAGTGCAAACACTTAATGTGTGCAACAGTTGTTACTACTTAGTAGTAAACAGCACTAATTAAATAAAAGGAAACAATAGAATTAGCATAAAATAGCACTGTTTAGTGGTATTTATGTTGCGCACTTTTAGTCATGCACTCTAATTAAAACAGTGTTAAGCCTGGTTTCCATATAATAGCAAACTCTCGGTCTCAAGCGATTGAAAAAAAAATCGATTTTGGAGAAACCAACATTTTTCGATCCTACGACCATATTGAAACGATTCAAACACGATCGCATATTGATCGAAAACGGTCGTAGGATCGAAAAACGTTGGAAACCGGGCTTTAGTCATAATGAAATTCTATTTTAGAATCAACGCTTTTTACTCAATTTGAATGGAAATTTAATACAATGGGTGGAATGCTACTGTGGAACTCAGTCACTAAAATGTAATAGAGGTTTTTGATTTAGCGGAATTTCACGTTAACATTCCGCGTATTGTACGTATAGATATAGTGACCGTGAAAGAAAATAGACCATTTCATTTGTAATAGTCAATAAACAAAATAAAACAATGGCATTAGGGTCAACCACTAACTATTAGTTTGTCTATTGCCCTTATCACTCGGGCTTCCAAAGGAATGCCCGAGTTTAAAATTCGGCTCTTTTTGTCGTCTTTGTCTTCGGTCACAAAATGCAGATTTTTTGACAAAACTCCCCACCCCACCCCACCCCTGACACATTTCGCATCGTCCTCGCCACGACGATCGTAGATATACTAGTTCTTTCATTGAAAATAAGTTGAACATCTCAAAATAATCTATTTTTAATTCATTTCAACTTTTTTAAATATTTACAATAACATTTTTTTTAATTGAAGTGTATTTATTATATGAACATGTCATAATGTTTGGTTCACTGAGATCGGGAGACTGAACTGAACCGTGGTAATTAAACGCTTCGCAAAACTTCCACAGTATTTACTCATTGCTCAATGTATTTTGGATTGGCGATAACTGAAAAGAGAAAGAACAATGTCGAGTTATGAGTTATGATTTGGCAAATTTTAAATAAACAAAAACGATGTGAATGAAGCATAATTCTTGTGACTGTCAGCGTTGCTTCGTATTTTGTTGGAAAACTAATTCAGTCGAGCAGAATCAAATTCACGATGTTGTGATCTCTAGTCAAATATGTTAATTAACAGCCGTTTGTATCAGTGAAGTTGGTGGAGGGAATTGAATATATTTTGCTTAAAAAATATGTTTTTGCTCAAAGTGAGCGGGCATGTTTCTCAAGTCAAGTTGAAAACACTGGATATCTCATAATATTATGTGTAATCCACATTCTTTAGATATAAGATGGATTGGTTTGTCAAAACGGTTATTCGCTGCAGTAAAAGTGAAAATATAAAGTTTTGAATAGAACAACAAACTTACCGCGTGTATTTTCACCTCGTTCTCCATCGGTTCGGTTCAGATTTTCTTCGGTTTTGCTTCCATGTAACTTTCTTATCAATCAAAAACCATTTCAATTAACTCTTTTTCAAATGCAGAGTAGTACGTGATTCATAATTCTTTTGAAATAAGCTGTAAAATTGGCATATTTTTCAATGAAATTCAGTCTACTTGTACGAGCGATTGTTTTCTTTTCGAACTGTCCCACTCCCTTTTAGTCAAGTTTTTGTTGTTGCACAGGAATCCCAAGAGCAGAAAAAGCGGTAGATCGTAGTAGTGACAAAGATATGCCCGTCAAAGAAAAGACAAACTAAATGATGATAATAATGGGTGAAATCTGCTGTTGCATACTCAAAACTCAGTATCGTTACAGTCACTTCATAGATGAAGACATTTTAGAGAATTTTTTGGACTACTTGAAATCGAAAATGTGATATTCCAAAAAAATTCGACAAGAAAAAGATTCCTTTATTGTAAGAAGCGCAATTTAATCACCTGACCAGCGTTATTTTTATCATTTTTGTTTATTTTTTTAGTTTTAGCGCTTAAAAACAGCGAAACAAACAGATAAATTACATAGGTCAAAGAAAAGCCCGAGTTCACGCAGATATGCGTCTAGTTCTTTAATAAACCACTATAACAAAATGCGCTATATATATATGTTTATTACACTTTAATACACATTGCTTATTTATTACAAACGTTTTCACAAACGACTCTACAACACTCATTGCCCCCGTTACCACACCTTAATCAATCAACTGATCAACTGTCAAGCAGATTTTGTTTCATTTCCTTGTTTCATAATTAAAAGAAAAAAATATTTAACGCTAAATTTTTCTCAAAGTAGACTGCAATCGTGGAATAATATTCCTCAAGTGAATAACTATACTTGATCTCCTTTTCTTTCATTAAACGTTCTGAAATGATTAAGAAAAGTCTGATAAAAATATGGACAATTGAGGGACTTTCAAAACAAAGTACTAAGTGAAATTAAAACTTACAGCATTTGTCTTACTCAAAAGAAACGATAATATAAAAATTAGGTAAACCTAATAACGGAGCTCCAATTTAATGAAATGAATTATTTTTTCAATCATCCATTCTTTCAATTGTTCATTCACTACGAATTATCAAATTCTTGATAAATTGGTTTTTTTCATATGTTATTTTCTTTTCCTGATCAAATAATCATATAATCAATTGAAACACACAAAGCTTTATGCATGCGACAACATTTTATTATACGCAAAAATTCGAAAAATATGTTGTTATGCATGGTAAAAATAGCACTTGTCAATTAAAATTGGTTGTCCAATGAGAAGTTAGAAATGTAGTAACATGGCTTCTTTGAGTCGTAAACAAATCCCCGCGCGCTTCTCGCTTTACGGTCTTTCTCGTTTGAAAAAACGTTATAAAAATCGACAAAAATTTCACTGTTCTGGTTAAATGTGTAATGAATTACTTATTGGTAATCTAGCTATCTGAAACGGTTGTGAATTTTTAATTATCAAACGTGAATACTGCGTAACTCATTAAAAAATAGCCAGTATGAAGTTTTGAAATTTTAACTTGCAGATGAGAACACTGACGAATTCATAAAAGCGTTTTATTTTCAATAACAAATCAAAGAATTACAAGAATCAAATTAAAAAAACCCACACACATAAAGATATCAACGACGGATGAATATCTTACAAAAACAAGTAAATATAATTATTGCAAACTGCTTTCATGTGTTATTGCAAACTGCTTTCAAGATCGGCAAAAAATGTAAACATACCGGCGCCACGTTTCTTGTCCTGTACTGTCACTTTTCCACTGAATTTTTTGTCCTCACAATCTTGGACAAAACACTTGAGACAAAACACACATTTTTGTACGTTTTTTCAGTCTTGTGGCTGTTGCTGCCCCCCTCCCCCCCAGAACAATGTTGTTTCAGTCTAGAAATGACGCTTGGGATAGTTGATATCCGGGCAACAACATTGAGACGGGGGTGGGGGGGTCACATGTCTGAAAAATGCGCATGAATGTGTGAAATGCGTTGAATAAAAAATAGACGTTTTTGCGCACGCAGTCTCAAGTCATTTTGTCCAAGATTGTATTTTCGTCATTTTGCTATTTACGACGTTCACGTTTCAAATCTTGTGACTTCTATGTACAATTTCAAGAAATGATACTTGTGTGATGATTTCTAACCCAAAATAAAGATGAATTGTTATAAGATTGAGAGGTTTTACCCCAAAAAACTATCTCTTGTGTCACGCAAGCAATGCATTGTTTTTTGTGTGACAGTAAGGCAACATACGTTGGAGGTTCTTGACTTAATAAGTGACTCATTGTAACGATAAAAACAACATATTTCTACATTTCTGAACCCTTAAACAACAGAAAAATCATTTTTCTCAAACTTAGAGTGTTAACATGAACAATACTGACTAGTTGGGACGATTAACAAGGGCTTTCATGCAAAACATCATATATTTTTTCACGAATAACGACGATTAACGGCACCGACACATAAAAATATCAGAGTTATTTCTTTTATATAAGAAAGTGTTTGTTAACCGTTAAGACTTCGTGTTAACCGTTACTATATTTTCTCTGTAGAAAATAGGTACAAATACAGAACTAGTTAACCGTTTATAAATGGAGAAGAGCAATTTTCAAACCTCATAAAAGCACTTTTTAATTTACTCCGCGCGAGTCCTCAGGTTCTGTATATGGCGTGAGAACAAGTCATGACTAGTTGCTAGCTACATGATTGTGTTATGTTTTTCTCTGTTTGATACATTGTCCAGACTCTAATTAGCACAGTGTATTGCTCGAAAAGACGGTAAATAGATTTATAGTGATTTTATAGCATTTTTATCGTAATGATACTCAAAATCGATGCAAAAACGCAAAATTGATGGAGTTTCGATATTTTTGCGCTTTAACATTTCATTCCCTCACTTCTAGCAAGTGCAGTTGTTTGGTATGAAAGTTTTTCCATGCATTTACACAGTGGAAATGCTCAATTCTGTGAAAGGACACCTTGAAAAAACAAAGCGCTTGTGCGAAAACTACGATTACTCGCCAAATACAATCTTGGACAAAACACTTGAGACAAAACACACATTTTTGTACGTTTTTTCAGTCTTGTGGCTGTTGCTGCCCCCCTCCCCCCCAGAACAATGTTGTTTCAGTCTAGAAATGACGCTTGGGATAGTTGATATCCGGGCAACAACATTGAGACGGGGGTGGGGGGGTCACATGTCTGAAAAATGCGCATGAATGTGTGAAATGCGTTGAATAAAAAATAGACGTTTTTGCGCACGCAGTCTCAAGTCATTTTGTCCAAGATTGCAGTTCTGATTACAACAAGCTTGTTCATGTTTTTAAAATTTTAAAAGTGGCAAAAAACATTTTCACCGCCTCTAAAACGTTTGCACAGTTCAACTGAACGGCGATGGCAAGCTTGTGTTGCTTGATCACATATTGTACTAAATTTGCATTTCCATCCACTCCCTGAATTGGCAGTCCTACTTTGTTGACAAACATCTTGTGTGAAAAGTTTTTTTGTCGTGAATAGTTGATAAATCTCCATTGATCCTACAGCTCTCAGTGTTATGAATATTCCGTAAAAATTGATGAATGAACAGAGAAATTATCTTCGTGAGTCTTGTCGTCTTGCTGTTCACCTCTTTTGAAGTGCTGCAAATGCAGCGCGTATTTGTTTTGTTTTTGTTTTATCGTCGTCAATTTTACTTTTAAAAATAGATTAGTCGATAAGTAATGACTGAAAAACGCCACGAAGAATCCATGAAGATACGGCCTTCATTTTTACCATCTGTCAAACTTGTCAAATAAACTCTTCCAGAAAATACAACTTGTAAAATCTCCAGCTTTGAATGACCATTGATGAATTATGACAGCTCTGCATGACTGCATATTTGGACGGTTAAAAACAGCGCCATGAGCGACTTTTACCCATTTTGTCAAAATATTTTGAAGTAGCTTTTCATCGTTGAATCGTAGTTATTATTCATTTTTACGCCGCGGTCTTTGTTTCTCTTTCTTAGTCAAATCTCTTCAAGCCGTCAGCTTAGCTTTACCATTTTCATCAGGGGCCGCGCGAGGTGGGGGGCTGAGGGGCTAAAGCCCCCCCAATAATTTCTCCGCCATTTTGGAATTTTCAGAAACTTTATTTGACAGCTCTGCTATCGCAGCTCTGCTATCGCTGTCTGAATAATCTGACTCTTTCTCGCAAAAATTAGAATCACGTAAAACACGCGATGAAAATAAACGTTTTGCGTTTCTGGAAATCACTTATGATCATGTCAACGCTGGGATACCTGTGGTCTTGGGATACCTGTGGTCTTGGGATACCTGTGGTCAACGAGGCAATCACGATTGCATCATACAGGCAGAGAGACACACGAGATGTGATCGTTCTGAACTTCAAGAGATCTTTCAATCAATAAAACAGGGATGTCTCAACAAAAGATACAAATGTTTTTAGCGCCAACGAAAGGGTAAGATTAGACAGAAAGTTTGTTTTTATACTGAAACCAGCACTAGCTCAGTATCTCTGCCATATTTCAATTGATAAACTCACTAGTGGTGGACTTTATAATATTCTACGCTCATTCATTGCTCTCGTGCTTTCTCGTAAGTTTTAAGCTTAAATATATTTTGAACATAGTTAAGTACTTTGTCTTTCAGTATTTTATTATACGCCTATATCATAAATTATTTAGGTTTTAGACAATTTTGTAATAAGCTTAAAAAACATTCAAAGCAGTTCAGCCGTATGTGTCGGATAATTTTAACATTTTAAGCTTATAGATTTTAGGATTAAAATAAACTGAATTCTATGACTTTGATTAATGTCAACTGCCCATGTATGATATTTTTCCTTGATATCTTTACATGTTTAAACTTGTGCCAGGATTTTAATTTAATTTTAATTGACGATTAGGACACAAGCAGTTGACGTTGCCGGCGTGGAGAATGCAAACAGTGAAAATAATGATGATAATACTTGTGGTAAGCAATCACAAATACTCAATAGTTATGGGTTGATTAGAGTCAAATCAACTTCCACATACTTAAGGTGCCAATGCTCGTAGGTTTACTGGATCTCCCTGATGAAATGATCTTATTGATACTTCAAAGAATACCTCTAAGGTCTGTGATCCAAATCATCGCACCAACCTGTCGCCGCATGTATCACTTAGCCCATGCTGCAGTTCTTTGGAGACGATTTTCAATGAGTGACACTGGCCTGGTCTACTATAATAATAATACTTTTCATGCTATATTCAATAAACATTCTTCTCATTTTCGCCATCTATATTTTAATGGTGAATTTGAAGCAAGTTTAATCGAAGTACCTGCAAAAACATTAATTTTCGAAGCTTTGGGCAGATGTTCCTATCTCAATGTTTTAGATTTGAGCTCAAACAATTATGTTGAAGAGATAGGTTTTGTTGCAAACTTAAAACATCTAAAAGAATTGTACATCGAAAACTGTGTAAACATAAATGAAGAGACAGCTACTGAAGTCCTCAGTAACAGGAACATTTGCAACTCAATTGAGGTGTTAGATTTACGAATGTGTCATCAATTCATTAATGAACAGTTAGCAAAAATAGGTTTGGGTCTACCATGTTTAAGAGTTTTCATTATCGATGGTTGCGAGAAAATCTCAATACAAACTGCTATAACCATTTTAAATAATTCAAGTAATACACTTGAAAATGTTTCCCTAACCCCAGACTTAGAAAATTATCCAAGGACACAGTGGGAACTACTCAAAAACATGTTTTTCGAATTAAAATTGTGTTAATGCAGCGTTTACAAACTCATAAATAAATGCTATTGTTATGCTGATTTTAAAATGTTAAAAATTAAAAGTAATAACATTTAATTGAGGGATTATTGTTCAGTTGTTGTGAGATTATGACCCAAACGAGACTCCCAGCCCTCAAAGTTTAAGACCGACAATTCCACGCCAGTGGATCCAGCATTTTTCCAATGTTTGCAATATGAGTGTGATAAAGTACTACACAGACTACAGGCACAGCTCCCAAGTGTACTGTTTCAATGAATTTCAAAATATGTGTTTTGATTTTATTTTTTATGCTTGAGGGGGGTTCCATGAATTCATGATCCGGTAGTGCACTGATCAGGAAAATAGTGTCTGCCTTTTCACTCGACGGTAATAAAAACGAGATTTTTTGACGATTTTTCATCTCCAACAGAGACTGTTCCTACAAGAGCACCAGCTGTGAAACGAAGCTTTGATACTGACAAACCTCACCAGCCGAAGATGTTTAAATTTCCTAAAAGAAAGTTTGGCACGCAAAATCGTCTTTTTCAATCAACGTGGTTTGACAAATTTCCATGGCTACATTATGACGAACAAAGTGATTCCGTTATTTGCTTTACCTGCGCAAAACAATACGCTAAAGGGAATTTAAAGACGACAGCGAAGAAAGACCTTTCATTTCTGACAGACGGATTTTCAAATTGGAAGAAGGCAGCCGAGAAGTTCACAGACCACCAGACCTCTTATTGCCACAAAGCATCCCTCGACATTGAAGCTAACCTAACCCAAAATAGAAATATCATCGAAATAATGAGTGCCGAAGCAACGAAAACCATGCAGTCCAGCCGCCTTTGCTTGATTAAAGTCATCGAAAGCTTACAATACATTTGTCGGCAAGGATTGGCAATCCAGGGAAGCACAGATTCTTCTTCTAATTTATTTCAGCTGTTAAAGTTGAGAGGGAAGGATGTGCCATCTTTATCAACGTGGATTGATAAAAATAGTGATAAGTACATCAGCCATGAATCGCAAAATGAAATTATATCAATAATGGCAAATCAGCTGCAACGCGACCTTGTACGCGACATCGAGAAAAGCTTTTTTTCGATTATAGCTGATGAGTACACAGATATTTCTAATAAAGAACAGTTGGTCGTATGTCTAAGATGGGTTGATCTAAATCTTGAGGCACATGAGGATTTTTTGGGGTTTTATCATATCCCAAACATCGCATCTAACACCATATCATCAGCTATAAAGGATATTTTAGTGCGATTGCAGCTGTCGTTATCTCAATGTAGAGGACAGTGCTATGACGGGGCAAGCAATATGATGGGTATACGATCAGGTGTTGCACAGCAAATTCTAGAATGCCAGCCAAAGGCCTATCCTACCCACTGTCATGCCCATTGCCTCAGTTTAGGTGTGAAGGACACAACGAAAAACTGCAAGATCTTAACGGACACCATGAGTAATGCCAACGAAGTAGTGAAGCTCATAAAGTATTCTCCAAAAAGAGAAAACTGGTTAAATGACATTAAAGCAAACCTTACAGATGAAGATAGTCGTTCTGTAGCTGGAGTCGCCAAATTTAGTGCTACGAGATGGACTGTTCGCGCAGCGTGTCTGCAAAGTATTTTGAATAACTATGAAGCCATTTTGAAACTATGGGAAGAGTGCCTCGAAACGCCCTTGAACCCTGATGTTCGTGGCCGGATAATAGGATGCCAGGCGCAGATGAAATCATTCAACTTCTTTTTTGGGCTGCATCTAGGTCAGAAAGTGTTTTCACACACTGACAATCTATCAGCCACATTGCAGAAAGCCTCTTTATCGGCTGCAGACTCGAAACATCTCACAAGTTTAACTGTGCAATGTTTGAAGAATATCAGAAATGACGATTGCTTCAAGGCCTTCTATCAAAACACACTTCAGAAGAAGCAACGATTCCATGATGACATCGGTGAACCCAAAGTTCCAAGAAAGAGAAAAGCTCCTTCTAGATTTGAAGAAGGCACCGGAGCTCCATCATTTCCAGAGACACCAGAAGATTTGTACCGCCGTGTATACTTTGAGGCGATTGATTTGCTTGTCTCGGCTATTGTTGAAAGATTTGAGCAACCAGGGTTTATAGCCTATCTTCAATTGGAAGAGCTTCTTCTTAAAGCGTTACATTCAACTGACATATCTGCAAATATCAAGTACATCCAAGACAACTACGCTGAAGATATCAATGTACAGCAACTAGTTCCTCAGCTTGACATTTTCAAAATGCTGATAAATGACAAGCAGATAACCCATTTCCACGACATCTTGGATGCAGTAAAGAGTCTTAGTCCAGGGCAGAAGCATATTATTAGCGAGGTAATGGCTGTATGCAAGCTCATTCTTGTCAGTCCTGCCACCAGCGCAACTGGAGAGAGAATGTTCTCAATGGCAAGACGAGTGAAAACATGGTTAAGATCCAATATGCAGCAGCAGAGGTTCAACAATATAGCCCTACTGCACTGTCACAAAGACCGAACAGACAGGATACGGCTGCTTGATGTGGCAAATGAGTTTGTGGGAAGGAATGAAAGGAGAAAAAGAAACTTTGGCATTTTCAAAAAAGAAGAAGACTTGTAAATAAAATTTGATTACCACTTTAAATTAATAGAAAATAAAGTATGTACATTTTGTCTCATCTACTTATAATAACCTCGTAAGATACTTATGTTTTGTAGCCCCCCCAATCAAATATACGTGGCGCGGCCCCTGTTCATGCTCTTTGTCCAGTGTAGAAATACATTTTGTAGAAAAATTTCAGTGAACTTCTTTCAAACTGCAAAAATAATGATCGTTTTGGCGCCAACTAAAACTGGTCAGCAAATTTGCGCGTGAGTGTACACGTACGGACGTATGTATGTATGTATGTACGGACGGACGTTGTACGTATTTTCGAAATCCGGGCTTCCTGTGGTCGATTTCAAATGGGCTCGATGGTTTACCATATTTCCTTAATTATGGTGCTCCGCCTGCGCGGGCCTTCGGCCCGAGCGGAGCTCCGCTATAATTAAGCATAGGTAACATATATTTATGCACTAACAATCCTCTGCTACGTGTGTCGTTTGTAGGAAGTAGGAAATAAAGTTATGCTTATGATATTAAAAAGAATAAGGGGTAATCTAATTGTTTGTTTATTTATTCAGCTCTAGCTATAACTGCGCCCACGAAATAAATAAACAAATAATCAAATTATCCCTTAAAAAAATAGTCGCATATGGACATAATAGAGGGAGTAAAGGATTTTATATGCTTATGAGATTTATATCTGACACTGTTAACTACATTTAATCAATCAAAATGATTATATATATTGATTTATAAAAAATTGCATAATTTGCCGCATAATTGGTCCTAATTGCCTCATAATGAAGGGATAGGTGCCGCATAATTTTGGATTTTTTGCCGCACTATACCAGATGCCCTGTCTTATTTGTAACTTCTCTGATTTTGTTGATTTTTGTAATATCGGAAAGAACTTAATGATGGGAAGACGTTTGTGAAAGTTTTTAAAGAAATGATTTGTTTGGAATTCAATACTCGGTGCTGTCGAGTCGACTTTGAATTGTAAATTTTAGTCAATATAAAACAATTTTAAACTGTTGCATATTCCTACAGTGTACTTTATTCAATATTGACTCATGTAAACGTTTTCCTTTGTCACATTATATACAAAGATATTTGTAATAAAAATCAAGGAACTTTGAGTTATTCTTAGGCATGCAGTCAGTGTTGCTTCTCCGAGTATATTTTGTTTATTTTATTTTCTTTTGTTTTTTCTTTTACTTTGTTGCTTTTGTTTTTTCTAATTTTTTACAATGATTTTTGTTCCTACAACTGTTGTTTGGATCCATATAGGATTTGGATGGAAATGGTTCAAAAATAGTTGTAGGGCTGAAAAACTTTGGTTTCCCCAAAACTGATTTTTTTTATATACAGTATATGGAAACCAGACTTAAGTTTTTTGTTTGTTTTTTTTTTTTAATTTTTTTTTAATTCGGTATAATATGTATAATGTATTCCTGAAATATGTATTCGGTAGTCACATGAAAGGAGAATTAAAAAAAAAGTTTCATGATAATTAAATTGATTATATATATTATATATATTGATTGCTGTCATTGAGTAACGATGTGCATTTATTTACTATCTTTGTACTGGAAGAATAAGAACACATTGGAATCAGACTTTCTATTTATTTATTTATTTATTCATTCATTCATTCGTTTATTTATTTATTTATTCATTTTTTTATTTATTTAATTAATTATTTTTATTATTATTATTATTATTATTATTATTATTATTATTATTATTATTATTATTATTATTATTATTATTATTATTATTATAACTGTAACAAGTGAGATTTACAATTGTAAATGGAAAAACAAAATAAAGTTTTCATTATTATTATATACGTTGTAAAAAAAAATTTTTTTTAATCTATGTTCACTTTAGTCAATTCAAGTAGCCGATTGTAAATTACCTTAACAGTGAGATTTACAATTGTATATGAAAAAGTAAGTAAAGTTTCCATTATTATTTTTTGTAGATCACAACATGTCATAGCAGTACATTTACCATGATGGAGTGGTTTGACATGTACAAGTCGACAAAAGGCAAAAAGGTAAAATAAACTATTTTTGTTTATTCAGACTAAAGAAAACACAGCAAACCCATGAAATAATACAAAGTATAGGGTAACAAATAGTAACTAATATTAGTAACTGTTTGACACTATCACTAAACCAAAGCACAAAACCCAGACAAAAGAAATAATGGTGTACTTGTTGAGTGCTATCTTTCCACTTCAAAAACTCATTAATAATTCATAAGCATCTAGTCCAATCCGTGGTCCAATTTTGGTCACATGCATGAGGTTTTATACCCATAAAATACTCTCATTTGTATTCAATGAATCTTTATATAAAGACTCTAGAGTCTTTATATAAAGGTTCATTGAATAGTAATGAGATTACTTTGAATGGTACGAAGCAACCTCTGTTCAATCATGTGACCAAAATGGTCCAAGGAATTGAACCTGTTATTTAAGAAAGTTTGTCCCCCTTGAACTCTCAAGGACCAGACTCAAATGTGGGACGTATATTCAACACACATTAGAAATTCTGCGCATGATCAGAATGACCACTAGTCAATTTTATAACTTTTCTCGCTTATTTTTCAGAATTGTATTTGAAATATTTGGTTTTATAAGTGTTGGAGTTTTTGAAGTCATATAAAAAACTCGCAGGACGTGTTTTATATAGTACTTAAAATTCAAATTCAACCAACATTCACGCTGACAGGATGGATAGCGCACGTACTTGTAAGTTGACCAATCAGAGCATGTATTAAAATTTTATAGGAAAATTGCAATGGAAGATGAGGGAATTCCACATTAAATTTACCAAGAAAAACGATATTACACAAGTCATGAAGCGATGATTGCAATATCATTTTTTTTCTACTGAAATTCAATGTCACGAGTCAGGAATGGATTTTTTTTTCACTATCGAACAAGTTTTTTTCTAGGTGTGAAATGCATGATTTTGGATGGAGATATGGGATTCTATGAAAAATTATGTCATCAGCATGCTTAAAGGCCCAGTGTAGACCGGGATGTTTTACGCGCCTCCACTGCTTTGCAGCCATTTTCGTGATGATGGAAATTAAATTGACTGCAATATTTGATTATTAATAATCCATTTTCATCGTCCATGAAAGTTATTACAATTCAGTACTCTCATTTTATAGAACGATTATCAGTTAATGATGTTAGCGTCATATTTTGTCAACTTAGTTCGTCAGAGAGATTATTTTCAGATATTTAGTTGGGTTATAGTAAATGCCCAACTCAAAATGAACTAAATGGCTAGTAGACCGAAGAAACGAAGACTACATTTGCCGTAAAAAATGTTAGTCAGACTCAACTTATATCGTTCGTTTTCGTGTTGTGAAGGAGTCGAAAGGGCTCTATGGGTTTCGGTAACTAGACAAATAGTGAGTTTGCAGAATAGTTCTTTGATCACTGTCGCTACTGTTAGACGAAAGAGTCACGGGAATTCTCATTGTCATCCTCCATAAGCTATAAGTAAAAAACATTCACAGCGTCATAATAACATCTCACATCAATGAATGAATGTTTTTAAATCCATAATTACAGTAGTTGTGTAGTTCACAAGAAATCTGCTATATTTATTTAATAATAAAAGATCGACCAATTGAAAACACTTACCAGCGGGAATCTGACAGCTTCGCAACATGTTTCAAGCCGTGGCTCTCGTATATTTTTAACCAATCAGAAAGCGACTTTGACAATAGATTTTTTTCAAAGTATAAACAAACGGCCGCAAAGCATCGGGGTCTACACTGGGCCTTTAATGTTCACTAATAAAAAACATGATTCTCAAGTAATGAAAATACGTGTAGTGCATATCTCAAGTGTATAATAATTTCAAATAGTTAGTAAAAAACTACTGTTTGCTATAGCATTTTTAGTTTGTTTTTTTCTGAATGTCAACTATGATCCTTAAATAAAGTCAAATTCTCGATCATTTTAATCTTTTTTCTTGTGGAGGGAGGAAATTCAGAGAAAACCATTGGAGAGTGCTTGCAACAACTCTTATAATAAACTCTACACGGCTCATATAATACAGCCACGTCAAAGCCTGGGCTTGAACCCAGACCATAGCGGTGGGAGGCGAGAGGCTTAACATGTTGACTACATTTCCACCCTTAAAATATTTCATTGATTAGTTTATAAATCACATTATATTGAAAATGTATGTAGAAAAAATTAAATGTATTTTTCTTTGTAATTCAGCTCCCAGAAAAAAAGGAAATGTAAATCTTCATCAGGTATATTAAATTTGCATAAATGTATCTTGCGTACTTTTGCACAAACATACTATATGTTTATTTATTTTAATAATTACATGTAAGTGCTACAGTAACTATGCATTGGTTTAAAGTTTACTATGCAGATTACCACTTGAAGGGTTCAGAACGAAAACGGCGTAAGTGCATTTTGTGTTACTGGGTTGGCATGAAACTGGTAAACATGTTTAACACGTTTGAAACTGGTTTTCAGTCTAATCAGGACTTCGACAAAGTCGCATCATTTGCGATTTTGTCGTTGTTTTTTTGCTATTAATTTGCCTCTAAACGCTTCTGGAAAAGCATCATTAAGCTTTTTAGTTGTGATGAGTCTACTGTTTGAAAGAAATCAAGCAGGTGAGATGATTTCGAGTAAAAATTAGTGTTTTTTTTTTCGCACTCGTGAATCTTGGCAACCGTTGAAGAAATCATCACTTAAAGACTGTTTTAGAGGCAAATTCTCGGACTGCCGCGGGTATTTTTGCAAGTTTTGGCGATCAAACACAACAAGCCTGAAAATTCGGCAGAATTCCAAGGTAGCGTTAGACTTGAAAAAAAAACTTGAAATGAGGGGAGGCTATGACGGCTGCCGAAAATTTTGTTGATTTCCCAATATGCATTGCAGTGGTATTTTTGTCAAAACATGTAGTTTGAAATAGGCATGTTCGTAGTGATTTAGCGGTGTAAGTAGAATGAAGTAAAACTTGAAAATCTTGCATAAGATTAGAAGAAGGACTGAATTTTCTTAGGATATTAAACTTTTTGCTCGAAGGCCAAGTTTTTAGCCAAAAAATAAATATATATTAATAGGTTTATTTCTCCCCATGAACACTGATGTCGAGATTACTAAATAGCGCTTATTAAACAAACAAACAAACAAAACAAAAAAACAAAACAAGAATTAGCATAAAATAGCACTATTTAGTGGCATTTATTTATCAGGGCTCAAAATAACAGCCGGCCAATGGCCGGACAAGATGACCGTTCAACACAATTTTTGACGGGACATTCCTAATTTTCGACAGGTCAAACTAGCGTGAAAAATATATTATATGTGTGTGTGTGCATGTAATATAAATTATGTAAAAAAAGAGAATTTTGTGTAGTTGTATTTTAAATTCTCTTTATTGGTAAGATAAGCGCAACAAAGTAATTATCTAATGACTAACGAATGACTAACCAAACGAGCCTTGCTCAGTTAACCCTTTCGCTCCTTCACCACTTGAATAATATCATATCTTTACGAAACAACTTATAACTACTACAACTTTGGGTTTAAAGCAAACACTTATTGACTAGGAAATTGTTTTATAACGTTTTAGTTCAATCTAGGAATTTGTACTGTATATAAAAACAAAGGTGTTAGAACGCTACATATTAAATAAAACGCGAGAAAAGTTGTATTGCAATCATATATGTAAATAAAATATTAGTGGAGATCCGATTTAATGAGATGAATTATTCATTCAACCATTTATTCATTCATTTATTCATTCACTACCAATTATCAAAATTGTTGATCAATACATTTATCAATCAAAAATGACTATAATAAAAAAGCAAACAAATAAATGAATTACTGAATTAATAAATCCTTTTCATTAATCATGAACAGGAATTAACATAGTAAAACAATGAGAAGGGATAATTTTCTCATTTTTTTGCTGTTTTTCTTTCCATGATCAAATAATCAAATAATCCATTCAAATATTCAAATCTTTATGGATGCGACAACATTTAATTATACGCAAGAAATATGCACAAAAATGCGAAAAAATACTTGACCGTATTTTATTAGTAACAGTCAACTGGCTTCCTTTATGTTGTTGTGCATGGTAAAAATCGCACTTGTCAATAAAACATTCATTGTCCAATGAGAAGTTAGAAAAGCACTATAACATGGCTTCTTTGAGTTGTCAACAAATCCCCACGCGATTCGCTCGCTTTATTACGCTCTTTTAGGTTTGAAAATTGTTTAAAAAATCGACGAAAACTTCAATGTGTAATAATTAACTTATTGGTAATCTAGCTATCTAATACGGCTGTGCATTTTTAATTATCAAATGTGAATACTGCGTAACTCGTTTAAAAAATAGTTGAGTAAACTGACGAATACAAACATTTTATTGCAATTCAGTAACAAATCTAAAAATTACAAAACTCAAATTAAAAACAACAACAAAAACACATAAAGATCTCAGCGATGGAGAAATATCTTACAGCAGTAAATAGTTTGCAGGAATTAACGCAAACTGCTTATATGTTGGTGGTTAAAAAGAAATTAATTTACAAAGTAAGATCGTCAAAAAATGTAAACATACCGGTGCCACGTTTCTTGTCCTATTCTGTCCCTTTTCCACTGAAATTTTCGTCCTCCGTTCTGATTACAATAAGCTTGTTCATGTTTTCAGAATTTTAAAACTAAAAAAAAAAACATTTTCATTGCCTCTAAAAACTTTACACAGTTCAACAGAACGGCCGGCGTAGTATGGCTAGTTCGAGTTGCTCGATCACACATTGTGCTAAATTTGCATTTCCATCCACTCCCTGAACTGGCAGTTCTACTTTGTTGACAAACATCGTGTATGAAAAGTTATTTTTCGTTGTGAAGAGTTGATAAATCTGCATTGATCCTAAAGCTCTCCGTGTTTATGAATTGCCCGTAAAAATTGATGAATGAACAGAGTGAAGTCATTTTCGTGATCGCGTGTTCATTTTACTTTTCACCTCTTTTGAATAGCTGCAAATGCACATTTTTTATGAACTTTTGGTCGCCGTCGATTTTACTTTTAAGAGTAAATTAGTCGATGACTGAGTAATGATTGGAAAACGCCACGAAGAATCCACGAGCCCAAAGAATACAGCCGTGTTTACCGATGTTTACCAGCATCTTGCAAACTCGCCAAATAAACTCTTCCAGAAAATATAACTTGTAAAACCTCCACTTTTGAATGACTTTTAAGCGCCAAGGAAAATTTTAACAGTTCTACATGACATTAATTTTGACTAGTTAAAAACATCGGCACTGGACTTGTCAGGTTAAATATTTTGAAGCTTTTCTTCGTTGAATCGTAGTTCTTTTTCTTTTTGCAAATTCGGCGTACGTGTCTTTGTTTCTCTTTCTCAGCCAGCAGCTTAGCTTGACTATTTTCTTGTTTTCTTTTGGTCCATTTTAGAAATACATTTGTAGAAAGTTTCAGTCAGTAAACTGTAAAAATTGATTGTGAATTTTGATGTGTGGAGGTTTGTAAATTTTGTCAAAGTTTTGGCGCCCACTAAAAATGGTCAGCGACCTCGCGCTTATGGGCACGGACGCCGGACGTATGTATGTACGTATTACGGACGCGCGGGCTTCCTGTGTCGGTTGACGAAAACTCAGCTCGATGGTTTACCATATTTTCTTAATTATGGTGCTCCGCTTGCGCGGGCCTTCGGCCCGCGCGGAGCTCCGTTAAAACATTTTAGAAAGTTATACCGAAAATTAGGAAAACCATTCTCACTTTGGAATCTTTTAAGACAAATATCATCATTGCTGTGTAAAACATATAATTTACGTTAACTTACGTTTCACAACAAAAAATAAAACACCATAAAAACAATTTTTTTCCTTCGTCAATTATAATTTCAAATTTTAACCTATTACGTTTTGTTGTTAGGATGCGATTTTAGTTTAAAGTTTTAAAACGATTTTGCTTTTTTATCTTAACTTTTTTTAGAGTGAAATACAGGATAAAAAAAAATCGAATTTATTGAGAATACAGAAAATGTTCTTAAAAGGAAACAATTATTCCTGAAAGAAAGGATGGAGCCTGATTATATACAAGTATCAACTTGTATATACTATATTTTCTCAGACAATTAAAACGATCTAATTTGGACTGCAAAGAACTTCTATTATTCTATGTCACCTTGTTACGCCACGCCATGTAATAACTCGCACAAAATGTAATACACACACAAAATGTAATAAAAACTGACACAAAATGTAATACTGACACAAAATGTTATAAAAACGCACACAAAATGTAACAAAATTCCTAACACAAAATGTAATAAAATTTGACACAAAATGTAATAGCTTTATTAACGCAAAATGTAATAAATTTTCTGTGGAATCGCATGATCAATTTTGAACATAATTTGGTATTATTGTTTTCGTGAGGAAAAGGTAAAAACAAATAAACGCTACGTTCAAGATAAAAATTGTTCACCATAATAACACTGACATCAGCACTGAGATTTGGCGTTTACTTGAATAACATAGCATGTTATTTCAAAGTGTACGGTTGATGGCATTGTAAACAATATTTACTGTAAATCAGTAATAAAATTACCGATAAGAATTAAATTGTCAAGGTCTTTCCTTGAAAAGTGAAAAGTGGGGGCCTGGCTGTGAAAGTGAAAATGACCCTGGAAAGTAACTATTCATATCTATTTAAGCAATAAACGATTGATTTCCGTGGTTTATCGTTGAAATAAACCACGTAGGATGTTGGGAGAGCACAAAAAAGGCCTAAAAAATCATGGTATGTAGGTTGCACACTTTTATTGCGCGCACTCTAAGATTTGTACTTATGCATATTCACTCAGGGATTGTCGTTCTTATACAAATTTGTGCTTTTCACGCAAGAGTGAACGGTTGTGAAGCAAAGCGAAAGCGTAACTACGGGCCGAATTACACCTTTTTCGGACAAGTTCTTCGAAAAAAATAGATATTTATTCTTAGACCAAAATAAGTCGTTAGATGCCTTTTTTGATTGATTTGGTGAATATTTGAAATTCGAAGAAATTTATCCTAAAATGCACTTACGCCGTTTTCTCTCTGAACCCTTCAAATATTTACTAGATAGTTACTATTCGTTGGTATTTAGTTTACTTTTATTTCATGATTTTCCTGCGTTTGTTCTGGCTTTATTACATTTTATGTCAAAATTTATTACATTTTGCGTTAATAAAGTTATTACATTTTGTGTCAAAATTTATTACATTTTGTGTTAGGAAGTTTATTACATTTTGTGTGAGTTTTTATTACATTTTGTGTCAGTATTACATTTTGTGCGAGTTATTACATTTTGTGGCGTAACACACCTGCATACGCCCAGTGACTGAATACGCATGCCAAGTGTTTCCCAGCCTTCGGCCTTATGGCTCAAATTAGTTGTTGCGTCCTTGTGTGCATATTGTTTCTCATTTATTCATCTGATTCTTCTTCAATGTCTTCAAATGCCTGGAAATGTCAAGCAAGATCCAGTATCTGTCCTGGATGTAAATTATCTACCACATCTCATTCTTTCGGTCCTCCCCAGCGGACAATATGATGGTTTACGGCCCGAAGACCCCAAGGATGTCTCTCCACAAGTGAATACTGCGACATCTAATCACAAGGAGCCAAAACCAACTGATCAGGGCCATGTACATTACAAATTGGAGCGCTTCAAAGTGAGCATGTGTTACGCCACAAAATGTAATAACTCACACAAAATGTAATAACAATGCAAAATGTAATAACTTTTGCCGCAAAATGTAATATTAACGCAAAATGTAATAACTTTTGCCACAAAATGTAATAACTGCTCCAACGCAAAATGTAATAACTTTTGACGCAAAATGTAATAACTCTGTTTATTGCAAAATGTAATACTGTTTGACGCAAAATGTAATAACATCAGAAACTTGTTTACTTAATAGACAAAGACGGACTAGAATAGAATAATGACTTTATATTAGGATGTAAATGAATTGGATGGAATGAGATTGGATTGGATGTGAGTTGATAGCATCAGATGAGATTGGATTGGATGTGAATGGATTGGCATGGGATGAGATTGGATTGGATGTGTATGGATTGGTATGGGATGGCGCTTAGTAAAGTCTTCTTGGATGATTTTTTGGTGAATGATACGTTACTACTACTGATGTCTTTTTGGGTGCTCAGTCCATCAACGACACTACATATCACCGGATTCGCTGCGCCCTACATAACATTTAAAACTTGTTATAAAAACAATAACATCTTGCTTTGAAATATAAAAATGTAAATTCTTTGCTTTACTACTATGTTTTTGACATTGTAAGTTTACAATTGCTTGCACGTTTGGACTGGATGGACGGAGCGAATGAGCGACAGATGCACGGACTGACAGACAAAAATTTAACAAACAAATAAATAAACAAATAAAATTATTATTGGGGCTGTACGCGTCTACTAATAGTTTAATATTATTATTTTGTGTAGTGAAGAAGTCCTCAGAGAATGATTTTATTGACCACGGGCGCGCTCTTGTGTAATATTTGCCAGTATCCGTTAATAAAATAATGCACCTATCATTTATCTGTTGATTCTACTGGATGACAAGGTGAATGGGTTTAATTTTGTGACATGTACAGTCTGTTTGATGCCATTCTGTCATTGTGTTTTCTATACTAGCCGCCCAACCTATATATCATGTTTTTTTCTCATTTCTAAAAATTTTGTTTACTTTTCTGATGTTATTACATTTTGCGTCAAAAGTTATTACATTTTGCGTTAAACAGCGTTATTACTTTTTGTGTCAAAAGTTACTACATTTTGCGTTAGAGCAGTTATTACATTTTGTGGCAAAAGTTATTACATTTTGCGTCAAAAGTTATTACATTTTGCGTTGTTATTACATTTTGCGTGAGTTATTACATTTTGTGGCGTAACAGCATGAGAAGCTCAAATCGGGGGCAGACCCCCTAACAATAGTATGCGTTGTTCAAGCGACACTAATATCTACATCGACGTGTACAAACTACTGGATGTTGATACTCCAAAGGAGTAAAAAAGAAGCATGGTCAACCCTCGATTGAGTCCTTTGACTATTGGCTCAAAGCGTGGACAATATATGAAGGAATTGTTATGAAAGACAAAATCAGTTGTTCACATTCTCAACACCGGAAATAGCCAACGTCTACACATCATGACATTGGTTTGCTACATATTTTTATTTGTTCTAAATTCAACATTGTTTTTAAATCAGAACACATTGCTGGTGTACAAAATTCGGCATCTGATGCTTTGTCCCGCCTACAGTTGAAAAGAATTTGAAAGCTGGTTACCTGTGCCCATCGGTCTGCAACACCAGTTGTACCACTGAACTTAGCCCCCTTCAAATGAATTGTTAATACTATTACTGGAATAACTATAGCTCCTTTTACTAAATTGCGAAGAATTAATTTGCTCATTATAGCCCAAACATGTGTATTGTGTTTCTCGATTCTTATGTTGTTTGATTGATTGAATGTACATTAATATATTAGTTATAGCAATTAATAACTTTTTTTGTTTTGTTAATTCACTGCAAGTCAAGCTTGATGCAATTTTGCCAACTGATTTACAGACCCCAGTACGTTACCCTGTAAATTGAAGAGTTCAAAGCGAAAACGGCCTAAGTGCTCTTTAGGATATTTTTTTCGAATTTTCGAATTTTCACCAAATCAATCTAAAAAAGGCATCTGACGATCTAATTTGGTCTAAAAACAAACATCTTCTATTTTTTTCCGAAGAAATTGTCCGAAAAAGGTGAAATTCGGCCCGTAGTTACGCTTTCGCTTTGCTTGACAAACGTTCACTCTTGCGTCAAAAGCACAAATTTGTATTGGACGATAAAAATACCCGAGTGAATATGCATAAGTACAAATCTTAGAGTGCGCGCACTAAATAAATACCACTAAATAGTGTTATTTTATGCTAATTCTTTTTTTTTGTTTTGTTTTGTTTTGTTTTTTTGTTTAATAAGCGCTATTTACTAATCTCGACATCAGTGTTCATGGGGACGAATAAACCTATTAATATATATGTATTTTTTGGCTAAAAACTTGGCCTTCGAGCAAAAAGTTTAATATCCTAAGAAAATTCAGTCCTTCTTCTAATCTTATGCAAGTTTTTCAAGTTTTACTTCATTCTACTTACGCCGCTAAATCACTACGAACATGCCTATTTCGAACTACACGTGTTTCGACAAAAATACCACCGCAATGCATTCTGGGAAATCAACCAAATTTTCGGCAGCCGCCATAGCCTCCCCCCATTTCAAGTTTTTTTCATAAGTCTAACGCTACCTCGGAATTCTGCCGAATTTTCAGGCTTGTTGTGTTCTTTGATTGCCAAAATTTGCTTCAAAAACAGTCTTTAAGTGATGATTTCTTCAACGGTCGCCAAGATTCACGAGTGCGAAAAAACCACTAATTTTTACTTGAAATCATCTCAACTGCTTGATTTCTTTCAAACAGTAGACTCATCACAACTAGAAAGCTTAATGATGCTGTTCCAGAAGCGTTTAGAGGCAAATTAATAGCAAAAAACAATGACGAAATCACGAATGATGCGACTTCGTCAAAGTTCTGATTAGACTGAAAGCCTGTTTCAAACGTGTTAAACATGTTTACCAGTTTCATGCCTCCCCAGTAACACAAAAACACAGGAGTGTTGATCGAAGTCAAAAAGAAACTACCCTGGACGAGCTTAAGGTTTGTATGACTCAAAAAATCCCTAAAATCGCCAAAAATGTCCTTTTTCGGACAATTTCTTCGGAAAAAAATAGAAGATGTTTGTTTTTAGACCAAATTAAATGCCTTTTTTAGATTGATTTGGTGAAAATTCGAAAATTCGAAAAAATTATCCTAAAGAGCACTTAGGCCGTTTTCGCTTTGAACCCTTCAATTATTGAAAGCATGTACATTACCAAATACGTCCATCTGTTATATCAGACAAAAAACTCATCACTTTCTTTCTTTAGCTCTGATGAAAGTGAAGTTGACGAGGAATCTTATAAGAATGCATTTCTTGTAAAAAAGCTTCCATGGGAAAGTGATAAATGTTCAAATGGGAAGTCCACGCTAGATTGTATTAACAAGAAGAAGTGGGGAGCAATTTGTTAATCCAAACGATATCAACATGTTGATGATTCAAAAAAGCAGTTAAATGCCACACACCACAACAGAAGTAAGTGCAAAATCTAAAAAGTCATTGAAATTTACAGGGTATTTATGTAATATTGGACAAAGGAAAAAAGTAATTTTGTTTTGTAATATTCAGAGAAACCCAAACTTTAAAGTCCTTCTTCGTACAGGCTGATAATGCCCTTTTTTTAATATTAGGTCAAAGATTTTTCAACTGCTCCATTTTGCAAACATTTCTTCAATTTCCCTAACATTTTCAGCAATGTTTTTTTTAACATAGCAAATTACTACATATTTTGATAAAAATATTTGCTCCCCTTGTTTGAACTCATGCCTTACAAGGACCAGATTTAGCATGGAAGTTAAAGACACACAGACCAATCGATTGAAGCAGTCAGTTTGACCTTGAAACAAATGCTCTTTCAAACGCCTCCACACGAATAAAGGCCATGATCTAAATAATGCTTTGGATATTCTGAGCATTATCACAAAAACTATTCTCGGTGATTTTGAAGTCTCATTTGTGAAAACATGATTGAAAGAACGCTAACAATAATAACATGGTTGGTCGACATGGTTGGTATGTCTAGTAATCAATCTATTTAGCAAAGGGTTCTGATGATCAGTCAACAAAGAGAGTGTTTAATCTATTCAACAATTCAATTAGATAAAATATTTTTATATCTGATAGATTCTTCACCCTAGAAAAATAATGCCCAAGTTGTTTTATTTTAGATAACACAGCTTGAGTTAAGATTCCCTACACCAACTGGTTGTGACAACTGTTAGAAATGCTTTGTATTTTGCCATTTTATTGATTAAATCGTAGTTGCTAACACAGAGACTGAAAGGTAGCTGATAATATTACTAGATTTCAGAACGGCAAGGTTCAAATGTCATGTCAAAAATTTTTTACAAGTCAATAAATACCAATCAGTATCTTGGCTTCTTGTGACTATCAATTGATCATTGATTGCCCAACACCAATCAATGTCAATTAGCTAATTTCTATTGATTTATTGATTTGCAATAATCGATTGCTATTGATTAAGTACCCCGGGACAATGGTATCCAGTCGTTTCGCTTTGCTTGCCAGTTTGACCCCTTTCAAAGCCGTTGTTGTCAAGCGCATCCCGGTCATTTGCTAGTTTACTATAATTCCCAACAATAACTTGTTTTATTATCGAAATGTCATGTAAATTATATCATTTTTTTATTTATCTTGTTTTTATTTTAAGTGTAGAATTTTGAGCATAATGAGAATACTATATTCAAATGTTTTGTTATTTTTATGTTGGTGACACCATCAACACGTTTGTACACCATTATCTTGAAGATATGTATTTTTGTATAATTTTTATCTATCTGACTTTTATTCCTAATAAATTTTGATAAGCATGTGAACATGTTAATTTTTGAGGTTATTTTCTGATGAACTTGAGTCGTCTATTTAAGCAGATCGTCAATTTGGTATGTTGTGTTCTTTTTACTTCAATATATTTTGAGCTCTCATCAAAAAACGTTTTCTTTTCTCATTATAAAGCAAATAAGTGGTGTTTTGCCGCAATTGTTTTAATACTAATAGGTTATGTAAAGCACATTGCAGATATCTTAATCAAATAATGAGAAAGTGAAATATATATATTTGCTCTGACATGTGATCTATACATGAGACGAAAGGCTGAGAAAGCGTGACAAACATAAACAAATTGGCCTTTTTGCAACTTCGCCCCTCTTGCCACTTTGAAAATTGTTTTTTTTTTTGGTTTGATACGTGATTGTGAAATCTTGTTTTATGTCTTAAGAAAACTTTACAGAGATATATTTGAAATCAAATTCTCTTAATAGTGTTCGATTGTCTTACAAAGTTTCAGTTATTTAGAATGGTTATGGGAGCGCAACAAGCAATGACAAGTCCATGTTTTTTGCCACTTGGACCCTCTAATCGCTATGTTGAAATAAATTGTTCCTCTAAGATATCATAGAAAAAAACTACAAAGACTTCACTTTCAAAAATACTTCAAACATCATATGCATTTTAAAGGTATTTAATGGCTGGTTAGTTTTGCAGATATTTGGAAATGAATGAATTTTTTCAATCACTGGTCAGTATTTAACATGGTGGTAAGGACCAACAATGACGTGGAAGGCTGGCATCACAGTTTGAACAGACATGCGGGCAGGCGTTTGTCCATGCCATCTACTTACTGGTTGGACTCCTTTACAGAGAAGCATGTAGGCCCTTATCAACGTCAGATTTGTAGCAGAGGGAAAGTTCGAGAAGAGAGAAATCAGAGGGAAAAAAATCAGACTGGTGTAATCCAAGCTCTTTAGACTGTGGGAGAACTATAAAGAAAACAACATAACAAGCATTCAACTCCTAAAGCGCTTATCCTACAATGTACCTTAATGGACCACAAGCTGATTAATGTTTATCTGACTGTACTTTTTTAACTTTCGTTGAACATACATAATGATCAGATTTTTAATATTGTAAAGAAAAATAAAGTCAAACATTTAATATGGAGAAGTAGTTCATCAATATTAAACTTATTTTTAATACTATTGTATTATTTGATGTGCAGTGAAAATCCTGCTTCAATTGACTTTAATAACAACTTCAAAGTCCTAAAAAAATGCAGAGGAAAACTAGAGTGTTTAATATACAAAATGCTTTATATCAAAGAACTGAAACCAGAACTTAACAAACAATCAGATTCTATCAGAGCGAAAGTTTTCACTTAATTATTTTCACTTAATTATTATATAAATTTTTTTTTCTTATATATATTTTTTCTTACATTTATCGATTTATGTTATTTCCATTGTTACTTAGCTTTCCTCTTGACTTCACTTATTGTATTTATTTCTATAATTGACTTTACTATTGACTTTATTCATTGTACTTATTTCTTTGTTAGAATTCACTCATTGCATAATATTTGTATAGCAGTTCCTAGCTATTAGCATTTTTTCAGTTGACCTCATGATGTTGTCGAGATGACAACGAAACGTTGTCTATTTCAATTAGTTTTTTTTATTAAATAGTGAAATATAACCAATATTTTTTTTAACTTTCTTATGATTGTTCAATTTTTACTTCTTGTTTTATTTATGTTCATTCACTTTTTTACTCATTTATTTCTTTGTAAATGTTTCATAACACAAAAGTTGCTTATGCAGTTTAAGTAAAATTCCCAATCAGTAATTGTAAGAAAAATTCAAATATATCTTTAATTTGTTTCTAGTTTTGATGCCTCTAATTAACCCTGTTACAAGTTACAGAATCTTATTTGTACTTAATATTTTCAATATGTGGAACTTGCAAAAAAAATTATAGTTGTAAAAGAGATTGAAATTCAACTTTAAATTATGAGGTTTTTGTTGAGTTTTTGTTAAGCTTGGAAACTGATGTGAATGAGTCCTTTAAAAAAACTTCATTCAGAATTAAAACAGAAGTGGAAGGTCACAACTCTAAAGAAGCTCGATTTAAAATTCTAAATTGTGTTCATTATCACATCGAAACTATTATAACATCGTTTACCTGTAAGAGTTTTCTGAGTTTTTATATAAAACATCCACCGAACATAGAAGTTAAAGGCCGAAGAGTAGGCTGACGTTCTACATTATTTCTCAATTTGTACATTATTTCTCGATTTGTATGTGTATGCCGTTCCGTTGCGGACAAAAATACATAACACAGAAAAACGTGTCAAAAACTAAAAAAACATCGCTTATATTAAAAAATGTATTGAAATAAAGTCGAAAAAACAAAAATAAAACGAAATTTTAGAAATATTAGTTGATTGAAAAAAATATGAGTCGAAGAAAAAAAATATGAGTCGAAATTAAAAAAAAAAAAAAAAAATGAGTCAAGAGTAAGCGATCGCTGACCAGTTATTATTATGAGCCTGCGCATGCGGGATTTTTTTTCGCGGGAAAATAGTGTCTTGTTTCATCTAGTCATGGTATATTAAGTTAATAATGAACGACAATATACAGGAGATTGTTCAGAGATTTGTGGAAAATTTGAATGTTGTTGGGAGCTCGAGTGCATATTCACAACGGCAACCATCATCATCATCCACATCTGCGGTGAATAGAGCATTCTCGATCCCTCGTGGAGGCTCTAACACACAACTTGCGGCTAATTTCTCGGCTCAACAAAATTATAGTACATCCAATTCAAATCCATCTAACGCCATCCGTCCAAGATGTCGCGGAGGACGATTCCATCCATTTAGTAGGCCACAATCTACTTCAACTGCATCGCCACAAGCCGAGTCTATCTACTACAAAGATGTGTGCCTTCTACCTAGTCCGTCCTGGACGAAAGTCCCTAGAGGTAAAAACATTGAACGCATGCGCATTCTCATAATAATAACTGGTCAGCGATCTCTTACTCTTGACTCATTTTTTTTTAATTTCGACTCATATTTTTTTTTCTTCGACTCATATTTTTTTCTTCGACTCATATTTTTTTTCTCGACTAATATTTCTAAAATTTCGTTTTATTTTTCATTTTTTCGACTTTATTTCAATACATTTTTTAATATAATCGGTGTTTTTTTAATTGTCGACACGTTTTTCTGTGTTATGTATTTTTGTCCACAACGGAACGCCATAACCACATGAAAACGCTTTAAAAAAGCTATCGATATATTATAGATATAAAAGCCGAGGTTAATATTAACATACAATTTTCAAATCTACATTTTTTAAACGGGGCGAACTGGTCTACCAAAAGGGATCGAACTAGCAAGCGGGGCGAAAAGACCGCAATTGCCCTATTTCACTATGACGTCATGGTTTGTTTACATGAATAAGAACAGACCTAATTCAGCTAAATAGTCCTCCTCTAGCACATTTTGCTTTACACTTGAACGTATATATTTTTTTGTTTCATTATAAATAGATTTTTAGCCTATTTGTAATTGAATTAAACATGCTGTGTCCCCTCTAGTGACCATGATTCTTAGCGCTGAAACAATAGATTTGTTTTGATGTGACGTTATAATGCAGTAGGGCAATTCGGGACAATAGCATTCTGTGCCATATGCTCATTAGGTTTCGCCCATTAATACACTGTCGTCAAAAATTCCGTACGTACGAGTGTATTTTGAACATTCGCTATAAAAAGTAAAATCAAGTACTTTTGCCGTTCGACTAGTGGTATAAATCTCACGAACAACTTAGGTGTCAAATAGCGACGTCACGAACTCATCGACCGATTGAAGTTTGAAAAAAAATTGCAGCAATTCATGGAGATATTTTGAGACTAAAGGTTTAACTGCGATAGCAAAACAAGTCTTTCTTGTTATTTAATGACACAAAGTGAGGCTAGATTGTCAATACTTTTCAAGCGAGCCCAGCTTCGACTGAAACTTCAACCTCGTGCTCGAATGGCCGAACGTTTTATCCAGGCAAAAAACGATTTGGAAGAATCGAACAACTTCACAAACATCGTTCAAATTAATTAAACAACTGTTTTCAACACAAAACAGAATTTTTGACGTTTTAGAATTTGAAAAACTTACCAAATTCCAACACAAACACTCCAGCAACTTAACCAGTTCGCTGTGACGCTGACTGCCGTAACAATGCTAGCCTTTCGAGGTCACGTGCAAATTATCTGTGGTACCAGGTCTCCCCGACCAATTCCTACAAAGGAAACCCAATGAAAAATTAGAAGAAAAAAAAAACACATGAAACAAAATATCACTTTGAAATAACTGTTGGAATTTTTTATCGAAACTCCGCTGGAGTGCACCATATTTAAGAAAAACAGGGTTTTTATTTTGACAGACACAGGAAACCCATGTACCATCGGTGCGTAAATAGAACAATTCAAGTGCCATACTTCCCGCCGATAGAAGTTTTAAAACCACATAAAGTTTGGCATATATATATACATGTATATATATATGAAATGAAATGAAAAATAGGGATTGTCGTGCTTGTTTTTGAACTGTGTGTGTGTGTGTGTGTGGGGGGGGGGGGGGGGGTATTTTTGTCCTATTTAAAATAAATAATGATAAAATGATACTAATAAAAGAAATTCTAATCATGCATTATTAAGCCGTAATCATTTAACAACAATTATTACTCACACAAAATGTAATAACTGTGCGCTCGAACGCAAAGTGTAATAACATGAGGAACTTGCAGCTGGAAGTCAGTGTTTACTTAATGGACAAAGACGAACTAGAATATAATAATTGAATGAGACTTGATTGGATGTGAATAAATGGGATTTGATAAGATGAGATTGGATTGGATGTGAATGAAAAGCATGAGATGACATTGCATTGGATGGGATGGGGAGATATGTTACTGTTGACGTCTTTTTGGGTGCTCCATCAACGACGCTATGTCGCCGGATTCGCCCTACGAAACATTCAAAGCTTGTTATAAAAACATTAACAATCTTGTTTTGAAAGATAAAAATGTAAACTCTTTTATTTGCTTCTATGTTTTTGACCGAGTGAGGGACAGGCGGACATACAAAAAATAAACAAACAAACAAACAAACATACAAACAAACAAACAAACAAACAAACAAACAAACAAACAAACAAACAAATATTTTTGGCTATGTAGCGAAGTAGTCCTCAGAGAATGATTTTATTGACCACTGTCTCACCGCTAAATGTAATAACAACGCTAAATGTAATACTGACGCTAAATGTAATAAAAACGTTAACGCTAAATGTAATAAACTGCTAACACTAAATGTAATAAAAGGGTTAACGCTAAATGTAATAACATTTTAACGGTAAATGTAATAACGACGCATGCCTATCGGGACATAGTTGATAGAGCGAAATGGTTTGGAAACTCCTTTGTTGTAAGTTATTGTACACCTTTTTTAACGGTGGCCGTGCACAATCTTTTGTTTCACTGTTGTTTCAGCTTTGTTGAATAAGGCTGAGTGAACAGACGAAAATTGTTCTTTTGGCCGCTGCATGGTTCGAAATGTCTAATGATTTATACCAACAACAATCCTTACCATAATATCATCGACAAGGTTAATGTCTACTTATTTAACAATTTTGAATGAGCATCAATAAAAACTTGTCCACGGTCAACTCCGGTTCAACCTCACAACAGCACAAAGACATAAAGCAAAAGGCTTCCTAGCCATTCTTTCAATTAACTATAATCGGGACAAATCTCTAACATGATATCTCTAACTAAAAGAAATACATTGTTCGTTTCCTCTTGTTGAGTGTTTGTTCACGTTATATTGAGTGACTTTTCGCGCCCCTTATTGGTTGATTGGATGCTTCAGTGCTTTAAGTGAACAACATTTGAACTTAGTAATTTGAACTTCACGACGACCTGTTAAAAAAAAAAACGTTCAGTAGCAGTTGGAAAAATTGAAAAAAGATAATTTTATCATTCTAAAAGTTTCAACATAAATGTTAGTAATTACACAATTAGGAGACTGCTATATTCATATCTTCAAATCTGGTACAGGTCTATGAAGAGATTATCAAACTGAGATATTTATTAGTATCATCTGATAAAGGTATTCTTAGCAGTATTCATAAAGAATGCATGTAACCAAATAGCCCATTCATTATGTAAGAGATTTTGTAACGGGTTTAAAAATAAAATATCCCGTTATTGTATTCAAAAAAATTGAATATTGCAGCAGGTGTTGGAAAGATATACATACAATGTCTTTTAGCATCTTTCAATCTTAGCTTACTCGGTAAAGACAAAGACCTTGAATTTACTGAATTTACGTGAGGTAAGTTTGTTGGTGAAGTGCGACCGCATATTCATTCATTACTTCGATAATTTTTTGCTAAGTTTCATTTGAGACAACGGAAATTCGCTGGCAAAATAACGCTTCCAATCTATCGGGAGTTCTATATATTTAGAGTTCGGCTCCAACTCAGTAATGACTGCTGCCTAATTGAACTTCTATAAAAAAGCTTCGGTTTTCGCTGATTTGGTTTTTCGTCTCGGTGTTTTTTTTTTTTTCAAGTGCTAATCTGATCACTATTTTTTTGTTTGCACGTGCATGAGAATTGATTATAATTTTAGTTAACATTTGCACGAAAGCAGTGCAATGGTCATTTTTTTAATTTTCGAACAGCGAGGAAAAGGCTTCTACATTTAGCGCCGGTGAGACAGTTAATTTTTTAGTCAAACTCGCCAATGTTTTCTTTAACTGTTTAGTGAAATGTTTCATAGTGACCTCAGAACTCAGCTATTACAATATAATAGATTTTGCGAACATGCAGGAAGGAAGTTTCCTTTCACCCGATTCAATAGACCAACACCGTGCGATGTCCTTTCATGTTGATGAATTTGCAAAGTTTGATAACCAGTGATGACAATAAAAAACGAAATGTAAGATCATTTAAATACCTTGGATTTACTATTAGAAACGATGAATGAGACAAGTCTCGTTTCCTATATTTAAAAATTGGTGCAGCTTACCAAAAATGGAACGAGTTGAAACATATACCAACTGACAACCATAGTAAAATTAACCAAAGTACTGTTACGATGCAAATGTTTACGAATTTTTTAGTATAGTTTTTAATAGTGTTTTTAGCTATTTCAACAGTTTAGCTTTTAATTTTAGCATCGTAACCTTGACTGTAAGATCATATGATGTTTGTACTTTCCTAAGAAAAGCATGCCTCCTTAAAGTATAACTAGCTATATAAAGCCTGTCCTGTAACCTTGCAAACACATTCATTCGTACTCTGTGAGGCTGTGAGCAAGTTGGGGACTATTCAAGTCTAGCAAGACAGCACTAACCTAAGTAAGGATAGTGGTCTAGTCTAACCAATTCCTACTAACAAACTGCACCTACTAAGGGATGTCTTTCTAGCTGACTTGTGTCTACCCCAAATTCTTTTAAAACCTCTCATATAGCTTGTAAGTAGCTATCGTACAAAAATAATAAAAACGACCAGAACAGACGATCAATGAGCTAGTGTATCGACATTTGTCTCGATTGCGTGCCAAGCAAAATACCAAACAAAAAACAAGGAATTATAATGAAAACCAAAAAATTCTCATCCACTGCAATTTATTTTTTATAATAAATAATTCATCATTCCATTCACTTCATTCATTTAAGCAGTGATTTATTTATTTTTAGTTTTATTCATCCATTTACCCTTCTGCTTTTTCATATTATTCATTCATTTGTTTTTTCGTTCTTCTTTCATCCATTAATTTACCCATCCATCCACCAATTCATTCATTCACCTATTCACACAACCCTTCCTTTGGACTGATCAGCGCCAACTGAACAAAGCGCATAATAACTAACGGAATCCTTTTTATTCCCCCATTTTCAATGTCATTATTTGCTCATTTATTAATTTATCGATAAACACATTTTGATGTATAATGAAGAGAATTATTGGTTTTTCATATCACTAATTTTAAAAATCTTAAAACGTGTTCAATTCATTTTTCTTCCAAGATCCATAGAACACATGATACAACAACGCAAAAAAATTTGGAGGTAACACTCAACATAATTTATTCCAATAATGACATCTCAAAATTATTTACATGCACCTTGTTGATATAAAATTTAGCCGAATTAAATTATCAACACGCCGCCAATATTCAGATAAGAATTAAACTAATACTTGATTGAAAAAGACGTGCGAGAAACACTAGTAATCGATTACTAGACCAACTTTTTTGTATGATATATTACAAAATAACTATTATACAACGCGTGCTCTGATTGGCTAAAACGTCCAAAAAACCATGTTTCTATAAGAGCATAGAAACACGGGTTTCAAGGGTGTCGTCATTACAAACGATGAGGCCGTATTAAAAAGTTGTAAAAATAATTTAAATCCCAAAACTGACAAACTTCATTTCTTTAACACTTTAATATCGAGCTACAAGAATCAGTAAATCCTTAACAGAAACGCAATAAAGACCAATACAATCTGAAAGAAACAAAAAAGAAAATGTCCAATGTGAAAATCCACGTTTGTAGCGAAAATTTCAACATTTAAGTCCTCTCGCAACGGAAAAACATGGAAAAGATAAAAAGTTGTGCAAAAACATTACCAGTTAGCACTTGAACACACTAGCAAGCTTTCAGCTCGTGATTCAATACCTTTTCTCGTTTTCTCCCAACAATCCCGCGTGTTTCTAACAGAGTATAGAAACACGAAAATCATCTTCTAATGCTTTAATAGTATTACAATTTTTTATGCTGACAGTTTTATTAGTCCACGTCAGTGGCGGGTCTAGTGGAGAGGTGCAGGGTTGGGTACCCCCTCCTGAAATGACTTCAATTAAGTCCTTGTTTTCTCAAATATTTTTTACTGGGTAGTGCTTCCTCTCGTGAAGATCGTGCACCACTCCTGAAAGCAATCCTGGATCGGCACGTCATTGACTAACACGCCAGTACTACCTCATTAATTGGCAACTATCATCAAGTTATCTTCGTTAAGGTGGACGAATATTTATTTCAAAATTGAAATAAAAGATTGGGCCCCTGAACTCGTCTTCTCTCAAAGGATTTTTAAATAGTGTCGTTTTTGCTGGGTTTTGTGAGTAAAATTCGAAATTTCAGATACCTTTAAAAATAATTAATTACTCGTTAATATATGGATCTAGGCAATTTTCTTGATTTTGCTATTGTTCACACAAACGATTTTTGCTCCGATTTTCCCGCCGATTTTTACGGAAATTTTCCTGAGATTATGTCCAGAAAATATTACGGTTTAATAGTTTAAAGTTCGTAAAAAAATTCTTTTAAATTTAACGAAAAACATCTCCAGACGCGCGGCATCGCAATGGGCACAAAAATGGCAATAGCTTTTTTGATTATTTTCTTCATGGATCATACCGAAAAAAAACCTTTTTCAAGCTAGCCTATTAAAACCTTTAACATGGAAACGCGCTGGTTTTTTTTGCACTTTCGATACAACAATACAATTCACTAGCGAACAGTCATCGCGGTCCGGGAGGGAGTTTTTTCTCCATTTGAGCACATAAAAGCGCAGCACGATTCAGTAGATCAGTGTCAACTAAAGAATAGATTAAGAAATTAAAATATCCCTCCATGTTGCAATTAGAAATTGTATATTTGCCTTTGTGTAAATGAGAGCACACATGCAAGTAGAGAAAATTCCAGTCACTTCTAAAATACTGTACTTTATGCGGACTGACAAATATAAGTAAGCTTTATGACAACTCATTTTAAGCGTCAATCTACAACCCGAATTTCACTAAGCGTCTAGTTGATTCTTATTTAAATGTCAAATATATTGATTCACTTGTACGAATAAGATATATATTTAATGTTATGCTTTGCTTGGCGTCATGTTCTCGCACACAGTCATAGTCTGTTATGTCATGATAATTTCTGTAGTTGTTTTGTCGGGATAAGCACTTTTCACTTTATCAACAGATTTTCTTTGATTATTTATATATTCTGATGGTTTACTGTCTTCATATGGCAGGAGTTTGTGCATCATCGTGAAGATATCATCTCTTTCATGATTCATTGATTTAATCTAATATGAACTACTGTAGAATGTCTCTGAGTACATTTTCATGTGGTATATAATGTCTTCATGTTGTGCCCAAGCTTCTTCACATCGTATTTCTGCTCTTTTTGAAATCAGCACTGCATAACGTTTCTTCACAATTCATGTACTGTGCTGTATACTTTTTTCAAATTTTGGTTTGTTTGTTTGTTAGTGTTGGATGTCCTGTAATGGTATTTCTTCTCTCGGAGATTTTTGGTTAGTTGTAACTTTGCATCAGTGCAGGACTCTTTTTGTGGCTCCTTGAAAATCGGACAGAAGGGAAGCTCTTTACTATTGTCAGGGATCATCTACCTTAGGTACACTGTTATGCTGATGATACACAACTATATGTATCATTTAGCTCTGATTCATCCGCCAATATTATTTAACTGACATTAGAAACTGGATGCTTACAGATAGGCTAAAGCTAAACGATGACAAGACTGAGATCCTTCTTAAAGACACTAAGCAACAACTGAGTAAAGTGGACATTGGTAGCATTACTGTTGGCTTCTGATGTGGTACCTGTTTCATCTGTTCGCAACCTAGGAGCGTGGTTTAATTCGCAAATGTGCATTTTATTTTAAGTTACATTACAATTCAAAATATTATTATTGAATAGTCTGTTTTATTATATATATATATATATATATATATATAAATATATTTTATACCATAAATAATTTCTTATTACTGTATATATGTATCAATTATCTATTTTAAATTTAAATTCATATGATTATCTTATGAACAGTGACACTTTCTTTTTCATTATTATTTTATGCTTTATATCATACTAATGAAATATTAATTGATTTTAATTTATAGCGCGTGATAATTTTTATTGAGCATGCGCTTTACAAGTTAATAAATTTTTATTATAATAAATTATTATGGCGACACACTATTTCGTACTTCAATATTCCAAATCTGATTTTTTTCCATATCAAACCCTTCAGAATGTAGTCGTTTTCTATCATTCTCTTATAAGGATTGTACCTACCATATGTGGGCACTGGAGTATTTCAGCAATACGAAAAAGCCATTTTTCTCGCAAAATTCTTCAAATTTTTACTTTTTTTGAGTGAAAGCGTACACAACAAGTCTGACATTTTGATTGCTGGCCGAAAAGAGACTGTTAAACCTAAAACAAGACCCCTGTGTATTTGACAACAAGAAGCTCAAATTCGTCAACAAAAGTTTGATATGTAGTGGGCTATTGTTTTTGTTATTTGTTGTCTTGATTTATTCTATTTCATTTTAACCGCCGACCGTATAGCTCAATTGGTACAGCATCGGACTTTAGTGCGGGAGGTCACGGGTTCGGACCCTGACCGGACCAACACTCAGGGTCTTAAATTAATTGAGGAGAAGTTGCTGCCTTTGTTTCTCTATCTGCAAATGGTAAGATCTTCACGTCCTCTCGGATAACGACGTTAAATCGGAGGTCCCGTCTACTCTACTCTAATCCAGTTGTGGACGTCAAAGAACCACTGAGGACGCAGGTACGACCATTCTCAGTGTCAGTACTTACTAACATCGGGGGCACTAATCATTAACACACACTCATGTTTGTAAGCTGCATAATAGCAGTCCGTAAAAGTCCCCCAAAGGGCCAGATTGGAAAAAAGCATTATGCTTTATCGGTCACCCACAAAGATACATACATAGATTGCTTCGCTAATATAAATCGTTTTTTGCAGGGGCATCATGGTCCATCCAAAACTGATTTTGTTCTTTTGCGCATCTGGACTAAGTTCTATCCTGTGCCACCATAGCGACACATCAGCAAGTACATTGATAAACATCTTGCCTGGATACCGTTTACTCGGTTACGTGATGCACAAGATGACATCATCTAGCATGATAACGTGCGCACTTATTTGTACCAGAACAGTAGGATGTTTATCGGTGAATGTACAACAAAGCAATGAGAAGTTTCTCTGTGAACTGAGCAAGTACAGTCGAATATCGAAAGACGCAATCCTTATCCCTGACAGCATGTACCAGTACATCGAACCGGTGAGTCTAGCTATATAACACAGACAATCAATAACCATACCCCAAACTTGGTTTGTCTTAATAAAATTGAACATAATTTAAAGAGGGGTATTGCCGAAGAGACGAATGTTGGAAGCAGCGAGGCGGTACCCATTAGCGTCACAAGCATAATTTTCTGAAAAAATTGAAATGTACAATTTTTTGTCAGGAATGATAGATATTGATAAAAGGTATTGAAATTGATCGAGACGTTTCTGTATTTTGATAATTAATATGGATTATTTATGGAGGAGACTGTAATTGAGACGTTTTTGTATCTGTGATAATTAGTAGTCTTGAGGCTTTCGTGCTCGGTCAGAGATTAGAGAAAGGGCAAACATATAGAAAAAAACTAATTAGTTGCCCTGTGAACACTTTCTATTACAATATAATTTACAAAAGGTCAGGTTATTTACAATACGGAGTTGAGATTTTTTTACGGATTTTTTTATGAATGGAAGTGATATTACCAAGAAATTCAAAGTGGTTACATGAGGTTACACCAGTCACAAAACATGAAAAGAAAATTTACAGTAATAGAAACTTCGTTTTCTTATTTATCCTTGTCAGTGAATAGGTATATACCATATGTAACGACGTATAATAGTATCTATCGATAAAACCTTTAAAAATATCTGTAAATAAATTATCCAATAAAAAATGTTCGTTCTTATCAATATTAAAAAAAAACAAGTAAAATCGCATTTCATTCAACTTCAAAATTGAAAAGCAAGTACTACATATTTTTTCAATGAAAACCATCTTGGTCAGTAGATTTTTATCTTATTAATTATTTGAAAATGGAAGGGTGCTGCCACGATAGTTAAAACTTATTTTAACAGTTACCTAATTGTGAATTTCCATTTTTTCTTTATTATTATTATGTTATTTGTAAAAGTTTGTATTATAATGTTGTTAATTATAATTTTGTGTGTAAATAAAATGAATTGAATTGAATTGAATTGAACTTTAATATTGCAATATTCACTAGTATCAGCTATGAGATTTGCGCGGTTACACACTAATTCGCACTGTGCCTAATTCCTATTTATTGATATTTAGCTGTATTAAATTACTCAGAATGCTATATTATTCTAGGTATTATTTTTTACCATTATTAGAAAAAATGATATTTTAGTTTCGCGTTACTGTCAATACTAAACATTTATTTTGATCAAACTACCGAATTGATATGAGTACCACCTCGCTGCTTCCAGTGACGTTAGCTAGAGTATTCTGTCTTATTATTCTGCAGATATCTGATGCTTGTCTTGGACTCGGTAAGTACATATATACATATACAAAACTAAAAACAAACTCTCGATCATCATAAAAGAAATGATAAGAGAAAAATATCATATGCCCTTGGCAGGATTTAAACCTACGTATTCGGTATTCTAGTCCGAGGTGTTAAAATTAACCACAAGGTCAACCACGCTGGAAACTCAGATGAATTGTGAGGTGTACTGCAAGCATGAGCATCCCAGAGAGATAATGTTTTTCTATAGATAAGTTGAACACGTTAAATATATACGCATAGAATGAACATAGTAAAGTCGTTATTATTATCATCATACACTACTTAACTATAATAATCTGTTCCAAGAGAGTATGAGATAAGAGAGCTTATATCCGGACCCCATCAGGGGCTGTACTCGTCGTAGAAAATTGTTTCCAATTTCCGCACTTCTGTCTTTGGGTTTTTTGACGATGCGACCTCGCCTCCTGCAATTTGGCCAATCCACGTTCTGTTCCCGAAATAACTTCAGTTTAAAATAGAATGAAAATATCCTCTGATGAGTGTAAAGCCCAATATACGCTCTCTTATCTCATACTCTCTGCTCTATTCTTGATCAGAAGTGGTTTAGATATGATAAGTAAAATAAACGATAAAGAACAGAAATTACGAAACAATGAAGTTCGAGGTCATACTGCCTCATTATCAAGCATGTTTAATGACGTCAGATTCTTGCATCATTAACCATGCTTGATAATGAGGTTAGTAAGACGCCCGGGGGGGGGGGGGTACTCCCTTCAGATCTGGGTAGGGGTGTTCCGCTGGGATCTTGTAGGGGCTACCCTGTTTATGACAAAAAATACGTAACTTCCATACCCTGTTTATGACAAATTACAATTGCTTAAGAACGTTATATGATTTGTACAAATATATCAATTCAGACACACGTGCTGCTCTTATCTTTTTTAAAAGTCAACGATCTTATTCCTGCCGATTTCCTGAATTCAAACTAATTTCTCTCATTTTTTTGGACCCTGATTATGACAGAAAATTTGGATTAAATCGGAAATAGAGTAGAATTAGATACCCTGTTCATGACACCAAGGTCGAAAAACCATACCCTGTTCAGCGGATCATCCCCGTATAGTCGATATGGGGTAAGACGTCGAAACGTTGTAATTTCTTGCCTTTATCGTTTATTTTACTCATGATAATGTATTCACTTTAATTATCACTTGGCCTTATGACTCCAGTTTTGTGCCATCAAACTGTCGTAGTTACTTGAAGTTGGCCTTTAGTTTACCGTTTTGGTAGATCACTGATTAATCGTGATGTGTGATTACGTTGCGCCGGTATCTAGTTGACAGTCTAGCACTGTAGAATAGTTATTATCTATATCTGTAATTTCCAGGTTTGTAACAATTTTTCGATTTGAAATAACCTTTCGTCCGAGTCTGTCTAGCTGGTGTTTTTGCGATCTTGTCTTACAGCATGTTCACGTGGTTGTGCTTTGTTGGACATGGAGATTTATTACTAAATAGTAAAAATTGCAAAGCGCATTGAGATGTATGAAAAAGCACCTCACATTTTATTTTTTTAAATTACTCTAGTACAAAAGTAATGCATGTATATTAATAGATATTATTGTTACTCAGACGGATGGCATAGAATCAATTCATTTGCCTTCAAGTACATAGATGAGAATGTCCACGCTCAAACAGCTCGTCAAAAGTGTCAGCATTTGTCAGCAGACTTGGCTTCTGTCAGTAACGAGCAGGAACAACAGTTTATTCAGAACACTGTTCTCAAAGGTAATAATGACGACATGGATATTTATTATGATGTCATGGATACGATGACGACACGGATATGTATGATGATGTAATGTATATGTTTTATGATGTCATACATGCAAGGAATGACAGTTGCATGCGCGGTCTTTGACAAGATCAACGCCTCAGTATCTGAATTAATGCGTTTTCTAAAAATGTTCATTATTTTCAAACGCAAGACACATATATTGTTTTATGTGTTTAACGGTCTGCAATAATACAGAATCTGCGTGTCTTGAAGTAACTAAAGCGCTCGTACACTTTCCTATACTCATTACCACTCGCCAGTTTCTTAATTAATCTTATGCAACACGTAGCAGCTAATTAGGAATTAGTTTGTTTGCTATCTATTTCACGGGTATTCTATATGCACTCTAATTACTATTACTCATTAACATTAATTACTCATTAATCGTTCATGAGTTTTAGAAATATTGTAAAATAGATTATCAGTAGCACTGATAACAAACTTGAAAAACTGCCATTGCGTTGAGCTTCATTATCTTAAATTTATTATTTATTCTTTGTTTCTTGTAGAAGTTGCATCGAGCAAAATCTGGATCGGTCTGACTGATATCGACAAGGAAAGCACGTTTGTGTGGGTCGATGGGACAAGTTCTGATTATAGGAATTGGTATGAAGCTAGTGAACCAAACAATTACGGAGGCAATGAAGATTGTGTACACATTCGCAACGGCGATAAATGGTATGATGACCGTTGCAATCAGCTGTTTCCATTTCTATGCAAAACATTTTGTCCACTTCAAAAGATGATCGTTTGAACATTGATTTTGATTATTTATAAGTTATGCTATACCCTGGGTACCAGAGGCCGCGAAGGGCTGAGAAAGAAAGGAGCAAGACATGCGGTCTCTGGTCTAACGTGTGATGAATCTCACTTCCATGAGTTCAGATATTGAACTGGAATTGTGATTGGTTCTTGAAATAGCTAGTAAAGAATCTCACATGCCTGGCTGATATTATTTCTTGTCAAACTGATTTTATTTGTTTTCTCTGCTGAAACTGTCTCATGTAGAGCAAAATGTATACAGAAAAACGGAAGGTAACGAAGCGGTTCAATCATTTACATTCGATGCTGGAATACGTAAGAGGTGTGAAATCAGAACAAAAGACTTGCATAATGAATCAACAACCAGTTACTGCAGAAATCAGTCGAAAAAAGTCCAGATTGATAATAAAATTTGATCGCTTTAAAATATTCAAATGACTTTGAAACCATCGTAGGGCCTGCTGTGTATTTTTTTAACCTCCTGACGAAGACAAATTTTTATCAGTGATTTTTTGTGATATGCATGTTTGAGTGAAAATAGAACAAATCTTGATCAACAAGACAACAGTAGATATCAAACCGCATATCACTAAGACCACGATTTTTTTATATAGGTGGAATTGATTTCTTTCAAATTGCTCTACAGTATAAAATGATACCAATGCAACAATATGCTTTAAATAGTTGACTTTGAAACAAAATAGATACATGAATTTTTGGATATAATTCAAATGCATTGTTTTCACTTTGTTTTACCTCACATAAAAAGTCTCCCGTTTATATCTCAAAAATGATCTCATAAATTTCGACTGAACTCACGTGGGTGAAGGGTTATTACGTCAGCTATCAAAAAACGTGAACTTCGAGTGAGCGTTTTTATAATTAGGATTAAAAGCTGAGAATGTATATGTAAAATGAGGAATTCCCCCAGCGTTGCAATAGTGACGCCGATCACCCTATAACATATATCATAAAAAAAATTAAATCTTTACTCACCATTTTTTGTAGTAATCAATTTACCGTATGTTTTTCTGTCAATGGATGGTAGTGTTTCGAAAGTGACTTGTGTGGCTACTTTGAAACTGGGCCCGGTAGCTGCTACCTTTTAAATGCTTCTTTAAGAATTTCAATACTATATAGATCTAGTTTTTAGAATGGCAATGTGCTATTTCATTAGTAATGATTGGTTCAGAACCAATGTTCTCATGCAATTAGAAAACTACCTACGGTCATCAATGAATTATTGCCGTATTAATAAAAGTAGGATACCACGCGGTTACCGCTGATACCGCGGATACCACAGGGGATACCGCGGATACCAAAATAGAATATGAAAAATAACGTAAAAACATGATATTCTGTGATTTTGGGATGGATTGGAGACGTACCTTTAACATTGAAGGTGACAAACAATAGATTTTGGCAGATGTATGACAGTGTCAATTGAAATGCTGTATTCTATTTTAATCGCGTGACGCTAAAACGAGATATTTTGCGCTATTTTTCACGTCCTGAAACGTTCGGACTTCGAAAGTCGAGCATTTGGAAGATCTATTGAGCTTTAAAGAGTGAAAAAAAGTCTAAAACAAAGGGAAGTGCTGCAACGTTCAACATATAAAGCATTTCACGACACGGCTTGAATTCGTCTGATCAAATTAAAGATACGATATTGTAAAGTAGTTCGAGAACATTGTTAATAGTAAACATGAATAAATTGATACCTTCAGAGGTCAAAACGAGTTAGTGTAAGGAACCAATGAAAAACACATTTTTATTGAGATTATTTCAATAGCCAACCACATTCCGAGTTCAATATCTGAACTCATGGAAGTGAGATTCATTACTCGTTACACCAGAGTCCGCCTCTCTTCTTCTTCTCGTCCTCAGCTTCGCGGCCTGTGGTACCCAGGGTAGTTATGCTACTGCAATGCTAACCATTGTTAATTCATTCACGTCCATAAACTGAAAGGATAGAATGCACGCACTAAAAGTGTGCAATTAAGGAATGTCTCATGGTTAGCGTGCGTATATCCAGTTCTGGATGCAAAACTTTTGCCAACTTCAAAGGCTGAACTTCTCCGACAAAAACAAACAAAAAATATCACCAAAACTACCAAAAAGCATTTCTCAAATCATGGCATCATTTATTGCAATAAGTTACTTACATTTTCTTAATTTCCATTGATAATTTGTCCGTTTTCATATTCTTTAGCAAAAAAATCCATGCAAACTTTCGCACAAGTTTCGTGCACCAGCCATTGACATTCATTGACAACATTTAGTGAGTCTGTCATCCTAGCTGAACCACAGTTTTTTTAAATCAAAAAGGACTTTTAATAAAAGTCTTACTGCATTCAATGAGCTTGGCTTGGTCGGTTTGTACAGAAGATCTAGAATCTTGATCGCCAAAAAGAATGCTGACGCAAGTTTATGAAATATCCGCTGATGGTTCATGACAATGAGCCAATCAGAGCGCGCGTTATATCGTGTCTATGTTATAAACATAAATACCACTAAATAGTTTATTCTAATTCTATTGTTCTCTTTTGTTTAATTAGTGCTATTTACTACTATATAGTGACAACTGTTGCACACATTAAGGTGTTAATTAGAAAATTAAACGAGACTTACCTTAAGTCGAAGTTTGATTGAAATTCTACCGATCCATTACGGAATAAGGGATTACGTGAGATCGCACGTGAGTGCCAAGCAAGTCAATTTTTAACACCGTTTTTCTGGATACAATTTAAAAATAACATGGGTGGGTTGCAATATATAATATATGCATCAAATATAAACAGAGCAAACTTTTCACGAAAATTGAAAAGTTGAGGGTGGGCACGTAATCCCTTATTCCGTAATGGATCGGTAGAATTTCAATCAAACTTCGACTTAAGGTAAGTCTCGTTTAATTTTCTAATTCTACCTCACCATTACGTCATTACAGGATCACGTGAGATTTCAAAGCAATTGTGGTCAGAAAAACAATAAGTAATATATAACAGTGCAAGCATTAACAAATGTCCATGAACTTTAATTAACAATAGCTTCTCCAAAGGTTTTAGAAACTACAACACTTTTATGATAATAAGTAGCAAAAGTTTTCACATTTGACCATCCTGCAGCTTTCATTATATCACTTAATGGTAAGCCTGATTTCTGTGCAGCTGAGGTAGAAGCAGATCTGACACTGTGTGGATGAAAACTTTGGGTATTGATACCAGAGTCCTTAAGAACCGTCTTTACCCATCTACTTACAGTGTCCTTTGATACTGGCTTGAAAGGTTTAACAAAACTAAGCAATAGCTGATTATTGTGTCCTCTATGCATATTTGTTCGTTTTAAATATTCTTGCAAATACTTGATAACACAAAGTCTCTTATCAGGTGCATAAGCTGTAAACTTTAACGGCTGGACATGTTTGCCAGGTCGTGTTTGTTTCACTTTCTCAGTGATTACAAATGTACATGATGAATTATTGATGATCATAGATGACAAATCAAGCAAATGAATGGTCTGTACCCTCTGCCCCGATAGTAGTGTTAATAACATGGTAAGTTTCAAAGTCAAATCTTTCAATGATAAACTTTCAACTGGAGACAATTTTCTCAAATAACTAAGTACAATGTTAACATCCCATATTTCAGTATAACGAGGTAACGAGGGTCGCTGCTGGAAAACACCCCTCATAAATCTACAAATCAACGGATGGTTTCCCAATGGAACTTGACCAGATAAATGAATTAGAGATGATAGAGCACTTTTAGCAGTATTAAGAGCACTATAACCTAATCCTGCATGATAAAGTCCAGACAAAAAATCCAAAATGTTTTGTATACTAGGTGACACTGGATCAGTATGTGTGTCAACACAAAATATGTTCCACTTCTTATAATAAACATCATATTGTTTTTTAGTAGATGATCTCCAGGATGCCATTAAAATGTCAATAACTTTGTCTGAATATCCCTTTATCTCATAACTTTCCCTGATACATGACATGCTAATAGCTTCAGTGTGTTTGCTAAAGGATGAACTTTGTCTGGGTTGAAGGGCAAATATAGATTCTTTGCTGTCTGTGGTATCTGAACAGGTTCCTTGATCATCAACTGTAACAACTTGGGGTACCACACCTGGGTTTGCCAATAAGGTACTATGATTATGCCTTCGGCTTGATCCTGCTGTACTTTCTGGAGCACACGCCCCAGAAGACTAAAAGGAGGAAAAGCATAGAAAATGTGAGTTCCCCAGTCAATAGTAAAGGCATCAACTGCAAATGCCTCTGGATCTGGTCTCCAGGATATAAACGGTTTTAGCTGATAATTTAATCGAGATGCAAACAAATCAATGGTTGGCTGTAAAGACAATTTACTGGTAACATAAATAAACATTGAATGGCGTAACATCCACTCAGTTCTGTCATTGAAGACCCTTGACGCATGGTCAGCCTCAATATTTAGAATACCTGGTAAATGTACAGCTGTAAGCCAAATTTTTCTTTCGATACAAAATAACCAGATCTGACGAGCCATTTGGCAGCAAGATGAAGATTTACTCCCCCCCATTGCATTGATATAGGCTACAGCAGTTGTATTGTCTATATGGACCTTAATATGTTTTTTAGTTATGTCCAAACAAAAAGTTTTGAGAGCTAAAAACACTGCTTTCATTTCAAGGAAATTTATGTGCTGTTGTGCTTCCATAGGGGTCCAACGACCTCCTGTCTGAATGTTATTGTACACAGCACCCCAACCCAAATGACTGGCATCTGTCTCAAATTCTAAATCTGGTTTTGTAATGATTACAGGCTTATAAGCTGATTCAATATTATTACACCACCAGTCTAGGTCAGCTTTTGCTGTACTAGAAAGAGATATTTTTGCTTCATAATTACCACAGTGTCGTCTGAGAGCAGCTATTTTTTCATTGTCTAAAGTTCTATAAAATAAAGGGCCAAATTGAACCCCAGGAAAACTGGCAACCAGTTTCCCAACAGTTTCTGCTAGTTCCCTGATACAAATAAATGATTTTCGTACTAATGTCATACATGAAGCTTTAATGTTAGCAGCCTTTTCAGGTGTAGGGCTCACTCTCATTGAAACAGAGTCTAGAATAAACCCCAAAAAGATGAGCTGTTGCGAAGGGGTAAGAACTGATTTCTCAGGATGAACTATGAAACCTAGACTTTTGAATAATTCTACAGTATCATCAATGTTCTTTTGACAAGCTTCTATTGTATTTCCTTGCAGATATGAGTCATCTATGTAACCCACAGAGATATGTCCTTTGCTATGAAGATTAGCATATACTGGTTTTAAAATTTTTGTAAATAATCGAGGTGAACATGACAACCCATTAGGTAAACATGTAAATTGATAGGTTTCATTGTCCCATACAAATTTCAAATATTTACGATCATCCTCTATAATAGGGACACTGTAATAGGCATCACGTAAATCTATTGAAGCCATATAACAATTTGGAGTCATTAATTGGACAACAGATACTAAGGTGTCCATTTTAAAATGGTGTTTGACTACAAAGCTATTAAATTTCTTCAGATTCAAAATTAATCTATAACTTCCATTTTTCTTAGGAACAAGAAAAATGTTAGAGAAAAAATCACCCATAATGGTGGAAGTTTTTTCGATCACTCCCTTAGACAACAACTTTTGTATCTCAAGAGAGGCAGCCTGTCTCTCTGCAATAGATAAACTATATGGTTTTGGGACAAAATGTTGCTTGGGTATCTCTTCTAATTCAATAGTACAACCCTGAACCATAGCAAGTATAAATGGATCAGAGGTGATGGATTTCCATTTATCCAAACAACATTTTATCCCACCAGCTCTAAATGATTCAACAATAGAGTTATTTTCACCCACCTGAATAACAGGATTTATTGGGTTTGACTCTGCTGCTTCCCTTTGCTGTGGTTCGCAGAGTTGGGACGATATTTGTTCCCCCGCCCCTGGGGCTTTGTCCAGTTTTTTGGGTAATGGCTTGATCTGGAGTAGTCTCTGGAGTGGCCATAGTTGGATGAGCGGTTGTTTTTACCTCTGTACATGTTATCACTAAGCTTCTGTCCAACCCTGTTTGTTGCATTGATGTCCTTTATCTTTTGAGCAAGGTCATCACCAAAAAGATATGTAGAGTTTTCAGTGACCTCAGAGCAAATCGTCTGATATTGCTTGTTCAAATCTGGCTTGATCAAATCAAGACGGCGTTGAGATAATTCTCCATTACTATGAAGTATTAAAGCTATAGAATGAGTGAGCGTCTTAGCAAGTTCCTCACTGTCTACAGGTGATTTTGCTTGTCCTTGATTAGCCAATGCTTTGTCAGTAAGCATCAATAGCGGATTTACCGCCTTTGCAAGAGTTGTTTGAATTTGCTGAAACTTTAGATCTCTACCACGAGTTCCAGATCTTAATTTGGACCAAATTTCTTTATTAACTTTTTTGGCGGGTCCTAGAGACTCACAGTTGGACGGAGTAGGGTAGGTTTTCCACTTATCTTTCAATTTTTCCTCCGTCATCTTGTTTCGCGCCATTTTGTTGATAATGGCGGCAAGCTTTTCATCAATTGGCGCTCCCTGCGCCTCCTCGAGCTCGTAATCTTGCTCGATTTCATCAAGAAAGGACGTTCCTTTCTTTTTCTGCTTTTTACTAGCAGAATTCTCGTTAATTAGAGCATCAATAGAGGTATCTACATTGTCCTCACTCGGACTATCAGTTATGTGGCTTTGCCTGTCGTCCTCGTCGTTTGACAAGCTGTCATCACTCTGACTCAAAGCGCTATATTTACGCTTTCTTGTGGCTTGTTTATCGCCTTTTTGCACAAGCTCTCTGAGCAAAAGTGTCATGTCATTAAAGCCAGCAGTAATACCTTCAGTAAGCTGGTTAAATGAACTCTTTTGAGCTTCAAGCAGAGTTGTTGTTGAGACCTCGTGGGCTTCTCGTCGCTTTGGATTATTGACATTATTGTCACTTCCTACTCCATTTACACTCTTAGTTGTCGTGCCAGCTACAGATTTTGAGGACTTTTTCGTCCTTTTATCGACCTGCAAGGTCTTAACCCCTGAAAGAGAGGGTTGTTGATGAGTAAATAAGGCATTATCCGTGTCTCTGGGCGAACCACAAGACTCAATCGACTCAATCAGGCTTGAATTGGCGGAAACCACGCCATTATTATCGGCCTGTTTTTGGTCTCCCATAAAGCTCAACGACAAAAGTCGTATTGATGGAGCTTAATGTTGAACTTTTTCTCTTTGTATTTTGATTTTCTTGTATTTCTTGATGATTTTTCGAAGAGCTATTTCGGTGTTACGTTGTGCTTGCTAGGCAAACAGCGCATTGACTTGCTTGGCACTCACGTGCGATCTCACGTGATCCTGTAATGACGTAATGGTGAGGTAGAATATTGATGCGTTTAACTTCTTTCGAAAGAAAAGATATTTAATTATTTTAACTTTAAAGACATTTATTTACAAGAATATAATGTGTGTTGTGGTTTAAGAGATATTTCCTTTCGAAATTAAAGTTGTAACAATTTATGATTTTTCCCCTATTTAATAAGCCTGAAGCGTGATGACGTTTTACCCCCGTGTCTAGACCAGAATCCTTTTCACATTGCTTTTGTTCACTTATTATGACTATTGTTCCTGTATTCTCGAGGGAATACAAAATTTGAATATGAATGGATTTTAAAAACTATTATGGTATAGAGACGGGGGTAAAACGTCATCACACTTCAGGTTATAACAAATTGTCTAATTTGTAATATTTGATGAAGTATACTCATTAAAATGCACGTTGACCTTAATTTTTTTCGTTTAATCTATGAAGTACTGAACTAGTTCTTTACACGATACAATAACATATAGCAAAACAGTTTCCAAGTCATTTCGCCCTATGATACGTTGAAGGCCGGTGAACTCGAGGGGGCCTGCTCCTGAAACACGCTCCAGTAACTTGCTCCCAGAGCAACGATCCCTATTGTGTACCAACGGTTTCACGCCAAAAAATTGTTGTGCAACAAACCTGCTCCCAGGTTTTGCTCCCTTTTTGCGCAACATATTTTTCGTGCGAAATGAGACTTTTTGTTTGGCTATGCTGACGATTAGCTATAATGACCAGCGCTCGGCTACAAAACTGCCAGCCGCCATAGAAAAACTGTACAATATACTAACAAGGTTATATCTGATACATAACACTAACTATATAATAAAAAAATTATTTGGACGATCATCAACGAACATCACCAAAACTCACAACGCAAAGTCTAAAGGCTGATTTGCATGGTGCGATGTGTCGTGGGGTATGCGTCTCGTCGTGTGGTTCAAAAGGTTTTTAAAATCGTCGTGTAACAGAAAGGGCGAGATTACTTCTAGAAGCAGTTACGACCAGACCTATGATACAAATAGCACACGAAAAATCGCATCGTATAAATTGAACTTACCAATCCTCGTTTGGACCTCAAGTTAACTCAATTTCCTATATTAGAGCAAATTAAAGATAAAAAGTTTAAATATAAGACAAACAAACAAATTAAAATCCAAACCACCACAATTTCTACAAAATGAGGTCAGCCTCCGAACGGTATGTGACTAAGATCCCTCCGCGCGGTATTTAAATAAAGTCCCTCCGAACGATGTCGTCACTCTCCGCATTCCACCGCACGTGCTAGTCACCAGCGCATTCCACCGCACATCGTTGCCACCACCGCACAAACTAGCCACCACCGCACAAACAAGCCACCACCGCACAATGTCTAACTCGGTACCTCCCATACTACTGATAAATGATCGTAATTGCCATACATTGGATTTTTGAATCTGATTCTGTTGTAATGATGATGATGACGATGATTGTTAATTTTATAGGAAAGGGTCTTTTTGCAAAAAAAAATCGCTAGCGTGTCGAATATTTTGCTATTTAAATGACCATTTTCAGGGCTCGTGCAGGCTTTAGAAAAAAAAATTCAAGGAGTTTTCAAGGACAATATCAAAAAGTTCAAGGACATGTACAATTTATGCGATTTACTGTTTTTCGTTAATTTTAATTCGTTAAACTCAATAAAGAAATTGTCGACAAGAATTACTGCTAAATGCTAAAATGTCAGTCAACTGCTAAAAATAAACTTCAACACTCAATTCTGAGGTTACCATGCTAAATTCACTCTTGAAATATATTTTACAAAATCTTTTTGCTAATTTCCTTGTTCATATTAGACCTTATACAAATAGAGAGTTCAAAACTGATAGGGAAAATGCTTATAAATTTGAATGGCTATAAAATGCACAGCAGTGAAATGCAGCCAAAAGGCTCTTAAAGCAAAAATATATAGAGAAAAACGAAACAAAGGTTATACAGAAACGAAATATATAAAGTTACGGTAGCAAAGTCAATTTTAGGCGCAATTGATGTTCTGAACTACTTTAACGAATTAGAGCTAAAATGCCTATTTGAAAGGAAAGGCAGAAGATTGAATGCATTTTTTATACTCAATAACGGAAGGTTAACAATCAGTTCCAAAGCAACAGGTGTTGTTTTAATGCTTGAGCTTCTTCTTGAGGCTCTCGATTTTGGCATCCAAACTTTCAGCCTCGCGTTCCATATCCTTTATTGTTCTTTTGAAACTGTTTGCTTTTGTAACATGAAGTATGTTTCTCTCCTTTTCTGCCAAGATCATTAAGCCATCCACACTTTCCTTCAGTTGAATTCAATCTTCTAATAGGCGTCGTCTTTTTGTCTGAGCAGCAACAATTTCATCATTGACATGCTTGTTTGACTTCTCCTTTTCTTTGGTCTTTTCTATTTGTTGCTGTTTTCTGAGCTCACTTCTTTGCTGCATTTCGAAGGTCTTGATCAAAGGCTACATTTAATACTCCTCCACACTTTTGAATGTGACCGTATATGGTCCGTAGCGCAACTACAGACTGTTTTGACGGTTTTCCTCGAAGAGAATTGATTAATTTCAACGCCTGTTTCGGATCTTTTTGATTATCACAGTTTTCAATTTTGGCTTTGTAATACGAAGCCTTTCATTTTGGCATTTGTATGTTAACTTTATTTCTTACTTCTCTATAAAGTTTCCAGAAATTTTCTGAATTATATTTGATTGCTCGTTTTTTGTGGTAATCACGCTCATGCATCAATTTTTTGATATTTCGGTTAATCCAAGGAATATTAAATTGTCTTTGTCTTATATGTATCAAAGGTGCATGTTGATCGAGAATTGTAATAAAATTTGCTTTCCATAGTTGCCATGCTGCGTTTGGATCATTAATCGAATAGAAAGTGTCCCACTGGATATTGTTTAGGTCAGAAATAAAACCGTGTTTATCAAATGATTTGAAATTTCTTACTTTCTTTAATACTGGTTTAGCCTTTGGAACTGTAAATTTGCGGATTGCAAACACCAAACTATGGTCCGACAGACCGACATGAATAACACCAGATTTGATAATGGTTCGTTAGTGAAAATGAGATCAATTGTAGATTTTGAAGTGTTAGTGATCCTAGTAGGTTCGGTAATTACTTGGTTAAGCTGATAAAGGTCTGATATGAATTGTAATCTTCTAGTGTGATTATCAGGATTGGATTCCCCATAATCAGCATTTATATCTACCATAACTATAAGCTGCTTTTGTTCATAATCACATTTTTCAATGAAAAGTTCGTAGCTATCAATTAGATCGATTGTTGAATTTGGTGGGCGATACCAGGTACTAATTAGAAGTGATCTGCTATGAGGAAAGTGAATCTCAACGCAAATCATCTCTAGTGGTTCAGCAACTAGGTCAGCCCTATTAGTGAAAGAAAAAGTATTTTTAACGTACAACGCAAAACCGCCACCTCCCCTAGTACGATCCTTTCGTATTAAATTATAATTATTAATGATCAATTCATCATCATCTACCGATGAGTCTAGTTTAGATTCATTTATGGCTAGTATATCAAGTGGGGTGTTAATCAAGAAAAAACACAATTCGTCAATGTGGAGTAGTAAACTATTAATATTGATGCAAGCGAGCTTTAGACCTTTAGATTCAGTGATGCAATGCATTAAGGGAATGTTACCTTGAAGAGGGACATGCTGATCAGTCTCTAGCGTCGAATGTGACGGTGACCCTTCCACTGCTGTTGAGGGTATTGATGATTTGTCTGTAGTAAGCCCAATAGCTGGTGCAGAGGGGTCAGAAAATCCGCCTGTTCATCGTGGTTTCCACGTGCTTGTTGTTTATGTCGCTTCGATTGTGGATTTATAAATTTAATGAATTTTGTTGCAAGTAGTGCAGAGCCCTTAGCATTTAGGTGCTTGCTAGAGTTGAGACATGTGTCGTCGATAACTGAGTTATTGATAAATGTAAATTTATCATTAGGTAGATCTTTAAGTTTACTATTTATGTCAGAAATCTTTTCTGCGACATCTACATCAGCGCGGTGCATTATTGAAGAGATTCCAGTTTTAGATAAGGGGTACTTTTCGTGTAGTGTATTAGCAAGATTCTCTATTGAGTTTACACATTCTTCTTGTGTGTCGGTTGGTACATTAGTTGTTCCAGCACATATTATGATGTGGCTAGGTTGTTCGTGCGGGCCGTTCAAGTTTCTAACCTCCTCACTGATCTCTTGAGCTGTCTTGCCAGGAAAGGTGTGTTTGTATACTCGTTTGCTTGACGGTTTTTTTGGATCGATATTTTTTTATTATGAAATCCCCAATTAGGAGTATTCCGGAGGAGTAAGCTTGCTTTTCCCTTCGATGTTTGTTATCATGGTTGTTGATTGTAGGAGTATTTGCATATTCCTCAAAAGGGTTAACATTGTGCTGTACAAAAGGCCCATTGAAATAGGTGTTTGTTGGCATTTCAGTTCCATCGTCGAGTAAATTTAATTTCGATTTCAACTGTCGATTTTCCTCTTTCAATAAATTATTTTCTCTTATCAATTCCTCTATCCTTTTTGTATTGTCAGTCATTGGACAATTTATGCAATTTAGTTTATCCCATATCTTGGAGAGTTCTCTTTTAAACTCACTTTTCGTGACGGCACTTTCTTCATTGAGATTTTCATTGTTGTCAACATCTACAGAATTTTCTTCAGATTGATTCAGAGGTTTTTGCTGTAAATAATTTTTGAGGCGAGTTTGGAGCTCACCTTTGTTCCCTCTTGTGTTTAATCCATGGAGTGTTAGCTCTTTCGTTAAATCAGCAACGTTCATTTTGCTTAGATTGCTCACATCAGCACATGCAACATTAGCAGGACAATCCGCCATTTTTGATAATCAGTTTACGTTTATAATTTTCGACGTTCAGAAGGTTTTAAACTTTTGATCTAGTTTACCCGTAGAAAGTTGTTGCTCTTAGTCGACGTCTGTTAGATTTTGGTAGATTATAACTGCAAGGATTATTCTTAAATTTGAGATTTCCAATCGATCGTCAGTTCAATAAGTTCGTGCTCTCACTGCTTCAAGAGATAAAATGCGCTGGCCATCACATTCTCCTTTACTTATCTGTTCATGATATTTCTCAGGAGTTTTTTTTAAATCTTAGGCGAGAAATGGAACTAAGGGCCTGTCTGCTTGATAAAGTTTTAAAAATGGTTGGAAATCTTGTGCAATTGAAATCCAGAACAAGTGTTTGGCCTTCAACAAGTTGTCAGAAGACACAGCTCTTTTCACAATGTCATATCCCTCGTGACCTACATATTCCCATGGCCGATGGCCATATTCACAATGTGCTCCAAGCACCTGGAGCTTATTAAATGCACGAGCTTTTAAGACTCGTCTAAGAGAGACTACAGATATCGTGAATTTGTATGCATATAATTCCTCTACATCAGGAAGGTTCAACGCAATTGATTCCAATATTCCTTCCTCTGACTCAAAGTAAGAGATGTTCAAAACCTTTAATCTGTTATATTTTAAAGACAATAAATCTATGGGAGATATAGTTATACATTTTCTCAGAATAAGTATCTTCAACAGTGGCGACCATTTCAAAATGTCTAGGCTTGAGATATTAGTGTAGGACATACCTAATTCGTGTAGCTTAGGAGAACGGAAATGTTAATTGAGAGTAAAGCTGAGTCCATTGATTGGCATACTGGGGCCAGTTGCAAGAAGGCTGAATAAAGTTATCCACTGGATAAAGTTATCCACTCCATAGATTGTCTTTAGAATTTATCCGCTGGATAGCGATTTATCCGCTTGATAGCGCTATTCAGGCTTCGTGCAACCGGCCCCTGAAGTCTAGAGTGTTACGAAACCGGAACGTCTTAAAATGTCTTGAATGCTTTACAATGTCAAAGAACTTGTGTTCATCAAAAAGCATTGTACCTTTTCCCAACTCTACATCTGCCCAAGGTAAATATGAGTTGCAAATCAAATGCCAGCTCTTACCCATAAGTTGTGTAAGCAATATCTCAGTGGAATGTAAACTAGTATGTTGCAGACTATTTCTTTCGGTAAGTCTAATATATTCATCTATCTGGTTCTACCCCCCTAAAAATGCAATGCAGAATAATTATAATTCTAACTTAATAACCATACAGTATAATATATATCAACTAGTCTATCTAACAGGTAGCAAAATGCTGCCTTAGATTTTTGCTTAAATGAATTGAAATTTTTGTTGTTACAAACAATTGAAAGTGAGTTATGGTTCGATATTTTGCAATAAGGACTATGTTAACATCACCAAAAACTAGTTCTTTTTTCAATTCCCAAATTTTATTTTCAACATCTTTATTCTTTTAAAAATCATAATGTAATGGAAGGTAAGCGAATCACTATAAAAAAGTACAAGCAAGAAAACGGCGACACTCAAGAAATAGTAGAAATAGAGTTTCATTGACTTATTGTTTGCACTTTTGGAAATAATTGTTTAATTGAAAATATTCAATCTTATAAAATTTTTATGAAAATCATCAGTAAATAATAAAAACTTGTAATATGGTATTTGTTTATTAAGCTGAAAAACATTGTATTTAAATAAACAATAGCATCACTTTAGGCTCGCTCTCTGCGACAGCAACCATTATAAACATATATTGATTTACACTCTAAAAAAGAAACAAACAAGTCAATGAATATACCTAGTAAAAACATAAAGAAATGAACAACTACAAATATCTTATTTCAATTTTACTGTAATAATTAACGTCTACAACACAAGTGACACGCATTGCTGCCGTATCGTAATCAATGGAAATCTTTGTCTACCTTAGCCATCTGAAACAAATTCTTGCTTTTACTTATAGTTTTGTACCATTATAATGTGAAATATTACAAATATTAGAACGAACAGTCGCACTTCAAAAGATCCGTCCAACGCAAGCTTAAGAAATTATGATCTATTTTAGTTATACGATAAAACCTTACTAATATTATCACTTGTATTTACCCCAAGTGATTATTTTTTTCGAGCGTCTTGCACAGTCACACAAATCCAAGCACGAGGAATACTTTGGTGTCGAATAACAACATAGGAGGCGCGCAAGGGACGTAGGTAAACGAATGTGCGGTGCATTATGGGGTAAAATCGAGATCTGCTCGCTATTTAATGTGCACCCGTGCGTAACATAGACTATATATATGAACACGGTCAATCCATTCGTGGCAGTTTGGCGTTCTCGTAGCTACGCAATCATGGCAGAACAAGTCTGTCAACAACCAGCCGAAGTCGTAGTCCTCCCTTCGGACGACCCACAAGAAACCAGAGAGCCTGAAAACCCCGTCGAACTCAACCAAACCGAAAACCAAGCTGAAGTCCAGGGCAGAAACCAACCCGTTGAAGAGGTAGTTAGTTCGATTTTTATAGTTAAGTTATGTGGTTGTTCTTATCCGTACCGGTCCTCTAGTTTCGCAGTTCGTTTCAAGTTATCTGCTAATTCCTTGCTGTACAAATTAGAATTGTGTGCTCGTTTTTATACAGCTCGGTATTCGTTTGTTTTGTACATATTCTTGTTTTTTTCTTCGCCGTTTATCTTTCGTTCGAGTTTGTTCATTCATGGTCGAGTGGCCGCGCTCATAATGTTACACAATGGTTAGTTTATTTTACAAGGTCGGTGGTTTCTAGCGGTATTAGCAATTTTGCAGTAGTAAAAAAAAAAGAAATGATTTTATTTGGTTGTGGCTGGATTTGTTTTGCCACTTGGTAGGGGCCAAAGTTAGGGTTAAGCCTATAAGAACGTATTTTATCTGGTTGTGGCCAGAGTTAGGCATGTGGTTGAGGCCAAAGTTAAGAATAAAAGGAATAAGAATGCATTTTATCTGGTTGTGGCCAGAAATTGTCATTTGGTAGAGGCCAAAGTTAGGAATTAGAGAAAGAATAATAATAATAAAACGATGGTAGTTTATCTGGTTGTGGCCGGACAATTTTGCCACGTGGTAGTGGCCAAGGTTAATAATGTTTTGTGCCCAAACAGGGCTAGAGTATGTCACTCGTCAGCGGCGAAGGTTTAGAATCTAGAATTAAAAAAAATAATAATAATGATAATAATTTATCGCTCAGGTTATGGCCACAGCATGTACATATTTTATTATTATATTGTTTCCCCCTTGTAAAACTTTGATACTCCATGTATTTGTTTTCGAATTCGCGGTAGTGTTGATTAGGTTGGGCAAGGGTCCCGAGGGACGCTATGCCTTCATTACAAATCATTAGTGCGTTTTGTCTTTGCCTACATTCTTGGCCACCACAATTGCAAAAATGGTCAAGAATGCTCAGCGGCCGCCACCTTATCAGCCCTACGTTAGATTCGGGATGCGCGGTCGGGGAAACTGGGCCCCAAGCGGTTGCAACTTTAGAGTGGCGTGTTTCAAATGTGGCCAAAGAGGGCACTATCAAAGGCATTGTCAAAAATAAATAAAGTCTATTCTGCATGAAAGTGACGCGTGTGTTTGTGTGGTTTGTTGTCCTTATAAGCTTAGTTTCTTTTAATTTAAAAAAAAAAAATAAAAAAAAAAAAAAGAATAATAATAATAACAATGATAATTAGAAAGAAGAAAATATGAATAAATGAATAAAAACATTTGATAATAACAACTAGTTTGTTGACGGGGATCGTGTGAGAGATAAATTAGAAGAGACTTTATATTATTACGTACTTACATATCTATTTATATTAAAAAAAAGGGAAAAAAATTAACTAAAAAAAAAAGACGAAAAAAACAAAACAACAACAACAACAACAACAAAAAATAAAAAATAATAGAAACAACTACAAAAAGTTTTAATCCTTTTATTTTGTTAAAATTATTTCGGAGTCTTAGGATCTAGAATCATTTTTTGTTCGTGTAATTTTTCGTTACCCAATATGGGTGGTGAGAGGTATCCGTCATGCCGAACTCAGGTGCGGGTATCTATGCCTTTTATACCCCAGAAGGGGCTGCCTGGTTCGACATTTCGGTGGGTCTCGCCTTCGAGGCGCATATTTGTTTTTGTTTGTTGCCTATTAGTGATTTCATATTTGTTAAATTATTTAACCCTAGTTTTCCGCTTTCACATGCTGGACTAGGAACCTCGTGCAAAACGTCTGAAGCTAGATTTCATACAGCTGGTCCAGCAACCCGTGAAAAGACCAAATATCCGTTGGTGCAACTGGCAAGGCGTACCCATCCGAAATGTCGGACCAGGAATCGACGTCCGTCCTGTCGCCCGAGGAGAAACCAAAGCAAGCCCGCAAGACGTCGCCTTTAGGGACCCAGCCCACTTCGTGGCGGGTGAGCTTCGTCATCACGCGAGTGAGCCATTCCCGGGATAGACCCATCTATTTTATCGTGGGTTGAAGAGGGAGTAAATGCGTGGAGCTTCATGACACCCTTCAAAGGGAAATTCGACGGGAAGCACTATGATACTACACTTCCTCCTCGAAAGGTATTTCGGAATTCCAAGTCCTGTTTGCCTTTTGAGGAATTTATCACGCAAACTATTCTGGAAAGGGTAGCCAATGGTTCCCTCAGGTTCTGGGGCTTAGAGGGGCAAGTTGACCCCCTCACCTAGTCATGCCTATCACCATCGAGCCCACAAAACCCAGAATGTGTCACGATGAAAAGTTTTTAAACCTGTGGATAAAAGATCTGCCGTTCAGTCTTGATTACTTATCCGACCTGCCCAGGTACGTAGGTCCCAACAGCTTTCAGACAGTATGCGACGACAAAAGCGGCTATGACCATGTTTCCCTCACACTTGAAAGCCAAACGCTCTTTGGTCTGTTATGGAAAGGGTGCTATTTTGTGTACTGTTGCCTTCCTTTTGGCTGGAAAGCTAGTGCGTTCCTATATCAGTCCGTCGGTCTCGTCGCTACTAGCTTCATTCGTACCTTGGGGGTGCCATGTAGTCAATACATTGACGATCGTCATATTGGTCAACTAGTCACATCGTCAGGATGCCAATGGTCAGATGTTGAGAAAGCTGAGGCAGCTGCTTACATCACAACCGCCACTTTAACCTTGTTGGGCTATACTATCGCCCTCCCAAAGTCGTGTTTGGAACCCTCACGCGTAGTAAGGTATTTGGGTTACCTGTGCGACTCCCAGAAAGGCGCGTTTATCCTACCAGAAGATAAAAGAGAAAAATTCCGCGTTTTGCGGGAATCGATCCTGGGGTGCAATGAAGTCGATTTAAAATCGTTGCAACGTTTTGCCGGCAAGACAACATTGTTCTCCATTGCCGTACCAGCTGCACGTTTGTACTCCAGGGTCTGCTATCGCGTAATTGGAGAGGCTAAGAAGGCTCGCCTAACGTCTATCCGCATCGGACAAGAACTCCGGAGTGAGATTGAGCATTGGCGTTTCTTAGACTCGTGGGATAGCCACCTTCCTTGGTTCGAAGAACGTCATCAGGTCGTCACATCATTTACTGACGTATCCATTTCAGGATAGGGGTTGTTGTATGTCGATCCCCAGGAACCTCTTAGCGTGCGTGATTACTGGAAGGAGGAAGAGCGGGAAAAACCAATTGTAATAAGAGAAGCCCTAGCTCTCAGTCACGCCCTGGGTGCTTGGGGAAGGACACTGGAAAATTGTAGAGTTGATGTCCACGTCGACAGCTTACCCGTGGTCCAAGCGTGGAAAAACCAGGGAGGTAGAAGCATAGACCTATCGAAGACCATAAAATCAATTTACGAGACGGCATTAAAGTTCAACATGGCCTTATCCCTCACCTATGTACACTCTTCGAGGAACCCAGCTGATCTACCGACAAGAAAGCTTTGCGCGCACGACTGCAGGCTAGCCCCCCCAGCGTGGAGACGCATAGAATTACGTTGGGGACCGCACACGTTCGATCTTATGGCCCTCGATTCTAACGTACAATGGGGAAATGAGGGATCGCCTCTCCCTCATTTCACACCCTGGCCGACTGAGTTCTCAGCGGGGGTTAACGTCTTTGCTCAGCGCATTCCCCAAGAACACAATCTTTATGTGTTCCCGCCCTCAGTGTTGGTTGGCCCTTTGATACGATTTCTTTCGTCGTTGCCCGCGCTCAGAGCGACTGTGGTTGTTCCAGCTACTAACCCTCGTCGGTTTTGGTGGCCGATCATCTCCGGGCGATCAACTGATTCTCTGTTGCTTGGCAAGAAAGGTGAAAAAGATGTATTACTGTTTCCAACCGCTCCCGGAGGTTTTGTGCCCGGGCCCCTACCTTGGGATTTGTGGGCATTTAGACTGGTGAATCTTAATTAGGAACGACATTTTGAAGGCCCCAGCAGTATCCAGTAGCAATTCAACGAACATTTGCTCTTTCACCATTCGCAGTGTCACTTAGATTTTGATAGAATCTAGTTGTAAATATCGTAAATTAGGTTGGGGGAGCTAACTATGGATATCATTTATGCTATAAAAATTCACGGCGTCGTGAGCTAGTAGAATCTAGTTATAAATATTGTCATTCACGGAATCTAGTAAACATAGTCACTTAAAAGTTACTTGTATTACATGCTCAAAACCGTCCTCAACCACAACTGCTCTCTATTTCGGCCGGAGATGATGTGATTACAAGATCAAATGAAGTACGTAATATTGGTGTATGGTTTGATAAAACACTCAACATGGAAAAGCATATCAACATGACTTGCAAATCAGCTTTCTATCATTTGCGAAACATTGCATCCATAAGGAAATTTATATCTTCAAAGGACTGTGAGACACTGATACATGCGTTTATAACATCCAAAATAGATTATTGCAACTCTTTACTATCTGGCCTACCAGCTCAACAACTCAAGAAATTGCAACATGTACAAAACTCTGCAGCTCGACTTCTAACGCTATCAAAAAAACACGAACACATAACACCTATATTACAAGATTTACACTGGCTGCCTATATCTGAGAGAATCAACTATAAAATTATTCTGTTGACTTTTAAAGCCCTAAATAACATGGCTCCAGAGTACCTAAAAGAATTACTGCACCGCTACACACCAAAACGACAATTAAGATCAAGTACAAAAAGCCTTTTAGAAGTTCCTAAGTTCAATATGAAATCATATGGTCAAAGATCATTTTCTGTCAGAGCACCGCAGCTATGGAACAATTTACCAGAACATATAAAAAACTGCTCCAATATAAATACTTTTAAAAAATATTTAAAAACATTTTTATTTAAAAATTTTTATGATTGTTAAATTTTGATATTTTTAGTTAGCCTATAAATACTTTAAAAAAAAAAAAAAAAAAAAAAAAAAAAACATTTAAAAACATTTTTATTTATACATTTTTATGATTTACAAATTTTGAAAATTTTAGTTAGCTATTTTTAGTTAGTTCGATTACATTATTGTAAAGCGCTATTGAAGCTTGTTAAATAGCGCTATATAAATTTATTTATTATTATTATTATTATTAAAACTAGTAGAAACCAGCTGCAAGTAGGTCATGTATGCTATCGTAGTCAACAGTATCACTTATAAAAGCTAGTGGAACCTTGTTACAAGTATGTCATTTACGCTTCCGGTTTGCCCAGTCCAAAATCTGCAGTTCTACGTCTCATTTTGCAAAGTAGCGGGAGTGGACTTGTCTCATGGCTATCTGTTCAGATCCACTTCTCGCAATGGATCAGTCATCAATGCACCATTCCTGTGTTCCGCGGCTAACAGTCGTCTGGTCACATATCTGTCTGATCTGGGTATTTTCGAGGGAGAAACGCCGCATAGTTTTAGGAGTGGTGCGGCTATCATGCTACGTTTCCTGGGCGCTTCAAAGGAGGAAGTCGCAAGGCATATTGGCTGGCAATCGACTCAAATGGTGGATTTATACACGCAGACAGAAAAGGTGACGTGCTCTGCTAGCTCCTCTCCGACACCTTCGCATAACCCCCTTAATCTGGCAGATGGTGAACTAGTGGGAAGGATTAGTTCTGAGTTTCGGGAGAGAAACCTACTGACGGGATTTGAGCCCGTATTCATGAAACAGAGATTAAGAGGGCGGGGAATCGTTTAGTTTTGGGATTAGTGGGGTTCGGAGTACTAGCAGTTAAGAAATTAGGGGGCATACACGGAAAGCACTAGGCGGTTGGCCGGAACTCGTATTTTGCCCATAACTTTATCTCTGTGAAGCAAAGGGAGCACAATAAATACTATTGTTCAGCGGTTTGCCTAATAAAGGTTACATCTCTAGGAGGATTGCTGCGACTTCTTTTGAGTCCCCCCCTTCCCTCCCACTCGAATGCAGGAGGCGCTCCCGCGCTTCACATCCTCCACTCGTATTTTGCCCATAACTTTATCTCTGTGAAGCAAAGGGAGCACAATAAATAGATTACTGGCTTCAGGCTCGCGCGCTGCGGCAGCAATAATAATTGTTGGGTTTGCATGGTTGGCAACAATGGATGTGATTGATTCATCGTTTCTGTTTTCCCGTCTTTTCCAATAGCATGCCCACCTGAAAAGCTCACCTTCAAAGCAAGCAGGAAGTGGAAGCAGATGCTGCCATTTCTCTTTCAGTACTTGCATCAGATTTGTCAATTCGTCATCTGACTTTGCACAAATAACAGAGGGAACAAGTGCACAAAGTTCGTAATGTGCACGTTTATCCTTGCTGAAACGGGATGTAAGCTCCGATGATATCGTATCTAAAAACGGGATTACAACAACTCGCTTCCAGTACGTCTTGACTGTTTCTGCAGGTTCGTTTTATCTGTTGGTTTGTCGTCGATTGGTACGTTGCTGCTGTTCTCTTGAACCCACTAACGTCGCCAGAGCGAGAACCTTGAGATACATTCTGTCATAACATGTATCAATGTTGCGGCGAATCTCGTTATAAACATGTGTCACCTCTTCTATCTTCTGGAAGCCAAAATACACTTCAACTAAACGACCATGTAAAGAGCTGACAATAGGACGCATGGGCTCCAGCAATTCCATACAGCAAACAAATGTTACGATGTGTGAAAAACGTTTCATTGTTTGTCTTAGGCCATTAGCCAAAGTTCTTGTGTTTGCGTCCCAAGCCCAGGAATCTTCTTCTGGACACTTAAATCGATCATCATCTGAAGGGTCGTATATTTCATCCAAAGCCATTACTATGTAATGGTAGAGATCAAATATAGTCTGAAATGTTGTATGCCGCTCAACCCATCTTGTTTCAAAAGTGCCTGTCTTTTTGGTGAATTATCAAAGAAGCTGTAAAGCTCCCGACAGGTGTCTAGCATATTTTGAATGGATCTCATTTCACAAGCATGGCATATGGCTAAGTTCAAAGAATGGAGGCAGCATCCTTGGTAGTCTGCGTCGGGTGCGTGTCTAAGAATTTCAGCTTGGACGCCTTTACTGCTGGAGCTCATAGATGACGTAGTGGTTGACTGGGATCAGAAATAAAATCTAAAAATTTTAAGCAAACAGATAGAATCTCACGTCCGTGAGATGTGGTTTCATCTGCGATTAGTGAAAAATGAGGGCATTTTGCAAGACAGTCGACTGGAAATTTTCTTACGACTGAGCTCAGCTATCACCTCTATTATTTCATTTTGTATGGTCTTGCTTGTATAGAGCGCATTTTTTGGACCACACTGTAGATGCTCTTTAAGGGTAGGATTAACAGAAGGAGGAGAGCTATGAAATTCCCTTCATTTAATACAGGAGTTTCGGCAAATTGAATCTTATCGTCTCCATGGCCACGTAAAGGAATTTGCTGTTTAGCACATAGATTCACAACATCGACAATATTTGGAAGTATTGCCTCTTTTTTTCAAACATTCTGGTTTACGATCTCATCAAGTTGTACATCAATTCTTTTATTGATGTTTTGTAATTGAGCTTCAATAAGCGTCGCTCTTTCTTGCGCTTTTTTTGTGATAGACAGTTGATTCATGTCCACATATCTTTTCTTTCGATTTCTTGTAATTTTTGAATGCCGTTTTAACAAAAGCTTCTAAAGATAGTTTCTCTTTTTTTGTTAACAACAAAAGACAAATGGTGCACCAACCGCTGCAGCATGATGGATTGTACTGTAGGGCAGCCATTTATACTGGTCCAACCATTTTATTTGAAATTGAACTGTTTTGTTTTTTGGTACTCCTTGTTTATCGAGGACACATTCTGAAGATGGTCGCCAGCATTTTTCAAGAAACTCCAGTTTTTCATTGTCTGACAACTTTTCAACAAATTCGTCGGATGTTAACTTACTGACATCGAATACTGACACAGCCGATTCGCGTTGGGTTTCTTCTTGGTCGTGATGAATAACATTGTCTAGGAAACAATACCTCAAATTCAACTTTTTTAAGCGAGGACAAACATTCTCAAGTGAAAATATAGATCTAGCAGCAGAGGCTTCTACATAAATGCACCATTCTAATGATAACTCCTCTAGGAAATGCATATTAACAAGAAATGATATATCAACCATTTGAAAATTTGAGGTTAAGTCAAGCGAAATAATACTGCAGCACATAGGAAGAGAATTAGAAATATAATCCGTTGACATTTCTGAGAAAGAAAAATCCCCATTAAAATAGAGGTGTCTAAAAGACTTTGCATGGCTGAATATATTATCAAATAGGTGAAACATTGATAATTAAATCCCTTAACGGGATATTGCTTAGGATAACCAATAGAAACTCGTCTGGCAGGGAAAGAATATTTATTTCTGCGAAGTCACCTGAGCTGTCTTTATCTTGCTTTGAGTCAGTTTGTGTACTGTTGGGATCGCTGCGTATTTCAGTCAATGTCTCGAGAGGGCCACGAAATTCTGAGGAGTCCTCACTCGAATCATCAGCAATCATATTAATACTACACTTAGTTGAAGGTTCAGTTTACGCTTTTTTGGGGAAAATGAAATTTTAGGCTATATTTTGACGGATGAGGTGTGCAAAAATGAACCAATTCAGTAGATTCAAATTGATATCCCAATCGATTTGCTACTGTTAAAATATCGTGATAGTTAAAGGCACTATACCGCTGAGTCATTGAATCCCTAAACACTTGATTAATTAATCAGTAAGAAGTATAATTATGAAGTTAAAAATTTTACTTTAATACCTTTTGATCTAGCAAGTCGCTTTGGTAACGGTGATCGATGTGAATTATCTTCGTTATTGCTGTTGAAAAAACATTTATACTATCTTAAAATCTTCGCTGGAAATGTAGTCTAATAGTTCTAATAAATATATAATCTCTTACCTTCTCTTCCTAACGAAAAAGCTTTCTATCTTCTTCATATTGAAGCGTGAGGAAAAACAGGTAACGTCGACCATACGTTGTTCTTTGACTGGGGGCAACGCGTTTTCGCAAAATTTTCCATATCGGGCGGGAAATTTTCCCGCCAAACGAACCAAAGCTCCGCGAATGCATGTGCGTTCTTTAGATGCCCGAGACACTAAAAAGTGTTACTCAGTAGTCCTTTTGAAAAGTGTTGTTTATCAAAATTTCAACTAATCATTTTCCTATTTCTATAATATGAATATTTTTATATACATTCAATTTATCCAGGAAAAAGGGGGGTGAACGTTCACCCAGTTCACCCCCCCTGTATCCGCCCCTGCATCAAGGATCAACTTTTCTGCTTTCGAGTAGTCCAGTGAACTATGTGTGATTTGTTCATCTTTTTAGTTCACGATATTTCGCACAAATCTTCATAAAACGATATCATTTAACAATCATCACATCCTTTAGCCTCTAATGTAAAATAAAAAGGTACTTACCACTATTTTACCACTAATCTTTGCCAGTTTTTACGAGGACGCTGTCCTACACCACGTGGAAAGTTGCGCATGCGCTTACAAACTTAAAACATGGGTGGCCTGTGTCTTTTGCAAAAACACAGGAAGACCACAAATACGAGTCTCGAGAAACACCATATGTAGCGTATTTTCCTATTACTTTTATTTTTGATTTATTAGTTATTCTTTTTTACATTTTCAATGCACTTTATATATCTTAAACAGAGTCTAATAGAAATTTTAAAAGTCACTTTTTTTCAAGGAGTACTATCAATTTTCAAGGATTTTTCTCCGTTTTTAAGGAGTTTCAAGTACACTTAAAATCGCTTTTCAAATTCACGTAATTTCCAAGGGATTGAAGGACCTGCACGAACCCTGCATTTTAAAGCTGAATAACTGAAAAATATGACTGCGTTTTTTTTAAATCAAAAAAATTGCAAGTTTTAGCGCTCTGAATGAAAAGTGAGAGCTTTTGTTTGAAACGTTAACCCAAGAAAATCAATTTTTAAGGTATCAGGGGACCCTAATGACCACTGTTCGCTTTTCTTCGTATAGGGCGCAAAATATGCAACCGATTTCTATGATTTATATATCATCTGAAAGCTGAATAGTTGATGAAAACAACTATGTAAGAACATATTGACAATTTTTCAATTTTTTTTAGTAAGTGGTGAAAATATAAATTTAAAAAAAAAGTCACAGTACAGCAGAAATTTATCCGATCAAAACACACTTATTGTAGTCGTAAAGACGAAAGATTGAACTAAAAAACCGTGTCTCCGATTTTTGATTTTTTGCCTCGTTCAAGAGATATTGAGTGATTTGTATAAAAATCGTCAAAAAATGCGATTTTTAACTTTAGAAACAGATATCTTCGCAACGAGGGCATAACTCAAAAATCGGAGACACGGTTTTTTTCAATCTTTCGTCTTTACGACTACAATAAGTGTGTTTTGATCGGATAAATTTCTGCTGTACTGTGACTTTTTGAAAAAACGGAGTATAAATTTATATTTTCACCACTTACTAAAAAAAATTGAAAAATTGTCAATATTTTCTTACATAGTTGTTTTCATCAACTATTCAGCTTTCAGATGATATATAAATCATAGAAATCGGTTGCATATTTTGCGCCCTATACGAAGAAAAGCGAACAGTGGTCATTAGGGTCCCCTGATACCTTAAGTAAATAAAATATCAAAAATCGTGTGAGCGATTTTTGATATTTTATTTACTTAAAAATTAAGACAGGAATGAATTTTCCCATCAACGTTTTAAGTGACAAGTGATACTGTTCACCATAAACAAAAGTACAGCAAAACACTAAAAAAATGCCAATTCTCGTCACTCGTCTTTGGAAGAAACGGCTGACAAAAAAACTCGCGATCAATATCATGTACTTATTGACTGAGTGGGAGGGCCGTACGGGAAAATATTTGTCTCGAGGTGATGCCGTACGGACCGAACCAAATATTTTCCCGTACGGCCCGACCTAACTCAGTCAATAAACATTTTATCATATGACCCTCACGAAAAGAAAAGAAGAAAGGAAAAAAAGAAAGAGAGAAATAGTGAAAAGCACTAGAAAGGTGCGCGCGGAAACAACAACCAATAAGAATTCCAGATTTGTGTTTGATTGAAAAGAAACACATTCAAAAGTTCAAAGTCAGATTATTTGAGCATGATGATGGAATGAATACACTTCAAATCAATCATTTTACATCCTTAAAGACTATGAAAAGTTTAAAAATGTGTCTAAAGTGTTCACAGAAATGTCATTTCAACAGGAAACAACTTGTAATTCGAAAAAGTAATGTGTATTTCATGCATCCAAGTCAGCAGTTTTTCAAGTTCAATCTTCATCATCAGACTCGCGATAACATAACGACGCTTCTTTGGCTCACTTTGCTTAAACAAATCCGAATTTGACAACGAAATATTATGGATGTGCAAAATATTGAAATTTGCCACTGCAAACAGTGAACTTGAGCTAAGCTGTGATGGAAGAGAACTAGAAGGCGGCTCGGACGGCGGTTTTGTTGTGCTGCTTTGCGAGACGTTGGTGGTTTCACTCACCGCTAATAAGTATCTTTGACATATCACGTTGTTGGCTTTCTGAGGCTACTGCATAGCTGTCAAGACTTTTTAGATTCTTGTGACCACTTAACTTAGCTATGTTATTAGGAGAAACACCAGCACCGAGCAGTGTTTTGAGGCATGTTTTGCGGACTGAAGGCAGGTTGGTAATTTTGCCGCTTTTTCCCTTTGTAAACTTGAGATCTTTTACCTGCTCTTGCCAAGAATTCGCAGATTTTATTTTTACCCGTGGGTCTGTTTAGAAACCATATTTGATCTTTTTAGTTTCTTCGGCGATTAATCGTTTTGAAGGTAAAGCGCTATCGAAAATTTTGAGCAGGGCCATACGGCTTTGTACGGCCCTGCTCGAAAAAGCCGTACGGCCCTACTCACGTCATCATCTACGAAGGTCTTTTTAAGAGCGCGCGCCAGAGTGGATACGGGTCATATGATAAAATTGTTTATCTTTCTGTACTTCCTGATATAAAACAGTTTCGTATACATCAAAAGATGGTATTTGTAGTAATTTTGCTTAAAGTTTGTCGTTTTAGAACGCGCTTTAATCTTTGCTGCAATCTCGCTTTTGATTTAAAAAAACGCGCGGTTTTGTGATGCACGAATTAGGAAAACAACGAGAAAAGAAAAATTTGGAACGCTTCACGAATTTGCGTGTCATCCTTGCGCAGGGGCCATGCTAATCTTCTCTGTATCGTTCCAATTTTAGTATATGTGCTACCGAAGTAGCACGCTCCTCTTGTTTCAACTCTTGTTATATACCTCTGCCCTTTTTGTGAACAACGCTTGTGGGCCTTTAATCAACAAATGCTTCCTGCCTACGCTAGGAACAATAGATACGTGACCTGCACATGCTCAGACGCTTTCTTCACACGAATAGGATGTGAACATAGAACATAATCAAGAGGTAAAATGATGATAGTTTAACAAAATTATATTTGTTCAAAATCGCGCCTAAAACTAAAATGGTGTCAGCGTTCATTTTTCATACTTTTCTTTGCAAAATTTTCTTTTTATGTTGTTGTTGATTCGGATGCTATGGTAGACACTCGAGAAAAAAATTTGCACCGTGTTGAAAGCAACGAGTAATATATACTTCCATCATTGACCTTACCACTGAGATTAGAAATATCGAGTTGCGGTAGATGTGCACAAATTAAAACTTGTTTCTAATATTTTTCAATGTAAAAATCAGTGTTAGCACTATCATAATATAGCGACACTTTGGTCACGAAACAACGTTCACAAAATGTCGGTGAATCGATGCTTGAATAACAAAATATGAATAATTTTGAAAGGATAATAAGGTTTTCCTTTCAAGCGTGAATTAATATCACAATAGACCACGTGTAAACATTGACACTCAATAACTTCACAGGTAACACATCTTTCACGGATTATTAACAAATACCACTGTCTTGATAACATGTTTCCTTTTTTACCAGCTTGACATCAAACGTAAGAAATACGTTTTCAACAAATGCTTCCTGCCTACGCAAGGAAGAATAGCTTTGTAACCTGCGCATGCTAAGACGCTTTCTTCACAAGAAATGATGTGAACATAAAACATAATCAAGAAGTAAAATGATGATAGTTTAACAAAATTATATTTGTTCAAAATCGCGCCTAAAACTAAAATGGTGTCAGCGTTCATTTTTCATACTTTTCTTTGCAAAATTTTCTTTTAATAATTATGTTGTTGTTGATTCGGATGTTATGGTAGACACTTGAGAAAAATAAATTCGCACCGTGTTGAAAGCAAAAAATAATATGTATCTCCATCAGTGATCTTACAACTGAGACTAGAAATATCGAGTTGGCAGATTAGGACAAATTAAAACTCGTTTTTAATATTTTTCAATGTAAAAATCAGTGTTAGAACTTCCATAATGTAGCAACACTTTGGTCATGAAACATTAAAGGCCGGCACACACTAGGCGACAAGTCGCAGCGACTTGTCCCCGCGACATGTCGCCTCAGTGTGCACTGGTTCAGCAATCCCAACCGGTTGGATTTCATGCGGCAAGTCACAGCAACAAAATTCTGTCGCGGCGACAACAATTTTCGCCAAAAAATGTTAGTATACATGGGAGGAAATTGTCGCTGCGACATGTCGCGGGGACAAGTCGCTGCGACTTGTCGCCTAGTGTGTACCGGCCTTAACGTTGAGAAAACGTCGGTGAATCGATTCTTGAATAACAACTGAATATGAATAATTTTGAAAGGATAATAAGGTTTTCCTTTCAAGCGTGACTTAATATCACAATAGCCCATATGTAAACATTGACACTCAATAAGTTCACAGGTAACACATCTTTGACAGATTATTAATTATGTTGATGACATGTTTCCTTTTTTACCAGCTTGACATCAAACGTAAGAAATACGTTTTCAGCACAGGCGGACCAGGCCAATTCCCTGTGGCTTATTAATCGAAGAGATATCTAAAGAAGAAAAAGAAGAGAAAGAAATGGACTGAAAATGTTTTTTAGTGATTTCTATGGGGCTCGATCTCGTGACCCTTCGATTAATAAGCCACAGGGAATTGCCCTGGTCAGGCGGTGTTTTCAGTTTTTAGAAGGATTATTCCTGTGGCACTTTAGTCTACAGGAAGCCCAGAAAAAGTTATTTTGCTTGGGCAGTGTGGTTGTTGCATGGGACAAGGCAGTTATTTGATCGTCTAGGTTATCTGTTCGCTTGTTCACTGACTTACAAATTTAATGATTCTTTGTTTATTTTAGTTTTCGTTTGCTTGTTGATTTATGCTAAAAGAGGTCCACTTGGTCTTCCTTTGATAAAAATATTCGAGGAGGCCTGTGAAACTTTATCACGTGACTGTGGTTGAGGCACGTTTGTGAACGTAACTGTTGAGTGGTTGAGAATTTGAAGTGAAGTTGTGCTTAGGAGTTTGGTAAGTTTTCCACTGTGTTGTACCTCAGAAATCTTTGCAATGATTTGAAAACAGTTGTAAATAGTATTCTTCATGGTGAAATTGAGTTTTAAATGCATAATCAGCGGATGAATACATGTTTTTGGACTAACGCCAGTCGAGAAATTGTGTTGTGTAAGAATCGAGCGATGAAGCTTCATCGAGGTTTCATTCTCTTTTACTGCTCTAAATTGCACCAAATAATTATTAAGATATCCTAGACACGATACAATGAATATAGCCCCTTAACTTGAGAATAATTTGAAAATTATCCAATTGTTTAAAGTGCGAGCGACGACTCATTTTTTTTGTAGCTACAGCCTCAAAGTGTCTGAGTGTAAAACTTCAGTATAAAAACTTGATTTATTCCGGCCTAAAAAGCAAACTTTTTTCATAATATCATTTCAAATGTGTTCGAGAGGCAGTCGATAAAGAAAAAACTACCAACTAATGAATTTGGAGAAACAAATTCAATCAAATTTACTCGAACGTGCATCTGTTTCTAAAAATCTGAAATGGATGCGATAATTCGTCGATCACTTCTATCCGATCGATATCCATTCGGAATGCATTGGGACCAATGACCATTGACCAAGCGCGTGGTCGTACAAGACCGCTGAAATTCACCAAAAAATGCAGTCTGAATTCTCTGCTGCTTTCCTTGGAAGGCCGTGTTACATACTTGGTCTTTATGAAGGTTGAAATACCAATACAACAACATATGACAATGACAATACAAAAGCCCTTTTTGAAGGGAATCGTTAAGCCTCTGACGGGGAATAAATAAATAAACAAACAAATATGATAAAAAAATAAAATAAAAAAATAAACAAATATATATAAAGGTATTCCTTTCTTGTAATCACCGCCTATACTGTAATAATATCTATTGTCCTACCACTTATTGTAAATGTATAAGTTTATGTACTAGCTAATAGGGTTGTTTATTCATTAAATCTGCCTGATGAGTGCTTAACGCACGAAACTCGGAGTCACAGATGAATCATGTGTGTTTTTTCTTATCTAATATATATTATACCATTTTACCATTGTCAATAGATAGGCTGTAAATAAGCAGTTGTCTTGAGCGATTGTACGAATGGAATTATCGGCTTTCATTATGTTGGAAATAATTCTTAGGAAAATAACAAGTTTTTTAATTTCATACATGGATGTAGATGTTAATTACAAGTAAGATCTATTTATAGTAATAACAACAACAACATCAATGACTTTATTTGCACCTTTGATGTACATGATAATAATATATACTAGTTAAATACAAGTCCCTGGCGATAGGTGCGAGCTTAAATAGAATAACCATATAGGCTAACTAAACTATTCAGCTCTTAAAGTGCCTATCACCCCTCAGAGTGGACCAATTTAGTAAAATTGTAGACACCGAGAGCTTTCAAATGATATGAATAATAAGTGATTTGGATAAAAGCACGCCGAGATATTTAAGGTTTAAAAGCTGTATTTTGGGTTTCCTGTGTTACTTTGACAGATGCAAAACTAGGTCGAGTGATGTCATACTGTACCTGGGCACATGCGCAGTGGTTTACATATCTCTCATCACATTATACTTGTCATTCAACACTACATATAAAATTGAAATCGACATCCAAACAACATAAGTTATTTGATAGGTTCTTATTGTGTTGGAAATTGTTGGCAAATGAAAACAGAAATCAAAATCCCCATTTGAGAAATTACTAAGGGACAACAGGCTGCTTCAACATTGCAAATGTCTACAAGAACATCTAATGAAGAGAATATCAGCGAACCTCATAATAACGAACTTTATTGGTTCAACTTGTCACAACATTAATTTACTTTAAATTTTAGTTTTGCAGACTGTATTTTTAATATTTTTTCTTTAATTTTGATGTTGCATTGTTTTCATTTGATTTATTATCTTCAACGAGAATCAGTTATCAAATGAAAATTCCTAAGTCGTACGTTGTTTGTTGACAAAATTACGCTCGGCATTAAATCGCGCGTGACCCTGGTAGAAATCTTAATAAGATTCTTAATAAGATTCTTACAAGAATCTTATTAAGAATCTTACAAACATCTTGTTAAGATTCTTACAAGAATCTTATAAGATTCTTATAAGATTCCTATAAGATTCTTACAAGATTCCTATAAGATTCTTACAAGATTCCTATAAGATTCTTATAAGAAATGGAGTAAGATCTTATAAGAAATGCAGTAAGATCTTATAAGAAATGGAGTAAGATCTTATAAGAAATGGAGTAAGATCTTATAAGAAATGGAGTAAGATCTTATAAGAAATGGAGTAAGATCTTATAAGAAATGGAGTAAGATCTTATAAGAAATGGAGTAAGATCTTATAAGAAATGGAGTAAGATCTTATAAGAAATTGAATAAGATCTTATAAGAAATCGAATAAGATCTTAGTAGAAATTTGATAAACTAAATAAATAGTACAATTTTTTCTGGATCATCTGATACTTTTATTCAATAACCATATAACAATTAAATAGGTTATAATCAAATGTTGTTCAGTAAAATATAATTGTTATTATATTGTTAATGTTCTTATCCAGTAGACCGACTGCATGTCAAAAAAAACATATTCAATATCAAAATCAGTAATTTATCTGATTTAAAGGCCCAGTGTAGACCGGAATGCTTTGCGGCTGTTTGTTTATGTTTTGAAAAAAAAATCTATTGTCAAAGTCGCTTTCTGATTGGTTAAAAATATACGAGAGCCACAGGTTGAAACATATTGTGAAGCTGTCAGATTCCCGCTGGTGAGTGTTTTGGTCGATCTTTTATTATCAGCTTTCTTGTGAACTAAACAACTAATTATGGAATTAAAAACATTCAATCATTGATGTGAGATGTTATTATGACGCCGTGAATGCTTGTAGCTTATAGCTTATGGAGGATGACAATGAGAATTTCCGTGACTCTTTCGTCTAACAGTAGCGACAGTGATCAAAGAACTATTCACAACACGAAAACAAACGATAAAAGTCGAGTCTGACTAACTTTTTTACAGCAAAATTGTAGTCTTCGTTTCTTCGGTCTACTAGCCATTTAGTTCATTTTGAGTTTGGCATTTACTATAGCCCGACTAAATATCTGAAAATAATCTCTCCAACGAACTCAGTTGACAAAATATTACGCTAACATCATTAACTGATAATCGTTCTATAAAATGAGAGTACTGAATTATAATAACATTCATGGAGATGGACGATGAACATGGATTATAATCAAATATTGCAGTCAATTTAATTTCCATCATCACGAAAGTGGCTGCGAAGCAATGGAGGCGCGCAAAGCATCCCGGTCTACACTGTGACTTTATTAGGCAACCTTATCAGCCCATCTAATAATTGAAGGGCCCAAGGGACTATTCAATCTAGTAGATGAAAACACTTTTTTTTTAATTTTTCTGATTAACATTTTTAGCTGTCCAAATAAAGTTGTACATGTTTGTCATTATCTTTCACAATAAATTTCGTTTTTTTTGCGATAAAAATACCTTTTTTGCGATAAAAATACCTTTTTTGCTTAAAAAGTATCAAGAAAAAATAATAATAAAAAACATTGTATTGATATTATTATTTATTATATGACCGTGAATCTTGGAGTCTGGACACTAGCAAATGGAGCAATCTGATTGGTTATACGTGCTTCCCGACCGGTTAATATCCCCCTGTATTAAGACCGCGGACCGATCGACTGCGGAGTAGCTCGCCTTTTCACCATAGAACAGCTGATTGTTTTTTACATTTTCAAAACATTTTCATGGGAGAAGAGGTCGTTGATGAGAATAAAGACCACAGAAAATCCCAGTCGATGTGTTTTTTATCGTTATTATTGTTTTTACCGCAATTTTTGTAGTTTTACTCTACTAGTTTTTTGTTTACTGTCAAAAATGTCCTGTTCAATACAATCGATCGTCCGAACTTCACAATAAATCACACAATTTGCACAGAAATAACCAGCTTAAGTCGAGAAGGCCTATAACACAAAAAAGATCCTTCGTTCTGTAAACTTACTTTCTTTCTTTCTTTGTTGAGAATTTGATGTTAGAGTGTAAAAAATAGATCCAAAGCCGCCACAAAACGACTGCAAGTAATCGCTAAATCCAAACTCGTAAAACTAGACCAAAACGATCTCATTTCGATATAAACACAAGTTTAAATTATTACTGGTAATTGATAATCGAGAATAGATAGAAATGGCATTCATAAAGTTGATTTTTTTGGTGTGTTATTGCGAGAAAACAACGAACAAACAAGTTTGCTTGATCAAAACTATGTCAAACTCAAGGTTTGGACTTTTCCGACGAAAACGAACAAAAACTACCAACAGAAACGATTTGTCAAATCATGAAAGCATTTATTGCATTAAGCTACTTACATTTTCTTAATTTCCATTGATAATTTGTCCATTTACACATTTTTTCTTGAGAAAAACGTCTTGCTAACTTTCGCACACCGTCCGGCTCCACCATCGACTGACAGCATTTTCAAGGGTTTGTCAAGGTTTTCAACCAATCACCGCACGAAAAATATCGTGATTGATTGATTTATTTTATTATTGTGAAAAAAAGACTTTTTGTTCTAGTTTTTTAATTAAAAAAGGTCATATAATAAATGTCTTATTAACCGAGCTTGGTCGGTCTGTACAGGAGAATCTTGACCTCGGTCGGGTACAGACCTCACTGCGTTCGGTCTGTACTTTTCGACCTCGGTCAAGATTCTCCTGTACAGACCTCCCGCTCGGTTAATAAGATCTAAGTATCAAACTTGAAGATTTTTTTATCTCAATATTTGTGTTTTGAAGCAAAATAAATTGTTATCCCAAAAAAACATCCTAACATACAATAACATTCTCAAAATAACACATGTCAAGTTAAAAAACTTTACACTTTGAAAAAAAAAAAAAAAAAAACTTCCATGTGGATTAAATAGTCATTTAGGCCCTTCAATTAAACTAGTTACTGATCCTGATTATCCTCATCATCTGGATCATATGATGGGAGTGTAGGTTCCTGTTTGCAGAGGCTCTTTTTGGTGTCTAGGCATTTTTGATTACAACTTTGCCTGATGGAAGGCCACTTTTTATTCAAGGTCTCTGCATTAAATTTCAGTGCAATTGCTTCTGAAAGGTAAATAATAATAAAACAATATAAATTACTTGTAATAATACCTCAAATTAATAGTCCCTGTAGAGAAATTGATTGTATAATTATATACCATGAATGACCAAACTATATTTTGACCTAGTAAGGGTGTGATCTTTGATGGCATTTATTTCTTGTCAAATCAATGTTAATTTGTTGATTTATTGAAATAACATCTTCAGTGGTACCCTCTCCCTCCTCATTAGAAAATTTAATAAATACCCAGGTGTCTATTGTAACACACATTAAATAATAGCATTTATGCAAGGCCAGTGTCAAGCTTCAGCAGTTGGTTTACTATTATTAATAATATAACTTACTCTTCAGGAGCTCCACTCTACTTCTTTCTAGTTCAACCTTTCCCTTCGTCTTGACCCTTTCTATGGGACCTATCATCCCATTGCCCATCTCGTCTTTGGTGAAAAGATGGGTAAACACTTTTAACCCAAACTTTCTTGGGTCTCCTCCAGACGAAATGGACAAAAGGTTGAACCCTTTGTAAACCTGTTGAGTAAGATCATATGAAATTGAATCAAATTTTCAAATCATGCAGTTTCAAAAACACTTTTATAAAACTTACAAATATATATATAATTTATATCCACTAACAATGAAATCATTGCACTGTTACAGCATATATATTTATGAAATTCATGATTTTAAAAACAACTTACCAATGATGATGATGATGATGATGATGTCCCAGCTGCGTCTGAAGGTGAGACAGTAACATCTGTCTCAGATTTAACCTACAATCAAAATCATGAGAAAGTAAGTGATGTACGGTATGTTACTTAGTGACAGGGGTTATTGAATTGTAAAAAGAATACATTTCAGAAATATAGGCAATTAAATAAATGAATGAATAAGGGAATCCATGAATAAATAATTACAAAATATTAAATACACAAATAAATAAACTGTCTTGTATATGATTAGCCTTTGTTATAATTTAGAATAAAGACTAACGCTGTAAAATTATGACGTTTTGATGACAAACTGTGATCATTTTGAAGTGAGATTTAATCATTTCACCATTATTAAATCTCACTTGATTTATGATTTTATTACATTAGTGACTTTATTTTAAAAATAAGTAAACAAACAAATCAATGCATGCGAAAAAACAAATTTATAAATATAACTGATTGTAAGTGAAATAAACAAGGAAATGAATTTAAACAGCATATATATAAATGATCAAATAACTGAATCAAACTGTTATACTAACCTTTTTGGGTGGAGGAGTATGAAAATAGGTCTGATCCCTGTTTTCCAGCAGGTTAATTATGTGATTTAGTTTACTAACGACTACTGACCACTGATTACCATCCTGTATGCAACAAAAAATCCAAAGATTATTAAAAATATTTTTTAAGAGATTTAATTGTTTTTAATTGTAAACATAGAAAACATATGTAACTACTCCATCTTCGCTTAGTAGCAATTTCACGCAATCAGTAACTGTAGCTTAAAAACTACAAATTACAAAATAACAATCATAATAATAATAATAATCATAATGATGATGATGATGATGATAATAATAATAATAATGAAAATCTTACAGATAAGGATAGTCAAGAAACTGAATAATTGGAAGAGTCAAAAGTGGATCTTGTCACAGAACATTGAGATTGTTAAGATTCTCTACATATTAAGGACAGAAAATGATGTGAAAGGAACCTGAACTGAGAGGACAAACTGACCATTCAACACTTTAATCAGAAGATTTTACAAGCTTAGACAACACAGTCCGCTGGTAATCATGAACCTATTATAAAGAACAAAATAAAAGAGACCATAATAAAGGCCTTCAAATATATCACTTGCAGCTGGTCCTCATGCACATACACTTTACTTACTCTATTCTGAACTTGATCTCTGAATTGGTCTGTGATATCTTTTGGTTCATCTTCATGTTTTTTCTATTTTGGAGAATTTAAATCATTTTATAAATAGTACATACATACAGTCACTTGATTGCAGATATGTTGTAAAGTTCAATGATATACCTACAGAGATTGCATAAAATTAACATTTAATTAATCATGTAAGCAGTATTCTCTACGCTGTAATTACACAAATAAAATATATTTTGACTGTGAATGACTTAAACATTCCATAAATAAAATTAAAGTTAGTTTTTTTGGTTTTGCATATCATTATACATGTTGAATAAAATAGATATGTTTACAATTAATATAATAAAATAATGTACAGTACAAAATTTCTGCAGTCAAGTGTATAATTTGTATGATTAAAACCTGGAACAATAAACAGAATATATATAGTTCATCATATCATAATTTATTAATGTTCAATATTCATGCTTTGTATACCTTAAGCTTGTCTAACTTTTTCAACTCTTCCTCTGTTTCCCTTTCTAGAACAGGTAGAGACAGGAAATTTATAATAATGAAAAAATGGACTCCCATATTATAATATAATATTGTAAGGCCAAGTAAAAAAAAACATATGTTTATCGTCCGAATTTTTTTTTTAAATGATGCGGGCGGGCGGGTTTTTTTATTTTTTATTATTTTCCATAACTTGTTTTATTCACAGTATTAACCCATATAATAACGAATCCAGGCACCTATGAGGGAAAAGTATCGGATTTTCCGAGAAAAGAATCAATAAACATACATAATTTGGTTGATATCATGTGATCAAATATTCTAAACAGCAACAAATATATAAACTTTTACAACTTGAAGATTGTACTATGCAATATCTTATGATATGTGTCTGATATATAAACTTTTACAACTTGAAGATTGTACTATGCAATATCTTATGATATGTGTCTGAGTCATGTTTTATTATTAATACAACTGGCTCGGAGATAATATTTGTAAAGTAGCATTAAGAAGTGTGCTTTTAAGGCTTTGACTTGGCAAAAGCCCTAGTAATTTTCTTCTTTGGGCTGTACCCTTCTTCATGGCATCTGTTGCAAAGTGGGTAGTAGCCATCCTGGATTTGTAGATCGTCCTCGTTACCACAAAAAAAGCAAAGAGGATCTGTAAATGTAGCGTAATAAGGGACTTCCATAGGTGCAGCACAGGTAAGTTTGTCATTCACAAAGACTAACTTAAAAACACTATCTTCTATTTCTGACATATCCTGGAAACATCCTCCACATGTGTAAGACAGATCATCTAGCTCACGTTCAATTTGTAGATTCTGTGCTTGAGTAATCTTCTTTTCTGCATAACATACCCTCCACTTCATACATTCTTCGCACTATAAATTATGAAAATAATGTTGAAAAGGTTAGTTTTAATAAAAAAGCATATTCATTTATTCTTTGTTTCTATAACATTAGCTAACATTTAAAAAAAACTTAGCAACTCACTTGTACAACTATGTTGACGTTTTTTGCTTTCTGTGCAGAAGGTGAAAAAGGCATTTTGTGTCGCTTGGAAGCAGCTTCTAATTTTGAAGGTACATGTTTCTCTTCAGAATTTTCTTTGCCATATAAGTCCTATAGAATTAGGGAGAAAACAATAGTTTTAGATCTACATATGTGAATATTTTGCTTCATTTTCAGCATTTCTTACCCCAAAATGAAGATATTTGTCTTGTTGCGGCACAGGGAATGGTAAGTGATGAAGCTGGGAAAACTCCTCTTCGGATAGCCTTGGTGTACCACACACGCAGTTGTTATCTAAACATTTCTTGATACTAAATTGATAGTGTCCCCTCACACAGTGTTTCTCCATAAATTGTTTAATTTTCTCAGAAACAGTTACTTTTCGCTTTTCTGAACTAGCCAACACCTCTGGATCAAAGTCCTCATCAATACATTTAAGGTGGCATGCTAGCTGAATTAAATCTTCATGTGTGGCAGCATTGAACACTTTAAACTTTTTTCCTTTTAATTCTAAACGTGAGAAAACACTTCCAATTAGCACTCTGCAAGGTTCGATACAATCGTTAACTTCTTCTTCGAGAGGTGCATGCTTTTTAGACAAAGCTTGGATCTCTTTCAAACTGTTTGCAGATTTCAAATGTTTTTCCATTGAATTTGTTTTTTGACGCATAACCCCTATTCCTTGCAGGCCCAGATTGAGATTTGACATAACCCTTTCTGCAGGATTCTTCCAGCTATGGTTAGGAGGTGTCTGAACTGCAATCAAAAGATCAAGCTTTCTCTTCAAGAAATAAGCAATCTGTGACAGTTGTGTTCGAGGATGACGGACATTGTGATCTGGTCCCCCATCGTGGTAATGGCACTCAATGGGTTTATTCTTGTTGTTCTCACTTAAAACATGATCACGTTCACAAGCATGCCTCAGAGCAGTTGATTTTTGAAAGGCATTTTCTTTGAGACCGACATAAACTTGTCCATCATAAAAACCTCCATCCATATTTTCTGGGATTTCAACATCAAGACTAACTGATGGAGACAAAGAAAATTTAGTAAAGTCATGATCACCGACTACCATCGTCTGGTTTACTCCAACCACAACTTTCTTCCCTCTTTCTACAGCTGCTACAGGGTAGTCGGGCTCACCCACTTTGATAGTATGTTTATCATCCTCGCATATGAAGGTAGTAGATTCTCGAAATTTAACACAAAACTCTTTTTCGTAGCGGAATATAGCGGAGGCATAATAACAGTCAATGTGTGATTTGCGAAACTGTCTCGCTGCCACCATGAACTTGATTTTAATTCTGCCTGTTTTTTTATGAGCTGCTGCAGAAGCGCGATTCGGCCAAAACTGCAGTCGGAGCCACTGGACTGAAGGAATAGCAGTTTCTTCGGGACATTCTTTAGACACTTGCTCGTGAAGGTCTCTGACACTCAAGGCCATTGCTAAATGCGTGATCGATTGCCCATCTTCGTCTAATGCATCATGTCGGCGATCATCTACAGCGGTTTCAACTTTTGCCTTTACAAACTCTTGACATCTTGTGAGGAAATCTGTGTACTGTTCTGTCCTCCCACTGTTTGTCATTCTTAAGTCCCATATCAAATCTGTATCTTCGTTTTCTAACATCTGATGAATCCTTTCATCTACTTGTTCTTCTACTAGTGTATTTGCTGCAGATCGATCTCCAGTCAGCTGTCGGTACGCTTCGCGTAAAATTGCACTTTTTATACCAGTAAACCTACCAAAATGTTGTATGAATTCCTTTCGCATTGAGCGCGAGTGATAAACAGGAAATTGTTTTCTGAGAGTTTCTTTAATTGTGTCGTTCTTCTGCATAAGATCTGATTCAGAATCATCCAAATTAGCCTTCCACATGAAATGAAGATGGAACCTGCTTCCTGTGTATGAGTATCTCACAACTTTGCACGGGGAAACAAACTGGTCCACATACTCATTTCTTCGCCTTCTGTCAGATGGTGCGTATTCGTTTACAAATATTGGGTCATATGGTTTTGCGTGAAGTAATGCTTCGTGCAGAGTATTGTACCTTGCTTTCATAGTGGGCTTGATAATACTATTAGAGTATATTTTCCACTCATCCACATCTGTGCGTGGGATCTTATTTGCATGAGCTTCCTTGCTTTCGGCAGATTTCTTTTCCAGATAAGAGCAGTATTTTCGTAGATTGTCAGCAAGACGTAAGACACCCTCATGCACTGCTTTCCAATCTTGCCTTTTTAAATAGGAAGAGCCACACAACTGAAATAATCGTTGGGAGAGTGCTTGCAACTTGTTACAATCAAGATTTTGTAGGGTACGCTTTCGATGTTTTGATATCTCTGGCTTATTGTAACCTTGAAAGTGTTCAAACAAAGTGGGAATGGGGTAACCACGATCTTTCAAGCTATTGTAATGTCCATCTAGCTCCCACAGTGTGTCTCCCAAGGATGTTACAAATGCTTCACCTTGATAGTTGCAGTCATCTAGGCTCCAGCCTAATTCATTATTTCCAAGCCATTTCAAAATATCATTCCTCAATGTGATCTTTTTTGTTTGCTCTTCAAGTTGGGCTGGTAAATGTTTGTTACTTCTTTGGGTAGCCATCATTATGGTGAAGGCATCAGACCTGGTTGAAGTTTCAGTTGACTGCTGTTTTGCATCAACTACAATTACAAATTCAATAAAATGACCCAAGCAAGAAACAATGTTAGATAAAAGCTCCCCAGAGTTAACTGTGATGTCCAAATGTTCTTTGCTTTTACCAACATTCACTTCGATCTACAAATTTAAACATCCATATATTTATTAAATTGAAAACTTACAAAAAATATACATATAGTGTGGAATCTTAAGTGAAATGATGTATTTTTACAAAAAAATAATTAGTTTACTTATGTTAAATAAATTATTTCATATGTTAATAAAGTGCACACACTTAACCCATGAAACAGATAGTACTAAATACTACTAAAAATAGTGTGATTAGACAATAGGAATTAGCATAACTTATAAATAATACTTATTATTGTTATCACCTATTTTGTACTATTTATGTCTCACAGATTTAGTGTGTCGACTCTCAATATAAACAGTCATATACAACTATGTAACTATGATATAAGTAAATCATATCAAAACACAACAAATATAGTTTAGTTGCAAAAATCTGATCAAGACAGAGTTCACAAAAACAGCATATGCGAGCCCATATGAGTCATTTGCAGAAGATGGTGCAACATAAAACAAATATTGCAAGTCAATTTACAAAGTAAGTATTCATAAACATTGTTTTGACTGCATCTGAGTTTTTTCAAGTTGAGCCTTTGAGTTGTTAATCGCTCAGAATGTCTGTATCACCACCATCACTGGAATACGCGTCTGGTTCCCATTCTTCTTCGAAAGTAGCAAATACATCTTTCCCTTCCTCCTTCATTGCCGTCAACTGCTCTATTGGGTTGGTAATTAATACATTATCATTGAATCCAATTGTAAGTCTCACATGATCATACACAAAAGATCCCATTTCTCCCGAAGTTTCCAAAAATGGCCTGATCCAAGGATGGACAAGTTTGTCAATGTGATACTCGTTTGAAAAGTGCTTTACTATTGCCACGGTGATATGGTATTTTAAATTGCACAGATCTTCTTCTTGACTCCCACTTGGAGAAAAGGAACAGACAAACAAGGGCTCAAAATGTTCTTTGCAAATTTCTCGTACGTCCACGAAGAATTCCATGTTTTCTAAGTGACATAAGCTTACACTTTTGAGAACAACCGCTGAAACTAGCATACACGTGGCTCGTGATTTTATAGACTTGACATAATATTAAAAGTCTATTATATAAATATGCAAAATAATATTTATAATAAAAGTGATGTGTTGATAGAAATGTTTTATTACTGTATATTATAAATATTCCTTACCTGTGCAGTTTGAATATCGATGGACTCACGCTGGTCAAATTCGCCCGAAGCAAACTTGTAGTACAAGTCCGCTAAAGTCATTGTTTTATCATAAATCGTTCTTCCATACCAAGATTTTAGGAGTTGGGCATTTCTCCTTATACTAACACATACAAAAGCCATCCTTAGTATAGCATAAACGTTGTAGAATCGATTGTAGAAATAATTTTCGTGGAATTTTCACTGATAGGGGAACTGGGTTCTAAATGAAAGGAACGCCTGTCGCTATTTTTTGTTTATCTTCTTCGTAAGCTGTGATGTTTAACAAATAATAAAAAAATCCATGCGGCCCGAAAAAATGAGGCGGGCGGGGACGATAAACATATGTTTTTTTTTACTTGGCCTAATATTTGTTATTATCAATAATTAGTTCTTACCTATAATAGACAATCTTGAATTATCCTCATGGTCACTACCAAAGTCGTTAGTTAAATCATTACTTGAGCCTGAACTTAGGCTAAGTTTTTTCTGTAAAGACATGTATTAATATTAAAGTTTTAAAATCTTTATTCAATCATGCATAAAAGCATTCACTCACGTACACCAGTTACTTATTTGTCAACAAACCAAAAAGTGAAGAATAAAGACAACAAATCTTGCCCAATTTCCCTTGGTAAAATTGCTTTTAAAATAACATACCTTTTTTACACACATGATTTTTTAGGATAATTAAAATACATCTTAAAACTTAAAATATAAAAAGCAGTTCAGGTTCAATAGATTTAATCAATGTTTTTTTCCCTTACTCTTATAAATTCAAATTGGCCATCAATTGATAAATGCCTTGAATGAAAAAATAAGAATTTTGTACACACAAGCAAATGCGAATTTGTAGGCTTTTTCAAAAAGTACAGTCAAACTCATAATATTACAATAACTTATAAACACGAGGGTCAGAATCCAATCAGGAGCTCCCGATTGTGCGTGCTCAGAAATAGGCAGCGGTGTTGCGCATGAGAATAGGTTGAATGAAAATTCCAAAATGGCGTTTTGTTATGTATCTCAGATAGAGTTCACGCACAAAAAGTGTGCTGAAATAGTGCTGTTTTATGCTAATTCTATTGTAGAGTGCTTACACTATGTCCATGAAATAAAATCTAAATAGTTACTAACAAATAGTTGTTATTTAGTGATTATTTTAGACAAGTTGCAACAAGTTATTGTTTCCTTTGTATTTGCCTTTTCTTTGACTGTTCTGGTTGAATGATAGCACCTAAATAGTCAATAAATAGAGACAATTGGTTAGTAACTAATTAGTGTTTATTTCATGGACATAGTGTAAGGACTCTATTCTTTTGTTTAATTAGTGCTACAGTGATTTTCATATGACTGTGAAATAAAATAGACCATTTTAGTTTGTAGTAGTTGATATACAACAAAAGAAAACAATGGCTTTAGTGTTCACTACTAACTATTAGTTTGCCTATTCTTTCACTGTCATATGAAAATCACTCTATTTACCACTAAATAGTGACAACTGCTGCACACTTTTAGTGCATGCACTCTAAAATGGTTGTGAATTTTGTATGATTTCTTTGTATCCAGAAGTGTATGGTTGCAAAAACATATTAGTAAATAGAACTAATTAACCTGGGCACTACTGATTGGCTATTTTGATTGTAATTTTTAATCCACTGCTTAGTAAAGTGCAATCACTTAACTTTGGTTTTACTAAATAGTGCAATTTTATGCAAAATTGTTTTCTTTTGTTTCATTAGCACTGATTATGTACTATTTGGTAATTAGTGTTTCAAAGATTTATTGCTTGCACTCTTATTAATTATGTCCAGGTTTAATTTGTCAATTCAAAATGAAAATAGAGGTCATGTTATATTTTCAACCTTTTTTTATTGTCAAAAACACAATAAACAAGAACTTCATTTACCTATGTTTTTGTGTGCTACAAATATCAGATGAATACACAATAGCAATAATACAGCACGACTAATATGTATATTTAAATTAGAAGTTTTTGAAATGTTCTTCAAATTGATATCTAGCAAACTTGTTTTGTATTACAATAATGGAATCAAATTATTATGAAAAACCTGCAAGATGTCCCTCAAGACGCTTAATAAGAATGTCTTTAGATCCAGAAACAGATAAACCCCTGCATTGCAATTCCCTTTTTAATTCAGCCACTTTCATTGACTTAGGATGTAAACTCCTGGAATTTTCTAGAGCAGCATCATTGTGTACTTTCTTGTGGGTTTCTAAAATTGCATGATCTGCAAACCTTTCATTACAAGTTGGACATAAAATAGGTTTAAGAATTTCAACTGCTTCTTGAACTAGTTCTCCTTTCTCTGAAGAGTTGATTACTATCATACTCATACCACATATTTGACAAACTGTTGCATCTATTGATTCCTTGTTTCTACCACAATCACAAAAAATGCTATTATCTGTTATATGAGCTGGAATACGAGACTTGTAGTGATGGGTACCTGAACAGGGTGTAGGATGATGCTCTGGCAGGTAAAACGATCTTACATAATTGCCCCTCATTAATTGCCACCACTTCCCTTTTTCATCAACTTTAAGGGATCTGTTAGTTAAATAAAGCAGGTCTTTTTTAATACCTGCATGTTTGGCCTCTTTAGCTTGCATTGATATAATGCCATAACCGACCTTGTAAACAGAGAACAACTTTGAGGCATGATAGGGGATGGCATAGCCTATGGTCCACACTGTAATATTTACATGTGATTTAAAAAATATGGCAAAGATGTTAAAAAAATGTTTGCAATTCTCTTTAAGATCAACTATATAGTCTGGGGAAACAGCAATTTTGTTCATAAGTACACCAGCATTTCTGAGAAATTCTATTAGTTTCCCTAAAGCTAATCTATTTAATCTTTGAGGTGGTGACTCATTTTCATTAACAAGACCATCAACTAGCCTATAAGAATAATTAGCAAGAGCTATGGCCTGTTCACCTATCAGTCTTGTAGGTAATTTGTTGAAGCGTGTAGACTCAGAGTCGTAGTGTTCCTTAATTTTAGGAACAAGATAGCCCAACCCACAGCCAAGAATTGGAATGTTACCACTGCTGTTCACTTTAGGAGCACTTAAGACTTCCATAAACTTAGGGAACGTGCCTGATAAATAAACAACAAAAGAAGAACAAAAGAAATGAATAATAAGCTAATCAAACAAACAGGCAAGCAGGCAGACAGACAGACAAAAATGCAATGTAATGTAAATATAAAATTCATGAATAATTAATGAACTCAGAACAATAGAAAACCACTACCATGAAGGCATCTGTATATTTGATACAGAAATCGTCCTGATTTGCATAAGGTTTAGATTGAAATATCTCGGCCAAATTAAATGTAATTTCAAAAGTATTAATCTAGAATAGCAGCATTAATCTAGACATTTCATAAGTAATATGCAAATTTCGCGTCCGATCTGTATGAAATATAAAATGTCTCGCATTCGGCTCGACATTGTATATTCCATAGAGATCGGCTGCTCATATTGTTTATATTACAAATGTGATTAGTTGCATTTTAATATATTAAATTTAAGTATACCTCTTTCAACATACTGCAGATATATGACATGCAAAACATTTTGCCATGCGTTTATCTCACAGTGCATGGGTTCAGGGCGCTGCCTTTCTGCATAATCACCAATAAGGGGTTGACCTAATTGTCGGATTCCATTTTCAGCCATAAACTTTAACAGGTTCTTGTGCTTTGCTTCTTCAGAAAGGTTAGCTGATAGAGACTTTTTGAAAGCTGCAACCTTTGCAGCATGTTTTTCTCTAACACTTTTTGTATACGGTTTCCAGGTGTTGTTGTCCTCCTCTCCAATGCTCCCATTGATAGTGCTCAGAGCTGATAAAGAAACATTAGCATAAGGGGATGGGAATGTAGCTGCCTGGTTCAATTCATTGTTGGCCCAGCTCTGCCAACTCATGTCTGCACTAGGTTGGAATTCCATGGTACACTCTTTACCACATACAGTAAAAATATTTCCTTCTAGCATAAGCATCTCATCAGTGTGCTGCTGCCATAGATCTCGAAGAACTACATTTTTTTCTTCAAGACTAAAACAATGAAGAATATAATGGTAATCACGACTTCTTACACGCTCTCCAAAATTCCAGGCAGTAAGGCTACCAATAGACATCGTGGAAGTACTGGACTCTGGAGCACCATCATCACTGAATTGAAAGATAAAATGATTAACATTTTCATTATACCATATCAGTTTTTTTGACAGATATGGTATTCTCAGGTGCAAATCCATGATCATAAAAACTAGTCCTGTCACTGTCCGTGCTACACCTGGCAGTGAAGGAATCTGCTTGACCTCTCCGATATCCAGCTGTTTCACAAATTGATCAACTTTGTAGTTAGACACATTTAAATCTGGAATGCGTATATCCACGTCTAAGCATTTAACATTACGAGGCAGCCACAAATTAGCATCAGGGTCAAACACAGAGCTTTGAGTTTTACAAGCTAAATTGTACTTTCGCCGTGACAAGAAATTTTGGTATTTGATCAATACTGCCTGCTTCAGTGCATCCTCTGAGTCCTTATAGTCCTTAGCAGCTTTTTCAAAAAGGTTCTGTAGATATCTGCCCCTCTTTAACCCAGCAATAAGCTCATTAAACATGTCTTTATCTGCAGTAGAGGAGACATAATCCCATGCACCATAAATGGATCCGATGCTTCCACCATGAATAAATTCCAGAATGTCTTTTGTCTCTTGTCTTCTTCTATACCTATAAATATAAAATACATTGCTAAAATACATAAAAACAAACTATTATTTTAGCACGTGAGTATGATAACACTATGCATTTTGGATAAATTATGAGTCACCACATTCGTCACATATCCTTAAAAACATATTCTAAAAAGTATTCTGATGTACATTGACTGTATGCAATTTGATAATTAATACCCGACACTAAATATAGTTTTGATTGTGACAACAAAGTGAAAAAATATGTTATTAAAATGCTGCTTACCTTGCACTTGATTTAACATCTTGTATCATAGTGTGAGTTGTTGGTCTGTTCGCACGTCTTGCTTTTGCGAAGCCTTTCTGTTCAAGTATGGTTCTGAGCTTTTCATACTAGAACAAATAAATCTTTTGATTAGCAATGTAAGTTCAGTTACAAACATACAATACCATACAATACAAAACAATACAATACAATACAATACAATAAAATACAATACAGTACTATACAATGCATTAATGCAATGCAATACAAAACTATAGAATGCAATGCATTGCAATACAATAGAAAGCACTGTTGTATTTTATAACAATGCAATGTCATGCAATGCAAAACATTATTTTATTTTATGAGGGTTGCATAATAACCAGTTACAGTTTTCTCACTAATGGCCCTCTGACCGTTTGATATTTCAACAACCTGTGCATTGGACAATTTATACTAGCCTCTTTTAAACTATTTTCTTGTTCACTAAGCTTCCATGCCTTCTCTTGTAGCATCCTATCTGCCTCATCTAATTGTTGTTCTAATTAATTGATAAAATATATATTTGCAATAACAACAAATCAAGCAAGTGGAAAATATAACAATTTTATAACATCATAACAAAGGTTTTCAGTTTATACTTCATTATATGTGGTGAATATGGGTAAGATGGAGAGCACAATTAATATAATATGACAAACTTTTGATTTTGAAATATATTTTCAACAAAGAAAAATACAAAATGTAAGAATAAAAAGACAAGGGGAATTTAACTCACCTATTTCGCTCAGTCTTGCTCGTTTCGTGTCAATATCCCTTTCAACTTCGGCCTTTTGTTTACGACTTATTACCGATGAAGAGCTATCCCAAAAATTGTGGAACTTTTTCAGGCTGTTACATTTTCCACGATGATGGTTTTGCTTGTCACAGCGTTTGCTTTTACCGCACGCCTCAAGTTGACTTGGCAGACTACAACCCAACATGGCGGAGAGAGACCAATGCGTGAACAAAATTGATTTACACGCAAAAACTCATCAAGAAAAATTGTTTTGAACGATTCCAAATCCAAAAAGAAAACATCTCAAGCACTTTTCATTTCATGTTTACAAAATTACGGTTCTTTGAGAAGGTAAAATTCATCAAAAACCTGCGCGAGAGTCACACTTTTGACATTTTCACTTACTTCTCTTAGCCTAAGGGGGGATAGCTAAAATCAATAATGTTAAGCTATAATAAAAGAACCCTCTCCACCCTAAAAACTAAATGTACAGCCTCATTTGCATGAGCTTAAATCGATATTCGGTGACTTTGGGTCTCATCGAAAACAGCTTAGGTTTTCCGATAAACAACCGTATACAAAAACAAAAATACCACAAATTGATTAATAAAGAACGGTTTAAAAGATTTATTAAAAAAAAAGTAAGCTTTAATACCATTTTCCGACAAAAAAGTCGTCTCAATTGTGAGACATCAGATGGTTCGTACACAATCACCTCCCTTGATCACATGAAACAGGAAGCCCAAATGGGAGAAAATCCACTCGATCACGCCATCGTGAAAACTTCTAGTGCACTTAAATGATAAGATTTATAAAACATTACTGTTTATTGTACATGTAAATCATCAAACCTTTTTAGATAATTTCTCTTGCTTTTTTTTATCTTCTTCTTTTTCTTTTACTGGAATAGATTAATGCAAATCCAAAGTTAAATTTTTGAACCGCAATTTTTTAGCTGACGTTTTTGAAATTAGCTGTACATTAATACTTACTTTGTAGTGCGCATGTTTCTTCATCATCATCACTCTCAACAGTTGTGTCAGTCATAGCCATTTCCAATGCTTTGGATTTTTTATAGCATGACTTCTCAGAACCTGCAAACAATAAAAAAAAAGATTGATTGATTCAGTAAATGATGAGATGAATAATTATTAAATTAATTTTTTTATTATTAATTTGTTAACTGTAGTCAGTAGTATAATGAGTAGATAAAAATTATGTGAATGCAACAACTAATATTTATCTGTAATCTTTATCTTTAGTACCAGTATGCATTAAGATCCCTCTGTGTTTACCACTTCCATCTTTAACAACCACCAATGTCAGCAAGGTTAATTTGCTAGGGGGATCTACCAGGGACTTACAACTGACCACTGCATACCTACTTTCGTCAGGGAAAGATATGACACAGAATTGTTCTTCAAAATCTGAAAAAAAAATACTAAGATTAACATTATATTGAACTGACCAATTCAGAAAAGATATTGCAACTCCACTGACATTTTGCAAAGATTCTTTTTTCAATGGTGACATTAACAGTGCAATTAAAAAAACTTTCAGTCACTCAACCCAAAAGTCCTTGAAACATAAGAAAACAATTACTTGTTCTTTGATCCTGATATAAGATCTAGGAAGCTTAGATCAAGGCAATCTTTAACCTTAAAATAAGGACAAACTACCTAGATTTAGGAAAATGTGAGGTCTTGATTATCAAAAGAAATCAAATACACAACTTTCTTATTTCAAGTCAGGTTGATTCTGAATTTAAGAGCTCAACAGTAATATATATTTAGAATATTTTGTGGCTTAAATCTAGTTTATATTTTATATTCTTAATTGTAAAAACGTTCAAGAAAACCTAGCATAACCCTAGTTTATGAAAATGTTTGGAATGGTTTTTAATACTCGGACTGACTAAGTTGAAGTGAAGAATTCCACAATTTAGGAAATTCCAAAAAAAATGATACTGTAATTAATTGCAAAGAATAAATTGGAATATACTTGTAATTATTGCGAGTACTTACCATCTGGATGACTCCTTTTAAGAGCTTTTAGTTGAAGTCTTTCGCTAGTTGCCATAATCGTGAAATAATAAACTCAATGTTAGATCAACTAAACTCGATGTTAGATCGTGATCAGAGTTCAGAAAGTGACCGGATCTAAGTTTGTTACTTCAATTTATAGTCGCGCGATTGACCCACGCCAAATTGAATAATTAGTCATATGATTGTTGTGTAATATTTGTTTGATGTAAAGACACTAATTATTACATAAGCTATATAAATTGTAAATTATATACAGAATTATACTTAGCTTTATAACATAAGATGTCTTCCAGCAGATAAATGTAACGGTTTTTGGCGCCCTGGCTCAAGTATATCGAGGGAAATGTGCCTTTAGTATATGCTATTTCTTAGTTGATTCACTAGAATATTCGATGGTTTAAAATTACAAAAGCTTGTAGGAGCTGTATTGCGCTGGAACATGATGATGAACGGTTAAAGAATTCGTTATTTCCCAATTTTTTGCTATTGCTACATACAAGACTGATCAAAGTACAAAACTACTTTGTTGGTGTCAAATAGATCTCGGTCGAGTCTCTCTCTCAAACAAAATTACTGCGGGGGTGGTACCTGGGTTGACCGAGCTTAGAAATTATCATCCATGAAATATTTTATACATAAAATATTTATATCACTATATTACTTTATTGATCTGTGCTCTCCTTTTTTAGGTGTGTATTTTAATGTCTATAATGTGAAAATTATTAGTTATCGTAGTGAAATGATTATATCAACATTTCTTACCCCTCCCCCATTAGTGTGCATCGCGCAATAACAAACAACAATACACGTGAAAAATCTGAGAGAATGAAAAACTGAAAAATCCTAGAGAATAATTTCCTCCGGCGAAGAATATTCTGATAAAAATCCATTTCAAAAGAAACGGATAATAACGTATGAATGAACGAGAACTTTGCTAATGACCGACGCTTCCTCCATTTGTGAAATAAGCAATAACAATAGTTCGCCATTAAAAAATCATCCAGGTCAATGTAGCAATTTTGACAGTTCTCCTGAAAAAAGCTATCAGAGCATCGAAATAAATAACATCGATAGTTCTCCACTTGAAAGTCATCGTAGCCTTGGTTCGTCTGTTTTAGCAAGTGGATTATCGGATGAAAGTGACTTTGATTTAAGATCTGCTAAGCGCACTCTAGATTTCAATGTTAACGAGGAAAATAATGAAAAAGACGACAGCGACCTTTCCAAGAAAAGACGAGTTTCGCAAACTGCAGCTATCAATAGCTTATCAGAAAGTAACGAAGATTTTTCTGAATACGATTTTCATGTCGTGAACAATTGTCCTGATCCTGGATTTTCGACAAGTCACGATGACGAATCTTCAAGTTCTACAAGTTTAGTTTGTTCATCATTTAACGATGGTTCTCACTCCGATTTGGACAACGAAGACGCTGCCCAGTCTGATTATTCAACTGACGTAGATGTAGAAAACTCGTTCGATATCGACGGAGAGTTTTTATTTTCTGGATCGTCGATCACAACGATTAACTTTGAAAGTCTCCTACTTGCTTTTTTCAAGAAACACCGTTCCTCTGAGACAGAAAAAGACGATCTATTGAAACTTTTCAAGGTAGTTTTGCCTGAAAATAACAATTGCCAGCCATCTGTATATAAGTTCAACAAAAAGCAAAGCGAACATTTTGATACATCATTTACTCATTACAAGCACTGTGTACATTGTTGTAAAAGAATCGATGGAGGGTCCAAATGTACCAATGAGGAATGTTCTCGTCATGGACAAAATGTAGAACTATTCACTTTCTTCACTTTACCCCTGAAAGCTCAACTACAGCGGATTATTGAAGGTAACACTAAAACATTTCTGGTCACCGAGTAAAAAAAAAAAAAATAATTTTTTTTTAAAAAGTTGACGGATGAATTTTAGATAAAAAACATATCCGTCATTCGCTTATTAATTATTTTGTTTGATTTATTCATCTAACTGTCCGTCCATCTGTCTATTTGTCCGTCCCTCTATTTCTTGTTTGTCTATTTATTTATTTATCTGTCTGTGTATTTTTGTTAACATATCAACATGTATTTATGAATATTTGGCTTTTTCAAATGACCCACTAGTCCCCACCCTGACCCCTCCATGTGTGTGTGTATTGGGGAGAGGGGTGGGGGTTACTTTGACTTTTTAACTCTCTTTTTTTCTTCTTGTTACAGCCAAATTCGTTGTATCGCAACTCGCCGTTTCAAAACTTTGTTTTCATTTTGGTCTTTTCTGAACCGTCAATCATTTTCACAGGGCGGAGCTTGCCCTAATATGTTCTTTCATTGGTTAATCTAAAATGAACTCGGCCTTTGAATTTGATTGACGGTTCAGAAAAGACCAAACCAAAACAAAGTTTTAAAATGGCGGGTCGCGATACAACGAATTTGGCTGTAATAGTTTACAGAAACATTTTTGTCTGAACTGGTAGACCATAGGTCCTATCTGCAGACAACTTTTTACAAAATAATGTTTGATGCATGACTTTACAAAGTAACCAATATCATTTTAAAATTATAAATCATTGCAAATTAATTATAGTAGTAATATAATATAATAGTAATTCAGCTTATAAATAAAATTGTTTTAATTGCTGCTTATAGAACACTGGGTCAAGATTGAAGAATACAGACAGTTGCTAAGCCATCCATCAGAACATCTACGTGATATTCAAGATGGCATTGTTTATAAAACGTTTTGTAGTAAGCAGTCAGATAAACAGCAGAAGGTATTCTCACTTGTTGTCAGCAGTGATGGTGCGCCAGTACTCAAATCAAGAAAGTTTAATGTTTGGCCCCTGATGTCTTTTCTAGTTGAGCTGCCTCCCAAAGAAAGGTACAAATATTCAAACATCATTTTAACTGGATTGTGGTATGGGAAGAGCAAGCCAGATATAAAACTATTCTTGAAGCATTTTGTCAACGAAGTAAGGGACTGTACAGAATGGTGTGAATTTGATGACGACAATGGCTGCCCAGTGCTGTCTGTAATAAGAATTCAATCAGTAGTTCCTGACTTGCCTGCAAAGGCAATTCTCCTCAACACCACACAATTTAATGGGAGGTTTGGATGTGGTACTTGTAATCATCCTGGTAGATATGATAATGATATACGAGCACGGTTGTATGAGTATGTCCCGTTTCAAAAAAGGACTGCTGAGGATAGTTCTTTCATTGCTGAGGTTGCTGAAAATTCCAGAACAACCATATTTGGTCTCAAAGGAATAATTGTTTTTGGCAATCTTGTTAGTTTGCCTGACAATGCCCCAATTGATTGGATGCATTGTGTTTGTGAAGGTATCTTGAAACGACAGCTATTCAAACTTTGGCTTGACAGTGAATATGCTAAGGAACCATATAGTCTATGCCAATCCAAAGACACATTAGATGAACTTTTTCTATCAATCAAAGTTCCTCATGATTTTACAAGAAAACCACGCAGCTTCACAGATTTAAAGCACTGGAAAGCATCTGAATTTCGTTTTTTTGTTTTATTTGCTGGTCTACCCTGCCTTCGCAAAGCAGTTGATGATGATTTCTTTCCATCTGACTACTTTGTTCATTTTTCTCTTCTTGTGACAGCCTTGAGAATCTTGCATTCTGACCATGTCCAACCTTTGCAAGTGGAGGCCTCTCAAGTTCTAATGGATAATTTTGTTCGACTTCTTCCAGTATTGTACAACAAGAGGCAATGTACATATAACAGCCATGCACTTCTGCACTTGCCAGACCAAGTACTTGATAATGGGCCTCTGTCTTTCACATCTGCATTTGTTTTTGAGTCTTTTATTGCTCATCTAAAGAAACTTTTCAATGGTACTCGAGGCATTCCTCAACAAATGGTTGAGAAACTGCTTGTAAGTCAGACATATAAGCCTTTTGTTGCAAAGAACTGCAAAGGAAATGAACAGGTGGAACAACTGGCATCTCATTACCTTAGTACCTGCAACAATGTCACAGAGGTTGGTCAAGGTGGATTTCTTTTTGAACCAATTCTTACAAAGAATTTAGACATGCATCATCAGGTACTGAATGCCCAATTTGGCACAACCGAAGTGCTTGTAGCCCAGCGAATGAAGAAGGATCAAATTGTATACCATAGTCAACAATATTCTAGAAAGGGAAACAGCTGCAGCTATATTGTACAATGTGGTAATCAGTTTGGAAGGGTAATATGCTATATCCTACATGAAAGTAAGGGATATGCATTGATAGAGCTTTACCGTCCCACTGGTATGAATGTTTGTCAGATTTCCAAGCCAATACATGAACCTGTTTTAAAAGCTATTGTTGCAAGAGGCCTGGTTGGGGAGAACTTTATTGGTGTGCAAGAAACAACAACGGCAATTTTAGTAGAATGTAAAGAGATCACCAATAGCTGCCTTTGTATTCCAATGGAGAACAGCAAAGGTTTTCTGACAAGTCTTGACACAACTTATGAACATGATTAATTATACAATTAACAACTAATATAATATATTATTTAATTGTTGATATTTCAACTTGATTATAAAAACATTTGTTGCAGTAGAGCGTTTATATACTTTATGTCTGTGTAATAATATCTAAAATAGTTATTGTCTCATAGTTTCTTTTCAGTTACTAATATTAGTCACTATCACTCAATTGGAACTGACAATAGAAAAAAAAAGTTTATGGACTTTCTATTGACATTTAGACTGTTCCAATTTATTGGGTGATTAGTGACTGATAGCTTTAAAATAAAATTAGAAAATAACTATTTAGGTTTTATTTCACAGTTCAGAAAAAACACTTTGTAGTTATATAAATCAAACTAATTAAGGAAATTAAACTAATCATGGAAATTATGCCTCTAAAATTTGCACTTAATATTTTTCTTGCTTAGGTATTTTAAATGCAATTATATTTGCACATGTTAATCGGTGCATTTTATAACTTAATAGCACTTAATTTTCTTATCTAATAAAAATTTATTTAGTTAAGCTTGGAATTATTTTTTTCACAACTTTTCAAGTCTCAGTAATGTATATATTAAGACTGTGCAAAAAAAATCATAAATTCAATTGTGGCTTTTTACAATCATATATTATAATTATATGTTGCTTAGTAAGATCTTATTAAGAATCTTATTTGAAAATCTTATAAGATCCTAATAAGATTGATCAAGATTCTTAATTAGACTGCTTATTAAGATCTTACTAAGAATCTTACATAAAATCTTATAAGATCCTATTAAGAACTGCCAAGATTCTTAATTAGACTGCTTATTAAGATCTTACTAAGAATCTTATATCAAATCTTATAAGATCCTATTAAGAACTGCCAAGATTCTTAATTAGACTGCTTATTAAGATCTTACTAAGAATCTTATATAAAATCTTATAAGAACTTATAAGATTTCTGGTTCTTCTTTTATCTTAATAAGAATCTTATGTCTTATTAGGAATCTTACAGGATTCCTATAAGATCTTACAAGATCTTATAAGATCTTAATAAGATTTCTACCCGGGGAACTTATTGAGTGTTTCTGGTGGAGTTTTTGATTGTATCTCATCTGCAAAATATCTAATCATATAGGTCTTTCTAGTTTATTTCTTTGTCTGAACTTTGGGGAAATCAAGTGCGGAATAAATCAAAAGTAATCTTCAAAAGTTGTCAACAGTAATATTGAAGCGACACATCCATAAAATTCGCTACTAATGTTAGAAATTGGAGTTTGTGTAAGCTAAATAACAAAAGTTAATTTGCAAGTCGTTGTCTCTTTGCTTCTTTTATTTGTAAACTTTCAACCATTTCAGGATCGGCTAGAAGTTCGGGTTTTTGTTAGAAACAAACAGATTCTGATATCACGTCGAATTCGGGATTGGCTTCATTTTGGTTATCTTCATCGAAGTCCTCGTAGTCCAATAGAAAATTGATTAAACCAGGAACATAAATTACCATAAATATACTCTGAATCATCAGAAAAACTTGATTCTTATGAAGTTCTTGACGTCGTAAATAACAAATTGACAACAATAACACTGATTGTTCGACTGCTAGAGTGACCGTACCTGGCATCTATCAAATACAATCGAAGTTTTGACAGTTCCGTGTGGTACAGTATGACATCACTCGACCCAGATCCCTATTCCCGGCAAGGGCGAGGTCACCTCAAACTTTAAAAATCGATAAAATATTCGCGTTTGCTCCAAATTCAATTCTAACAATGAAAATCGTTTTCCTGCAGTCTCAAGATTACTCCAATTTTTTATTGTTCTAGGGGTGATAGGCACTTTAAATAATTAAATTTACATAAGTTATCGGTGAACAAAAAGTTGATAAGTTGTATAATAATATAATATAACTAGACGCATAACTGCGTGAACTCGGTCTTCTCTTTAACTACCATACTTTAGTTTAATGCCAAATAATTTGTCTATTGCTCAAACGCCAACAGAATTGAAGAATATTATTAATCAAGAACATTCCTACTGCTGCAGTGGAAATGCAGTTGACGAAAAAGAACAAAGCTGCAATAAATCGCAGGAAAAAGAGACACAAACTGAGTTGACAGCTCATGAGATCGAAAGCATCATTAACAAGCTTGATCAAGCAAAACAAAAATTAAACAACAAGAAAAAGCTAAAGCGCGAGATGTTTGTCGAAGACGTGACTAAAAGCGATAATAGTGTTAATATTCTACACTGGAATTCAAACTCTGAAATGCCTTATGGCTATCTTTCACTTTTTACAACCGCTTGCCTCCAAATTGAAATATTGGGACTCAAAAAAAGGCAATGGTCGTAAAAACTACCAGCGCTAAGCGAATACTAAAAAGCCTGAAAAGAAGCGAACTCTTACTTTATTTGAGGAGTTTATTCTAACACTCGCTAGGGCACGACTGGGTCTCTTGAGAACTCACTTAACACAAATATTTGGAGTCAGTGAATCACAAGTATCAAAGATTTTTATAACATGGATTACCTTTCTAGCTCACCAGCTCAAACCACTCATAGTTTGGCCTACAAAACAACAGTTAAGGTAATTCCGTAGAAATAAAACTGCCCGATGAAATTTTTTTATACTCGTTCAAACAAAGAATTTTGAGAAACGCTTTCAGTAAAAAAGGGGGGTCACCGACTTCTTTGTTTGTGCAATCTGACGTCAAAGTTCATGCATTTTAGTGACTTGAGAACGTAAAGAAAAAAGCTAAAAAATCGAAGAGAAACGGAACAAAAACACAGTAATTTGTTTTTTTAAGAGCAAAATTCGTGTTTTGTTCAAATGTCTGCACTTTATTTTATTTAAAAAAATATGAACAGGTGTATAAAAAATATGTGATCTTGAAGAAATTGACGAAATCCCAGCGTTTGTGCTTGCAATACCTGCAAACGTTGTGGCATCTCCAACATTAGACTGATTCCATAAGTCGGTCCCAGTCGCTCTCTGTCAGTCTTTTAGTCGCTCCTTGCGACCGGCTTATGACAAAACATACTTTATTTTGATCCCTGAAATCGAGATATCGCGAGAATCGGTGACCTCCAATCAGATTACATGTTATATACCATAATGGCGTATCAACCAATCAGAGAGAGCGTTGCATTCTTTAAAAATTAGCATAATTACCGTTACAAGTGTTGCAAGAATTAAAATGTCTGAACTGTTGTGTGTTTGTCTGGAAATCAATTTCAATGTTGGAATTTGGACTTCAAAAAAAGGTATGAAAATCTCTTTATACAGAAAATAAATATTTTTACGTGCGTTCAACAACTACTGAAAAAGATAATATGAATGTGTTTTCTCGTGGAAAATATCTTGCAAAAAACAGTTGAATTACAAGAAACGCATTTTATACAACAGAACGGCTGTTGAGTCTCCAACATCGACGTACTTGTCGACTACCGCATTTTACAAGTCAATAAAATTTCCAATTTACAGAAACAAAGTTCGAGTACTTTACTATATTTTATTTTAAAAAGCGTTCATAGTACCAAATCGTTGCTTTAATGCAGTCCGCCAAATGCTTCATGAAACATGTTGCTCGAAGAGTATTTTGCAATTGAATGTGCGCGCAAATCATTGTGATTATCCATCTTCAAAAACTTTTGAAATATTATTTCTGACTAAGATCTTTTCTTCAATATTATACCGATGTAATGACTGGTGTTATTTTGTCAAAATAATTCTTCGTTGATATTTTTTGATATATTCTATAAATTCCATTTGCATTGCAAGCGATTGTCATTAGTGTATCTTGCTTATTAAATATTTCCTGTTGAGCGAGAGTTGAACTAAAAATAAGTAGTATGGGTCTACCCCTCTATTTGGAATGCTATTTAGAACAAAACCGTAGAGTTATTTTTATTGCAAAAATTCGTTTAAAATTGATGGAGCAAAGCGGCAAAGTTGTGACAGCTCAACGACCTCGACGAAATTCACACTGCGTGGGCCAATCACCGGCAAGCCCAAGGAAAGAGCCTCGTTTTCGTTTTGTACAGAAAAATCTTCGTTTGGGCATAAGTTGCTAGTTGAGCGACCTACCAAATACAAGGAGCGAAAACTAAGACTTATGGAATCAATCTACTCCAACTTCTGCAGGGGTGTCAATAGGATTTTAAGTAGGTTGCTGAGCATGGAAAGTAACCGTCTGTGATAAATAGCTCGCCCGAAGGGCGAGCTTTCTAGGGGGGTCCGGGGGCAGGGTCCCCCGGGAAATTTTTAAAATTGAACTGCTGTAGAAGCATTTTTCTTGCATTTGAGGGCAAAATTATTAAAGATTTAGGTCTCATAAGATTTTTATATTTTCTTCAAAAATGATGAAAATCCATGATATAAAATAGAAAATGTAATATAATTGTCAATTTACAATCTCAGCTCCTACTATTAATATTTTCTCTCAAATAATACTTCTTGACCTATTTTCAGCTTTTCATAAGTTCATAAAACAATTTAAAACAAGGATGCTGTATACAAACTAGAGCAATCTGATTTACTGAAATGTTCTCTCCTTGCAATTAGATACTTTTTCGTATATGAATAATTAATACAGATGAACATTTTGCTCATTGCTCAACTCACGAAATATCCCCTCGTTCATATTACATGAAAAAAAATAAGATGTGTTTATTTTTCAAAGTCACTAAAATCGGAGTCCATGTCTGTGTCATCCATGTCGAGAGGGAGCTTCAGGAGGGCAGCAGTAGCTTCAAGGTCTTCTTCCAATGCTTGTACTTCAGCTTCCATATCTTTGGCCATCGCCCAAACTTCCGATATGGCAGACGCATCCATGACAGGTTGGTCGACTTGGGTGCTTGCATTCGCAGTAGTTACGATGTTCCCATTTGGTGGTCTTGTTGATTTCCTTCGTGGTTTGGCAAGCCACTGCTTTGTGACCTCTTGGATAAGACATTCACATTCATCAGTCTCAGGGCCGTTCAAGGTGATATGCATCAGGGACTGCAACATGTCATTCTTCATAGATGATCTAAGGCGTGTCTTGAGCCTTTTGACAGCAGAAGCCCCTCGCTCTGGCCAGGCATTGCTCACGGGCAAAGACAAGCACACTTCTGCTATCTGAAGTAGACATGGGCAAAGATGGTGGTATGTTGCTCGCATGGTCATCATATGCTCCAGCAGCCATTCAGTGGGAGTCGTACGCTTGCATAGTTTTGTTGTTGTAGAAGGCTGTGTGATTGCTTTAGGGATCTGGCTTTGGAGACTTAAGATGTTGTACTTAAATTTCCTCCACTCTGCCATCAGCTCATCTGTCTTGCTTTGCTTGTCATCCGACTCTACATTAAAAAAATCTGCTAGCTTGGATACCTCTTTTGCACCATACTCTTTAAATGCGGAATCAGTTTTCTGGGGAATGGCTGTTGGGTCAAAAATTTTACAGGAAGTCAGAACATCAAGATTGCCAGAGAATCTGTTGCCAATGTTTTCTTTTAACGCATCTACGTATTTGGTAGCCAAGTTCTTGAGTATCTTCTCTGTATAGTCAGTCATGCTAGGCAAATCGCATCTGGAGAGTCTGCCGCCATCTGCAAGGTCTTTCTTCAGCTGTGATATGTGCTTCTGGTCTTTGGCAATGTCATCTAGCTGGTCCATTGTGTAATCAATAGCTGGTGCAATGGAAGGGAAGCTTACTTCCCCTTCTTGAAATGCCTTGCTGAGGGTGCCAAGGCTTGGAAGTACTTCGTGTAGAAGGTACACAGCACCCTGGAATTTGAGGTTGCTGGTTTGATGGAGTAAACCGATTGAAGTGGCGTCATTGGACTCTTTAAAAACTCTCAAAGTTTGAACCAATGCTTCAAAATCTTCAAAGACTCCATCGATTGCCTTTTCGGTTGAGAGCCACCTAGTCCTGCATGCCTTAAAGCGCTTTTGAAGCTTCTTGAACTTCACCCCATTCTCACTGAAGTTGATTTCCTTCACAGCAAGCACTGCTTTTGTGTATGCAGCGGTTTTCTTTGCTGAATTATCAAAAAAGGACCACAGTTGGGTGAGGATTCGTTCGACTTGCTTGATGTAGGTCAGTGTATTATTAGCATCACCACAAGCCAGTGCCAAACGATGACATATGCAGTGGACGTTTATCATTGACTTATTCTCAGCTCGTAGCCTTTGAGCAACACCAGTTTTTGAGCCAGTGAACACAGACGCTCCGTCACTTGATAAACTTGCCATCTTTTTCATGCTTAGTCCAGCATCTTTTACTTGGGAAATTATTAGTTCCGATATTGTCTTGGCATCAGCTGAGGCAGTAGTGGAGTCTTCAAACAAGTCATTGGCAGCAAGAAATGTGGTGTGTGCTTTGCCAGTTTGAGGATGGACATACTTTACGAATGTTACGAGTTGCTCAGTATTTGAAATATCACAAACCTCATCAGAAAGAACTCCAAAGCAGTTCGCCATTGATAAATTCTTTGTCAACTGTTCTTTTATAACGCTGCCGATGAGGAGAAACATCTCTCTGATTGAACCTGTAGAGCGGTGCTTAAAATACTTGATATGTTCAAGGCCTATTTGCTCAAGCATGGAGAGAAGACTAACAAATTTCTTATTTGGAAGCTCTTCTTTTGCTATCCAGTACATAGCAGTAAATGTTTTGTACAATACTTCGTCTTTGGTATTTTCAATGTCATTGATTTGCGATTGAAAAGCTGAAACTCTGCTTAAAAGCTCTCCCTCGATAGCAGCTTTATGCTGCTGAGAGTTTGCATGTTCTTCTACTGCCTTACGTTTGAACTTGACAGCAGGCTCAAGATTGAACTCCTTGCTTTTGTTTTGACTATTGGATGTTCCATGTTTTCTACAAAGAATGCAGAACATTCCTTGGCCCTCTAAATATACAAGCCAGTTGATATCAGTTGCTAAAGAATGTGATAGTTTCTCATCGGTTATCCAGGAATGTTGAAAGCGATCCACAGATTCTTTTAGACGGCTTGTTTCTGTAGAGCTCAGTGAGTTGCACCTTTTGTTTCTACACTTGTGAAAACTGTGGATGTCATTAGAATCCACATTAAAAGAAGATGCCAAAAACTTTGATTCGTCTGTCTCAGTCCATGTCTCCTGTGGTACCTGACTTTTCCCAACTACTTCTTTCTGCTCCATATCTACCTGGACCTGATCTTCTCTCTTCTCTACTCTTCTAACCTCTCCTCTCATCTCATCATCATTCATCTCATCATCTCTGATCTCATCACTCCTTGCCTCCTCCTGTGTACTGGTTGATCTATCTTCGTTTGATTTTGCTGAAAAAAATATTTTGGATTTCTTAATAAATAAAAAAAAGTACATATATACAACAATAAAAGAAGAAAGAATTGACTGAATAATAAAATAGATAGACAAAAGGAAAATTAAATGCATCATTATACAAATTATTTAGTTTGGGACTATTTTTATTTTCATTTTGCTCAACATTAACATAAATATCAGGATTAAAAAATACTCTAATCACTAGATCAATAACATATAATTTAATTACCAGTCTTTGTTCCTTGAAAATTAAAATAACTTTTAAAAGAATCAACATTGATTCTTTCAATACTTCCATGCTTTCGCTTTTTGGACGCCATGATTGCAAAGAAAAGTTGCTGGGGAGCTGGGTTCCACTTCTACCCACAATCCATTGGTGCGAAACAAATACAAGATGGCGACCGAAAATTACGGAAGGGGAGAGTTAATCTCACGATTTCAGTCAAAATACTTGCTAGAAAGAACAAAATAAACGACAGTACACAACAATATTGAAGAGTGAGCAAGTTTTCAAGTATAAGTAAGTAGCTGGATAGATTTTTTCAACTTATAAGCTTTGTTGAAGGACATTTGGTGAAATATAGCTAATAGGTAAACTTAAGTGTATTTTGTGTATAAAGTAGCCGGCGGTCAGTAGTTGAGTAGACGGCAGTTTACTGCCGGTAGCCGGCTTCTATTGACACCACTGCTTCTGGGAGTATGATTAAAGGTGACTCGATCAAGAGCCTCGTCATAGCTTTCTGTTCACTCCAACAGGGTTTCGGGAACTTTGGGTCCAGACTTTTCGCGAATTCTTTTTTCTTGGCAGACTGCAGTTTGGAGGAAACGAGTTGAATTATCTCTTTTGTCGAACTGGATCCTGGTTGCCAACTTCCAAGTCGAACTGGCGAGACCAGATCGAATAACACCACCGTTTCTGGCTTGGCACCTTGTAAGAGGTCGCCAAAGAAGTGGCACACTCCTTCAATGACAGGATCACCCCTTACTTTATCTGTACTTCTCAACACATCATCCGGCAGATGTTGACTAGAGGGATTTTCAAAAGAAGCAGCCATTTCATACAACACAAGGTGAAGCACTTGTCAACAATCCTGTTGCTGGTGAGGACGCGGAACCACGCTTATAGTTACCTCTGACATGGATCGTCAGGCACACCTCTACCACGCTAACTCGTCCGCGTAAGACCCGCGTCAACATAACACATGCTCGACTGACTAGCTATTTGATTCACCATCAATTATGCCTATAAGCAATCCATTGACCTTTTAAGACCTCTTTATGACATTGCTGTGTGGCAGTTCTTACTCATGTTGAGTGCTCGTCGAACAGAGGATGGAAGACGGATAACATTTACCTATCGAATGCACGAAGTCGTGGCATCTTTCCTATGTGAACTGTTAAATGCCAGGGCATTCAGCAATTTAAAACATCAAATGATTTCCAAGGAAGCAAAAGCTGCTACCAATGATTGGTCAAAAGGAAAGCCAACTAAAGAGATAGTGGACTGGTGCCAGGATCAGTGGCGATGCAAAAATCCACATTTGCCATGTGAGAAGAAACACAACGGTCAGCATGTTTACGTGCCACCACGGTCTTACATTGTACCATTGTTTACAGAGGAAGCGATGCCTGTCTGTCATAACTGCGCAATTCCATGTCCAGACTGTAGAAATGAACTGGGAATAGCTTTTTCAAAAGAAATGTGTACAGCATCTGCAATTTTGGACTGGGACAAATTTGAAAAGAGGGAAAGACAACCATCAACATCACAAAACAAGTCAAGACAAGAAGACTCTGCCCACGAACAATTGTCCATGAAAATGCGCCTCAGGAAAAGAAAAACTTAACTATAGATGTGTAATTCGTCCAAGTATAACAACTGTGGAATTTAAACCTGTTTTTTATTTTAGAGTGAATGCTCTTTTAATCATTTTATACATCGTATGTTATCGTTCCCATAAGTAGTTAAACTTGCAAGACAATGAAACTACATCAAAATATCACGTTATCATTTTAATGTTATTCCAGACATTAATCAAGAATTTACATGGAATAAATGTTTCATACTGTATCACTATCATGACTAAACCCAACACTTTTACATTGATAGTGAAAACTGTAAACAAAGTAGCACACGAAACACATGCCAAAAGTATTTGTAAATTCTCCTTTGTTGTTGTGATTTACACCGAAAACTAAGTAATCACCATTCCAGAATAATAGTATTATTTTGATACTCTTGTCGATGCTGTTATCAAAGAAAATGAGGAAGTGACTACAATTAAATAACAATTGAAAAAAAGAACTAACCAGTGTGAGCTTATGTCAATGTTACTTTATTTGCGAAAGATTAATCTATTTTGGATAGTGCATCATAAATCATTTCACAACGTGTCCAAATTATATATATCTTTTACAAATGAATACAATTAGATGAACTGTTGAAATACACAGATATAAATTTTACAATCATGTGACCCACAAAAATATTCTTGACAGAATAACATGAAATCAAGGCATAGACTATGTTGATAATGATAAGTCCTAGTTTTCCTTTCAATTTGTAGACTGTGTTGCATCTGGTATATTCTTAACCCAAAAACTGTCTGTTTTGTATGGAAATTTTCAATAAAAGTTTTCTCTGCATCTTGCGTAAGATTTATATTTTAGATTTTTAATGCATCAAATGGTGACTTCTTTATCACAATACAATTATAGCGGAGCTCCGCGCGGGCCGAAGGCCCGCGCAAGCGGAGCACCATAATTAAGAAAATATGGTAAACCATGGAGCTCATTTGAAATCGACCACAGGAAGCCCGGATTTCGAAAATACGTCCAACGTCCGTCCGTGTACCACTGCCGCGCGAAAACGCTGACCGGATTTAGTCGGGACGCCAAAATAATTTTTGGCAGTTCACTGAAATTTTTCTACAAAATGTATTTCTACACTGGACAAAGAGCATGAAAATGGTAAAGCTAAGCTGACGGCTTGAAGAGATTTGACTAAGAAGGAGAAACAAAGACCGCGGCGTGAAAAAGAAAAATAACTACGATTCAACGATGAAAAGCTACTTCAAAATATTTTCATTGACAAAATGGGTAAAAGTCGCTCATGTCGCTGTTGTTAACCGTCCAAATGTCATGCAGAGCTGTCATAATTCATCAATAGTCATTCAAAGCTGGAGATTTTACAAGTTGTATTTTCTGGAAGAGTTTATTTGACAAGTTTGTCAGATGGTAAAAAAGGCCGTATTCTTCATGGATTCTTCGTGGCGTTTTTCAGTCATTACTTATCGACTAATCTACTTTTAAAAGTAAAATCGACGGCGATAAAACGTTTATAAAAACAAAAACAAAACAAATACGCGCTGCATTTGCAGCAATTCAAAAGAGGTGAACAGCAAGACGAACACGACTCACGAAGATAATTTCACTCTGTTCATTCATCAATTTTTTCGGAATATTCATTCCACGGAGAGCTGTAGGATCAATGCAGAGTTATCAGCTATTCACGACAAAAAAAACTTTTCACACAAGATGTTTGTCAACAAAGTAACTGTCAATTCATGGAGTGGATGGAAATGCAAATTTTGTACAATGTGTGATCGAGCAACACAAGCTTGCCATCGCCGTTCAGTTGAACTGTGTAAACTTTTTAGAGGCGGTGAAAATGGTTTTTGTCACTTTTAAAATTCTAAAAACATGAACAAGGTTATTGTAATCAGAACTGAGGACAAAAAGTTCAGCGGAAAAGTGACAGTACAGGACAAGAAACGTGGCGCCGGTATGTTTACATTTTTTGACGATAATGAATTTCTTTTTTACCATCCACATGAAAGTAGTTTGCAATAATTATATTTACTATATTTATTATATTTATCTATCGTTGATATGTTTATGTGTGTGTTTTTTTTTTAATTTGATTCTTGTAATTCTTTGATTTGTTATTGAAAATAAAACGCTTGTATGAATTCGTGATTGTACTCATCTGCAAGTTAAAATTTCAAAACTTCATACTAACTATTTTTTAATGAGTTACGCAGTATTCACATTTGATAATTAAAATTCACAACCGTTTTAGATAGCTAGATTACCAATAAGTGATTCATTACACATTCTCCAGAAAAGTGAAATTTTTGTCGATTGTTATAACATTTTTTTTCAAACTTGAAAGAGCGTAAAGCGAGAAGCGCGCGAGGATTTTTTTACAACTCAACGGAAGCCATGTTATAGTGCTTTTCTAACTTCTCATTGGACAATCAATTTTAATTGACAAGTGCTATTTTTACCATGCATAACAACATATTTTTCGCATTTTTGCGCATAATAAAATGTTGTCGCATGCATAAAGTTTTGTATATTTCAATTGATTATATGATTATTTGATCATGAAAAGAAAATAACATAGCAAAAAAAAAAAAAAAAAAATATCAAGAATTTGATAATTGGTAGTGAATGAGCAAATGAAAGAATGAATGATTGAATAAATACTTCATTTCATTAATTCGGAGCTCCGCTATTAGATTTACCTAATTTTTATATTACATACATTTTCTATGGAATGGACAGGAAAATAAATACAATAATCTGATCTCTAGTGATCTTAATTCAATAACAAACTACATAGTGTCTTGAACATCCAGATCTTGTGGTCATTCACTGGATTGCCATGAAGGTGGTCCTTAATCATTTGTGCTCTTGCATCTTGCAAGTACAACTCAAAGCTGTTTGACTTCCTGTGAAGTAAAAGGGAAACAATAATAGCTTAACTTGGATTTTGAATATAATAATATGACCATCAAAAATCCTCGATTCTGATTGGTTGGCTACTTTGTGCTTTATCTGAAAGCACTGTGCAAAAAGTTGAAATCACCGTGCAAAAAAGTTGAAATCACAGTGCAAAAAGTTGAAATCACTGTGCTAAAAAGCTTTGCGCTGATGCAAGAACTTTTGCTACAGCTCGGACGGTTTTGGAGAAAGTACAATAATGGCGGCTAAATATTTTACCATTTTTATTTTTAGGCATCAATAAAATTATAAAATAACACAATTTGAAATCAAATATTCCAAAAATGAATAGAAAGCTAACAATCTGATGTGCATTAATACATTTGGGTTGAGGAGTAATTTGTTTTTACTCAAAAATCAATGTTGTCCTGTTCGTTGAGACGGGCTCACATTGACTGACCTTTTGGTTGATAAATCCGTATGCAAAGTAAAGTACAAAATATCCTAGGTAAGATTAGACATCAAAATAACACCAGAGACTTCCACCTAGTTGTGATAATCCCAGACTGGCAATTATAATTCAGCAATTCAAGTTCTTTCGGGAACTATTACAACTGCAAACCAACTTGTGATCTCGTTTCGCCGATTCGACTTTGTTCTTGTTTACTACCAGATTTAAAGTGTAGGCTGTAGATTTCGTTTCAATGCACATTTCCACTATACAAGGACACAGCATTTATCATCTGGAGACTAGAAGAATCTGTCAAATAGAATAAAAAGGTAGTTTGAGTGAAAAATGAAAACTAAAAAGGGTTTTACAAATAATCTCTTTTGCTAAAAAGACTCTGATGTTTTGGTCAGTTTTCACTACGCTCACCGAGTTTTTGATGAAACAAATTTAAAACTGATAAAATATTAACAAATTATAATACATACCTGTAGGGAAAGATGCAAAATTTCCTTTATTTCTGCCAGTAAAAGTGCATGGTTTATTTAACATCTTAATTTTGAAGCTTCACTCGTGATGATTTTTTCCAAATTGCACTCGAAACCATTCGATTTCCTATACAAATCAGACAATATTTCAAAATCACACATTATATATTCAAAAGTATTTCAAAACATAATGAATTGAACAAATTTTATTTATTTCGATGTAACCCAATGCACAATGTGCTCACTATTTGCAATACTCACAATAAAGGGCGAAATTGAAAAGAACACAAAATCCATTAAATACAAATTCTGATGAATTCTGATAAGCCTGACCTCTGAGCAACATTTACAATAAAATCAGATCACAATACATTATTTTTTAAAATCAGTACAGAAATAATAATATGAAATTGTTAAGAATGCTCTAATTGTGATTAAATTGCCTTTGGCTTTTCGGTCTGCTTTTGACCAAGGAATGTAAACCTCCACTCTGCGTGGTACTTTACCAGATTGAGCTAAAGAATAACATATTACTGTTAAAAATTTGCTTCTATCTAGCTAGATACAAGACATAATGATTAATGATACTCATAATTTGATTGGGCAGAGTTTGAAACAGAACTACAGATTTTAAACATTTTGGAAGATAGACAATGTTTTGAACAAAAAGTGATATCTAATTCTGTTTAAAGTAAGACATGGAACAATATAGTGCCATGCAGCAGGAGTTTGATACATTGTGATAATATCATATAATAGTAAGATATACTAATCTTCAGTTCAGCTACTGTCCTTAAATACCACTACACAGGGACGTCAGAATGGCCTTTCATTGGGGTTGGGGCTAGTAATGGATAAGCTCAATTTCTTTCCCCCAAAACAATCAATGCTAAGTTCAACCCAAGTGGATTTAATTTGTGTATCACACTGTTTAATCATGCTAATGAGTTAAAAATATGTTAATCACCTAGTAGCCATCTTGTTTCTGGAAAACCACCACGAAAGAAGCAGCCAATCTGTGTTATATTGGCAACATTTTTTTAGTGAAAAGTGAATCTGATTATTTCAAAGACTACGTTGAGACTTCCTTTAACCTACTGCACTGACAGTTTTGTTTGACTGAAATTTTTCAAAAACTGTTTTAGTTGAAGATATATGCAGGTACAAATACAAATAAAGTGTGTTTTGTATTTATTGTGTTGTTTGGTTATTTTTGTTTTTTTTCGCACTGGTTTTGCAGATACAAGGTGACTACTAGGTGATTAGCATACTCTCAACTCATTAGCATTAAAAAGTGTGAGTAGCAAATTCCCTCTAATAATAACAGAGTATGCAAATTAATAAGCAATCAAATAACATTCCTGACTAATATTGTTTAGAATTATCTCACCTGAAAAATTGCTGGGTAATTTGATGTGTTTAAGTTTAAGTCTCAGAGGTTCTTCACCTCTTAAAAACAATGAGAAAGAAAACAGTGTAATGGTCCATAATCAGAGTCCTCTTAAGCCCTATAATGAAAAGTACTAAATAATAAATAATTGTAATTGTTCACTATAGTTAATAGAGGGGGATGGTTAGGAAAGACATACCACATGTGGAATAGCTGAATCCAATAGGGCAGATGACGTTTTACAACTATGATTTTGTGGACATCTTGAATTATTCTTACTCAACAAACTTATTTATGAATAATGTTCATAATGTTCTCAGACAGTAGTTTCTCATACTGAGGAGCTCCTTTAAGTTGAAGGAAGGAGCTGTCTTAGGCTCATATGGAAGCCTTCCTTTCTTTAATTCTTTTGTGGTTGGCCTTTTGGCTCTCTTAACCAATTGTTTCAAAGTTTCTTTCACAGCTTAAAAAAATGCATAGAATGGAAAATATTTAGAATAAAAAAGACAGTTTGATTATATGCTCCCTTTTTTATGGGTTGTTTTCATTGGAATATCATATTCCTAACATACAACAACATGACTTCAAGTACGTTGTTGTATGTTAAGGTTTCATATTTGACACAGTTACAGTGTTCTTTAAGTTTGAATTTGTCTCTCTCATTTTATTTGAGGAAAGATTGGTAAACAAAAAAATAACAAATATGCAGTAGAAACAAAAAAGTTCCTAACAAGAACATGATCTTACCAGGGACATTCATGGTGTTCCCACTGGGAACAATGGTTTCTTTTCCTTTAAAAACTTGTAAGGTTTGCTTGTGTGGCCCTGAATGCCCAAACGCCTCTAACCAATACTTGATGACAGCAGTATGTCCTTTTATTGCTGGAGGTTTTAATCCCCGGCAAACAAGAGAACCTATCTTTTTTCCCTTTACTTCTCCCATCTATTCTGTGAAAATGATGAATTTTCAATAAGAACAAAAAAAAAATGAACCTTTGTGATGCATAACACAGTTTGAATTGACGCGAACTGTGTTTTTGGAAGCAAAGGGTTATGCCTATACTTTGAAAAACACAGTTCACGTCAACTCAAACTGTGATTTTCCCAAATATTAATTAACACGCATGTTACAACTATCTGCTTGATTGATTTTCATTTTTAGTTCAAAACAATTCGCTTTCAATATTTCCAAGATTGCCATTAATTAAGTTCAAATAAGCCATTCAATATTCATTTGTAAACAAATAAATTTTGGGCGGCCAAATAATGGCAAAGTATAGCTTTTTAATATTTGTTTTTGACTATCAGCTTCGAAAAAAGTCAAATTAAAACATACATTTTTTAGCAATAAGATACCTATCGAACCATTGAAACTAATGACAAACAAAAGAAAAAGTCTGGAAAAAGTATTTCCAAGGCCACGGCCGGGTTAATGAAACAGACAGCTTCAGACGTCGATGTTTGCGCGTCGGATCTAATGGTCCAAGAAGGTAGCGTTTAGCTTATTTGATTTCAAAATATTAAATCAAGGATAATTAAAAACCTCTATAGGTATAACAGTTTAATCTAGTTGATTCAGACATTGTACTTTTGATTTTTAAAATTCAACTATTAAATTCGAAACGGTAAAAGTTCGGCCACTGAACTAGGCTCAAATTCCTGATTTGAATTTTCAATCAAAGCGTTTCTTCCGTAAGCTTTTATCGTTCTTTTTCAACAAATATGTTTCGATTTCCAATTTAAACAATAATAGCTCAATAAGATCTAAAATACAAACCACTTATTTAGGCATTTACAGCTTTAGTTTTCTTAAGAACCCAGCTGATATTTAATAACGCGTTTGTCTTCAGCATAATGGCGAGACAATACAAATTACTTCTTAACCTATACACTTGACCGATATAATTGCTGCATTGTTAATGCTTAAATGATAGGTCACTTACGTAAAAATGTCTGTATGGTGGCAGCCAGGAAAGGTCTTTTGTTGGGCCCAAATAAAACAGCATCATCACCATTTTCTTCGACAAACTTTTCGAGCGCTATCAGCCTCAACTCCTACGTTCTCTAAGTCTTCTCATCTAGTGCTTCGTTACGATTTTTTGCAGCGAGTTTCGAACCCGCTGCAAGATTTGGCAATAACGATGTTACGTTGTCTTCACTACCACACGAGGAAATGTAACGTTCTACATTTGGGCTTCTGCTTTTGAAATATTTTGATCGCTTTGAAGACATGTTGTTTAACCTCGTGCGTTAGTCATCACGATCAATCGAGATACCGTAGGATTAGCTAAGACTCATGCGATTGGTCCATTTCGGTAGGAAACGTCACGCCCCCTTGTAGGATTCATACGATTTTGGTACGGGAGAATAATCACTCATTATTATTCATTAAGGCAAACTATACATTAGTAATCTCTAATGTAATGAGGTTTAATGATACTGAAAAAATAATAATATTATAGCAATCAAGGTAGTCCTCCAAAAGTAACCATCACTTCTACTTTAATATGTGTATAAAGTTCACATACGTTTTAATGATTATTTCATTTGTAACTTCATTTTAACATAGCCAAAAAGAATTTCAGGAATCATGTGGTTGAAGTAAAATTCCTTGAGTATAGAAAACGTATTTTCCCAGAAAGACAAGTTGAACTCTACAGACACTACAGTGATTCCCTTGTTGGTACAGATGACCAAGTCTGTTTTAGAAACCTTTGTAACAGCCATTTGACATTGAATTTGATAATACCAAGAAGTGTTTTAGTTTAGCATTGCTTTACCATCAGAATTTTGAGTTAGTTTTTCTGCAGCTGCAACTGATGGCAAAATATTCCTCTTAGAAAAGAGGGACTTAACCTCGATAAGTCTTTTGCCACAACAGCTACAGTATGCAACACCATCTGGGCTTGCAGCTATGAAAGGATTATCAGCACATACAACTAAATCACTTTCCACTATAGAAAAATGTTTATGTTTTTCCCCATACTTTTTTCATAGAGTTGCTTGGCAGAGATTTCTTTGATATGGCCCCACTGTAAGGGATTAGGAAGGTTATTACTATCAAGGGGACAGTAGTTCATGAGCAATTTTATTGTGTTTGATGGATCAGTTGTTTCTTTCAGGTTACATACTTTATACACATTTGAATCAGTAATTCTACCACATCTCTGCTTCATCCACAAATCACTATCACCTTGTCCTACAGTTTTGTCACATATCATATCTGTTTGCTTTTCGTCTAAATGCAAGAATCTAATGACGTCTTCACACTGTGCAACCGATAGTGGCCCCCATTTAATTCGTTTTTCTTTTACAAACATGTCACCATATTCTTTTATAGTATAAATGAAGACATTATCATCAACTTCCTCAGTTCGTTGAACATTCAACTCGTTTGCCATATGTTCATCGACCTCTCTCTTTGAATATATCCTTTCTTGATTATTGGATTTCCAAGAAAGCATCCCCGTATTAGGGCTTGCCACCATTAATACATCAAATATATCACCATCATTTTTATATGAGATATCACTGGGTCGAGGATCATAGTTTGAGTAATGTGGAGATGGATATTGTGTTGATTTTTTGCCATATTCTTCTTTTGTCAGTTTCAGATCTTTGAGCTGAATAGCAGCATAATTGTTTGTTTTCTTTCTTGCCCAAACACACTTTTTAGAGGTACAAGTTTCTGCTTGATTTCTTAAAGTAGCTTCAATGTCAAATAGTGCTGCTGCTAAATGTCTACATCCACCATCCAATCTAGCAAAGAAAAAATTGTGTCAATAAAATAACATACCCATTCACATAGTTCACAATAAGGTACAAAGTACTAAAGATGAAGAGAAACATAGCTAATTATAGCTGTATTTGTGATTGAAATAGATGAATAGACCTCTTTCCTTTTCTGGCCTGTGTAAAACTATGTTTAAACAGATTAATCTGAAAACTTACCCCCCAATGCAAGTACAATACCCAGAATAAACACTCCCATCCATTTTCATAACTATCCAACCATTGTATAATTTTTTTTCTATCTTGTGTTTTAGATTTTTCAGTTGGTTTAACTTTAAATTTAAACATTGAGTAGCCCGGGTGCCTTGACAGAGGATTAAATGACAAATCTTCATCGTGACCATCGGCGCATCAACGATATCCTTGAAGGCTTTTATAAGACTTTAAAGATTCTTTGTCATATCCTTTGTAATCTATCAGATAAGTAAATAAATCAGGAAATGAAGGGTTCAATGATTTCTGCATGATAATCAGTGTCTCTAGGCCTACCTCACTGAAGTTGCTCACTTTTGCATCGCTGACAATATATTGGTCGACTCTCACAGTTTATCCAAACATCCTGGCCAAAAAATTCATTAAAAATGCCCACAATGTCTCTTTAGATGTCTTTGCAGATGAAGTCTATCCATTTTAAATGGATTCTGGTTGTTTTTTCATTCAAACATTCATTGATGCCTTTGTCGTGTTTGTGAAAATGTCGAACTTTTCCCAGTTCTTCTTAATTTTTTTGATCAAATTATTACAAATGTTGCTGCAAATGCAGTGTGAGCTGTCTTATCTTATTATCCAATCCTTTGCAGTCCAAACACGAAAGTATTTAGAATCAAAGAAGTTGCATTATGTTTGTTAAACTCACTTTCGAATCACTTTTGTTACACTTTTGGGTAACACCGCTGAGCGCTTATCTATTTTACTCATATATTTACTTATTTTTTAATAAATTAGTTCATTATTCATTTATCTATTCTATTTATCTATTTATGTATTTATCTTATGTATTTATCTTATTATTTGTTAATGTTTTTTTACTCCTATAGATTCGTTGTCGCATGGTCGTGGGAAACGATATCATTTATACATTTTCGCTACGATAAAAATGCAATTTTTCTTAGAGATTACGATTACAATATGATATGAGTTTTGGTTCTCCACTCATATGGAAACGACTTTATATTATTGTTAATTAAATTATTTACTCATCAATTTTTATTCATTTGTTTCTTAATCAATTAATTTGTTTGTTTACTTGTTTATTATTGTATTAATTTCTTTATTCCTTCCTGGTTTAATTATTTTTAGCAATTTCCTTTCTATTTTCTATTCATTAATTTTTATTTTATTTTTATTCATTACTTCAGAAGAAAGAAATGATCTTTATATTTATATATTAATATTTAATATATATATATTAATAGATTAATTGATAAGTAAAAAATAAGAAATAAGAAATTGAATAGTTAAAAAATAACAAATTTAATAATAAGTTTAATTAATCATATGAATGATTAATTGATTATTCATTTTTTTAATTCATTAATTGATTCAATTTTTGTTTATTTATTGCCCATTCAAAATTCATCTTATTTTCAATCTGTAATTGAAATTTACTTAATATATAGTTTCATCAATAAAAGCTTTTAATTTTAAGCACGAAGGGCATGGAGTAAAAACAAAGGTAAAAACACATATAGGAAAGCACATAAACATATATGACCCAGTAAAGAAATTGAAACGAGACTGAAAAGTGCAAATAAAATTGAATGACAGTAAATAAATATACAATAAAAATAATAAATAAAAAACACAATAAATTAATAAATCGGAATTAGATAGATAATAAATAATTACGTAAATTTCCAAAAACGGAAGATCTATTTGTAAATTTACAAACATTTACTAAGAAAACTAAATAAAGTAATAAATAAACGCACAAATACACAAACCATTAAGCAAGTAAATAATTAAATAAATCAGTGAATAAACAAATAAAAAATAAATAAATTGATGAGTAAATGACAAAATAAATAAATAGACAACCATAGATATATAAATGAATAACTTAACAAATAAACAAATGAGAAAATTAATAAATGAATGAATAAACACATCAATGAAAACATGAAGAAATGTATGAAAAATATAGATAAATAGGTACAACAAATACATAGATAGATAATTTACTCCGACGAAGGACTAACGTCCAAAATGCCAGTAAGCACTCTCTTCTTTTTACTGTGTAGAATTTATGTTTTTACCACAACAGATAATTAAGTAGTTAAATTGGTCAATTAATAAATAGATTAATAAGTAAGTTAAATAAATAAATATATCAAAAAAAATATATAAAAAAAAAGACAAATGATTAAAATGCACTCTTTGTGTTCAGCGGTCTTACCCTAAAAATTAGGTTACTGAAGCAAAACAACATTGATTCGAAAATTCAGTTTACAAACATATTTTCGCTTCTTTGATTCTAAAAATTGGACTGCAGAGGACTGTATAATAAGATAATATTATTTGCAGCACAATTTGTAATGATTTGATGTAAAAAATTAAGCAGAGCTGCCGGGAAAAGTTCGACATTTTCACAAACACGACGAAGGCATCAATGAATGTTTGAATGAAAAAACAACTAGAATCCATTTAAAATGGATAGACTTCATCTGCAAAGACATCTAAAGAGACATTGTGGGCATTTTTAATGAATTTTTTGGCCAGGATGTTTGGATAAACTGTGAGAGTCGACCAATATATTGTCAGCGATGCAAAAGTGAGCAATTTCAGTGAGGTAGGCCTAGAGACACTGAGTATCATGCAGAAATCATTGCTTTGAACCTATTGTAAAAACTATAAACAATAAAATAGAACACTAAAGAACATTTATGTGTCTGTTTGACTAGTTTTGATGTTTTTTGCAACTGATAAATTCCACTTGCAATATAGGCAATTATAGGGATTTTCGAAAAATCAGCATAATTTATCGAGCTGCTACATACAAACAATGTTAGTTCCCAATGAAATTTTTATCAAACCGTAAAGATCAGTCCTTGGTTTAGTTGTGCTAGTAATGTCAAGTTTCAACTCACTCCACTTTAGGAGATATGAATAAATGAGTTGGGTCTGATTTGGTACTTGTTCAAAATGGCGGACACCACCTCCAACTGCATCTAATATTTCTCTACGTATATCGACAACTAATCAGATTTAAGATGCTCGTTGTAAAGCCTATGGGTGGACCTAGTACTGCAAGAAATATCTAAAGGAATCAATAAAATGTAACGGAGAACGGTGTGTTTACATTTGTGCTTCAAATGACTAAATTTTTTGGTCAAATGGATCTGGGGTGGGAACAAAGCTTTGGTGTTGCCATGGCATCAATGCAGTTGATGACCCTATAATGGGGTGTTTTCATGCATCCCCCTAGGTAACCTACCTGCACACAAAGTTTCAATGGGGCATGGCTTTTTTCATTTCCCACTTTGTTTGATGCTTACAAATACTTGTTCTTAAGCTTTCTAGTTGTGATGAGTCTACTGTTTGAAAGAAATCAAGCAGTTGAGATGATTTCGAGTAAAAATTAGTGTTTTTTTCGCACTCGTGAATCTTGGCGACCGTTGAAGCCGAATCATCACTTAAAGACTGTTTTAGAGGCAAATTCTCGGACTGCCGCGGCTATTTTTGCAAGTTTTGGCGATCAAAGAACACAACAAGCCTGAAAATTCGGCAGAATTCCGAGGTAGCGTTAGACTTATAAAAAAAAACTTGAAATGGGGGGAGGCTATGGCGGCTGTCGAAAATTTGGTTGATTTCCCAGAATGCATTGCAGTGGTATTTTTGTCGAAACACGTGTAGTTCGAAATAGGCATGTTCGTAGTGATTTAGCGGTGTAAGTAGAATGAAATGAAACTTGAAAAACTTGCATAAGTTAGAAGAAGGACTGAATTTTCTTAGGATATTAAAGTTTTTGCTCGAAGGCCAAGTTGTTAGCCAAAAAATACATATATATTAATAGGTTTATTCGTCCCCATGAACACTGATGTCGAGATTAGTAAATAGCGTTTATTAACCAAAAAAAAAAAAATAGAATTAGCATAACATAACACTATTTAGTGGTATTTATTTAGTGCGCGCACTCTAAGATTTGTACTTATGCATATTCACTCGGGTATTTTTATCGTCCTATACAAATTTGTGCTTTTCACGCAAGAGTGAACGGTTGTCAAGCAAAGCGAAAGCGTAACTACGGGCCGAATTTCACCTTTTTCGGACAATTTCTTCGGAAAAAAATAGAAGATGTTTGTTTTTAGACCAAATTAGATCGTCAGATGCCTTTTTTAGATTGATTTGGGGAAAATTCGAAAATTCGAAAAAATTATCCAAAAGAGCACTTAGGCCGTTTTGGCTTTGAACTCTTCAAATGAAAATGAAGGAACATCAGAAAATTTTTTCGTCCACCCAAAGGCGATACTGCATGGATTTGGCAGCTGAACTGTCTGAGCTTCGCCATTTGTGTTTTGATTTGCTTCAGTGTACACTTTGAGCTTCGACTTAATCGTCTCTTTTACAGATTCATCAGGCTTAGAAACATCCAATTTTATTGATTTGGCGTTTCTACATAGCTCACGAAGCTCTGCTTTCCTTTTGTTAGAGAACTGGATGCCTCTTTTGGACAGGAATAACTGAAGTTCGCTTACTTTTAGACTTGAAAACTCATCAGCATTCGCCATTTTGAAAAAAATTATTCCTGGGTGCCTCGTTTTGGTGACTCGCCCCAAGCCCCTAACCAGACGTTTCCGAACATGTTGAACCTGGGCTATTTACATATTATTTCAGTCTCATATCATTATTAGGTATACCCTAATGCAGTGTTTATCACAAGTATGTGTTCTTTGTACTGTGCTGATACGTCAATGGTTGTCAACATTGTAATTTGGCTTTGAATACTTCACTAGTAGCAGGATCATATTGTACTTGCATGTTTTCGAGAAACAAAAGGCTAATTCTTCTTGATTCATATCAAGAATATCTTTGGCAAGTAATGATTTAAGAAAATTTCTGAGATTTTGAGCTGAATCCGATGAGTTTTGACCATTTGACCCTTATTTGAACTTTGCATTGAAAACCTTGTCAATTCACAATCCAAAAATACATCAACTTTGAAACCGTTTTTCTCCAAAGTGCGGCAGTTTTCTAATAATTTACATTAAATAAAAGCCCTTTGTTTGTGCTTTGAGAAACTGCAAAGTTAAAATTGGGATCTGAAATAAATCGAACGGGAGCTGCTTTCCAAGTTGGCAAAAGTTGGAAGTCGATATCAGACTGAGCATGTGCAGATAGAATACTTGCTGTGGCTGTCGGACGTTATGAGATTGAGCATGAGCAGATGAAATATACTTGGCTGTTGGAGATAGTCAGATTGAGCTTGTGCAAATGACGTACTTGGTTGGCTGTAAGCGTAAAAAGATGACAGGGATGTACCATGCTCAGCTTCACCATATACCTAAGAAATGGAAAAGGAATGAATAAGTTGTATGTAGACAGTACGCGGAAAGGGGAAAACGGTTCAAATAGTATAGACAGAGTGGTTTTCTAATGAATGGGAAACTGACCGCGAATGTAACTCGACATTTACGGTACGGATGCAGCAGAATATCCAAATGTTTTTTTTAATAGAAAATATGATATCGAAATGGCACGTTCAATTCAGTTTTCCCCTCGTGCAAAACCAGCGCTATGCTATGGTGTAAATACTTACCCCTCCAATGTCATCGGATTACTGACGGCACATTCAATTCAGTTTTCCCCTCGTAAAAGTAACGGATATCAACAAGAGAGTGGTTATCGTTTCTTAAAGTTCCTTCATCTAATGCAATTTGTTTTGCTTCATTAGTATTGGCTTTAAGCTGCTCTTTGGTTATTTTGTCATGTGCAATATGAAGAACATCCTCATGGTTATACCATGTGTCTATAGAAATGCTGAATGGCATGTTGAGTACTTCACATAGCTTGGCTATCCCTTCTCTACCAATTCCCATCTCAAAGGCAGCATAAACCACTCGTCTGTTAACATCTTTACCTTGGATGGTCCTTGGGGTTTCTTGTTCGCCTTCATGCTCTCCTGTAGCAAGAAATTCTTTCATCCCACACTCCTCGCACTTAGCAAACAAAGAGATACTGAGACCAAATCTGTCTATACTCTTCTCAGTGAGCTCAACATCACCTAAAATAAAATAATTGTATGTAAGACACTAAAATATAACCACAAATAAGACAGAAACTATCTTATGTGACGAACAAAAAAAAAATACAAAATATAAGCTGATATTGAATGTAAACACACCTGAAGCACATGGCCCACGTGCATGAATCCTGCGAATAAACTTCAACAAACAGTCCAACGATGATTCTTGTTAGGGAAGAAGCTGGCGTTTTAGGTGGAGGAATCCTTTCACTTACAACATCATCTTCGCCATCAAAGGTGAGAGCAACTGTTGGTTCTTGATCGCTTGTTTTCGCTTTGAAAACAGTTTGTTTTTGAACGCCCCTGAATCCCTTCTTTTTCCTTGACTTATTCTTCTGAATAGTCGACTGTTTTGTTCCACATTTAGGCATTATAGCAATGATATTTTAGAAGTATACAATGAATAAACAATGGCGATGCGAAGCGATTTTATGAAGTAGCATGAAATGACTCCTTGAACTGTGTGGCCAGGCTCTTATTGTAAAATTCGGATTAAGGAAGGTGGACTAGGACGTCAGGATCCCACAGAATCAATTCAATCGATTTTTTTTGTTTTCCCATCAAATTTTTGCTGAAATTCTGATTGGTTTCGATTTCGTTGCTATGGTAATCGAAAGACAAAGTAATAGAGACTTTTTTAATGCTTTCTTGATAAGTGTCGATTATATAGTAGAAACTGGCAACTGTTCATCTTTCTTGAATGTTTTCAATTTCCAGATTGAGTAGAAATTCATCACTCTCGCTGTAACAGTTAATACTTTGGACCGTTTTTCAAACTTATTTGCATCAAAGAGAGGCTCCTTTGCCGTGCTATGTCTTCACTCTTCTTTCTTTCAAGCTTCTCATCAGTGGTCGTTTGACCTTGAGGTGTGGCTGGCCAGTATGATTGTGGCTGAACTAGAAATGACGGTCCTGTTAAGTTACATCCTCTTGACGCTATGTCAGCTGCGTTTTCACTTCCTGGACAATGTCTCCAGCATTCTGGTTCAAAGATTTCTTGAATTTCTTGTACTCGATTTCACACCAATGTTTTCCATTCACTTGCGTATCCATGAATCCAGTGTAGTACGATCATACTGTCTGTCCAAAGACATACTCTTGTGACTTACAAATGAAGTGCGTTGACAACATATCTAGCTAGTCTGGCCGTAATCAATGCTGCTATCAGTTCTAACCTTGGTAGTGTTATCTTCTTTAAGGGCGGAACCTTTGTCTTTGACATCACTAGACATGATTTGACTTTGTTGTCTTCTGTTTCAGATAAATTACATGTACTTCTACGCTGCGAACATGTCCCTTTTTAGGAAGAAAGCATCTGGAAATCTTCAATTGCTCTAATTCAGCTGTGCGTACCACTGTTTTCAACGACACAATGTCTCTTTATGTAGCTGCTCATCCCATGATAAACCTCGTACCCATAGTTCTTGTATGATCAGCTTGGCTACTAAGATAAATGGAAACAAGTCCTAGAGGATCAAACACTATAGAAACAGCTCCAAGGATTATTCTTTTAGACTGTACACTGTTCACATCGATCTGTTGACTGACAAGAAATTGAAATTTATCTTCTTGTGGATTTATATAATTCCTAATGCTTTCAATGGCTCTGAATTGAGTACTTCATCTTTAACTGGAAATTTGTCATCGTCTGGTATCACTTAAAACATCTGTTGAGTTGCTTGCCCATTTGCTGAGTTGAAAGCCTCCTTCGTTCATCAATTGTTTCTACAGGTGCAGAGGCGGTGGTATCATTGCTTCTAGAACTGGACAAATATCTTTCCAAGGATTGACTCATTTCTTTTACATCCTTTTCAGCCAGCTGTTTAGAACGGCAGGAATTGCAATCTAAATGATAAAAAAATGTCACTAAATATTCAGTTTCAGCCTAATCCTGCTTCAATTGTGAAAACTCTACTATGACGAATATTATACTTACGTTTCACGTAATTAATTGAAGACCTTAATTTGTTAAGTACCACATTCGTCCCACAAACACACTTGAGTTCAATCTCAACAACAACCCCAGGATACTTCTTCTCAACATCTGTGACAACCAAATACAATATAACTATAAATATTATATTCATTCGTTCGTTCGTTCGTTTGTTTGGTCAGCTTAATCCTGCTTCAAATGTGAAAAATCTACTATGATGAATATTACACTTACGTTTCACATAATTAATTGAAGACCTTAATTCGTTCGTTCCCTTGCTCGCTCGTTCGTTCGTTCGTTTATTTATTTTCTCATCTAATTTTGTTACACATTGTCTTCTCAGTAATTTGTCTATTGTAGTAAATATATATATATTCACTTAAAGGCCAATAAAATTAAAAAATAAAATAAAAATACCCAAGCAGTATATTTGCATACCTGTCTTTAATTTGTCAAACCTCTTCTGTTGATTGAGAGAGTGCTGAAAGTCTAATCCTGCATTCAAAGCATCCCAAAGACTTCATTTTCTTTCTTTTCTCTGCTAGGTCTTCCAGTTTTTGCTTTGGTCTTTTTCATGGGTAGAGAAATTGGAACTGACTCATCATGTTTTCGTTTGCCACTCAGGGCATTACTTACAGTAGCACACTGCCCCTCTACAACTTTTACTAGAAAATGAAAACAAAAAATGACACGTGCGTCATTAATTTGAAAATTGTAGTTGTCGAAGAAAAGAAAAATATATTAATAATAATTGTGATCTTTTATTAATAATCACTAATTAAATGAAAAAAATGCATTACATATTTCTAGATATATATATTTAGATTTGGCAGAGTCAACGTTGTAATTGTGTTTATAAAATTTTGGAAATATAACGCGCGCTCTGATTGGCTGAGGAACATAATTATATCAGAGTATGTAGACATGGCCTGCTCGAAAAAATGCTGAAACTTTTTATAAAACAAATATAAAACGGCCGCGCGTGTCTCTGTCCTCTGATATAAACACGCTGAGAGATAGGAGAGCAGTCGAGAAGCAAGAAAAACACTCGCTAACGTTCCTAAGCTCGCTTCTCGTGTGCACTTTATATTAATTAAATATTACTTAAGTTAGGTTTGGCTTCGCGTGGTCTTAGTGCAAACAAATACAGCGAAGACTTACCTATTAATTCCTGGTTTGTCCTTTTTCAATGACAATGTTATACACCAGACAGTAGTACCAGCACACTGGCCAGTCAACTTTGTTGCAACGTTTTTAATAGAGTTTTGACAGTTTAGATGACTTGATGTGGTCCATTCTTTTGAGGATATCTTGGCGAGGAGACGTCGTGCCTTTGTTGGAGGAACTAAAAGTAGTTACTCGATAGTAAATGCAGTGATAAGGCCTCTCTTGTATGCATCTAGGAAGTGTTTGCTTTCAGTTGGTTGCTGCATGGTTTGCTGCATCCAGTTGACACTATGTTGTTCTAACATTTCCTGGTCCGACGTGCTGGCGATTTTTTTAATGAAAATATAAATAGCGGTTCTTGTAACAACAGGTTCATTCAGTGGAGCCATTTTTCACAGGGGACAGTTCAATTATACAAAAATTCTCTTATTAAATAACCAGATTTTTCATCAATACACAGTTTTAAACGTATCATGCGCCAAATAGTAGAATCATCAGATGAAGATGATAGCCCAAACTGGGCATTGATCATAACAAATTGACTTAATCCTTGTAACTCTGTAAGTTTTTTATTTTGATCTTTTTCGTGTATTTAAAAAAAGCTTTTTTCATAGTTGTTAGAAAGTCATGTTAATCGTAGATGCAGTGACCCAAGTCCATATTTAAAACTTCTGCGTATTTTACAGATCCAAAACATGTATAAATGGAGTGGTCTTATTTACTCATCAGATACTTAATCAGTATATATATACAATATCTTTAATGATTCCTTAGTACTTGTTTCAGATGTCAATTATTATAATACAAAATTCTTCTATAATAGTAGTTTTTATAGGCAAAATGTACGCACAAACTATGGTAAATCGACATATCTATTCACTAGCTCTAAAGTCTGGGAAACAATACCAAAGGTTGATTTGACTTTCTTTAATTGATAAAAAAGTCTTAAATTATCGATTTTGACAATCTTAGACAAGACTTCTTGGTACATCACCGTAATGCACCCTGCTTTTTAAATCGATTGTAAAATTCACTTTATACATGTTTAAACTTCCTCCCCACGGTACATTGTTGTCATCCTCGATGTGTTTACCCATGACAATCATGTTATCATGAAATCAACATTGTTTCGGGGAGGGGAGGAAAAACAAAAGGAAAACTAGCAATTGCACATAAAAAGGCAAAATGTACCACGAGTTTTGTCCAAGATTGTAGAAAACAATATTCTACTCGAATTTCAAACAAGTTTCACAGAACCACAGGAAACCCAATCAAGGCGGCATAGGAAGACCAATTAACAAATCTCAAAATCTGCATCCGCAGCGGCAAATGTCATTTTACTCGTCAGCAATAGTGCTACAATCTATAAAATGCGAAGAGTTCAAGTAGAATAGATATTCTAACAAATGATTCTCTAGAAGTGTACATGGGAGTAACTACATGCTCTCTTTGAACGACTTTAATTCAATACTAGACTATGCTGACATTCCTGTGTGTCATATGTAAAATGCATGGTATTAATAGTCACATGAACTTGTGTAAAATCAATAGAACATAATCTACTTTGCTAGTAATATTTTACAATGATTCATGAATCTCTTGTTTTCAAAAATTTCAATTCCCACGAGTTGCGTTGCCATTGGCAACTTGAGTTTGTTACTCAAATTCACCAAGAAAATTAAACAACATTAACTAATCCAGGAACCCGAATTCTTCTCTACCCAGATTTCTAAATAAAGGAGAAAAGAAACTTACACTCTGAGTTTTTTTGATGGGATTTCCCCCATTAGGGGAACCACTACTCATCCACTCGATCCATTTCAGTCGATGGGAGTCAGGTTAATTAACTGCCGTGTTGTGTTTTTTAATTTGTCTTTTACTTCTTTGTTTTCTTGGTATACTCTGTACTTCTTTCAGCCATTCTTCACAACTCTTTGGGGCAGCTGTGCTGGAATACCACTGCCCACTTTCGTTTCTTTTTCAATGGTGGTTGCTGTGATACATCTATACCAAATGGACCTGGCTGTAAATACATATTTTGAGCAGTCATAGGCATATACACTACAGCTTGTTCGGTGTTGTATTTATGGCTTAAAGAATTCTCACAGGAGCTTTAACAATCTCTACTGGGTGTGCATGTAAAGGGCGCTTTTGGTTTAGCCATCCCAGCGGTATTTTCAGGCTGTGGAAATATGTATGTAAAGGAATTTGGACTTGTGGGATGCTTTGAAGCAGTGATGTAAGAGCTGGTAGAGGTGCACTTCCTGTTGTTGGAGCTGGTAGTAGATGGATTCCCTGCTTCAATGCATCTTGGTCTTTTTGCTTTTCTCGTTTGGCATACCACTGACCCAGTGTTTAATGATTGATCTCAAACAACTGGATAACAGTATCTCTCATCACTCTTCTATTGGCATAAAAACAATTGAAGGATAAATGTATTGAGTTATGTGTAATCATTAAAAGGATCAATTCGTATCATTTGTTTACAACTTACAATTTTAGTACACCAGACAGTAGTACCAGCACCCCGACCAGTCAACTTTGTTGCAACGTTTTTAATAGAGTTTGATGTTATACATGCCCTGATGTGGTCCATTCTTTTGGGGATATCCTGTGCATAGATGGCGAGGAGACGTCGTGCCTCCTTATTTTTTTCTTTTTGCAATCTTAAAAATGATTATGTAGCTACATATTGTAAACTTTTCAGTGTAATTGTGTCATTCGTTTTTAAGTGGGCAACAGGCCATCTAATACTGGCTTATTTCCCTCATTTTTGTTGTACCATGTACCCCTTTCAAGGCAGTTATTGTTTTTGTCCATCTACTTAATCACTGAGCCGAAGACAATGCCAATTAGTCACCATCCTGGGACAATCTGCTGTTATTTTTGCAGCTCTTGGAATTTGATGATCTTTCAGTATTGATTTCATTTTTAAAGATCAGGACATCTGAAAAAATACAGGGAAAAAGTTTACAAAAGTGAGATTTTTGTCCATAAGTGCAAAGAACTCTTTACCCCAAAGTGCGAAAATACTGCTTTTTTTCCAAAACGGCAAATTAGTGTGACAAAATGATGAAATAGAACAGTTTATGTAAATGCACATTTCTGTTTGGATGGCACAACGCAATTTAGTGTCATTTCTTACATTTAGTGCTTTACATCCAAAAATAAATTCATTTAGTTCTTATCTAACATCCTACTTTGATAAGTTGGCTTTTAATATTTAGCATACAAAGCCACGTTTTCACACCATAAAAACATTAAAATCCTATTTTGTCAAACATTCCAGTAAATGTTTGAAAATGAAGATAAACTAATAGTAGAGCGGATAAGTGCACGAATTGTTCACTTTTGGGGTAAAAGCACCAAATTTTCAGAGTAGGTAGGTTTTATCATGTTAATAAAGAATAGATATGGAGCCAAATGAAAATCAGTTGCAGATCTGAGTATTAGGGGATTTTCAAAATGGCGGCCATATTTACCGGAAGTGAAATTTCCTCGATAATTTATCACCGGAATTAAATACAAATTTTGTAGATAAATAAAGGGTTTATGTTCTTTTATTCAGAATTCATCTCTTGTTAGCCTAAAAAACTTGAGAACTATGAGTTGATGGTTATAATTCAATTTCAAGAAAATGGCGGCCATATTGACCGGAAGTGAAATTTACTATACCTATAACCAGTGACAGTTAAAGTTATTTTGTTTAAAAACACAATATTGTTTGATTTACCGATGTGTTATATAGATAATATGTACATTAAGGTATATTACATACATAGAGAGGTTCATACTATATATCAAAACCATCAATTGCTTTGATAGACCGGAAGTTAAATAATCAATCAGCGTTGCCACAATCTTCAACACAACTACACAGAGCAGTACATCTAAGCTGGGATCTTTTGCATGAACATCTTCCCGAGCAACCCTTTTGGCAAGCGCACTTTACAAGCTCTCTGCAAGACTTGGTAATTTCTGGGATGTCAGACCAATAAGGCTGCCATTCGCCATTGACCATAGTCCAACCCCAATGTTGTGGACTAGGAAGAATTGGTGATGGAACTGTTGCCTGTCCCCAGCAGTATCCTGCCTGGTACGCAGCTCGTCTGGTATGTTGCAGCAGTGCTGCTCGTGTTGGAGGGATGTTCTCTAGAGGGCGCCCTTTCTGTGCAAATAGCTGCTTCCTTGCCATGTTGATGTCCTTCTCACCACTTGTCCGGTCGTACAATAGAATAACAAATCTCTCTAAACGATCCATGCAAGGCTTGCTGATATCTGATGGGCAGTATGAAAGTGCTAGAAAGGCATATGTAACGTCAGGATAGATATTCCACGTCTCAAAAGCTTTCCTTTTCCCTCGCCCACCAAAACTGGAAACGGTGTCGCAACCTGTAAACGCATGGAAAAAAGGGAGAGCAAGACAGCGTTCCTTTCCCAGAGCAATAGCTATTTCATGAGCTGGAATGAAGCGCATGTGTTTACCGGTGCCAAAAGCTACCCAGAACTCAATTTCTTGCCTGCAGTTTTCGTTTAGATCGTGATATGCGGCAGTCACCAAAACCAAGACATCAGTATCGACAGTGCGGATAATAATCTTGCTGTATCCTTCATTAACTATGTTAGAAAGATGTAAAACCATTCGTGTATCAGCCTCCTCATGGCTGCACGGGGAAAGGTTGGTGAATGTGGATGTGACTACATTAGATCGTACTTCATTGCCATATGTTGTAACAACGATTTGATCTGTATCAATTGACAAAATTTGCTCAGCTAGGAACATGAAGAGCTCTTTCTTGTTAGCATCCACACGAAGGAAGTCTTTCCAGTTGCGCGGCAATTGACCTGTTGCTTCAACACGTCGTCGGATGCCAGTACCACGATTGCATCGAGTTGTTTCCTTGAGACTGTTTTCAATATACTCATCCCATATAACATCAACACGCTGAGCTTGGCGTAGCTGTCCAATGATATACGGCAGGAATGACTCAGTGGCATATTGTTTAAATGTCTTCTGTGAAACGGGTTTGATCATGTTTACCAAAACTGCACCATCAATGATGATGGCATCGACATTTTCCGGCTTGGTATTCTGACTACTTGTGTGTGACTGAAGACAATCTACCAATTCAGATTTCTTGGTTGGGAGTCGCAATTGTCCATTCATGGACAATGCTGGTGGACATGGCTGATTTTCGTGTTTGAAGAAATTATCGAGATCACCGTCCCTTGTCTGGCATGATATATACAACCTTGAAAAAAGTGAACAGTCATTCTTCAGAGATGAAAGCTTCTGTGAAGTTTTAGATATCTTTGATGTGGGAGTCTTGAACAGGTGAATCTTGTTTCTGGAAATTGGCTCATACATAGACTTCGTGTTGTTCAGCAGGCAATCCGATGTGTATGACTGACTTTGTTCTTGTCCAAGTGCCTCTGCTTTCATCATCATGGCCACAGCTTCATTTCCAGGAATTTGTTTTGTATCTAAAGCAATTAGATCTTGGCTTTCTTCTAAGAAGGGATTCCCAAGGTCTTCAATGGTGTTTACGAGTGTGTTGACATTTGCTAAAAAAGAATTCTGAAAACTTTTTTGAACTTCGTGATGTGATGTTGATGGGTTAATCTGATGGTTTGCTTCTCTGTTCATATCTGCTTCAAATTCATTCACTAGTCTTGCGAGCTCCGGTCCAGATATCATCCATCGTCTTAGTGCATTTGGATTGTCGGTTAGCCCAACTGCACCACCTTCTCCTTTAACAATAGAGTTGTTTTGCTCATGTGCTTGGTCAATGGCCATTCTTGAAAAATTTCTTGGTGTTTTCTTTACTGTGAAATGTCCATCTTCAAATTTGGAAGCAACACTCGGTGCTGTTTGACTTAGTTGGCGCATGTCAAGCAAATGAACAGGAAGCCAGCGTGCGTAGTTGGTATGGTTCATGGCAAAGAACCATGGAATCATCTTGGCCAGAGCATCGATGTAGAGCTTGAAATTTCCAACTCGAATGGACTTAAGGAACATGAGAAGAAGAAGTTGAAGTTGCATAGCTGTGTACCAGTAGTAGAACTGAGGGACTGTCTTCTGTTGTTCACACCAATCGGCAAATGAAATTGCCCTTTGCGCTTGATCTTTATACTTAGAATATGCTCTTTGCAGCAGAATGTACAAGGCGATGACTGTTATTTGGTGTACACGTCTTGTTCTGGTAACACTTGAGGCCTTGAGGAATGAGTCTGCAGTTCCAGCTGAGGCTACGTCTGCTTCCACTAACGCAGTTGTCCAACCACTTCCGTCAAGCCATCCACCAAGTAACTTCAAGAAGGCCATCTCGATATGCAGGCCACCAAACATTATTACAAACTTTGTATCACCATAAAGATCCTTCCATTTCCATTGAATCTGTTTTGCCAGTGCATAAAGTGGCTGATCCATTGCAACAACCGGTACCTGTCCGGGATTTAGGTAATTGGTGCTTGATTTGATGACATCCAAAGCATGCTTGATCATTGCAGCTGACTTCGCTTCGTCAGGAAAAAGAGGCAATAATGCGCTGACCAAAGAGGTACTTGACTGACTTGGCTGTTCATTTGTTGAGTGATATGCTGCCCATGACACATTTTGAAAGGTATCTTCTGTATTATCAGACGGGTTGTTCACAGTGTTACTTGCACATTCAAGCCAATTACTTTCTTCGGCAATCATTGGTAACTGAGTATTTGGTGCACGTGTTGTACTCAAAACGCTTTGTTGGTACCCATCGTTAGGAGGAGGAACATTATTTTCCAACGAAACTGGTGGAACTTGAGTATATGTCAACGGTAATTCTCCAACACCTTTAGATGTGAGTGCTGCAGCTGCCGTGATAGGGGTCTTGTCACGAGCTGTACCAGGAACCTATAATAATAAGAAGAAGAATAACTTTATTAAAGCGTCATGTAAAAATAGCACTCACCCACTAAATAACCACACCAACCTCTGCAGAAGCATGTTGAAACATCGATATTCCTGTACCATGAAAAGAATCCCGTGCTGTTGTGGAACTTGGATTATGATCGATGTTGTCGAATGCAGAAGTTGTAAAAAGGCCGGTACGGAGATTAGGGGGGCATACCACTTGCTCCCTGTGATAAAGACTACAAACAGCATTGCCAAGTTCAGATGAAATTGAGAGGACCCTGTCATATGATACGGACAGTCCCAATCTGTGCACTGTTTCTATCAATTCACGACTGCGAGTTTTTGCATGGATAGATAGTCCTACATAAAGAGGTACTGGTGTTTCGCGATCTTTGCTCCGACGTTCTCGTGTTGCATTTGAAGCTCGGCGTCTGCTACCCAGAGAGCTATTAAATTGGACAAGATTAGAGATTGAAAGGCTTGCTTGAGAATTACCATGATTACTAGTCTGAGATTCAATATTTGGGCCATATAAAATCATGTTAACCAGCGATAATAAAGACTCTGGGACGGCTTTTTCTTGACATCCTTGATCAAAAGAACCCTCAAAAGAATACTTTTTTGCACACATGTCTTTGCGCAGAATACTAGCGGCTTTAGCAAGGTGAATGGCATCCTCATCACAACTACTATGGACCCTTTCTAATGTATCAGCAACATCACCTCTAAATGCTAGATATATGTCTCGGCCTTTTTTAAAAGCATTGAGTTCTGGCATTTGACATAATATACGCTCCTTCAGGCGAGAAGTGTTAACACGTTGTTCTGTGTCTGCACCCATCTGTTTCATTCGCATTGAATACTTGGTGGCAAGGTCTGCAAGTCGAAAAACTGGGAATTCCTTTTCAGAATTATCCCGTTGGTCTTCAATAAAGGCGATGAGTTCAGCCAGAACAATTCCATCTGGTCTTTGTATCTCAATGTATTCTTCATCTGTTCTTCTTGCGCTGTTTGCTTTTCTATAAAGAGAGAGTAAGCATGGTGAATGATAGCACGCTTCTAAAGCTACCAAATCCCCTTCGCTTAGCTTTGCCAATAGGCTTTCATCTTGTAATGCATATGCACATTCCCGAACTCTGGCATCCAAGGGAAGTGTTTGAACTTCATGCAGACTATTACTTCGAGTACCAATTTCATCACATATAAAACACACTTTGTCGGGCCTGTCAATTGTTGTAGTAGCACTTGATCTGGTGTACTTTCCTCCTACAGGCTGATCTTGTTTCAAAGCTCTTTTTTCTGCACGTTTAAGCTTGGTTGAGTTAAACTGTAGGGAGCAACTCTTATGCCATCTGGCTTTATTCTGTATAAATGTACTCTCAATGCCTGTACCTTCATCTAAACTAGAAGGATTTACATTAGAAGGTAGGCAATTCAACTCTACCATCCTCATGATATTATCTGCCAATGTCTTGTAGCCAGCACCAAAGTCTGACTGACGTTTGGATTCGGCTGGACATTGCAAAGGCTCATCTTTCTTTTGTTGGCAGATAGCACACTTATTCCAATCATTTGATTTAGATAGTAATTGATTTTCAGATCCATCATCTATTGCATCAGACTTCTGCATTTCCAACTACAATTAGAATTTTAAAAAGCCCATTAAGTATTAAAGTTTGGAATCCAATTATATTAATGTGCATTTTGTCACAATATCGTACAAAGGGATCGATATGTAAAATATACTTACAGAATAAAAAGATACACTTCAGTTGAATATTCTTGTCTATCATCATCTTTAACTTCGGAAGAACATTATCTAGTGACTTGCTCTATGTCAAAAAAGGTTATAAAATGTTTTCTTTCAATATTCATAAATACCTGAAAAAAATACTGGCTATTTTAATTATCGATAATCGAACAATTGGTTTTAGGTACTTACAGCTTATATAGAGGCATCGTCAGTTCTTTTTAATCCCATTATACAATCCAAATCTTGTTTCAGTATACAAATTAATTACTTTGTTATGAAATCTGCAGAAGTTGATCTCGTTTTACAAAGTTTTACGGTAATAAACTGTTAAAACGAACCTAGAATTGAAGCTGTCAAACTAGAAAAACAAAATGGCGGACAGTAGAGACTTCTGGGTAACTTACCAGTCCTTCTCGGCGTTTTTATTTAAAAAATTTTTTATAGCCTTTTATAATATCTTCTATGCATCATACATTGCCTTTTTTGATAACATTAACAAAAATGACCAACTATCTCCACTCCACAATTTTTTTTCACTTTTAATGTAAGGAAATAGCACTTCCGGTCGATCAACAAAATAATTCCAACAATCCTTTACATTTGCTTTTACCCAAACATCAAACTTTTATAAGTATTCATATCAATAAAGTCGATTCCAAGCGGTTTTAATTGATAATTTGTACTTTTATTGCTATTTTGTATAAATTTGCTTTTACTTCCGGTCAAAATGGCGGCCATTTTGAAATTCCCCCTATAACTCAAAATAACACGTGATTTTGAGATGGCTCCATACCAGAAACTAATAGTCATAGTACGAGCTACATTTTCTGAAAGTTTGGTGCTTTTACTCTAAAAGTGAACAATTCGCTCAAAAATCTGCACTTATCCGCTCCACTATAAAGAGCGAATGATAGGTATTTTCCGTTTTAAACAAACCATTATTTCTGAATTGTAAAATATTTCAACTTGGGTATTATGTCGCATTTTTGAATCAAAATCATAAAAAATAGATTTCAATTATAAAATGATAATAATCACGTATGGTTCTTTATCTGGTGTTCAGCATTCTTTGCTGTTTATAAACAATGGACCGGATTGCACTTGGTTCACATCAAACGAAGACCTTTTGCACCTAATATGACAGATCTTGAGGAGTCTTATAAAAAGAGGCACCCTTTTTGTTGTGTACAATTGGAAGGTACAAAATATTGAAGCAACTAGGTGCTTCGGGTAGAACTTTATTGTCATCCTGATCTAACTGTTTGACTTGTAGTGGTTCCTTCAGTCCCATAGGCGATGTGCGCGGCGGCCATTTTGGATTTTCAGCGCGCAGAGGCTGTCAGGAAACTCAGTCCTTGTTTACATTCTTACACTTTCGGTGTTTTCTTGTCACGTCAATGTTGGACATGTGAAACTTTTGTAAAATGCCAGGATTTACGTGCTGAATGTCACTTTGCTTCAACAACAACAAGAAACACTATTATCTAAAGTTCTGCAACTTTCCAAAGAATGAGAAATTGCGAAAACTTTGGATATTGAAGATAAACCGGCAAGGTCTCAAGGACAAAACTAAAGGAAAAGGATGAAAGAATACTTCAATTGCAATCACTTGTAGAAACGTTGCAAGACCAGATCGTGTAGTTAAGGCATAATGTGAACAAAATGAAGAATACATCGTCAAAATAAATTAGAATGTCACAAGAAGTAATCGACATCGACAAATCGGAGCTAAACTGTGCCACGAAACAGCTCAATAACAAAACAGTTGGCATCGAATATCTAAAAGCCAACCCTGAAAAGCTTAAATTTTACACTGGAGTAACTGACTACTCCGAATTTTCTACCATTTATAATGTTTTTCGCCACTACCCCACATTATTTACTGGGGTTCCACTAGCAACACACCAAAAACAGAATAAGATTTAGAGCTAAACACCAAGAGATTTAGGATCAATGGCGATTTATCACAACAAAAAACATTTCATACAAGATTTTTATCAGCAAAGTAGGACCTCCAGTCTAGGGAGTGGATGGAAATGCAAATTTAGCACAATGTGTGATTGAGCTAAACGAGCTAGCCATCGCCGTTCAGTTGAACTGTGTGAACTTTTCAGAGGCAGTGAAAATGTTTTTTTTTCATTTTTGAAATTCTAAAAACAGGAACAAGCTTATTGTAATCAGAACTAAGGACCAAAATTTCAGTAGAAAATTCGAGAAAAGTGACAATACAGGACAAGAAACGTGGCGCCGGTATGTTTACATTTTTGCCGATCTTACTTTAATTTTGTTTCTTTTTCACTATCCACATATAGGCAGTTTGCTATTATTCCTGCAAGTTATTTACTTGTTTATTTCTCCATCTCTGAGATCTTTACGTGTTTTTAAGTTGTTATCTGCAAGTTGAAATTATATATTTTAAACAAGTTTCGCAGTATTCACATTTGATAATTTAAAATGCACAGCCGTATTAGATAGCTAGATTACCAATTAGGAATTCATTACCCATTTCACCAGAAAAGTTTTTGTCGATTTTTATAACATTTTTTTTTTTCAAACCTAAAAGAGCGAAAAGCGCGCGGGGATTTGATTACAAATCAAAGAAGTCATGTGAGTGCTTTTCTAACTTCTCTTGGATAATCAGTTTAAATTGATAAGTGCGATTTTAACCATGCATAACAACATAAAGGAAGCCAGTTGACTGTCAGTAACAAAATACGGTCGGATATTTTTCGCATTTTTGTGCATAATTCTGGCTTGCGTATAATAACATTTTGTTGCATGCATAAAGAATTGAATATTTCAATTTTATTATATGATTATTTGATCATGAAAGGAAATAGCATAGCAAAATGAACAATTAGAAAATCATACCTCACTTCTTATTTTGTTTTTCTTTTGCTATGCTATTTTCTTTTCTTGGTTATGTAAAAGGATTTATTGATTCATTCATTAATTCATTTATTTGTTTGCTTTCTTATCTATAGTCATTTTTGGACTGGGTGATTGATTGATCAACAATTTTGATAATTGGCAGTGAACGAATAAATAAATGGATAAATGAATGAATGAATAACTCATTAAATTCATTAAATCGGAGCTCCGCTATGATATGTGAACAATGCAAAATCACTACCGTGAAGGCATTTGTAAATACTGATAAAAAACCTGATTTGCATAAGGTTTAGACTGATTCCACAAGTCAGTCCTAGTCGCTCTCTGTAAGGTCTTTAATGACAAACATAATTATTAAAGAGCATATGAAACCAAAATTAACCCCTATTTTTTATTTTATAATTGAAAAATATGCTTTATTCCCGATCTATCTAGCGAAAAAAAAATGTCCAGACTTGACGGGAACCTTTTTTAATTTGCGTTTAAAAAGAGCTTTTTTTAGCTTCGAATTAGACAAAAGACTGGAACCCAGTCACGGCCGCGTGACGTAATTGGTTGTGTAGAAGTCTCGATGGAAACCAAACATTCCACCACTTGTTGATTCACGCTAGGCTTCACGCTTTAATCTTCGCATTTAATTGTTTCAAAACATATCTAAAATGTCGTCTAGTGAAGCGTTAAGTTCTTCCTCATCTTCTGGAGAAGACACGGCGTCAGAAAATATGGAAACAAATGCGATAGAAAGTGTTTTCACGCCATATATCGATGATCCACTCGCGGACGATGAATGGAGTGATGGCGAAGAAAACGAAGACCAGGATGGCCTAACTCCTGCAGTTTTAGAAAGGAGGTATAATGAAACGGATCTTGTAGAAACATGGTAAGTTGAAAGATATCTAGTGGTCAATTTAACGGCCTTTAATGATAAATAGCATAATTGTGACTTGTTCGATCGTTCTGTGATAGTGTTGTTTTTACAATACGAGCTAAAACTGTAATGTTTTGCATGTCAAGTAATATCGAATATAATGATGCCATTGTATTCAATGCAGCAGTAGATTATTTACTGTTTTTTTCTTCACTTCAGGTGTGAATGTCGTAACTGTAATACGACGTATTTAGATTCAGCATTGGAATATCGGTGTTGTAAAGAAGTGCAGCCTGTGCTAAATTTGCTGTCATTTGAAGGCAGAAGCGACATATTATGCATCACCAAACACCCTGATTTTCTGGCAATGACCAACACCACTGTACTTAAAAATGTTGTACCCCTCTTCAAAAACAAACAAGGAAAACGGTATGGTCGTTTGGATGGACGTTCAGAAAACGAGTAAGTGTATTTTGGCACATTACGAGCTACATTGTTCACATTGAGATATTCACTTCGTCAACACCGAAGTACTGTCATTTGTTGCTATTATGTTTTCGATTTTCTCGATTTTCAATTTAAAATATAATACATTTACCATTATCATTTTATTACTTGTATTATTATTTAAAATCACACACAGTTTAAGGTTTTACTTTATTCATATAATGTGGTTGGTACGCTCTTGATAAGATATTAAGCTATTATTACAACATTTGCAATTTCAAAAATATTGATGTGAATGATAGCAGGGAATATGGAAGCATTTACTATTATTCAACATATTAGTTATCAAAAACACATCTTCTGCACTTTGAATTGACTTTATTTATTTCACATCATTCTCTCATTGTCATTTTACTATCAATAATTGTTATGAAAACCATAATTACATATTACAGTATGGCACTCAATATGACCACAGATAATGTAATTGTACCTTTGAATGTTCATTGTTAGTAGCTTAGGACGAAGAATGTGAATACATTATATATAGTTCATGGTTCAAAGTCAAACTGTAACAAAAGTGAAAATGATATATAGATTAACCAGCTTTGTTTTTACATTTTTTTACAGACTACTCAGAGCAACTGCCTATAGATGGCTCACTCGATGGCTATGTGGATATTTAGGATGGGAAAACTCCAGGCCTCTTCCAGCATGTGTCTACCACCATGTGAGAACTAACATGAACTCCCACAATGTCACAGGATATGCAACATCAAGAGAACGAGACACATGATAAATTGTTTACTTTGGGCGACATTTTGCTTTCGAATGACCTTTCCTTGGCTTTTGACAGGTTGCACAATGTGGTACTTTTTTCTTTGCTGCAGGAGGTCCTGTAACTGCTTGTTTATCTAAGTTGGACTGTAGTTCATCTTGTTTTTTGGCTATAAGAACAAATAACAGAGAATGTAGGAAACAGAAGAAAAATATATATAAATATGTATGTTTTTTTGTGTGTGACAGTACTTTGTTTGTGTTTAGAACCCAGGCTGAATATATTTGGGTTAATATAAGGGTAAATATATTTTCTCCATTACCTTCAGGAAACAATGTTGCCCTCATTTTCAGTCTTTCTTCTTTTCGACTAATAGCCTCGTCCTTAGAAACTCTGTGAGAGAATTGGCGGTTTAATGGTTCTGGTACCATATCTGAGTACTTCGCTAATTGCTTGGCACGTGCATCCTCGCTCATCTCAAACATGGTTTGTTTTATATCAGCCACATATTCTAAAACAGTAAAGGATTGTCATACATGAGCTAATGTTGTTTGAATGTTGTAAATGAAGACTGGATTATATAATTGTAGTGAAGAGCACATGTAGTAAATAACACTATTGTGCAATCTTATGTCAATGTACATATATTAGTTGATGTGTTTGTGTGTAACATGGGAAGATATCTGCAAGTTGCTAGCAATAAGCAAAATGTTCATCCATATTATAGCAAACAAATGGAACTTACGATATGTGTGAGGTACTGAAACTGTTTTGACAACTTCCTCTCCATTTTTGAACTTTGGCCAAGTAACTCTATAGTATAATCTATCATTTTTGCTCTTCATGGGCTCTCTATTTACATTCTCATTGAAGTGAAGGCTGGCCAGAATGTGCCTGAAAATAACACAGACAGTAAAAAACATTTGGTTTAGTATAAATATTTCTATCATACATACAATTTTGGTGGAGCAGAAGTGTCAAGATAGTGGTGATAGAAACCACACTCTATATTGAAATCATGCCTTAATAAATATGGCAAAAAAAAAAAAAAAAAAAGAAAAAGAAAGAAAGGTATTTCTTGTTCAAATATTTTTGCATTATTATTTGTTCCATTTTACCTTGAATATGTTCCAAGCCAAGAAGAGCAAAGCATTTTTGGATGGAAAAAGTTGAGGGTTGCATGGAATCCTTCCAGACAGCTAGTTTGCGCATCAGAGGACAGTTGTTTTACATCACTGACAATTCTCTTGTTCATTAATATTGAGTTCAGTTTGTCATATACTTTTGTTCCTAAGGCAAAATTCCCACATCAGAAATTATTGATTTCATTGTTTCATGCTAAAATAAAATAATATGGACCAAGGGGAAAATGTCACATGACTATAATATTCATTATTCATGATTGTGTTCTAAAAAAATGTTAATATGAAAAAACTGGACAATGGAAAAGAGATGAGGGTAAAAACATCATCACACTTCAGACATTTTGATCATAACAGAACAACAATTATTCCTTGAGTATGGTTCTTTGTAATACCTATCTTAATCCACTTCCTACGTGGTATGTCAGCATCATGTACACACTTTTTGAAAAGTGGATCTGTATGGTTGTCATGCTTGTCTGCAACATGTCTCATGAATGATTTCCATTTAGCAACAATCATAGCCTGGAAGCCCTGCTTTGTACTAGTTGCACACCAGTACAGGTGATTTCTGACACTTTTGCCCCAGTCCTTAATGAGTTCAAAACCTTTTTCTTTTCCAGCTTTTTGGAGTTTCTTTCCAATTGTTCTTGCAACATGCCATATATCAAAGTAGTGATGGGTGGAACGTTGTTGCTCTCTTATCCATTTAGCAATGCCTCTGTGTCTATCAGAAATGAAGACTTTGATTTTTAATCCCACAGACAATAGATGACTAAAGCATTTCTTTGCACCTGCTAGCTCCATTGCCTGACTACTACCAGTTTGGTTTGCCTAGAAGTGAAAATAATGTTGCAGTCATATGTATTTTTATGCAACAACTACACTCATGTATGTGAAAATTTGCATAAGAATGTATGACTAACATGGACATTTTTGTTATAAAAAAATAAAATCTTTACAGGGAAAATAAATGCATTCCATGTAAATGATAAATGCACAGGTTCGTAACTTTAATTTTCATCATCAATCCAAGCGTGCATAAATAAGTTCACATGATATTATGTAGGTAACCAAATCCAAGGAATGTTTTAAAATTTAAAAACTCATATGCTAGAAGTAGATTTTGATCACCCCCACTTAAAACATTCTTACCTGTAACAGCTCAAAGTGCACAATTTTCATAATTGTTGACGAGAACATCGTGTATGCACCATACTTGGCACTGTGGCCCATCGAGTCGAATCTTCCATCACCACACCATACAACATCTTTTGTTTTCTTCAGTTGCTCTACCAATGAGTGCTTGTACGTTTCCCAGTATTTAAGAACCGATGGAAATAGGAATTTCTTCTGATGGAGGAAATATGTACGGAGTGTCATAACAGACAGTCCCATGTGCTTACATACGAGCAGGACTTTACTTGCACTGGCACCAGCCATAAGTATTCCAAAACTGAGCATTATATTCCCAGCTGGAAATCTCCCCATTATGTTAGGCTGACTTTGCCATATAAATGGATCAATACAGTGGCTACAGTGCTGAATGACAGAGACCATGGCACCATTTCTTTTCATGGAGACTTTGGGACCAGATTCTTTACACTTGAAGCAGAACATGGAAAACAGACTGTATAACATACTGTAAAATACTACAAATTTAGGCTCATCTTGAGGTGGTGTTCCTGGTTCCATACTGGAATGAAAGAGATTTAACAAAAGGAAATTAGTAATTTAAAATGTTAACAACAGTTTTTATTTGGAGTGAATGAAGTGACCTATTCCTAATTGCTACAGACATGGCCTTTAACATACAGTATTATACAGGATATACTGGTGGAACAGAATATGTCCAAAACATAAAACAAGTAATGAATATATAGTTGAATAGCTTTGACTTCCCTATCCATGATTTGCATTTTGGCCAATAATATTGTCTTCCACAGGCATTTGTAATAATCAAGATATAGCATCTAAATCAACTATACAATAGGATTGTGTGTGGTATATAATAGTTAAGATAAGATAGATAAGAATTTGTTCTGATGAAATTGTTCTACCTAACGTCTTTATCTGTCTCAATAGTAATTTCCTCCTCTGTCTCTTCTCCCAGTGCATCTCCAAACCACTCATCGTCCATCTCCATTTGTGACTGACCATCTGTTTCTGTCTCTGTGGTTGTAGTGTGCCTGTAAACTTGGTCAATATGGGTTTCCTTTTTCTCTAGCTGCTCTGATTCACTGGAATATTCTTCTGAACTTGTTTCAAAATTGTTGACATTACCCTTCAAATGATGTAAAAAGAAAGATCGATTAGAATACACAAATAAAATGCAATCAACTATCTTCTATATGAATAGATAAAATAGATAACAATCATAGGACATTTTAATCATTACCATCAATTTATCAATAGTGAGCTATATTAAATAATCATGGACATAACAATAAACATATTAATGGTAAATATATACGATATATCCTTGCAAAAAGCCGACTTTGAAAGTCAAAATGATAGGTGAGTATAAACAATGGAGACGATCAATGTTTTGTTTTCAAAGTTAGGCTTCAACTTACACAATTTCTGCTTTCCTCCAACTGGCGTATTTTTCTTCGCAAATAGTGGTTTTCTTTCTGAGTTTTTCTCAGTGCCTTGGGTTTTTTTTCGCAGAGAAAACACGGCGAATTAGTCTGCGGCTGAGTGGTCTTGTTAGAGTTTGATACTTCATTCTTAGACTCGGCCTCCACGACGTTGATCACGATACTTTCCTCCGGCTGGTGAACAAGTGGTTCAGTTAATATATCCTGACTTTCTTGTAATTGATTAGCTTGCAAAGCCTCCTTCACAATCTAAGATTAAATCAGAGCAACGGTTATGAAAAAAACAATCATTAATGTTTCAAGCTCAACATTCAATGACTGAAGCACATGGTCTGACATGGTACTCACCTTTCTCTTGTCACGACGAGTCATGATTTCCTCATCTTTCTTTTTTATTATATTGGCTGTATCCAACGTTGGGATGGCTCCTTTATTCAGGCGTCGTCTTGATAATAATTCAAGCGAATTATCAGTAAGCAGGTCTAGTCTTAGACTGAAACTATCCGCTGTAAAATGACTTGAGCAAAGCACCGAAGTTTTCGAAGGCCTAAAATCCGGTCGGTGTTTTTGTACGAATTTCGTCCATTTCCATCTAACCTTTTCATCTGTAGGAAATGTGTGCATACTTATGCCATTTACTAAGCTGTTGTTCGTACAACTGACATTCCCTGGCCCTCCAGCTACGCAAAACTTGCCAGAAACACGTCTTTTACTATCACTCGCCGCCATGTTTACTTGTACGATCACACACAGCTACACAACTTGTGACGTCACCGATATCGATTTGGCCGCGCGAAAATTGTCGCAACTTGTTCGGTCCAAATACATATATTCACGACCGAAAAAAAAATACTTCGGGCGCATCAATCTCCATGAAATTTTGAAAATAAAATCAAAAACTCAAAAAATTTCAAAAAATGTAATAAAAAATAGGGGTTGATTTCGGTTTCATATGCTCTTTAAGAAAATCATCAATATTGTATTTAAATCAATTATCTATAAATTAAATATTTGGGACAAATATTATTTTTATGTTTTTATTGCCGCTTCATTGCACGCGGTCACGCGACGGAATGCATGACCTTTAGTTGGGTATTATTAGAGAGAGACGTGGTGGCCTAGTGAGAGAGACTTGGTGGCCTAGTGGTTAGGGCATCAGACTTCGGGTCCACTGTCCTGGGTTCCATTCCCAGACCGGGCGATCACGTTGTGTCCTTAGGCAAGGTACTTGACTTTCTCAGTGCTTAGTCTTCTTGGATAAGGACATAAAGCCGGAGGTCCTGTCTGCCTTCACTCTGACTATGTTATAAGATGGACGTAAAAGAACCACTGAGAACGTAAACAAATCTCTGGCAGTGACTACCCTCAGTGTCTGTCTCACGTCAAGGACCAACCATTGCCAAAATTAGCTTACATGTTGCTATAGGCGATTACATTGATTAAAGATTAAAGATATATCATATCATAGCTACGGTCGCGTATTTGATCGCAATTTCTATCTATAGTTTAGCAACCATTGTGCATTCGTGGTGTTTATAATCATAGAATTGGTAATCATATAAAAGTTGTACTTTGTACTATTCGGTATGACCAGAGTTATTATGCTATCCATATATGGATTATCTAATGCTTATGGAGGAGCTCCCATTCATTGAAACATTAGTGATTAACTAATTATAAAATACCATTTAATATAATGTGAGAGCTGCCCAGTAAAGGTAAGGGCCAGAAAATTGATCTTGAAATCTGCTGTTAATTTGTTCTAGCGCATTGTCAAGAAACACTTGCGTCAGGTTAATCCGGTAATAGTCTTCAGCTGTAAGGCCAAGAGCATTGGCTGTGTAGATTTGCCTCTGGACAATTCTGGGTATACTAGGCTCTATGTTCAGTTCCTCAGCCAGACTAACAGCTTGAACATACAACTCATGGTGTTTGACATCAAGATTATTTTTCATTGCTGTAAAAGCCGCTTTTAACAAGTTTGTCTTATCCTTTGCTTTCATCAGATCAATTGCTTTCCTCTGTAGTTTAACGGTAAGGGGTCTTGTCAAATCTAATATGAACCTAACAACAACTAGAGTTACAATAAAGGAAAAATTTATAGCATTTAACAAAGCCTGGGCATCAGTCCTACTGTTTTGATTACATGTATGGTCACCATATTCATCGTTGTTCATAGCAATGTCTTCCAGGGTAGATGCAACAGGTCGGAGGAGCTCAACATTCCTGTCCATTCCATCAATACGAGCAACCCATCGAGTCTTGCACACATCAATGAGTTCACGATGCCTACATTCGGGCAGTAGGTCTTTGATTTTTTTCAAAAGAAATGCTTGGCGTTTTGGTGAGTTGCTAAAAAAACTCTGACAGTTTCCTTACCACACCCATCATGTTTTTGACAAGTGAAATGGAGCAGGTGTCAGCCACACAAAGATTAAGACGATGGTTCATGCAGTGGATAAGTGATGAGGCTCCATTATAAACTCCAGCCATATTACCAGCACCATCATAGCACTGCCCCCTGCAGTCATCCATTGATAGTCCCAAATCAGCAACAGTTTGTAGAATGATGTCCTTGATAGCTTCTCCAGTTGTCCCCTCATTGCACGCGTAACAACCCAAAAAATCTTCGCGGATGTTTGCAGAGTCATCTACAAAGCGAATCACTATAGAAAGGTTTTCTTTATTTGAAATATCAGCAGCTTCATCCGCAAGAATAGAAAAAAAATGCTTTCCTTGATTTCACTAGCTACATTATCATAAATATATTTGCCGGTTGTAATCATCTCATTCTGAATTGTCTTGGAAATGTACGTAGCATTTCGGGGGGCATTCAGGAGGTGCTCTTTAAGTATGTTATCACCACTGTCGACTCGAAAATCCAGCAACGAATGAAAATTTCCTTGAATGGGCCGATTTCTTGGATCGTCATCTCAATTACCTCTCAGGGCTATGTTATGTCGGCCACAGAAAATTACAGTTTTAAAAAGTGAAGAGAGTATCTCCCGATTTTTGTCAATTTGTTGTTGTAGTAGATTGTTAAGCTGCTGATCAACTGGCGTAATCTGACCTCTCGTAGTTTTTATAAAATTATCCATAGCAACCACGAAGAGATTGTGCAGTTCACATTTACCATCACAGTGATTCTTTTGACGCGTCAAAGCAGTAGTCCAAAATAAAATAGGAGACTTGACTAATTTATCCACTCTTGTGCTTCGTCCAGCTCCAAACAAATTACAAGGCAGGCAAAAAGCACCATCAAGGTATTTGGAGTAAACCAGCCACAGGAATTGCTTTAACCACTCACGTCTAAACTTGCGCTTTTTACCATACTCGATATTCGTGGGAAAATTAAAAAGTGGGTCGCTTGGCTTCCAAATCTTCTCAATTAGCTGAAGTTTATCTTGATCCGAAATATCACTTACGCCGTTAATGAGTATTAAACCAAGGTCAAAGGGCGAGCAATCCTCCTTTCGAACGACCGGCTCACCACGAGGAACATTGGACGCCGTCTAGTAAAACTATCGCGGCACTTCACGGTTAAAATAGACAAGCAAAACAACAAAACACTTGTCTAAATTATTATTATTATAATTACTATAAACTCACTTCTCTCGAATGATCGAAATGGACAAGTATTATTAAAAACAATGTAACTATTCGCTGTTGAAACGGACAAGCAATAATACAATAAACAATACAGTAATATAACTACTCACAAACCGTAATTCATAAATAATAAACCCAAACAATACAATATTATAATCACTTCACGTTAAAACGAAATGGACAGAAATAATGTATAATACAACCGACAAACAATTATACAATCACTTCACGTGGTTGAAAACAACAAGCAATGTAACCACAACAAAACAATCGAATATTATGAATATTCCCTCAAGCATACACAACAAGACTATTGTACCTTTGACCCTTCTAGTTCTGAAATCAATTGCAACAGGTCTTGAATCTTTATAATCGTTATTCTTTTAATTGCTTCTAAGTAAGCCTCTACTCAGTTGTTACCGTAGCAGAAACGAGCAGAAACAGGACCTTACAGGGTAGTACTGCCCTTTTTATTCGTTGTCACTAGTTTCCGAAGTTGTTTCCACGCAAATTTAGCCAATCACAATCTAGCTTGAGATGGTTGGGCTTTCTGTGAAAACTAGTTTCCACAGAAACTCCAAACACCCCTTCGACCAGTGCGCATAATTTATATCCCCTATATCCCCTCCCACACAACAACTGAAACGCAACCAAGACTTAGAGTACTGGGGCGAGAAAAAATTGGAGTTCCTGTGGTGAAAATTTAAAATGGCGTTCGAATTGGAGGTAAAAATAGTTTCTACTTCTCTCCAACTGTTTAAGACTCGTTTTTCACCAATTTTTTTTAATTTTTTATTTTTTGAGAGAGATGTAATGGTTTCCGGAAACTAGAGAAACTAGTCTGGATCCGCCACTGGGTGTGAAATAGTTTGCTAGAAAAATAAGAACAAATTAGAGCTGTATATATTAATTATTGTTTTAATTGTTCCACTTACAGGTGAGCACTTTAGTGTAATTTTAGCTTACAAATTAATTCACGTACTAATGAAAGCACTCTATTACTCAACTAAATAATTTTGAAATTGATTTTGTATTTTTCAATTTATTGTACAGTATATAAATAATATTGTAATGTTGTGTGCTACATGCAATACACATGCAAGTTCCATATTGAAGTGTAAATATGCTTTGTACTATTTGGGTATAATTGTTGACCCTTTTTGACCCTTCTAGTTATTATTTCAGGCACAACACCTTTCAAATAAAAGTCTTACTGCTTAGGAATTATGAAATTATAGTAAATGTGAGGGTCAAATTGAATATGACAAACAAATAGGTCACCAATATTAACTTGTCTTACTCTATAATATACAACAGTCACACCATTTCATGTCAAGTATACCCATTTGGGTCTGTACTTGAAAATAATAATTGTGATTTTTATTAATACCTGAGATATTGTGGTTTTCATCTATTTTTAAATAAAAATTATTTCTTCTTGCACATAAGGAAACTAATGTTGGTGAAATATTTTCTGGTCCATAGTGGCAATCTACATAGGGACACTGTATTTCTATGATCCCTGAATCACCTGTTGAATGTTGGTTACTTTATAAACACTTGCAGCTAACCAATAATGATTTTCGCCTATTATCAAGGGTCTTAATCCCTCAATTGTTTCAGCTTCACCATTCAGCTGACAAATATCTACGTACTTTTCACGTGCTTCTCCTTCAAGATCAAGGCAATGCTGACAGGAAAATGGGCTGAACATTGGACCATATTGACAAATTCTTTGAATCAGTGCATTAGTCGAGGAGCTATTCTGTCAAAAGCCTTTAATTAAGGAGTTGGTTCAACCCATGCAACAGAAAAGGTTCAACACCACAATCATATTGGGGAAGACCTATATTTTAAGACTGGGTACTATGTAGTCCGGAATTATGGTACTCGAGATATTTATAGGGGTATTTGCCCATATATGGTAAAAAACGTGAAAACGAGGTTGATACATTATTTACCATATAAATATACCCTATGGCTTCAACTACACCTGAAAATGACACAAATAAATTGGAACAACCAGAAACTAAAACATAAAGTGGATACGACTTTTGACGTATGTCACGTGACTGTCACGTGACCATTTGTAATCAAAATATTGGCATTTTTTCTAAATATACCAGGTTTCAATGCAAATAAAAATAATATTGATAACTAATAATTGCAGTTTTCTATATTAGATTTAAGAACAGACTTTATAAGGCACAAAAATACTATTTAAGTGTATGTTGCTTTTGAAAATCTATTTTCACATCCGAAAAGTGCTCTTTTTACATTCTAGGATAGCATGAAAACGAGGCTGAAAGTTAGCCCATGCAAATTCACTCAAAATGTACAAAAAATACAACCAAATGGAAATGGGAATAGAAAATACATCATAAACACTTTGATGAGAAGAAAATAAAATGCTAAATGCTATGTTTGTTGCCATGGAAATGCTTGATTTTATGAAATTATTTATTTCTATTTAATACTGCTTTATATTGTGGTTTATCCAATGCATGTGTTCAAAATTCTTATTAAGCAAAGTATACTTATAGTAATAGACATAATTCTTCGTCTCTATATACATTATGAAATTATAGCGGAGCTCCGCGCGGGCCGAAGGCCCGCGCAAGCGGAGCACCATAATTAAGAAAATATGGTAAACCATCGAGCTTATTTGAAATCGACCACAGGAAGCCCGGATTTCAGGAATACGTACGTCCGTCCGTGTACATTCACGCAAAATTTGCTGACCAGTTATAGTGGGCGCAAAAACAATCATTATTTTTGCAGTTTGATGCAGTTCACTGAAAAATTTCTACAAAATGTATTTCTACACTGGACAAAGAGCACCAAAATGGTACAGCTAACCTGACGGCTTGAAGAGATTTCACTGAGAAAGAGAAACAAAGACCGCGGCGTGAAAAATAAAAATAGCTACGATTCAATGATGAAAAGCTACTTCAAAATATTTTCACTGACAAAATGGTTAAAAGTCGCTCATGGCGTTTTTCTAACCATCCAAATGTGCAGTCATGCAGAGCTGTCATAATTCCTTCAATAGCCATTCAAAGCTGGAGATTTTACAAGTTGTATTCTCTGGAAGAGTTTATTTGACAAGTTTGTCAGATGGTGAAAAAGGCCGTATTCTTCATGGATTGTTCGAGGCGTTTTTCAGTCATTACTATCGCATTCAAATTGGCTATTTACTCGGGCTTCCGAAGGAATGCCCGCGGTATAATTTGGGCGGGTTTTGTGTTTTTTCTGTCTCCGCTGTTTTTAAATTTTCCGCACTTTTATTTCTTTCGGCTCCAGGTTTGTGATTGGATGCATTCATGTCGATTGTGATTGGTGAAATGCATTCATATCGATTGTGATTGGTGAAATGCATCCATATCGATTGTGATTGGTGAAATTAACGAGGTGTCATGTCAAACGCCATGAGCACGCGATAGGCAGACTGAACGCTGCTTAGTTTTTCTCATTATTCAGCGTCTGATTTCACTGGCATTTCAATGGCTGAAATGATGGCTCAAAATTCTGTCTCTAGTACGCTCAATCCACTTACAAACGCACACATCGTTCGCAGTAAACCCACACCAAAAGATGTCGAGCGTTTTCGAAACGGGTCGGTCTGCGAACTTATCGAGAGAGTCACTCACTTTACGAGTGGATTTATCGAGAGAGTCACTCTCTTTACGAGTGAATTTATCGTGAAACTTATCGTGAACTTTATCGAGAATTATATACTATCTACTGAACTATTTAACTATTCAAACCACGCAAATGTTTTACCAATCCATGAGGATTTGACTGATGAATCTGTTAACGATGACGATGTAAGCAAAGACAGCGAAGAATCTGCAAATGTCTTGTCTATCTACAAGCCAAGCCGCGACTCGTGCAAAACAACCACTTTTCAAGGTATAACTTTGACAATGATAGTAACTTTATTCGTTCTTTTATTTCTTACTTTTGTAGCAATAATCACATGTAAATTCAATAATATATGTTTTGCTGGTTTTATAGTATTATGTGGAATTTATCTTTTGATAGCTTGTAAAAGCACGGACGTCCATGTTGAAATGTACATTAGTTCATTGTTCAGTGATGGTGATTTACTAGATAAAACTAATAACTTGACTGTACACGTATATAATGATGCAGTAGTAACAATAAATATTACAAAAAATACCAGATCTCGTTATTCTCAGTATGTTCATTACAACTATAGACGAGTTAATAAGTTTTCTGTTCGCCATAAACGTGATCGTGAGCCCAGCAGATTACCAACACGTGCTCTAAAGCGTCTTGCCACAAAAAGCAGAAAGTTGAGACGGTTTGTTTTTGCAAATTTACGTCCTAGTGTACCTACGTCATCCAAGTTGTATTATCATATCACTAGCACAATTGGAGGGCATTCATGTACTATGATTAAAAGAAAGTTTGCAAGTCAAGTGCAATCCAAATTTAAAGCTAGTCATTATATATCATTATTTTCTTCTAGTAAAGTGATGTCTTTATATAAGACTCAAACACATCTTGCTAATTATTGTCAATCTAAACTAAACACTGACATTGAGAAGAATCCAGGCCCCAATTATACATTGTATGTTGATCCCAGCAAGACAATAACAGCACCATATAGTCAAGGCAATGTTGCTATATTTGGACAGAATGCAGGACAGCAATGTGTTGCAATGAGTTTATGTTCTCTGATTTATAATAATAAACATGGTATCAATTCATCTAATGATCTTGTGTCTATTATGAATATTGGAAACCAATTGCATTCAAGGTTGTCACAATCTGCAAGACAGAGTTTTTTAATGCAAACAGAATTACCAACAATGCTGAATGTGTTCGACACTGACTATCAGCTTGAATACAGTCAGAGTTTCACAGGTAATTTACATCAAGAAACTGCAATTGAAGGATATGCATACTGTACATCTTTACAAACTGCATTTCAATCATTAATGTCTTTGAACTATAACAATTTTATATTAACAATAGGATCTACTGCTGTTGCTATATATTGTCATGGTAACAACATATTCAAAGTTTTTGATTCACATGCAAGAGATTCATGTGGTAACAGTTTCTCACAAGGTACTTGTGTACTTCTTGAATTATCATCTCTTAGTAACTTAATTCACTACTTTCAAAGTATACATTATAATGCATTGTTTGAACTGAAAGGAGTACAACTAAATGATAATTCTATTCAAACTGATAGCTCACACAATGAAGGCTGTTGTCGTGAATACACACCTTTCAACTGCAGTTATATTGTAGCCGTATATTCACTATGCTACTCTGTAATAAAACCATGTGGATATTGGAATTCAAACACGCTGTCCATTGTAAATAATTCTAAGCAATTATGTACTAATATGAATTTAGATGAATATATACCGGTAACCGCAGATCAATTACCAAAAACTGTTAAAGTGTGTGCAGATTTTGGAGTTGGTTTAACTTTGTGTAATAATACAAGTAATGGGGTTTTACTCAACACATACCAAAGCAGGAACATTCTCAGACAACTTATTATAAACAATTGTGAAAATACTGGGTTTGTGCTGTCATTTTTATCATATTCCACTGGTTGCATTTTCAAACCTTCAAAATATGTGTATTCTCTGGTGGTTTATGATGAAACTAAATCACATCAAGCTCAATATATCAAAAATATAAATGGTGTTAACTCACTAGTTGATGAAATAGTTGGCATTCATGGGAAATATCAATATGACCAAGATAAAAATGATTACAAAATACAATTTTTTGTGTGTTCATGTGAAAATGCAGATCATAATGAAAGAAAGAGACGAATGGAAAACCAGAGAAAGAAACAAACTTATGACGAAATGGAACCAGTAAAGAAGAAAACATTATTAGAAAAGAAACGATCAACAAGCAAACACAATTATAAAACAATGAACAAAGATAAAAGACAAAAGTTGTCAAACAAAAATACAGAAAAGTACAGAACAATGGATAGTAATAAAAAACAAGATATGTTAAACAAAAAAAAGAGAAATGTACAAAACAATGGACGGTAATAAAAAACAAGATTTGTCCAACAAAAATGCAACAAAGTATAGGACAATGGATAGTAATAAAAAAACAAGGTTTATTAGAGAAAGGAATTAAGAAAAAATATAGCAATAAAAGTATCGACATTCATTCTTGTATTGCACAATTTCAAAGGAAAATAAGAGAAGGTCCATATTACATATGCTGTGTATGCAACAGGAGTTTATATAAGAAATCTGTCATGAAACTGAAAAGAAATAAGTATCCCTCTGAATGAATGTTTACAATAAAATTATCATTTAACGGGAAAGAATATATTTGCAAAACATGACACTCAAAATGTGTTAAAGGAGCAATTCCATGTCAGGCAATTACAAATAATTTATTTGTTGATAATATCCCATCTGAGCTTGAATGTCTTAGAAAGTTAGAACAAATATTGATATCACAGCGTATAGTGTTTGAAAAAATCATAATTATGCCAAAGGGACAAGAACGGAAAATTAAGGGTGCCATATGTAATGTACCAGTACAGTGTGATCAAACATGTAATATTTTACCCCGCCCTCCTGAAAGATCTGGTATTATCATGTTGAAGTTAAAGAGAAAACTACAATTTAGAGGTCATGTTTATTTTGAAGTTGTCAGACCAGCATTTCTTCAAGCAGCACTTGCATGGCTTAAAGATAACAACCAACTGTATAAGGATATTTTAATTGAATGCACAAACATTAACAACGAACTCACAGATCTAACACAAAGTGAAATAACTGAGGATGTTTTACAAACTCCCCAGAACTCTAGATCTGTTGATCAGAAAGATTCTATTGACTTTTCTGAACAGCCTGCACAAAACAATGTAAGTAATACAGCACATAATATTCCTGACAAAGATAATACTAATAGTGATAATGAAGAAGAACAGGATTATCCATTGAATGAATATAGATCAGCTGCCAATGAGACATGTCTTCAAGCAATTAACCCGGATTACCCAGTCATTATAGAAGAAAACAGTTGTAGCAATGTTTCTACTGGAAGAGAGATTTACAATGTTGCACCAGGTGAAAACAAACATCCAGTAATCTATCTTTGATGACTGATAAATCATGTGAAGAACTTGCATTTCCAGTATTATTTCCAATGGGCAGATTTGGATACACAACTGAAAGAAACATAAAATTATCACCTGTTAAATATTTCAATGCAAGATTATTACATTACAGTGGACGCTTTGCAACCAATCCAGAATATCTATTCTTTGCACAGTTTATAATAGAACAGAAAAAGGTATCAGATGCCATTAATATTGCACTAAAGAAAGTTCATGGTCAAACTTTAACAGCTTCACAAGTTAAATCAAATACACAAATTATGCAGAATCTTATTTCTCAAGACCAGTCTTAATTATTTCTGAGGCAGATTCCTGGGTCTCCACCATATTGGCAAAAATTCATGTATGAAGTGGTAGCGATGGTTAAACAATTAGGTATCCCTACATGGTTTATGACCTTATCATGTGCTGATTTAAGATGGCCTGAACTGTTTCAAATAATCTCACGAGCTAATGGGTCAAATATGACTGATGAGGAAGTAGATGCTTTATCATATGAAGAAAGATGTAGGCTTCTAAATCTCAATCCTGTCATTACAGCAAAACACTTTCAATACAGAGTGGAGACTTTCTTTACTGAGATCTTACTTACTGAGGTAAATCCAATAGGTAAAATAGTTTATTATGCTCTTCGCATAGAATTTCAAATGAGAGGTTCTCCTCATTTACATGCATTAATATGGACATCAGACTGCCCTAAGTTAACTCATGATACCAAGAATGCCTATATAGACTATGTAGATCAGCATGTACAAGCCTACTTACCTGACAAAGATACTGATCCTGAATTATATGAATTAGTCAAGAAATATCAAACTCATAGTCACAGCAAGACATGCAGAAAATATAAAAACATTGCATGTAGATTTAACTTTGGGCAGTTCTTTACTGATAAAACAATAGTAGCAGAACCTCTACCAGAAGATACGGATGAAGAACTGAAAGCAGATACACTGAACAAACGTAAGGAAATTCTTTCATTGATAAAACAAAAAATAGATGAGGTTCTCAACCCAAGCAAATCAGAATATAACCCAGCTCTTACCCAGGAAGACATACTTAGACAAGCTGGTGTCACTAAAGAGGAATATGAAGCAGCTTTGTCAGTATCACCTGATTCAGACTATGATTTACATCTTAAAAGACCAATAGACAGTTGTTTTACTAATAACTATTTCATTGCTGGTATAAAGGGGTTTGCTGCTAATGTTGACTTACAACCTGTATTCAACCATTATAAATGTATCACATATGTTTGTTCATATTTCACAAACGATGAGACTGAATGTTCACAAGCTATAGTTAATGCTGCAAGAGAAGCAAAAGACACAAATCTAAATGTCAAAGATGGACTTAAGAAAATTGGAGCAGCTTTTCTTTCTTCCAGAGAAGTAAGCTCACAAGAGAGTATCTATCGTTGTATGCCAGAACTTTGGTTAAGAAAGATATTTCCTAAAACTGTTTTTGTAAGCACAGATTTGCCAGAAAAGAGATTAAGAGTAGCAAAGAGTCAACAAGAGCTTGATGAATTAGAGGATGATAGCACAGATATATATAAGTCCAATATCATTGAGCGTTATGGTATAAGACCAAATTACATTCCATCTGTAAATAACATGTGTCTTGCTGAATTTGCTGCATATTATTATAAAGACTACAAATCTGATATATCTGAAACAGCTGATGCTCAGCCTGAAATACTTAATGATAACATCATAGAACAGTCACATATAGATTCACATGATGAAACATCCTCTTTCCCTAACAAAATAAAATTACTAAATGGCACTGAAGTCATGAAATGCAGGAAGGTTAAAGCTTTCATAAGATACCATACTCCTAATAAGACAAAAGAACCTGAAAAATACTTCCATCATATTCTCATGTTATACTATCCATGGAGAGAAGAAAGTGAGCTTCTTGGTAATGAACAAACATACATGTCTAAATTCTGTGAATCAAATGTTCAAGCACTAGTAGAACAAAATAAGAATGTATTTGAACCAGATTCTGATGCAGTACTTGAAGCACTTGAGACATTGAGAAATAATGACATGAGCACACTTCACTCATATGATGCTATCAATGATCAAGAAAATGAGGACTTACAGTCACAACTACAAGACGACTCTAATGATGATCAATCATTCAGCAATTTGCCAGCAGAACATCTTGGTAATACAACAAATGATACTGCAACTGCTGGTGCAATATCAACATACATACAACCATCTGAAATTTCTGATGACGATCTTCGTCAGTCTGTCAGGTCACTAAACACTGAACAACGTCAAGCATATGATATTGCACTTACATGGTGTAGAAATAAGGTTAAAAACATGAACAGTGTAAAACCACAACATGTACCTGCTATACGTTTGTTCTTCTCAAGCCTATTAAGGACTGGGTCAAAATATGCAAATGACCCCCCGCGATGATCGAACACGCGTACATTCAAAATGGCGGATCATTCCATCATGGAGTAGCACGAGGAGTTGTTCTTTTCGATTTTTTTGATTTTTTGTGGACTTTGCGAATGATTTTATGGTACCGAAAGTTAACAGATAACAGATTCAAACATTTTGAGGTAAGTAGAATGATCATTTATTAAAAGTTGGTGATTTTTGAAGCATTTGTATGCGAAATGCCAAGCCGCCGTTAACACGTTGTTTCGTTGCAGATTTATTTTCACAATTTAACCTGAACTTGTAAATATTGCTCATTATATTCTAATTAAATATCGATTATTTGAGTGTTTAAGCAATTAGTGGTAAACAGTCACGCTTTTTTGCGAAGCGCAAACCGTTCTTCAAGCTTGTGGTTTTTTTTTTGCGCATGTTCATTTGCTTTACAGGAAATTCAACCTTATTTCAAGTTGTATTTTATCTGGCAGATAAAAAAGTACCCTCTGAGATGGAATTGCTCTTGTTGAAAAGTAAGTAAAGTCTTAGTCATGTCTTAGTTTTACACTGCATGTCTTATATTTACACTGTATCATTGCCTAAGCAGTGGCTTAGAATATTACATATCTCAAAATGAACCTTCAGTACATACATGTAGTAATTATTTGATATACTCATGAAACATTTTTCTATATGAACTACAACAATTTTGAGTTCTATGTTCTCATAGTTTTAAAAGAGATTTATATCTCATTTCATTGTATTTCTATTTGTTTACATCAGCATCAGTGTAATATATTTTTCACTGTCCAGTCATATATACTGTACATGTATCCAATTTCTACACTATTTACACTATTTTATGCACCTATTTCAAAAATCATTGTGAGTGGGAATTACAGATATTGATTTGAGAATGTCCTTTACATGACTGAAAATGTCTATGGCTAATGTTTTTTGAATGAATATCTGGAGAAGATATTGATCTTCAATTGATTGAAATTGTGCTGATATGAATGAAGTGACTGTTTATTTCGTGTCATTTTTCGAAGCCCACAGTACCTTTTGATTGTGAAAGCTACATCCGGAATTCCCTTATTTTCTCCACCAACATTTATTGAAATAGGTTTATCTACTCACATATCAATATTCAGTATTATTTACAAACTAGTTTTAAGATTTACAAACTATTAATCCCATCAATGATGATAAAGATCTACTTTTTAAGATTTCTCGACCATTACTATTAATAATTCTATTGTTTCTTTTGACTGAAAAGGGCTTTATGATTTATTATTTACAAACTATAGTCAAATGTTGTTGAAATGTTCAAGCTTCTCAATCCTATCAATCAATAATGATGCAGATCAAATATTTCCTAAGCATCATTAAGTGTTTTTTTTTTAATCTAGAAAATCTGTTTGTAATTTGTACAGTACATGTAGTGATATTATGATATGTTATGTTACAGCTTACTACCCTACAAATGGACAGTAATCTTCCATGATGCCAATAGCTTCATGGCAACCTTCTGTTTGTGAATGACATCTTTCAACTCTGGGATGTTGCTGTAATGGTTGGGATCAGGTAAGCTGCCAGTTTGATTGAATGTTTTCTTTTCCCATTCTTTTACTATATTCCTGGATGTTGTTATAACTTTGCTGATGACACAAATTTATTTGCTTCTGCAAATGACCTCAAATCTCTGGAACAGATGATGAATTCTGAACTAGCCAAAGTTAAAGAATGGTGCGACGTGAATAAGCTTTCAATCAACTTTTCTAAAACAAATTTTATGATAGTAAAATCAACTAGAAAAAAAGACTTCCCTGTGGATATTAAGTTCAACGATAGAGATGGTACTTCCCATTTATTGGAAAGAAAAACACATTTAAAATACCTAGGCATCATAATTGATGAAGCAATGTCTTGGAAGTACCATATCTCCTATATTTGTTCGCGAATATCACGCAATAATGGAATTATATCCAAATTAAGACATTTCCTATCTTTGGCTCAACTAAAACAAATTTACTATAACTTAATTTACCCCTACATATCTTATGCAATTATTGCATGGGGTAGTACTAGCGCAACAAACCTAAAAAAAATTCAAGTAAAGCAAAATCATATAATCCGTCTCATCTTCTTTGCTACTCTATATGGCAAAGATACAGCAAGTGCTAAACCTCTTTTAAACCTACTAGACATTCTTTCAGTAGAAAACATCTTCCACTTGCACGTCTTGAAATTCATGTATTCCTGGCATAATGGAAGCCTACCCAGTATCTTTAACAATATGTTTACTTATGCTAGTAATATTCATGGATATCACACAAGATATGCAAGCGGGCAAAACCTCCATAAGACTAAAGTAAGAACCAACACTGGCAAACAGACATTATCATTCACGGCAATTGACCTTTGGTCAAACATCCCCCTGCAACTCAAATCAGCCAGTAATTTGTCTTTTCCTAAACAATTAAAAATATTTCTTCTTTTCCAACAACATTCTGAGTTTAAAAATGTGTAATTTTCCATCTAATATTTCTAAACAATTTTTCTTGTATCTTTCTTGTATTTATCTAGTGACAAATTATTAACTATTTTATTTCTCTTTTCTTTAATATTATTCAATATTCATTCGATTTCTTTATAGTTAACCTCAATAATACTTATTAACTTTAAAACTGGGGGCTAACTAGAAAACTTAACAGTTTATTTAGCCCCCAGGCTCATTTTATTTTATGTACAAAAAACATACTGTAAAAAAGACTTTTTTATTATTATTATTGTACACTTATATAAAATGTAACTATAGCTTGTATTGAGCAAAATAAACATTCTATTCTATTCTATTCTATTCAACACGAGTGTCTGTATATTTGCCAGGGCACTTTCATACCTACTTCTGTAGTATCTGGATGTCTTGTTTTTGCAGTAGTTGTTTCGTTGTTTTTCGAGGTCTCTTATTTCTTGTGAATTTCCCAGGACAATTTGTAATGCTTTGGTTGTCTTGCTGTTACATTGTGGATTGGAAATTGGTTGCTGGTCAAATGTAATGCTTATAGTCCCATCTAAAAAAAAAATTAAATGAATTGCAAATATTGCACTATCGACAGAAATTATAGCTACCTATATGTAGGCACAGTGTTAGCCAGGAAAATATATGCTTCAGGACAGCAGTTGCATATAATTTTGTTTTGTTTACCTGAGAGCTGCTTGTGATCTCCTTCATTCTGACTTGAATGGTCAATGTTGTCTATAATACTGTTTGCTACAAGTATAAAAATAAGATTTTTTGAATTATTTAGAAGGAAAAATATGTATTAAATTAAAACAAAAATTAGTTTCTCCCTCTCCAGTTAGTTTAAGTTAGTAATTACCTGAAAGCTGTATATGATCTCCTTCATTCTGAGTTGAATGTTGACTGTTGTCTACTGTACTGTTTGCTATAAAAAGAAAATTTTTGAAAATATTTAGAAGAAAACTACAGTACATGTATTTGAAAGAAAATAATTTCCCCACTCTATGTTACAGCCTAATTCATTGTATCGCAACCAGCTGTTTTAAAACATTGTTTTGACCATTGTGTCTTTTCTGAGCCATCAATGAATTTCAAAGGGGGAGTTTGGTTTGAACTGACCAATGACAATATGTGTTAAGGAAAGCTCCGCCCTATGAAATTGATTGACGGTTCAGAAAAGACCAAAATGAAAACAAAGTTTTGAAACAGTGGGTCGCAATACAACAAATTTGGCTACAATTAGTCATTTTAAGTTAGTAATAACCTGAAAGCTGCATGTGATGTTCATCATTCTTACTGGAATGTTCAATGTCATCTACGGTACTGCTTGCTATAAAACAGAAGATTTTTTTAAATATTTAGAACGAAAAGTATACATTACTTGAAAGAAAATTATTTTTCTCCCTCTCTATGCTAAGTAGTTGATTTTAGTTAGTAATTACCTGAAAGCTGCATATGATCTTCTTCATTCTCACTCAAACGTTCACTGTTGTCTATGATACTGTTTGCTATAAAAAGATTTTTGAAAATATTAAGAAGGAAAAATATAGAATATTTGAAAGAAAATTATTTTTGACCATCTCTGTGATTTTTAATTATTGTGAATTATTAATTACCTGAAGGCTGATACAGTTCAAGTACTTCTGAATTATCTGTGTCTTCATCTTTCTCATGGGTTTCTGAATATAAAAAAGGACTATAGGATGAGAATTTCTTATCACAATGAATGAAAGCTTAATGTTGTTAGTAAAAAAGTACTAAGGTTATAGAGCTCTATATTTGTGTGCTTGCTTTAACATTTTCAAGGCTTAAAACTCAGTGTGTGTTGATTATCACTCTTACCATTTGAAGTATCATTTCTTTGGTAAACCATTTTACCATCTTCATCTCTTAGCTTTTGTACTGGAAGTATGTCAGGACTGGAATTTTTAAGATCATTCCATGTTTCACCTAGACTCTGTTGAATAGACTTGATTGTTGTTGATCTGAAGTGTTGTAGTTTGGGTCCACATGGTCTGTTGTTCTCCTCAGATGGACTATCAAAAAACTCTACAGAGCCATTGTCATGCCATTGCCACCATTTTCCTGGACCAGGTGTAAGATAATCTGGAATTCTTTGCAGATGTGCTTGCCAGAGTCTTGATCTCTTGTGCAGAATTTCCGCATTGATGATGGTGTTTGATGGCTTAGGAAGGTTTCTTGCTATTCTGGAAATTTCATTTTCTTGCTTGATGACTGCAGATACTTCATCTTTCACTGCATCTTCTGCTTGTACATGCAGAAATGTATTTGGGATTAGGTCTTCAGGATGTTTGCTCCATGTTTTCTTAGCAATATCTCCAATTCTATGGAAAAACCTCTCAAACAACTCTGCATTAATTGATTTGAGGCAAATGATCCTGTAGATAAGTGCAGAATGGTCGATTATCTGATGGTAGTAGATCCCTTGTAGCTTTCGAACTGTCATACTCTTGACAGGAAAAAGGATGGAGTTGACTGCAAGGGCATGGCGAAAAGACAGGTTGATTAACCTCAGCACTTGTCGTGGGCATCTCTCTTCATCATTTGAATAGAAAATTCCCATCATTTCTGCAAAGGTGGTAAGAAGCTCCAAAACTTCCTCAGGGACATTAGGTTGCTTGAATAACTGTAATGTGACTTGCAGCAAAGCCTTTCTGTAATCACTGCATTTCAGCTTGTCTTTACTGAGAGACAGGTTCTTTGTTTCGTTGAGTACAAGGAGAGCATTTACATCTTTTAAATGGTAGGGCAGCTCTTGCAGAAGGTGGGCGATGTGGTTCAGACAGCAGTGAAGGGGCTCAAAGAAAAGAACTTCATACTCCTTGAGGTTCAAGTCCTCCAATGACAGGTCAGTTCCAAATAGTAGTGCAGGCACTCTGGTTGTCCCTCCAAGGATTTCTGTTAATCGCTCCTCCAGTTCTGGTCGCAGTCCACTGTCATCCTGTCCTCTAGCATTGAGCTCACTTCTAAGAGCTTGTACTTTGAGGTTGTGGAAAGGATAAACTTTATTTCGAGATCCTTCTCTACCATCCAATACGAGCTTCATTTTTTCCTCTAAGGTCTTATAGTTGCGGTAAGCCATATAGTCATAGTCTCCTGCTTGCCTCATGTCTCCATCACAACCAACACACCCTCGATGTCCACCCTTTTTAAAATAAAAAAGGTAAACATGATATATTTATTGAAATTTTTAAAAAAGGGAAATATGACTTTTTTATAGTAGCAGTTATTAGTAGATATCATGTTTTTGGGACCATGCTTAAATCTGTTATTTTGTTTTATTATTTTTGCTAATCATAAGTATTCATCAGTATGTGCTCAAACTTGTTAAAAAATATTATAATGGCACATCTTTTCTTTTAAGGGTAGGGAAGTGGGGATGGGGTCAAAATTTTAATGATTATAAATAAATATTTTTATTGATCCTAGTCTTCTCATAAACACATAAATGAGCTATTACAGTATTATAGATGTTGCCATGTTATATACATATATAACTGTTAAAAAGTAGGTTGCCATGGCAACAAGTACACATTTTATTATTTAATGGTAATGTACCAAGTCAGAATCTGTCACACACAGAACGGCTATAAATAGTGAACTATTCAATGTACATAGAGATACCTTTTGTGTGCCATCCTCAAACTCAATGCTTGGGTTATCGCCATTCATAAATCTCATCTGGTCAATCACCGAGACTCCTTCTAGTTCTACGTGTTTAGATAGGTTATTCAAGCACTCTCTTCTTGTGGGCACAAACATCAGTTGGCTGTCTGCTGTATCCTTACTACAACCCATCATGTACAAGTGAGGCTGTTCAATAATTGACTGTACATCTACTTCACATCCATTTGTTTCTTTAAATTCTTTATTGGTCAAGTGAATTCCAGGGTCGTACAGTTCTCTAAGTAAAAATAGCATTATCCCATTGTTTGAGATATCAGAATGGTCGTGCCATATTAACCAGTGTCTTGTTCTTTGGACCTGTTGTAGTTGTTTATGTGGCTGTTGATCATTATTTACATTCTCATTTAAGCTAGTTAACTCTGTAATTGCATCTTGCTCTTTCATGTTGTGATAAAACTCATCAGGCTTGACCTTCAAAAATGGCTTGTTGTTTGTCAAGGTTTTTCGTCTAATGTCCTCAAATGGGTATTTTCTTGCTGTGAGTGTTGATGTTTTCTTTTCTATGTTCCCAGTTTTGGAGTTTACTACTAACTTTGTGCATTCTGTTTCAAGAACTGGCACTCCAAGGTCATATTCTCCAGAAATAATTTTCTCTTTTATGTCTTTCTTGATGTCTTGATTTTTTCGAGGGATGGGAATGGAGATTTCATTTCCAGCTTGTTTTAAAATTCTTCTTCTTATTCGTGTGCCTGAAAACAAAGAATGGTATAAAATATATAAGTATATAAAAATATTTCAATCCATCATTGGTTTGATTATTTATCAATAAATATATGACTGTGTTTGATTATTTATAATTATAATTTTTTTATTGTATATGACTGTCTTTGATTGTTAATCATTTGTCGTATTATTTATAATATATTCAGGACTGTGTTTTTGTATCATTTGTTTGCTTATTTATTGTTTATGAATGCTTTTGCTTGTTTACTTGATGATTAATTTGTTTATAATTAATTTTCAGTTACAAAAGAGTATTCCTTTCTCTATGAATATCTGGTAAGTAACCCATGATATGCATGTCTGTTTTATTATTTATCATTATACTACTATCATTTTGTATTGTGGACTGCAAAAAAGTTGGGGTTAGGGGGGGGGGGGAGGGGGTGGTGTTGTTTCAATGTATAAACATGGTTTGCAGTCACTGCATACTACCTTTTGATTTTGGCTCAAATCTGCATACATTCACACCCTTGGACTTGAGAACCTCTTTTAACAACTGTCCAGCATTAGGGGGAGAATTTTCAGACCCTTCATTTCTGATGTTGTATTCCCTGGCTTTCTGAGACCAGTTAATTTTGGTTGACTTTGGATCTTTTTCATCATATGGCAACCAGTGTGGCACATCCTCCATTAACTCTTGTAACTTCCCAGTAATTTTTGCTGGTATGTGTGATTTTGATGTTTTCCCCTTAGCTACTCTCTCTGCTGCTTTCTTTTTGGACTCAAAACCCTCAGTCATCCGTCTCTTGTTTCTTGAAGCAAAAGACACACGCTGAGCCAGATGGGATTTCACGTCTGTCTTAGACCAAATGTCTTCAATAGATGTTTTTGTGGCCCTTTTTAATTCTCGATTCTTCTTCTTTTTCTCTGCAGGAGATGGTTTTTTTGCAAGGCCAGACTCTGGAACTAACACCATGATATCAGACAGTGACTTGCCAAGATTTGTTTTGCATTCCTTGTCAAACTGGAAGTAGATGTTTTCTCCAATTTCTTTGAGCTCACATCGTTTGGGTTTCTTTAGGGGCACAGTACTAGTTGCTTCTTTAGCCTTACGCTTTATGTTTGTAAAGCTAAAGGGTGACGGTTTGCTCAACTTCTTATGGTGTTTAGAATAGGGAAAACTATCTGCTATTGATGAATGGAAAACTTTACAGCATCTACATTCTCTTAGACTGTGCATTTTTTTCCTGTCATGTGATGTCGATGACCATTTTTGGACAGAATAAAACTCTAGGTATTTTTGTTTTTTGTTTGCTCCAGACCAGTCTCGAATCATTTTGTCAATTGATGGTAGTTTCTTGAGGAATGTACCTGCAAAGTAAAGTATAATTTGACACTGTATTAAAAAAAGTATTTATTTAGTGTCTTGTTTTTGAATTGTATAGTTTCTAGCTTGTATTATTTTTTATATGCTCTTTTTTTTCATTTAAGTACAAATAAATAAAATTAACAATTGATAATTCTTGTGAGTTTAAAAATTATTGCAGTGTAGCTTTTTCATGAAGTAAATTAAATGTTAACTGTTGTCACCCATGTGAATACTGACAACATTATATTTAAGTTTTGTTTTATTTATTGCTGTCATTGTATTAGTGCTTGTGGATTGGGCAATTCATGATTTATCAGCAGCTTATTTACCTTTGTCAATATGAAAAGCTGGAAAGTCTTGAAAATGTTCACCATAGAGTCTGTATCTTTCGTTATTCAAACGGCTTTGGTACGACTTATTGCCTTCACCTTTTTCTTTGACTAATGTATTTGAAGCTAGCTTTTTTGAATGCCACACAAAGCACCTGGCAAACCCACAATTAAAAACAACAGACATCTTGTCTGAAGGACAAATTGCCCCTTTGACAATTGAAATTCCCGCTAAATTTTCGCGCATGTCATCAAGCTGAAACTGCTAACACCAATGTTGGTGTTAAAATGTCTTTATTGATTAAATTATACACATAATAATGTTTTTCTCGAAAGGCATAACTCTCAATATTGAAGTTTATCGAGAAAATACAGTTTTTAACTACCAATAAACACAAAAACTGCAGAAAATAAGAAGCATTGTTCTTTTTGGATGTATCACAAATACGGAAATTTGCTAAAAAAGACCATCGATGGGCTAAAAAAATAAAAAAAATATCGTTGTGCACTACTTTGCAATTTACTAGCTCGTTTGGCCGCCATTTTGTATTCTTAAAAATAAATAACCCTAGTCTCCCCTCCCCGATAACATTCTGTATAGGGATTTTATTTTTATATTTTTGACAACCGAAAGCTACTTACAGGGTATACAAGGGTGGAATTTTGCTCACTGCTCTTGGCGCGGGGTTTGATGGGATAGGCTTGCAAAAACAAAATGGCTACGAAAAGTATTAAGGATTTGTTGAAGATAAAAGACACTTGTCCGGCCGTGAATTTAAAGAATTAGATGAAGTTAAAGCAAATGTTTTATGGAGGACTATCACAGCAAAAGGGATGTAGTTGGAAAGAAAGGTTTTTTCCTCAATTCACGGAAATAACTGCAGAAACGTGGTGAGTAACTTTTGAAAACAAGGTTTAGGAGTAAAATGTAATACTTTATTGAAAACAAAACTGTATTTTCCATTTAGAGCACTAAAACTAGGATATTATGCTTGAAGAAAACTGTTATATTTTCTCTGTACTTTTCAAACTCGGAGCCGGAATGCATTTCGAAAAAAACAAATTTCTACGTCACGTGATAAATCACGTGACTAGCTTATACCAAAACTGACGAACTGAAATAATAACTAGTATATTGAAAAGTTTTTGTGTGAAGTTTCAGCGGTTTCTGTAGTACTTACGGTAAATTAAGCGAAAAAATGTCCAAAAAATCATTTTTTTATTTTGACCCAGTCCTTAATAGGCTTGAGTTAACTGGAGGTGGTGGCTCTGGAAAATCTCACGTAATAAAAACAATATATCATACTGCTACAAAAACATTTAGACATGGGCCAACTAATCCAGACAAACCAACAGTATTGTTAATGGCTCCAACAGGAGTAGCTGCCATCAATATTAGTGGTACTACAATAAATACAGCATTAGCAATACCAAAGGAATCAGGTGACAATTTACCACCAATGTCAGATCAAAAAAGAACACAATTAAGAATAGCACTCTCAGAATTGAAATTAATAATTATTAAAGTTGTTCCGCATAAGAGCCTTACACATGCAAATTAAGTTCACTTGGGCTTAGAGATGCAAATTAGGTAAATAATCAAAATATATAATTTCGATTGTCGCGTCTTTTGAAAATATCGACGTGTTTTAAATCATGTGAGAGCAATGAAAAAACGAGCTATCGATTAAAACGTTTTGTAAGTTGTTTCTTTAAGATTTAGTTAGTTTGGGATTTTTTGTAAAAAGTATTTTAGAACAAAAAAATCGACTTTTACTCCGAGGCTACTCGTTTTGATCCCTGATAAAGAAACAAACTAACAAAGACAGAGAGAGGGAGAAAGAGAGAAAGATCAACAAAAACAACAACAACAATAACTAACTAACAAAAAAAAGAAACATATCACTGATAAGCAGTTTAATTATCATTGCTAGCTTTTGTACTTACTATGAAGTTGGCATGGTCTGAATTGCGTGCGAACAAAAGAAAGTCAAACGACAAATTCTGCATTACACTTGAATTGATGTGAAACATAATAGTACCATCATGGACATTGCAAACTGAAACTGAGCTAAGTTCTGTATCTAAAAATCATCTAATTTGGACTCAAGTTTTGTTAGCACTCTTTCCATCAAACTTATGCTTGCACTTGCTTTCTCGCACATCTTAGTATGGTTCTCGTTGGCCTCCACAGCTATTTCTCTTGCTGTTTTCTGTTTCTTTGAACTCTTTGTTGACTCGTGTTCTAGGTCTGTTTGCTCTTCCTCTGTTTCAGAACCCTCAGAACTACTGCTATCTACGAATTGTGAAAACTTCTCACCAAATCGTTGTTCAGGGGTTCGTTTTTCAGCGTATTTCATTTGTCTTTTTGTAACCTCAGCAGCTGCAGTACTGCTCACAGGCGTATTGGATGAACCTTGACTTGAACTGTTGTTCAACTCTTTGCGTACAATTCTCTGTATTCTTCCAAGTGTGGTTGTTTTTGGCATATTTGTATAATAGTCTAATAAACGTGGATTCATGGGCTCTTTTTCAAGGAGCCCCTTGGGTTTGTTTAGGACTTCTGTCCATCCTTTTGCGCTACTATGAAGGTAAGCCTCCATGACTAAGGTTTTTCCTGTCTCACCAACTGTTATTTTGAGTCTTTTACCAGCCATATTCACTTCAGTTCAGTAATATAAGCTATGCTCGCAACAACAAACTCAGTGCAAAGAGAAACATTGCGAGTAAACCAACGCTTTTTATACTATGATTGTGGTGATAAATATCTCTCACTTGAAGTGAGAGGAAAAAAAATAGCATAGCAAAACATAATAGTATAATTGAAGCGAAAGAAAAGAAATCAAGAGTATTGTTTAAAAGAACCAAAATCTTTTGTTGGCAGTCGCGGTATACGTTTATCGCTACTTTTGGTTTGATAAAAAAAACTTAAACGCTGGGTTAATACTGTTCTTATCGCATCAGCATCAGCACAAAGTCGATAAAAATGAATCGCCGTGATCAAATCTATGTATTAACCGTGGTGCTGACTTGCTGTTTACAATTGTTGAGCTTACTGAGTCTTCTCGCTCCGCCTGGCATGAATGTTCAGCTATCACTAAGGGATCGTCTATTCTATCATTTTCATGGTGAAGAGTTCTATGGAAGGGATGTCTTTTCTCTTATTTCACAACAGCGCTATTTATTCTGGCTTAACACCAGAGAAACACCAGAATCGTTTCTAGAAATCATTCGTCAAGCCGCTCCACGTTTTTTTGTAATAACAAGGCGTGGAAATGTTAGGCAACGACTTGGACGATTCAAACTTAGCATTGTAAATAGAGTGTTACTAGTTTTTATGTGGCTACGAACGTACCCACACGTACACACCCTCTCATTGCTATTTGATGTTAGTCCTCAGACCATCAGTGCATTACTATACCAAGGTATTAGTGTTCTCTGGCACCATTTTCGATCATGTGTTACATGGCCAACCAACCAAGAGTGGAATGACATGCGTAACACTTGGGTGAGGTTTCCCAATGCCGTTGGATGTATAGATGTCACACCCCATGAAATACGAAAGCCCTCTACTGAACCACAACGGTTTTACAGTTTTACAGTGGCCACCGACATTATCACCTGCTCAATACTCAAATGATCTGTGACAATCATGGAAGAATTCGATTTTTACAGGCTGGGTTTTTAGGTAGTACTCATGACTCTCTGAGCTTTCGTCTAATGGAACCTGTTGGGCCTGGACAAACCCTCGATCTTCCGCAAGGAGTGGTGCTTTTGGCCGACCAAGGATATCCAAATAACCCACCTTTATTAACACCATTTAGGCCAGCACAACGTCGTAGAATGAATAATCAACACAGAAGAAGGGCTAGAAGATTTAATCAAGAACTCTCTAGACGAAGGATCAAAATCGAACATATCTTTATAAACCTAAAGGATTTTAATTGCATGCATATCTGGAATTTGGCGACACCCTAGATGGCTTTTACCATGCGTTGTAGAGTTGTGCACATTTCTTACTGAACGGCGATTACAATTATTTGAAGACGTTTAGCAACGTCATGGTTTAGCAAGACCATACTTGTGTAAAAATAAGTTGAGGGATATGTTAAGTTGAAATTTTGTTTTTGTTTGTTGTTTGTTTTTGTTTTGTTGTTGTTGTTGTTTTTTTGCTAATCGTTAAAGGACATTTTTCGAGCTCTTTGTTTCCATCTGTTTTTCATTGCTTTCACTTGTGCATTGTACTATGATTTAAAACACGTCGATATTTTCAAAAGACGCGACAATCGAAATTATATATTTTGATTATTTACCTAATTTGCATCTCTAAGCCCAAGTGAACTTAATTTGCATGTGTAAGGCTCTTATGCGGAACAACTTTATTGATGAAATATCTATGGTATCAAACACTACTTCAAAGGCTAAAAGACATTTTTGCCACATCAAATGATCAACTTTTTGCATCACTTAGTATTTTAGCTGTAGGTGACCTGTATCAGTTAGGGCCAATTCGCAGAAAACCTGTATTTGAGGACTATAAAAATAATGTGTTTAACTTATGTCATCCTTGGTCTGTATTTAAAATGATAGAGTTAACTCAGATTATGAGGCAAAAAGATGATCAACCATTTACAGAATTATTGAATAGATTTAGAACAGCTTCTCAAACTGAAGATGATATCAAAACCATACAATCTAGAGCTTTGCATCCTAATGATCAAAGCAATTACCCATCTGAAGCATTGCACACTTTTGCAGAAAATGCACCTGTAGACCAACATAATAATGCACATCTTGATCAACTTACAACACCATTGTACAGATTAAAAGCTGTTGATCAATATCCACAAAATGTAACAAAACAAGACATTGACAGAGTACTAGCAAGAGGGAGATCTGAAACTGGTGGTCTTGACTCAGAAATATTGATTAAAGTAAATGCAAGAGTAATGATAACCACAAATATAGATATATCTGATAGACTGATCAATGGTCAAATGGGTACAGTGGCAAAAATAGCAATTGCTCATAATACAAACAGACCTTCTATCATTTACATTAAGTTTGATGACCCTCAAGCTGGCACCAATGCTATACAAAAATGTGCAGATCCATATGCTAGAGAAAATAATAATGTACCGATACAACCTGTACTAGCTAGAATTAAAGTCAGGCCAGGAAAACCATCTTCTCCAGAATTACAAAGATTGCAGTTTCCTATTACACTAGCATGGGCATGTACAGTACACAAGGTACAGGGATTGACACTTAGTGAAATTGTTGTTAGCTTTGACTTGAACAGACAAAAGTATTTCAACTGTGGACAAATTTATGTAGCATTAAGCAGAGCAACATCTTTACAAGGCTTGCATGTTATTGGCCAAATAGAAAATAAACATGTCAGAGCCAATCCTAAAGTACAGTTAGAATATGAAAGATTGCGGCAGCAGAATACTACTTACACAGATTCATCTACAGGTCCTGACACTCTTACTATCACAGTATTGAATATACGATCCTTAAGAAAACACTGTATTGATATCCAACATGATGCAACACTCACAAAATCTGATATTTTAGCTCTGACAGAAACTCAACTTTTACCTTATCATGTAGACAATACTATTAGAGACACTTTACATCCTTATGAACTACATAGACAAGATCACCCAAATGACAAGTATTTAAGTTTGCCTGTATGCAATAAAGCTAACAACAATATCTTGAACAAACAATATTTTCAAGATATCAATGGTTTGATGTTTGAAGTATTACAAAAAAGCACCAACAAAACAATTACATTTCTACTAATTTATAGAAAAAATAACTCCAACATCCAGCAATATTTTCAAAATATCTCACATGTTCTCCAAATGAATACAATTCAGATTATACTAGGTGATTTCAACATTTATTATATCCATTTTGAAATCACTCACAAATGGAGCAATGTGATTGGTTGTAAACAGTGCGATTTAATCACGAATCGCATCCTGTAGGTTCATAAATCGCATTCTTAAACAACCAATCAAACTAAAGCATGAGTTCTAAATTGACCAATCACATCAAAACACAAAACCTAACCACCCAATAGTATCACTGGAAAAAAAAATGCTGACATCATCATCACTACAAAAAAATCAGTGTTTTTTGTGATTTTGTTATTGAGGTGAAAATGTTTTGTCCATTGTTTTGTTATTTTACCTCTATAATGGATGAATTCAGCTTCTTTGACTTTTTAACTGATGATGATGATGAAAGCATATTTCTCCTCGATTTCCCTTCGTTTGAAGTGAGTTCACAAGTTCCGCAAGTTCCTGAGTCCACTGTCTCCAGCGTCGTACAAGTAGCCGACAAAGTAGCCGACAATGTAGCCAACAAAACAGCAACAACTACTCAATTTGTAGACGAATCCAGATTTCCATTAATGTCAAGAGATGAAATAGAAGCACTTAAGTCATCAGCTGCAGACAAAGATACCTCACGCTCGACAAAACAATGGATGAACGTTTTCAATAACTGCTGATTGTCCCGCCATCTTTGCAGCGTAAACATTGTAACCATGAAACCGGAAGAGCTTGACAAATTACTCACACAATCTTATGCCGAGGTGAAACTCCAGAATGGTGATGATAACGAGCCAGATTCCCTCAGAATAATGCAATCGAATGCAAATAATGGAATCGAAAAGTACCCCAAAGAAAATGGCTATAAATACAGCATCACTCGCTCGCGAGAGTTTCTAAACTCACAGAAAGTTCTGGACGCAAAGGCAGTGCAACTATGAGAACAAGGCAAAAGACCAAATAAGTCTCATCCACTGGAGCCATTACACGAGTCTGCACTATGGGAGAAAGGTCAGCTTGGAGACTTTAATGGAAGAGCTCTAACTAATGTCAACTTTAAAAAATCTGGCCGAGCACTAGCACCCTTGCTGCTAAGTTGAAAAAAGCAGGACAGCTGCCAATCGTCATATGCGAAATTACTGGCCATGCTCGTGAAAGTTCACTTGATGATTACGACCACATCGATGAGAATCAAGAAAAAATATTTCTCATATCATCAGAGGGTTTGAGTCAAACAAACAAACCGAAAAAAACGTCCGAAAAACAAACGAGCCAAATATGTTCTATCCAGCGACCTCCTCTAGCTGCACTTCCTGTTTGTAATCAACAACACAACACAAAATTTATCCAATAATTTATCCACAGTCGTCCAATGTCCTGCCACATGTACAGTCCAACTTGAGCCATTATCAGCCATCATTTGGATTTCCACAACTAGCTGGCCCTTCATCAAACTGCACTTACACGAACTGTAATTTCTACAACTACTCGAACCAGGATGTACCAGATAATAGTGCCAAACCAACTAAAAGACGAAGAGCTTTCATTCTCGAGTCAGATGAAGAAGATTGAACTATTTTTCAATGACTTTTCAATGCATTAAGAACTATAAACTCTGTAAACTTCCTGATCACTTTGCAAATTTGTGCTCGATAGAGTATTCTGGTCTGTCAGGTGTCACATGACATGTACATTTCATTGTTATTTATGATTGACAAGTTGTAGAAACATTTCCGTTTCCGCTAGAAAAAACATCATTTGTTTTCTAAATAAAATTCAATTTACTCATTTCATTGCTTTTTAGTTTTTATTGTTTCAATATTTTTTTAATTCACTTTTACTCCTTTTTGGTTGAATACCGTGATTTCAAAATGAATATAATAAAGTGGTAATTGAACTTCGTGTCGTACAATTTTGGTCTGAAATCGAACTTGCGAAAACAAATCGCACTCCCGCTACGCGATTTAGTTTTTCGCTCGTTCGATTTCAGACCTAATAATATGACCATCAAAAATCCTCGATTCTGATTGGTTGGCTACTTTGTGCTTTATCTGAAAGCACTGTGCAAAAAGTTGAAATCACCGTGCAAAAAAGTTGAAATCACAGTGCAAAAAGTTGAAATCACTGTGCAAAAACGTGAAATCACCTGCTCTGATTGGCTAAAAAGCTTTGCGCTGACGCAAGAACTTTTGCTACAGCTCGGACGGTTTTGGAGAAAGTAAAATAATGGCGGCTAAATATTTTACCATTTTTATTTTTAGGCATCAATAAAATTATAAAATAACACAATTTGAAATCAAATATTCCAAAAATGAATAGAAAGCTAACAATCTGATGTGCATTAATACATTTGGGTTGAGGAATAATCTGTTTTTACTCAAAAATCAATGTTGTCCTGTTCGTTGAGACGGGCTCACATTGACTGACCTTTTGGTTGATAAATCCGTATGCAAAGTGAAGTACAAAATATCCTAGGTAAGATTAGACATCAAAATAACACCAGAGACTTTCACCTAGTTGTGATAATCCCAGACTGGTAATTCAGCAATTCAAGTTCTTTCGGGAACTATTACAACTGCAAACCGACTTGTAATCTCGTTTCGCCGATTCGACTTTGTTCTTGTTTACTACCAGATTTAAAGTGTAGACTGTAGATTTTGTTTCGATGCACATTTCCACTATACAAGGACACAGCATTGATCATCTGGAGACTAGAAGAATCTGTCAAATAGAATAAAAAAGGTAGTTTGAGTGAAAAATGAAAACTAAAAAGGGTTTTACAAATAATCTCTTTTGCTAAAAAGACTCTGATGTTTTGGTCAGTTTTCACTACGATCACCGAGTTTTTGATGAAACAAATTTAAAACTGATAAAATATTAACAAATTATAATACATACCTGTAGGGAAAGATGCAAAATTTCCTTTATTTCTGCCAGTAAAAATGCATGGTATTTTCATCGTTGCTTTTTCATCGATGGCGTACGTGTTGAATAAAAGTTTTGTAAACTTACCACTTTTCTTGAAACATGTTGTGAGAATTTAGATTTTTTGTATTTTCAAAAATGTATAAACCAAAATATGTATTCATTTTCCATCATATCACTGTTTCAACTGTTCCAACCGTTCATTGATCACGGACAGATAGAAAATTAAAAATTGTGTACGTTGTTTCATGATTTTTTGATCGTCAAAATGTTTACATTTGCTTCGCGCGTAAGAGGAATTCGTTTTTTGATCAAAAGTTTTTTGATGGTCATATTATTAAAAAGAAATCAAATGGTTTCTCGTGCAATTTGAAAAAATCATCACTCGTGAAGCTTAAAAATTAAGAAAAATTGCACTCGCCTAGGAAGGCTCGTGCAATTTTACATCTTAATTTTGAAGCTTCACTCGTGATGATTTTTTCCAAATTGCACTCGAAACCATTCGATTTCCTATACAAATTGCACTCCACTCAGTTCAATTACCATTATTAATTCCCTCATTGATAACTCACTACAACAGCTAATGAATTCTTTTGAATATATTCAAATTGTCAACGAGCCTACATTTGTATCAAGTGGAAGTCTACTAGATCAAGTGTTTGTTAAAAAATCTCTTGAATATAAAACAAGAAATGATGTGATAAGTGTATATTATTCTGATCACGAATGTGTTAAAACTATTATTAATCTGTGAATTATATACATGATACAATATACTGTTAACTTGATCTTCTTTTCTTAATAGTAGCTCAAAGTAAGCTTATATAATCACTTGTCTATGCAAGTGGATCCATTTGTCGATAACATGTCCTTTGTTAATAATTGCAATATACATGATGATTCTGACTTTCCGAGCACAGAGGTTTAAAAAACCTCTGTTGTTCCACAACTTCCCGGATTGGACAGCGCAGTCCACATACAGGTATGTACAGCGCTCTTTAACCTGATAATATTAATTGTAGCTACAACAACACTGTTCTTTAATGGACCATTCCATTTTATATGCACTCCCCCCTATTGAGGGTCTTGGAAATTCCAATAAGGAGGGGGGAGTAACAATTCAAAATTCAATGGGGTGGGGGGCTTTCAAAACCTATAGGGGGGATAGGGCTTCGATACCGTCAATACACATGGGGGCACCCTTAGCTTCTGAACTTATCCATTAGAGTCTACTTTGAATAATTATCCATAGGAAAGGAGTAGGGGGTTTGAGACCTTCAATGTACACAATACACATGGGGCACCCTTCTCAACTCTCAATATCTATTAGGATCTACTTTGAATAATCCATAGCAGGAAGGATAGGGGGCAGTGCCATATTCATTGTGCATCCAAATATCTACTAAATCCAAGGGGGCATTAAATTTTTTTCTGGAAAAAACCTGTGAGGAGGCCATGTTATATAAAAAAATCCATTGGTAAAAACTAAACTCAATGAAAAATCCAGGGGGGGGGGGGGGGTGACAATTTTCTTTATGAAAATCCATTGGTATATTTAAAAGTAAATTGAAAATCCAGAGGGGATACCAGTTTTTTTTAAATCCACGAGGAAATATTGAGAAAAAAGGAAAATTCAGGGGTTGATAAAATATATATATAATTTCCCTGGGGTGTTGGAATTGATACCCTCAATAGGGGAGAGTGCATATTAAATGCAATGGCCCAATATAACTAGGGTTACCTTCAAATCCATGCAATCACAACACCGAATCATACTTCCTGCGTTCAAATAAACATGATGATAACAAAGCTTTTGATTGGTTAAATATAAACTTCAAATCCGACCAATGAGAATCTTGACATCATATATAGCGTAACAGCCGCTACGTTTGATCACGATTCTTACAAACTGCCGAACTCCTTTTGATGTCCGCCATTTTGTTTTAATAATGTTTGCCGCTGACTAAACATATTAATATTCGCGCCTTTGGCCACCCTCCTTTGGCGTTCGCTCGGGAAAGCCGTTCACCCTTCGGACTCTATTATGTTTAGTCAGTGAAAAACATTAAAACAAGAATGGCGCACAAAAAAACGGATTCTGCTAGCTAGCCGATTCCCGGAGGAAAGATTGAAAAGTACTAAAATATAGTGGTTTCTTCTATTCACAGGCACAGCTAAAACTCTTGGAATATCAAAAACTGTAAAAGAATACGGCATAGAGTACATTGCACTAAGCTGGACATGGAAAGTCTTCATAATCAACAAACGCGAACATAAATGTTTGGTCACAAATAACTGACTCCGTCTGTGCTACATTGTACAAGGAAACTGATAACATATTTGGAACAACTTTGGTTTAGTAGTGGACTCAGCAATACTGAGAAGACATTTTTCGGCTATAAAGCTCTACTTCACAAGAAACAGATGACTGACAAAGTTATGGGCATTAAATACATCAAATACATGATGGACAAAAATAATAATTTCCTTTATTACCACAGACTATTTAATATGGAAAAGCCTGATAACTGTGTCACAGTAACAAACTGTCCAAAACGCAAATTCAAAAACATGTGTCTAATATTAAGCAAAAAGTTGAAATATGCCGAAGTAAAAAATATCAGTGCAGCAGCATCTATAAGTGAACACGGACGAATAATAATATTCAAACTGATGATGTGCATACGAAAATCAGTAATGAATTCATGCATTTACTTATTTGCTACTCTTTTTTCAATGTAAAATTCAGAAAATGACTGAGCAATGCTAATTAAAAATCAGTTTGTTAATATCAACGTTTACTTTAATCAGTAATTTCAAATATATATCTCACAGAACATTATTGAAAAATGTTATTATTTTTTAATATAAATTGTTACAATTAAATTTTGTAAACAAAATTCATTTATATATGATCATAACACAGCAGTTTTCTTTCTTTCCCTATTTCAATGACATCTTTCATTAGAGTTGAAAGTATTTCGTTTCCAAATCGTTCACTCTTGATATGATTATTTGCTATATGTAAACTGTAACAATAATAATATACACTGAGCATAAAGCTTTTGTCAACACAAAACAGTTTGGTTTCTTAGTTTGTCTCTGAACTAGTTTGACTGTCAATGGTAATGTTTATTTCATCTTAGCTGTAACTACAATGCCGGTACTGTCTTCATATTCAATTTCCACACTTTCGAGGAAGATGACATGTTCTTCTAATTCCTCTTGCTTCATTTGAATGACATCTTTTTCAAGTAGAGTCGAAAGTACTTCATCTCCAAATCGTACACACAATGGCTCATGATGTTTGTCAACAATTGTCTCAAGTTTTAAGGTGATACCATACTTAGCTTTATCCTTTTTCAGGGTACCAAAACGATCGCATTTAACAATCTTAGATGTAGAAGTTTGTTAAATCTTTCTGTGGCACTTGTAACACTTAAGGCACTTTTCGAAGTGTTGAATTGATTCAGTCTCTTTTATGGTGGCAACTTTCGTTTTCTCGGAAACTTCCTCGTCCATGACAAGATTTTGGAGTTCTTCCACATCTGTTAACAGCTGAACAGTAGTTTCGGGCAGCGTTGATAGTTTCTTTCTATTATCCCAAACACGGACAACGAGAGGATTAATGCAGTACACTGAGTTAAGTTGGAACTTCACAATGTTATTCTCCCAAATGTCAAAGGGAATTGTTCCTGTGGTATCAGATAATAACGCTTCACATAAACGCAATCCCTTCTTCCCAACGACTGCCACGTCTTTAAGTTGGGTTACTTTAGCTTTTACTGCGACCTTGTGCCATTCTTTATGATTGTTGAGTATGTGTATTATCGAAGCGTGCTGTGCTGTTGCATGGTTCACTTCAACAAACTGGAAATCATACTCCGACTGGCTTGGCGTTGTTATGCAAGTCATGTCATTAACAATGATTTTCTGGTCATCAGTGTAAGTAATGTCCACCAACTTGACTGGAGTTCTCGTCTCGCTCCTTTCTGCGAATAACTGACGTTTCTGCGGAGAGTAGAGAAGCGCTTCTTTAGTTTCATTGCTGGACGTTTGAAGAGTTAGAGTAGCATAGTTCATAGTATTGTTTCTATTTCTTTTCAGAGGTGATAAATTGTGCACATAACCGATTACACTTTCTTTATGTGGTCTTTTACCAGCCATAGTTGGTCGTCACCTACAAGATCGTTTGTCAATTCGTAGACCCAAAATGCACACAGTATATGGTGAAACTCTATTTTATACTGTGACCTTCACATGTTTGTCACCTTTTAGGATCAAGATGGTTATTGGTCATATTATAGAACGTACCCCTGAGGAAATAGGGAAAATCATTCATCCTTGACAGTTTGTGATTGGTGGGATTAAAAGTTGAAGCTTAACCAATCAGAAGATTAGTAGTATTTTTTTGGTGATCCGAGGCAAATGTTGTGTTTCTTTACAAAAGTTTTTGCTTATTATTTTATTGTAAAAATAATTATTTCGTTTAATCTATAAATAGAAACAAATGTCAACATAAATATATATGCAGAAGTGTTTGTTATTTGTGCCACAATGTAAATTATTGGTTAAAATATCAAAAATGTATGTTGCACTAACCTGTTTGTCGATCATCGTACTTCATGCCGCAGCGAAAGAGGTCGGAGTGGGGAAAAGGACGACCCGGAGGGGTAGGGGAAAGACTCCCTATGTTGACATGAAAAGGATGATTGTCGTTTTTTATAGGACGAAGAAATCGTACAATGTGGTATTTTTTAGGGATGTAGAGAAAACTCCGATAAAAATTTTCGTGAAATGTCGAAAATTGATATTTCTAAGGGATAGTTTTACTTGAAAATTAGGTATTTTCATAGTTCATTCGATTAACTGGATTAACTATGGTATTTTGGTCAAACCTTTTTGCAAGCTTGAAAGTATTTCTGATCATAAGGTCAAAATGTTTGACGTTCTAGGTATTTTTAGGATATATTTTACAATCTTCCGACGGTCACCGTTAACGTTTTGAATTTTTTCGATTTTCAGATGTGATCTATCACTGGGGTTAACTTATTTCTTCTCAATGATTTCATTGTCTGGCTTTTTACAAGGATTTGCACAGCTCTAAGTGAAGATTACACGCAGGCTGCGGCACATAAAAAGAGAAGCCCGAGTTCACGCAGTTATGCGTCTAGTTTACTTAAAAACTCGGCGGCGACAAAACTTTCATAAAAATAAAAACAAAACAAATATTTGCTGCATTTGCAGCAATTCAAAAGAGGTGAACAGAAAAACTTTTCACACAAGATTTTTGTCAACAAAGTAGGACTGCCAGTTCAGGAAGTGGATGGAAATGCAAATTTAGCACAATGTGTGAACTGTATTGTGTAAACTTTTGAGAGGCAGTGAAAATGTTTTTTGCTACTTTTAAAATTCTAAAAACACGAACAAGCTTATTGTAGTCAGAACTGAGGACGAAAAGATCAGTGGAAAAGTGACAGTACAGGACAAGAAACGTGGCGCCGGTATGTTTACAGTTTTTGACGATCTTTAATGAATTTCTTTTTTACCATCCACATGAAAGCAGTTTGCAATAATTATATTTACTTCTTTTTGTAAGATATTTCTCCATCGTTGAGATCTTTATGTGTGTTTTTTAATTTGATTCTTGTAATTCTTTGATTTGTTATTGAAGTGCAATAAAACGCTTGTATGAAAGTTCATACTCACTATTTTTTTATGAGTTACGCAGTATTCACATTTGATAATTAAAAATGCACAGATTACCATAAGTAATTCATTGTACGTTTCACCAGAAAAGTGAATTTTTTGTCGATTTTTATAACATTTTTTAAAACGTGAAAGAGAGTAAAGCGAAAAGAGCGCGGGGATTTGTTTACAACTCAAAGAAGCCATATTAGTGCTTTTCTAACTTCTCATTGGACAATCAATTTTAATTGACAAGTACTGTTTTTACCATGCATAACAACATAAAAGGAAGCCAAAAAGTACGGTCTGATATTTTCGCATTTTTTGTGCATATTTCTTGCGTATAATAAAATGTTGAATATTTCAATTGATTATATGACTATTTGATCATGACAAGAAAATAACATAGCGGGGGAAAAAAAAGAGATAAAATTATCCCTCACTTATCCCCTTTTTTTTTGCTGTATTATTTTTTTTCATGATTATTTAAATGTATTTATTCATTGATTAATTCATTTATTTGTTTGCTTTTTTATATGTAGTCATTTTTGATTGATTGATTGATTGATCAACAATTTGATAGGTGGTAGTGAATGAGCAAATGAATGAATAATTTATTTCATTAAATCGGAGCTCCGCTATTAGGTTTACCTAATTTTTATATTACAAATATTTATATTACAAATACATCAGTAATACTTACATATATAAATCGAGCATCAAAATGGAATGTTAATTACAATAGAGAGTAAGCCTGTCGTAGTTTGACTATTACTTGCGGTCCTCATTTTTTCATTTACAAAAAAACTTTGAGCATTCTTATGTTATTGTCATTTATAGTTTTTCTTCTATTTCTTCCACGCCACCATCTTTTTTAAAATCCTTTTTTGGGTTGTTTTACAACAACAACAACAATGACTTTATTTGCACCTTGGATGTACATGATAATAATATATACTTGTTAAATACAATTCCCTGGTGATAGGTGCGAGCTTAAATAGAATAACCATATAGGCTAACTAAACTATTCAGCTCTTAAATAATTAAATTTACATAAGTTAGCGGTGAACAAAAAGTCAATAAGTTTTACATGTTGGCCGTTGGCTCTAGATGAGTTCATTCGCCCTTTGACAGGTTTTGTTCTTAGTCCTGCTGGGTGACATGCCACCCTCCTCACTTGCATATGCAAGTGGGGGAGCTGGTTTAGTCGCCGACAACCCGACCATGAGGCAGGTAGTACTGGGTTACAATGTTACCAGTAGCAGAGTTTTTAACTCTGACCTGACATCATGACCATCACAATGACCTATTCTATTTCGGAATCACTGGAGTCATCAGAAGATCTACGCTCATTGATTGGATTGCAACACCCATCTCCAGCCATGCAGTATCATGCCTCTGTACATGGAAGATCTTTAACTCGACATTAGCAATTTCTCTTGCATTCAGAAGATTTGCACTTACACGTTGTTAATTCTGCAATGCTTGATGGTTGCCATCAATCTTCCAGCCATTACGATCCCGAGAGGGCAAGTTTTGCGTTTGAACTAGAGCTTTGTTCCAAACAAAAGCTTGATAGTTAGCTCTGTCAATGTGATTTGAAAGGCTCTCTGAAGTTGGTGGTAGGTCTTCACTTTTTAGGCTTTTTTGACAGAACAGGAAATATCTGGCCTCGTCAGCATTGGTAAAACTCTTGGATGGAATATACACGGAACAAACACACAACTTTCTTACATGCTCAGGTACAGGTACATTCTGCCCCAATGCACAGAGATCTTGCTGGAATTCTTGGACAGACATCTTTGACAGCATTTTCCATGCTTTCTTTTTACTAATACCACAAAAGGAACTTGGGAATCACAACCAGTCAAGGTGTGGAAAGCTATTAAACTTTTTGAGAGTGTTATGCCCAGTGACGACTGAAGGTATGAAGCGTTGTTTATCTCTTGTGCCCATTTTCAACCACAACTCTTGGCACTGCAGGTCTTGGAAATGTGCTTTTGAGAGGACTGCAACATCTGTATCAGGCAACTGTATCACGATACGAGGATGTGTAGGAGCTGCGTGTTTGGCGTGTAGTAGTAGGCGTGTATCTGCCTCTTCATGATCTGAATGCAATGACAGTTCTACATCTCCTGAGCCAGTGGTTGAAAGAAATACTAACGACCTGTCAAGAAATCCTTCAGCAAGAACCAACGTTTGAAACTGTGTTAGCTTGCTAGGTATATCTTTCTTGAGTGACTCGCTTATAAATGCTGCAAGATTAACCTTGTTGGTTGTGTTTGAGATGAACTTGTCCCATTGCTTTGGTACAGGAGTAGCAGGACTATTTATTTGGACTTCAAGTGCATTTGACTGCCCTCGTCTATCACGCTTACCAGACTTGATGCTAAGAGGTCGATAGTCGTCAAAAACTTAATCCACACGGCTGCAATTACTCTGTCTAAACATGGATGTCACGATGTCTTGGTATATTATTGACATGTCACCCAACGTCTTGCAGGATGCAGAGCATATCGTTTGAATTAGAGCCATGGCATCAACAAGATATACGGTTGGAGATTGGGATTCTGGTAGCCTTGCTGTACTTGTGCTTTTCTCTTCAAGGATTGTCAGGAGAGAACTCTTGGCTGTTTTTCTAAGGCTTACATCTGGATGTGCTAAAGATAGTGGGACACTGCTCAGCTCATAGCAGAGGACTTCTTTGATGTTGATTTCTCTGGTTTTAGCAGCTATCAGAAGGCGACCAAATAATTCGCGGTCTGCGTTGATAGTGACTAGCTTTTCTTTCTGAGTGGAAGTAGAAACAGCGGACTTCTTTGACAAGGAGCGAAAAGATGAAATATTTAATTTGGGAATGGGTTCCCAAAATCCAACGTTGTTACTTTGAACTCTAGAGGTGACGAAGACATTCATGTTCTCTCTCCCCACGTTTTCAGCGCCAAGAAGCCTGGTGGAATCTGCCTCTGGTAATACCACACCGGTTGCTAAATTGGTCAATGATAGAGGTGTGTCGTCGTTTACCTGGTCTGGGATGGTAAATGGGTTGGTGACCATTTCGCTTTCAAAGACAGAAACTATCTTTTGGATGTCTGCTTCATTTCTGGCCACTCTTGTTTCCGTTGCTTCTTTGTGCGTACCGACACGGTCACAATTATCAGCTCCACACATTCTTTTGAGTGCTTGTGTTATTGCTGCTCTTTCATGGCTGGTTATAAACCATCGATCAACAGCTTCATCTTTGGTACTAAATCCAACTATGCCACCTTTCGACTTAGAGTCAAGATTGACAGCTTTAAACACTGTCTAATCTGCATACATGTAAAGCCAAGAAACCTCTATATTTACATTCTCTCATAAACTGGAAGCTGTTTTGTCTAGTATGCACTTTCCTATCAAAAATTACAAGAAAAAATCACATAATTTGTTCTTGATATAAGATCAAAGTTAACTTCTTTACCTTTTTTATTTTTAACTTTTTGACTTGCAAACTTGACTGAAAAGCTGAAGTACTATATTGGTTCTTATGCAAAGCTTAAAATATTAAAGCAGTGAATTCATTTCCCATTAGGAAAAATGCAATTAGATAACAAGTTTTACATTTGTCTTATCAATGGTAGTCCTGTTCTGAAAAAGGGACACAGTTACTTTTATCAAATACAAGGACAAATGTATGTTTGCAACCTACCATGGGTAGATTTTGTTGTATGGCTTGCAGATGACACAGTTGCTGTACAAAGAGTCCACGTTGACAGTGAATGGTGGTATAAAGAAGCAATGCTAGCTCTGATCTTTTTTTAGAAGAGAGCATTTCTACCCGAGGTTTTCACACGTCGAGTGCGAAACAAGTCAGCGAAGCTGCGTTAGACTACAATGTTTTTATTCTGGCTTATACCATTCTAGTTGTGAATGTTCTTATCATATAGTTTTTGACTGTTGTAGTTTCATTTTTAAAGGATACTAAGCCATGCTTAACTTAATTGTTGCCTAATATTGTAATAAGTGTTCATCATTTCACACTACAGTAATAGAATATTCCTGTTTTACTGCCCATTTAAGTATAATAACAAATGAAGATCAAAATTAAAGATACTCTTTTTAGTTTCACTTTAGTATGATAATACAATATTAATTGAAAAATCATTGTACAATTTGTTATGGACTTCTAGTCAGCTCTGATGATAACAGGGATCGATATTGGGTTTTATAAAGTGGATGGGTGAAGTTTAACAATGTTTGGAAATACAAAGGATTTTTTCCCTTCTTTTATTGTCCTAAAATGTTCACTTTTACTCTAAAATTAAAGTAGGTGGAAATGAACCTTCAGCCCCCTCTCCCTATATCTACCCCTGGATAATGAAGATTTGAATTTTGTTTAGTTATACATGTTTTACCTTTTAAAGGAATCTCTATATTTGTGGTGAAGGTGCTACCAGAAAATCTGACAACAAACAGAAAAATATATTTTTTTAAAACCCTTTTTTCTTTTTTCCTAAATCACTAAAACTCATTCATTAGGCATTATTGTTGTTCCTAAAATATCACATGGAAACCTGATACAATAAATTATTATAATGAATAATCTACATGTACATTATAAGAATATTTTTGTTTGTTATCAATTTTCTGGGCACATTTGATACCACTTTGCTAAAAATAAGGGTACTTGTTTGAAGTTAGTTGTCTAAAACTACATTATTCTCATTTCACCGGCTAGTGTTAACTATAAATTAAGATCATTTTCTACTTGTTGCCATGACAAAGTTATTGATCCCCAGCCGGGTCAAGTAGTGGTGGGAGAAAATTGGTTAAATAACTACACACAGTAAAAATCTGGACTGCAACATGAGCCAAACTAAGTAGAAGAACATCTAGTATGTGATAATTCTTGATTCAGCCATTTGCTCTTTCGACATGAAAACGGACAGACGCAATTCTTGCTGAATCCTTGACTTCTTTGGCTGTTAGTTGATCTCGGGTACGCTTGAATAGAGGAAGGTTCAGGTCAACACCTGGAGGTAGAATATCCTTGATGCCAAACCCTCTGTCTGCCATGATGATGTCGCCTTCATCAACGAGGTCAAGTATGCCTGACTCATGATTACTTTATCAGACACTTCCCTCCCCAGTGCTTGGGTACAAAAGTGACTTGGCCATATGGTGATATACCAACAAGCACTTTGAAAGTGTTGTGGTGTTTGCAGTTTGACCAAGTTGGATCTTGAGCCTTCAGTAATGATGAAACTTGGACAAACACTTCAGTGCAATCAATGATCACCCTTGTATTAGGATAGCGTGCAAACTGCATAGGCATCTCAGGTTGTGTAGGGAAGGGAAATAACAGTTTCAGTTATATATAATATAGGAAATTGATCCATGTTGTGAAGATCTTTGTAAAGTGCCCTGGAGTAATCTCAATCTTTTCTGCCAAATCTTTCACAAAAAGCCCAACCCTCAGACGAACCAGTACCATCCAGAATTCATGCAGTCCCGTTTGACTTCTTTTGGAGCCAAGCTTTATTCCTTTCACTTGGTATGGTTGGCTATCTGGTGCTAACTTTCCACTCCAGTATTGTAGCTTCTGCACTTTTGGATTGAGATATTTATAAACAGCCAACAAGGATTTGTAATTGTGGAACCCTGTATAAAATTGTATAGCACTGTCGTCATCTTGGAATTTCTCTATCCTGAATTTCTTTGCATCATATTTGTCTAGCTGTTTTTTCAGAGCTCATACTTCTGACCGGAGATTATTAACAAGCACAGATTGCTTTTCTAGCTGGTCCTGGAGTGTTTTTAAATAGTCCTCCTGTTCACCAAATGTTTTCCTTTTAGTGGTAAATGAGAAGGAGTAAGAATGATCTTGTGTGTTCTCTATAAATGACAAGTCATAATCAAATAAACATTGGTATATTTTAGGTGACATACCTTGACGGTGGCTTGAAAACCCATAGAGATGCCATTGTACTCTTGTTATAGTTTTCAAATCTTTAGAAGGATTCGTTCTAAAGCGTGAAATTTAAGTTTTTGTTTGAACTTACCATCACAAATAACACAAGGTATGTATGTCATTGGGGTGAATTGCACTGGCCACCTGTCCATCCTAGTAATGCTATTTTTCTGTCCTATGGATTACAAACAAATATCCATGTCAATAACAAACTTGCAAAAAATCTGATTGGTCAATAGTAGTGGTGACGTATAAAACTAGTGCAGAAGGCTTGTTCTTTCATATCATCAAGATAATAAACACTTTATTTATTGTGATACTTATTTTTATTTATTTTTTATTTTTGTTTCGTTTTATTTTGGTAATTCAACATGCCATATATGATATATTCACTTACATGTACAAAGCTTTGTCTTTTTCCCTTTCCTTTTTCAATGCATCTAAAGCAGGGTAGCACTTTCCAACTTCAAATGTAATTTTCCTAAACGTTTGGCAATGATCGCATTTCGCAAAGTTTTGATTCTATGTTACGTATCACAATATCCGACCAATAAACAATGGAATTGTTACGTCACTAAAAGAAAAAGGTATTAGGGTATTCAGAAAGACAATTTGTCAAATAAACAAGATGATAAGAAAAAGGAAATCTGTCTAGTCTTCTATGCCCTCAACTACATAATTAATAATTTTAGTTATGGAACTATAATTACAATTTTACAAAAATATGCAAATCAATGGCATGATCGAACCTTTTTATGTATTTTCACCTTGCTGTCCCAAAGTTTATATAAAGCCTGTATTTGCAAAGACATTTTAGTGACTTCCCCCTAAAAAATAGACCTTTTTGTTTGCCTGAATATGATATTCATTTTTGTGAGGCATTGGCTCGCTAAAGGTAGAAATATTGTCATTTAGCCATGCTTGAAACGTCCTGAATGTCTTACAATAATGACGGTAAGTATTACCCTGTTTCACAATTTTGGCACTTAAACATAACATTGCGTACAAGGTAATTTGTTATGTACCTATGCACAAATAAATTGTACTTGTTATTTTGGTCCAACTGGTTTCTTTAACATATTAACAATATGTGCAAAAATCTGAAAGCAGCATCCCAGTAAATCAATTCTTGACCTTGGCCAGGTTTGGTTTAAAAATTGCCAGTCTCGGATTCTTCCTATATAATTATGTATTTAGATTCTGAATGTGTCAATGTCAAAGTTCTTTACAATCTCAGTTTCTTCAAATTGATGAGAGAATTTCATAAGAGGTCTATTGTGTAACAACCCTCTATCATGATAGATATCTGTTATATTAAAGCCTTTGTCTGTCATAACTGTCTAGCTCCTTGGGACTGAATCTAATACACATGATTGCTCTGTTATATCAGCATCACTGATTATACCAGGAAATGCATCAGTACATTTGACTAAAAAAACAGGAGGAAGGGTCCACAAACATATCTTTCTTGTTGTGTGGTTCTTGTAGCTTGAAAATGTAATATTATTAATGTCAAAATTCTCTGATTGAAATATCCAAACTTCAGTTGCATCCCCTATGATAGGCGTTTCATTGTATCTTGCTTCCAAAAAGCATTTAGGCATATACTTCCTCAAAAATCCAGGTAATGGGATTGTATCAAGAGAATCAAAAACTGTACTGAGGAATACATACCACGCTGTAAACACTCTGCTTGCTCATAGTTGGTATGCTTGTACCAATCATCCATGCAATGACTCCAAGATGTGGCGATTGCCTACAAATTTTCAAGAAAGTAATAAGTTCTGTCTTGGCATCAAGATTTCTAATGTATGATTTTTACAATCAGGATACACAATTGCTTGTAAAAAGGCTCGAAACATTCATATAGACAATCAAATTCAGTCAATAACAATCCAGTCATATAGTATATTTTACCTCTTTTTAGTGTTTCATAACAAAATGTTTTGTCTTCCAATGCTTTTTTTCAATGAATTCAGTTTTTGAGTGTAATTGACCGAATTGTTTTGAAGTTCTTCTTGTTTGTTTTGAAGTTCTTCTTGAGTCTTGGAAAGTTGTTAAAATAAATCATCGATGAAAGCTCTCTTTTCACTAAGTTCTCTCGTCAAACTTTGTATCTGACTTTTGAGCCTCTGATTTTCTTTATCGAGGATCTCAGCTGAAACACGTCCTTCGGTAGGGCAAATCACTCATTTTTTTTCTTTTTCCCGAACTCCAGTGAGCGCTACTTATGACATGTTTTCGACAGTTTTGTTCCTCAGAATCTTCTGATAGCTTTTCTGAAACTCAGGAAGTTTTTATAATAAGTGACTCCTTTCGTCTTGAAATTATTTGTACACAGCGAGCTAGCACAATTCCAGTGCCAAGGTTAAGCTCTTTTAGCCCTTTTTTACCCTTTTAAGGCGTCATCTCCAGTTGCAAAGATGGCGTCAGCAGCACTACCGTCCGGCAAAATCGATTACTAGTTGTTGAGTCCGGATGGATTAAGATAGTAGAAGGATTGCAGTGGATTATGAAGTTGTTTTAATTACCTCCGCCATCATGGATCTATCCCTACTACAATCAATCCCTAACACAGGGATCCCAAACTATGATAACACTACATCTCTCCTAACAATAGCAATATTAACAAAGAGCAAAATGAATGTTCAATGTCCTATGTCAATAATAATAATAATAATAATAATAATAAAACTTTATTTAGAGAAGGTTTAAAAAGTATTTACAAAAATACACCAGTTTAGTCGAAACTAATCTTACACTGGGCCTTCTGGAAAAAATAAAAGAATAAATGAATAACATTAAATAAGTGATAAATATGATAAATAAAAATAAATAGAAATAGTTAAAAATATATTGATTATATATATATAAATATAAAAACTAATTTGCAATACTATACATTTCTAAGAAATATTTATAAAGTTCTTTTTTAAAGGTAGTTAAACATCTAATCTTTCTAATATTTGAAGGTAAAATGTTATATAATATGGCTCCACTATAAGCAAGTCCATTCCTAGTTAGATTTAACTTACTATCTGGAACATATAAATCATTGTTTTGAGTGCTCCTTGTAACTCTTTGAGAGACAGAATTTTTGAATATGAATAAACTACTTAAGTATTTTGGCACAAGGCCATTGACTGCTTTATAAGTCATTAAAGTCAACCTAAAATTTACTCTATAATCAATGGGAAGCAAACTAGATTCTTCAAAAAGAGGACTAGATGGTGAGTCCCAAGGCTTATCATATATTAATCTCAGTGCTAGTTTTTGTAATTTAAAAATTCTGGTGATATGACTAGATTGGCCCCATATTGTGCTACAATAATCAATAATTGGTTGAAAAAAGACTTTATAATACAAAATTCTTATATTGGTTGGAAGGTAAGTCCTTATTCTACGCAACAGAGCTAGGTTTTTGCTTAGTGTTGATGCAACATTGTTTATGTGCTCTTTCCATAGTAAGTGTTTATCAATGGTGACACCCAAAAGCTTGTCATGGGGTACACTGTCCAAAAGTTTGTTGTTGTAGTGAACTTGTAGATCAGTACATCCAATTTTGGATTCTTTCTGATAAGTAGAAATTGTCATAGTCTTAGTCTTTTTAATATTTATTACCATACCATTTGATAAACACCAATTATGTACACTGTCAAGGGCTGAGGTAAGTTCATCAGACAACTCATTCACAGATCTGCCTTTAGCATATAATGTTGAATCATCTGCATACATGTCAATATTTGATGTTGTAGATAACGGTAGATCATTAATAAATAAGATGAACAGTAACGGCCCAACTATACTTCCTTGTGGTACGCCGTGAGATATTGGAGTTGGAGATGATATGCTATCCTTGACTTTAACACAGTGACTCCGTTCCTTTAGATAAGAGTCCATCCATTTTAGCAATGAAATATCAAAATGATATAACTTTAGTTTCTCTAACAACAAATCAAGGTTTATCATGTCAAAGGCTTTCCGGAAGTCAATAAGAACTAAGCCATTTAAAAATCCATTCTCAATGTTCTGATGCCATGTATTTAATAGTTTGTTGAGGGCTGTTTCACAAGAATGTTGAGGACGAAATCCTGACTGAGCGACTATGATTATAAATCTTAACGATGGTCAATGAATTATTCAGTGTTTTGTTGGGCAACAAATACTTTAACAAGTTTGAGTTTTATCACTATACATGTTCAATAAGCCTGTCTGGCTTTCTAATGGATCTTCCAGATCTTGTCTGCAAGGTTGGTTGTTGGGGTTGCTTCACTTCATGAGCTTTCTGTGGGGCTGTAGGTACTTCAGGTCTTGCTGCGTCTTTGCTTGATGTGGTTTGGTTGAAGTTAGTTTCTATCTTTGGTAACTTATTCAGCTGCACTCTGTTTCGTCTAAAGGTATCGACGAGATATGATCTGTCATGCACTTGTTCTCTTACTGTTGCACTTTCTTTTCGGTCTTTGATCCACACTTTATCTCCTTGTTGCAGAACTGGTAAGGGCTTGGCTGAGTGACGAGCATCAACGTTGAGTTTCATCTTTCCTCTCTCCTCCTTTTCACAAAGCTTGTGCTGATCTGGAGCTGCTGGTCGAAGCTTTGTTAACATTACTGGTATCTTCTCAGCCTTCTTGACATGAGTAGCTGTGCCGGACTATAGCCGTTATCTAGAGGTGTATTCCGGTAGTTTAGCAAAGCTATGTAAGGATCTTTAGCTTCATCAATTAGGCCTTTCGCAGTGCGGACAGCTCTTTCGACCTCTCCGTTTCCTGACGAGTGAAGAGCTTGTCACGTGGTTAAATCCGTATTCATTAGCAAATAATGAAAATTCTTTAGAAGCGAATTGTGGACCATTGTCAGATAAGATTGTTTCCGGGATTCCGTGTCTTGCCATGGTTGACTTTAAGTGGTTAATAACTTCTTTGCTGGTAGTTGAGCTTTCAAGCTTTGCAAGTTCAATGTAACGTGAGTAGTAATCAATAACTACTAAATACTGTGATTTCCTGGCCACCATACAAACTGAATTGCAAGTCTTCGACATTTGGTAATTCCCTGGTGACCTTCGTGTAGTTTCTCCAGGATGTCTTTTCTGAGTGATGAGGGAATCACTATTCGTGTGTCGTACATCAGTAACCCATTCATTATGGTTAGACTTGCTTGGTATGGCCAATAATGTCGTGTGAGGCCTTTGAGTTGTTCTTTCTCTGGCCAGCTTTCTTGCACATAGCTGATGAGTTCTCTGCAAACATCGTCTTTGTACAAGTTGGGTGTCTGTTGCAGGCACTGCTTCCATCACTAGGTTAACAAAGTTGTTGATCTCGTGAGATAGGCTGTCGTCATCATCATTTGGGGTTGTGTAAATTGGAGCTCGAGACAATGGATGGATGGTAGATGCAATTTTATTTAAATAAACCACGGTAAAAACAGTAAAATTACGTTAAAATACTATTTACAAAATGTATAAAAACTTACTGGTTTCCATGTTTGCCGTGGGAATCAGTTGAGTACAAGTTATTGATTGCTTTTTTAAATGCTATGCTTGTACTCTGTTTGATATGAAGAGGAAGTTCGTTCCACAGTTTAGCACCTGTGTAGGCAAAGCTCCTCTTTATATACTCCGTTTTTGGTTTGGGTAACGTTAGTGTTTGTTCACTGTTGCGTAATTTGTAGTTGGTTTTGTTTACAGTAAACATTTTCTGTAGATAGGCTGGTGCCAGCCCACTCATAATCTTAAACATCAAAATTGCTTTTTGCTTTTTTCGTCTAATGTCGAGTGTTTTCCAATTTAAGTCCTCGAGTATATCTTTGGATCTTATGTCATAATTTGATCTTGTGATGGTCCTTGCTGCTCGGTTTTGCAACTTTTGCAGCCGGTCAGTAAGTGTGACACCTAACCCGTCCCACACTTGACTACAATAGTCAAAATGAGGAAGAATTAATGCTTCATACACTTGTATTGCAGTTTGTTTTGTGATGTACGGTCTACTGCGTTTCAAAATGCTTATTGCAGATGAAATCTTTTTAACTAGTTCTTGTATATGTGCGGACCAATTCAAGTTTTTGTCAATTGTTACGCCCAATGTTTTGGCGTTCTCAACATGTTTGATGTTTTGATTATTTATGTGGACGTTTATGTTCAAGTCACCATGTGCGGTTAGCTTTTGACGGGATGCCATTACCATAACTTCTGTCTTTGTTACGTTTAAGCTAAGCCTGTTGGCAGTTAGCCAATCGTGAATCTTTTCTAATTCGAGATTCAAAGTTGATTCTAATTCTGATGTGCTTTCAGAGGCCACACTTATACTGGTATCATCAGCGAACATTCTAGGTGTGGCTACTGAGAGACAGTTAGGTAGATCGTTGATGTAAATTAAAAAGAGTAATGGTCCAAGATTACTTCCCTGGGGAATACCGTGGCTAACCTCACAGGGGGACGAGAGAGCTCCGTTGATGCTGCACTGTTGTGTGCGGTGGCTTAGGTATGAGCTAAACTATTCAAGGGATTTACTATCAATCCCGTAGAATTTTAATTTTGTTATCAAAATTGCGTGATCAATTGTATCGAATGCTTTTTGCAAGTCGATAAAAACTATTCCGTTAAACCGTCCTTGATCTAAATCAAGGGACCATTCATTAGTTGCTTCTATCAGTGCAGTCATCGTACTGTGGAGGTTACGAAACCCTGACTGATTTACAGCCAGAATTTCGTATTTATCAAGATAATTGTATAATTGATTGTATACTATTTTTTCAAATATTTTGGATATAGCTGGAATTACTGAGATTGGGCGGTAATTACTGGGATCTTTTTTCCCGCCTTTTTTGTAGATAGGAGTAACTTTGGCTGATTTCCATTCTTCTGGGAATGTTCTATGAGCAATTGATTGAGAGAAAATCATTGTTAAAGATGGGGCTATAATATTTGCTGCCATCTTTAAGAGGCGATTAGGTATCTTATCAATCCCTATCGCTTTTCTTTCGTTTAGGTTTTGAAGTAAATTAAGAACTACGTCTATTGTTGGTGACTCGAGCGAGAACCTTTTGTTAGTTGGTTCTAGATATGACTCGGGCCGTATTGATGTTGCAGGGATGGAATTTGCCAAAGTTGCACCTATTTCAGTAAAATATTCCTTAAATGTGTTGGCTATTTCGTTAGACGATGTTATAGTCTTATCGTTGTATTTCAATTCTTTAACAATAGATGTTTTATTCGCTTTTCTTGAAGTAAGCTCGTTGAGCAAGCTCCAAGTTTTGCGCTGGTCTTTTTTAAATTTTGCTAGATTTTGAGTAAAGTATTCCCTTTTAGCTCGTCTTAACGCATTGTTTGTTTGGTTCCTAGCTTTTTTGTATTGTAACCATGCGGAACTAATATCAGATGAAATTGCTTTCTTTTTTAAGTAGTCCCGGTTACGTAATTGTTGACTTATTTCACTAGTTAACCAAGGGGGCTTTTGTTTACCAATACGTTTATGCCTGATTGGTGCGTGAGCATCAACGCAGGACACAAACATTTCCCTCCATTGTTGCCACATTTTGTTAATGTCATTTTCGGTGTTGATTTTTTCCCAAGGCATTTGTGATATATCTTCTAGAAATTTACTTTCATTAAATTTCTTGAATGATCTTATTTCTATGATTCTAGAGTTCTGACGGTTATAACGAGACTTACGACACATGTATACCAGTGAGTGATACTCACGTGTCGTACGCCAGAACAAGCAACTTTTTCTGGTGTATTAGTGACACACAAATCGATTAAAGTTTTTGTATTTTGGGTTATCCTAGTAGGTTCTGTAATGAGTTGTTTCAACCCATACAAATCCAGAATATTTTTCAAACAAACGCTAGGATAGGAATCGGATAACATATCACAATTCATATCCCCTAGCAAATAATATTCTAGATTTGATTGATCAATTTTGTCGATAATTTCTTCAAATCCTTGGAATATTTCTATTGGTGAATTAGGTGGGCGGTACCATGTGCTGATTAAGAACGATCTCGAGTGAGGTAGAGTAATTTCTATCGTAATCAATTCTAGTCGATCGTCACAAAGGTCTTTAACCATATTAAAATTTAGATTGTTTCTAATATATATACATACACCTCCTCCATATCGTCCGTTTCTATTCCTATCGTTACGTACCACCTCAAAACCAGGTATACTAATTTCATTACTTGACACGGATGGGTCGAGCTTAGTTTCGTTGATGGCTAGTATATCTATTTTATGGGAAATTAACATCTCCTTCAATTCATCAATATGTGTTAATAACCTATGTATGTTAAATGAAGCTATTACTAACCCGCGTCCAAAAGTATATGTATTAGGGGATGACCCACCCTGGTTGATACCTGATTCCCAGCATGGAAATTCTATTTAGAATTAATATGTTTTATAAAGTTCATGGCTAGTAATTTTTTACCTAATTTGTTCAGGTGAAGACCACTGCCATTAAGATTGTTTTCTTTAATGTTATCATGCTTGATGAAGAGAATATTCCTTTCTTTACACAGTCGTTCTAGATCTTTGTTTACTTTTTTGCGTTTCTCTTCTAGTTGGTGGTTGTCATTTCTTGTGATGAGTGCTGATATGATTGGTCTAATAGAGTGGTCCACTAATGACTGGGCTACGTCTATTATACCTTGAGCACATGACTGTGTAGAGTCGGTGTTCCGTAGGTCATTTGTGCCAAAGTGAAGTACTACTTCATCGGGCTTTCGTCGTATTAACGGCTGTATATGATGATTCATGTCGGAAGTGTTGGATCCAGGCAGTGGCCAGACCTTAACAATATTTCTTCTCGACATTTTATTACCTTCTATGCCATTAAGCATTGAGTCACCAACTATAAACAATGTGTCCACTGTGTATAATTCTTTACCAGGAACGTGAACGATCTTGTACGAGTACCTCATGAGTCTCATCTTCATCCGCTGGATGCGGGGTGGCAACTCATCTAGTGACTTTGATGTACCAAGCAGTGGTACCAGTGGCTTGTGGTCTGTTTCCAATGTAAAGGTGATCCCAATAAGGTAGTCCTGGAATCTTGAGCATGACCATGTTGCTGTCAGGTCTTCTTTTTAAATTTGGGCGTATCGCCTCTCTGCTGGTGTCAGAGAGCGCGACGCGTACACTACTGGGCTCCAGTGTCCGTCTGACTGCTGCTGTGTGAGCACTGCACCTAGTCCATAGGATGAGCTGTCTGCGGTGACTTTGGTCGGTGTGTTTGGATCGTACAACGATAGAACAGGGTTGGAAATTAGCATTTTCTTGATTTCATCAAAGGCATGTTGCTGTGGTTGGTCCCAGTGCCAACTACTACTTGTGTTTAATAGTCCACGAAGAGGATCTGTGATTGTTGCGAGATTAGGTAAGAATTTTCCTAACTGGTTTACCATTCCCAGGAACCTGCAGAGTTCACCAACGTTCTGGGGCGCTTCCATGTTGACAATAGCTGACACTTTTGCTACATCTGGCTTGATGCCATCCTTGCCGACTGTCTGGCCAAGGAACGAGATTTCAGATTTTTGGAACTGGCACTTTTCTTTGTTCAGGGTAATCTTTGCTTTAGAAAGCTTGTCAAGGACTTGATTGAGTATTGGGGCGGATAGGTGCATGAATTGTTCACTTTCTGTCAAAAGCACCAAAATTTGCATAGTTATTGCTTTTTAGGTATAGAATAATATCTGATATAGTGCCACGCCAAAATTTTTCTTTTTGTCAGGTTATAGTGGTTTTTTCAAAATGGCGGCCATTTTGAACCGGAAGTAAAATTTCCCCATATGATTGACCAAGAAAACTTACCTTTTTACGACGTTGTTGACCAAAATCTTTTGCAGAGCAATTACCAAAAACCGTTTTTAGGAAATTATGCACTTTGTGTTAAGAGAAGAATTTATATAGGGGAAATATGTTTTTTTTAATTTTTAAACCGGAAGTGAAATTTCACTTGCTGAGCATGAAATACCTAAAAACTGTTTAAAACTTTTTAAATACACGATTTTGGAGACACAAATATCAAAGATTAAATATATTGAAGAATCATTAAAAATATTGATGATTATAATTGCTGGATTAATTGTTATTTACAGTAATGTCAATTAAAAAAAAAAGCTGAACTGTCTTTTTTAATGAACTCATACATAATGTATAAAATTATCAAACGTTAAGATCGCTATTTCTGTCTCAGATAAAAATAATTAAAAACAGATATGAATTCGTTCATATATTTGTGAAAATCAAGACACATGAATCACACTAAAAGGTCTGTCTTCATGGTTGCTATTTTGTAATGTAGACTAGAGTCATGCATTATGAACAAATCTTGATAACTGTATTTAAGTTGATGAGTCTATCGATTGTTACATGCTGCTGAGCACCTGCATAGGTTGCTACAACGCAAGTCATTTCTTAAACAGGAGCATCTTCCTCGGCATCCCTTGACACAACGACAGCTTATTAGCTCGTGGCATGATTGAATTACTTCGGGTAAAGTAGTCCATACAGGTACCCACTGTCCACCTTCTAAGGACCAACCCCAATCTTGAGGACTTGGAAGAGATGGGGATGGTATCAACGACTGACCCCAAACACAACCTGCTTGATACGCTGTACGTTTCACATGTTGTTCCAGGGCTGCTCGTGTTGGTGGAATGTTGTCAAACTGTCTTCACTTCTGGACAAACAACTGCTTTCTAGACTCATCTACGGTGGTAGTAGTGCTTACGCGATCATACAAAAGAACTACAAATCGTTCTAAACAATCCATCAACTTGGCATCAATCACAGGCGCAGAGCTTGACAGAGTTGTAAAAGCATCAGTAACATCGGTGAAATTGTTCCACGTGTTTAGTGCAGTCTTCTTTCCTTTACCAAAAAATGATGACACAGTATCGCAGCCCGTGAATGCGTGAAAAGCTGGAAGTCCATGTACAACTTGAGGACTAAGACCATTTGCAATATCATGAGTTGGGATATAGCGGTGATTCTTTCCCGTACCAAAACCAATCCAGATCTCAATGGATTTATCAAACTCTTGAAGTTTTGGAATACAAGCAACTGAAAGTACAAGGACATCAGTGTCAACTGTGCGCAACAAAATTCTTTTATGGCCACACTGTACAGCATGTGTCAGCTTCTTCCTGAGTGCATGGTTGCATCTGGTAAATGTTGTCACATGGGTGGATGCTCTTAATACCCTCACCATACGTTGTAATTATCTGCTTGTCACTCGTCACCTTTGGCATACAGTTGGCTAAATATTGAAACAGTTCTTGCTTGTTCTTGTCAACACGGAGAAATTCTTTCCAGTTTCTTGGTAGTTTGTTACTACCCTCTACCTTTTGACGAACACCAGGACCACGTTTACTTCTTGTTGTTGATTTCAAACTGTTATCTTTGTATTCGTCCCATACAACATCTATGCGCCCAGTAAGTTGAGCTTCTATGTAAGGGATGAAACACCCATAAGCATAATCTGAAAATGTGCGGTGTGTAACTGTAGGCTTGATCATATTTACAACAGCAGCTCCATCAATTATCATAGCACCAACATCTTTCGGCATACTGCATTCTGTTTAGTTAGCACTTCAAGGCATTCTGTCAGCTCTGATTTCTTTGTTGGTATACGAAGGTTCCCTTGGTCTGATAGTGATGGTGGAAAGGCTTGATTTTCGTACTTGAAAAATTCATCTAAGTCACCTTGCCGTGTCTGGCAAGCTATGTAAAGTCGCGAAAATAAGGAACAGTCTTTCTTGACCGATGTCAGTTGCTTTGATGCTCTGGATAGCTTACTTTGTGAAGCTGAGGTGAAGAAGTCGAGCTTATTTCGCTTGATGGGCTCATCTAATAGTACCTTTCTTTGCACTACACGTTCTTTAACAAAGTTTTCAAACTGCTCTTTTCCTGTTGACTCACTTTTCTTCATAAGCTCTACTGCAGGTTTGTCTGCTACAACCTTTGTGTCAATTACAAACAAGTCTTGTGTGTCTTCAAGGAAAGGATTTCCCATCTCATCGAGTGTTGATACGAGTGCCTTCACATCTTTGAAAAATGATACCTGGTAGCCTTTCTCAATCTCATGATGTGGTAAGCTTAACTCTGTAGAGGCCACAAATGTAATAACTGGCCTCAAACGTAATAACTGGCCTCAAATGTAATAACCGTTGGCCTCAAATGTAATAACTGGCCTCAAATGTAATAATCATTGGCCTCAAATGTAATAACAGGCCTCAAATGTAATAATCAATGGCCTCAAATGTAATAACAGGCCTCAAATGTAATAATCATTGGCCTCAAATGTAATAACTTTAAAGAAAAAAACTTTTTCCCGGTAATATACTTCACTTTGTTATTTCGGACACCTGAATATTGCGGAGACCTCGTTATCACGAACACCTTGTCACTACGGGCACTTCGTTATCTTGGGCAACCTCCTTATTACGAACACCTTGTTATCACGGACTCCTCGTGATTGCACACAGCTCGTTATTACAGACACCTTGTTATTACGGACACCTTGTTATTACGGACACCTCGTTATTACAGACACCTCGTTATTACGGACACCTCGTTATTACAGACACCTCGTTATTACGGACACCTCGTTATTACAGACACCTCGTTATTACGGATACCTCGTTATTACGGACACCTTGTTATTATGGACACCTCGTTATTACGGACACCTTGCTATTACGGACACCTCGTTATTACGGACACCTTGTTATTACCGACACCTCGTTATTACCGACACCTCATTATTACGGACACCTCGTTATTTGGGACACCTTGTTATTACGGACACCTTGTTATTATGGACACTTCGTTATCACGATCATCTTGTTATTACAGAAATCTCTATTATAGGAAACACACGTTTACGGACACCATGCTAAAGACTAGTTAAATTTAATACCACCACTATTCACACATTATTTACCTTTTTATTAAGCATTACATTCGATTTCATCTTTAATACTCAACACATTTCGACATCGGTATTATTTGTGTTCATCGTTCATCTTGTAAGGAACTCAACGTTTAAATGAACAGATGTATTCTTCAACATAACAAAGTGTCCGACAGAAAATGTAGCTATGGGGAAACCATTTAAAGGTGAAATTGTTTGTGTTGCACCAGGTCCCAGCGATGAATATACATGTATTTCGATTAGGAATAAGTTTGAAATAGCTTGAAGGGTCAGGTGGTCGCCAAAGGTACCGTCTGCAGCCATTGAGGCCAGATACTGGTTCCATGGTAGGCCAACAAATAATTCGAGGGGCATACCATCGACACCATTGGGATGCTTTCGCATGTACTCCACTATTTCTTTTCGTAGTGTATCCGGTGATCTAAAAATACCAATTTTAGCTAGATGATAACACAATGCTGAAAACTGGCAGTTTCCATTGCCAGGGGGGCTGTACGTAATACGAAGCCCTTCTTCTTCAAAGTTTTGTATGTGACCTGTATTGTCCATGGCGATGAGAAATTTTTTTACGATGGTCGTCTTTCTTCTTTTTTGATAGCTTTGCAATGTGTTGTTTCTTTCTCTCTTCTTGGCTAGTAAGACTTGCCTAGTTAAATCTTCAACAGAGAACCACTTTTGCACTTTTTTCCCGTTTATCGGTGAAGTAAACAGAATCTGATACATGTGTTTTCTAAGTTTTCTTTGTTGAATAATGCCCTCTGTAATATGGAGCTTCTTGTGTAGTCGCCCTTTGCCAGGAAGACGAACATAAACCTTCTCCCCTACAGCATACTTCGATGGTGGATTAGATCTTGCATAAGCTTTAACCATCCTGTTGTTAAATCGAGCTGTTGCTTTATATGCATCTTTCCTCAAGTTAATGGCATTTTTTCTTTCGACGGTTGCGTTCTTCACTTGTAGACTGATTACACCTTTTTCTTCTTTTGCTGGTAATTTGTTCTGTTTCCACACCAGGTTTTGATAGCCGGTTAATCGCATTGCTTATTCTTTAAAAGTATACTTCGAATGGGGATCTGTATCCAAGGACCTCTTTCGGATCTTCATTAAGAATACGTTGATAATTACCAAGGTTCTCTACCCAGTTGAAGCCTTTGCTCAACTTAATAAAGTCGTACTCGATTTTTGATCGAAGATATCCATGGCTGCGCTCTACCTTCCCTTGGGATTGAGGGTGATATGGACGACTATCACTGGACGAAAAAACGAATTTATCATATAGGCAAACATACAGGCAAATATAGGGTCAAATGTCATATCTCACTAATCATAACCCATATTTGCCCAATGGTTATATATAGTATGTACCTACACATTTACCCTGTGGGCTCAGATGGCAAAGTCCGTATGGCCCAATACGATCCCAGTCGGCAAATATATAGCAGATATCGTATCGTCCAAACATTTACCTAGTATCAAAAGTGATTTATGACTTGAATATGCCATGTAATATGCCATGATGGCATATGTGATTTATGCCTTAAATACACCATGTAATTTGCCCCGATGACATGTGATTTATGACTTAAATACACCATGTAATATGCCCCCATGACATATGCGACTTATGCCTTACATATTCCATGTAATATGCCCCGATGGCATATGTGATTTATGCCTTAAATACACCATGTAATTTGCCCCGATGACATATGCGATTTATGCCTTAAATATTCCATGTAATATGCCCCGATGACATATATGATTTATGCCTTAAATACACCATATAATTTGACCCGATGACATATGTGATTTATGCCTTAAATACACCATGTAATGTGCTTCGATGACATATATGATTTATGCCTTAAATACACCATGTAATGTGCCTCGATGACATATATGATTTATGCCTTAAATACACCATGGAATGTGCCTCGATGACATATGTGATTCAAGCCTTACATATTCCATGTAATTTGCCCCGATGACATATGTGATTTATGACTTAAATACACCATGTAATGTGCCCGATGGCATATATGATTTATGCCTTAAATATTCCACATAATATGCCCCGATGACATATGTGATTCAAGCCTTACATATACCATGTAATGTGCCTCGATCGGATATGTGATTTATACATAAAGTATGCGATTTACCCTAAACGTATGCAATTTTTGTTTTAGTCCATATATGCGTGCATTATATTTTCTACTCATGCCATCAGCTATTAGAGAGCTTAAGCACCAGGCGTTTTTGTCAACACGGACGTCAGAATACCGTGAAAGACTGTATCACGAACGGCGTTTTTGGCGCGAATTTTGTGGTTTAAGCCGACGCGTGCGCGCAGCACGGACGTGAGACGCCTGTTTGTTTTGTTTGTTTACACTTTTGGGTATAATTGTTTTCATTTTTACTCGACTTAATTGCAAAATGCCATATCTAAAAGATGTGAGAGATGCACTTTGGATTGCTCACAGTGATGGTTTGATATCTGATGAGGAATTGTTGCTGCTGTTGGAGGAAAACTCATCGAAAAATCCCCAGTTTTCGTACAACAACTATCAAAGATTTCACATCGATAGCATTGAAGAACCAGAGTGTAAATCGGAATTCAGATTCGAAAAGAAAGACTTGCCGGTACTTGCTGAAGCTCTTCAGCTTCCAGAACAATTTCATTGCCACCAGAGAACGACAGCAGATAAGATGGAGAGACTTTGCATGCTTTTAAGAAGAATGTCATTCCCCTGTCGCTTTAGCGACATGATACCTCGATTCGGTAGACCAGTTGCGGAGCTAAGTATGATTACAAACGAAGTTTTAGATTTTATTTTCGATACCCATGGCCATAAGTTAACACAGTGGAACCATGACCTATTAAATCCTCGGTCTTTGGAGATCTATGCAGACGCCGTATTACGTAAAGGAGCTGCACTAGATAACTGTTTTGGATTCATAGACGGGACGGTTCGACCGATAACAAGACCTGTAGAAAACCAAAACATCGTTTACAATGGCCACAAAAGGGTACATTCCCTAAAGTTCCAGTCACTGGCACTTCCCAATGGATTAATAGCTAATTTGTATGGACCAGTTGGTAAGTAGTTCATATTTTGTAATTAAAAATCAAGCATTATTTAGGGTGGAGGGCTGGAGCAAGTAGCATATCAAATGAGAGATTAGTAATGCAACTAAAAGTGTATGTAAAATGGACAGTCCTAATGAAGAAAAAGGCTTACTATTAATACAATACAATTCCGAACTATTAATTTAAAATGTTTGTATACTTTCTTTCAGAGGGAAAAAGGCATGATGCAGGAATTTTAGCAGATTCCAATCTTCTGGACAACTTAGAGCAGTATGCATATACAACAGCTGGTAACCCAGTATGCCTGTATGGAGACCCTGCATACCCCATGAGAACCCACCTGCAAGCTCCATTCAGACAGCCTATACTTACTCCAGATATGGAAGCGTTCAACAAGTCAATGAGCACTGTAAGGGTGTCAGTAGAGTGGATATTTGGAGATATCGTTACAGTCAACGCACTTCACGCATGAACGGTAAACTTCAAGATTTGAAATGAATAATCGATTGTTAGAAACGAATACTCGAATCTTCGTTTGAATACACGACTATTAAAATGAATATTCCAATCTTAAATTTTAAGAATCAAATCTTTATTTGGTCTTTGGATTATAAATAAACGTTTTTGATGCAGAAAAAAATCTGCCAAAAAAACATGGTCCTTCTGAAATGTGAGTCGTCGAGACGTCAAAACAAACCAGTCGACCGCTGATTACACAATGTTCATTGAAATATGGCGTAAAACAAGGAGGGAGGATTCTATCTTCCCGGACGTCCATTGCCTAATTATTTGAGACAAGAAATCATTGATATGTATAATGGTTGTGAAAGTATTTCTAGAATTTCCAAAAAATTATCGTATGAGATAACTCTGGGTCGCATCAAGCTGAAAAAATTTCCCTTTGTGCGGTCTTTCATCAAATTGAAAGAGTCTAACTCTTCTTTTTTTTGTTTTACTTTACGTTCTAAATCCTTCACTTCACTTTTTGATTTGCTAATTTCACATTTCTGTTCCTGGTGTAAAGTTAAAATGCCGCATTCGTGGAATCCCTTACATGTCGGAAGTCGACAAGATTTTGAGACCTTGTTTCCTTTATAGTGGCAATTTGTGCAGGTAAAGTTACCTCTTCCATGCCACGCCCGTGATGGTGGTGCTTCTTGAAGACTCTGGAGTTAAGCATTTGCTATATCTAGCTCTTCTTCTAATCTAACAAGTTCGTTTTTCATCTGTGTCGATGTTGCTTTGAACGGATTGTCACTGCAGACGACATTTTCATTCCGAGACTGTTCAATGTTGTTAGAAATAACCCCCGCATTACTTGTGGATTTTTGAGAAAACTTGGGTTTCTCGTCGACAAAGATAGCGTAAGACTCATCGTCTTTGACCACTGCACATTTTTCTAGAGTCATGTTTTTCTCTTGCTCTTTGCTAATTGGCATTGATCCTTTAAATAAAAAGTTAAATTGTTCTGGTAGTAAATCACCAACTTTATTGTGTACTTCACGCCGTACTTGAATTAATGGTTTGGGTAAAAATTCTGTCACGTTTTTTTCCACGAAAGCCAAGCACTTTTCTTCTTTTGTCACAATTTTAAATACCACCTCAGTCATTCTTCCCACGATACTAACTGCAAAAATAGACACAGCAGGATAAAACGTGGAGAAGCTAGACAGTTTTCTGTCTCGAAATGAAACTGACAAGATATGCAAACTAATCATTTCAGTACGCAATGTCTTAAGATAAAACGCGGAGGCTAATAACAGCCTTTATAGTAAAAACGTTTTTGATATTACGAAAAAGAAATAATATTAATCAAATCTTTATTTTGGACATATGTTTCTTCATTTTATTCTTTGAATAATCATTTCGAATTTTTCATTCTTCTGTTTGAATAATGGAATATTCATTTTGAATAATCCAAGAATCGCAAAAAATGTGTTCATGCGTGAAGTGCGTTGACTGTAAGTCATTTAAGGCACTAGATTTCAAAAATAATCTCAAAATAGGTTTAAGTTCTGTAGGCAAAATGTATATTGTCTGTGCATTGATTCAAAATGCAATAACATGTTTATATGGAAATCAAACATCTAGATTTTTTGAACTTGAGCCACAGTCATTACATGACTACTTAAGATGAACTGCAACAGTGTGCAACAGTTGTCACTATTTAGTAGTAAATAGCACTAATGAAACAAAAGAACACAATAGAATTAGCATAAAATAGCACTATTTAGTGGTATTTATGTTGCACATTTTAGTGAGTGCACTCAGTCTATACATGTAAAACAAATATAAACAATATGAACAAATATAAACAATGGCAGATGATTTTAACTTTGATATGAAATCATTTAATGAGTATTGTTTACATAAAATAGGCAATGGGAATATGTACATTTATTGAGATAAATGCAAGCTCTTTAAATTAAAGACAATAAATAAATTTAAAAATACATATGATTGTGACTGGGTTATACTGTAACTGGTAAATAAACATCTATTGCTTTGATGATATTTTATCAATAAGTGCAAGCAACGCATTGTTTTGTTGTGCCATCATCATTTGCAACTGTTGTTGTTGTTGTTGTTGTTGCTGTTGTTGCTGCATAAACAATTTAAGCAAAGCATCTTGTCCGTTTCTCTCTTCCTTTCTCATCTCCAATTCTTTCTCCCTTATTTCAATTTCTTTTTTACTCTTCTCTCTTAAAAACTCAACTGTCCCAGAGCCTGTTTTGCGCATTTTCTTGCACTTTTCTTCAACCCCTGTGACATCGCCATCATCATCAGCTTTCCTTTTCTTTGTTTCACAGAATTTCTCCATGGCTTTCTGTCTCATGTCCATTGCTTTCTGACGATCGTCGTCTAATTTCTTCTTCTTGGCATCACCTATGAATGTATATGTACCATTTTTTATCCATTTTTATAAGGGTGACAGATTGCTTTATAATAAATTAACAGCATGCCCTATTCAGAGACTTTGATGATTAATAACCAGACGTATCCAATGGATCAGAATTACCCATAATTGATGTCAATTGATAACAATCAATTTTTTTTAGACTATAATAAAGGTCATTATTATTATTATAATCACTATCAATCAATGACAATTAATTGATTGGTGTCATAAATCACCATGAAAACAACAATAGCAAAATATATTATCTTGGAGAAATTTAAAATCTCAATTGAGATCAATTGATAGTATAAGGTCATTAATTGACTATCAATTGGCAATCAATCAACATTTCCTGTGTGTGTGAATCAATAATTGGTGATTGCCAACAGGCAATTAATCCATTATTATTTGGTAGATAGTTATCGACTGTCAACAATTGACTGGATTTATGATAATTGATTCTCATCGATTAAATACATATTGGTTAATAAATGCTAAAATTCATAGTTATTTGGAAAGTTTCAAGGTAACTTTACTTTCAAAATTCCTAGATACTCCTATGACATATATATATACATATAACTATTTGTTTATTTATTTATTAATTATTCATTTTTATAATAATTCTTCCAATCTGAGCAGCATAACTTAATTTAACATATTAATAAAATGTATCCTATTTTTTTTGTTTATTTGCATGGATATTTCAATTTGTAATGAAATGTAGTTAGACGCTAAAGTAGAGTAAAAACACAGGAAAAACATGAAATAAAAACAAAGTAAATGCGAACAAACAATAGCTATAGCTAGTTAGTAACTGTTTGTCATTATCAATTAAACAGAAAATTACCATTTCTTTTGTTTGCACTACAACAAATTTAACAAAAACTGATGAATGTTAAGTGAGTTGTAAATACCTTCATCCTTTCTTTGCTCTTCGGATGTCTCTTCTTTAGCAATCACTTCTTCAATTAATCCATCTAGTTCAGTTGCATCTGGCGAAATACCAGAAGCTTTCTTCTCCTCGGACATTCTTTTTTTGTACTTTTCACATAGCAGTGTAGTTCGGTCTTGGACCGACCGCTTTGTGAGGCTTGCTTTAAATTTTGGCCATTCGAGTTGCTTCAGGTTGTCGGCCACTTTTTGCCACAGTTGTGCCCGTTGTGTTGTTTTCCTCTTTGCCTCGAATGGGTTTGTTATCAAAACTTCCAGGCATAGTTTGATGTCATGCTTGGATGACCATTCCATTGGAGTATTTCTTGAAATATTAAAAAATCAAAAATAAATGAGTGAAAAGATTTGAAAATTGGTTTAAGTTTACAATGAATTGCAACAGCAGTACACAAGCTCAAGTGTACAAAACAACTACAAAACGTTTTTCTTTCGGTGTTAACGAGACTGTCCAAACAGTTTTCTACAGTTCCCGAAGCCAGGCTCTTTCAAACGAAGTAAACAATGAATTAAAATGACAATAAAATAAACATAACAAACTTGACTTACGGCTGAGCTGGTTGCCTGTCACTTTTTGACGGCACGAAAACAAATGCCATTTTTTTACTATCTTGACAAGCTAAAATAAAAATTTATCAAGTTAAAAACGATATCCTTTGAGTAAAATTATAAACAATCGAAAAATTCCGAAAAAAGTTGAGAAAAGTACTGGATAATTGTGCTTACCTCTCTCAAGTTTTTCACCTTTAACACGCACGGGAAAGCAATTGTTTTCAGGTCACTGACCTGACTTGACGGACCTCATGACGTCACAAATCCTGCAAATTTACTTCCGCTTGCCGTGCGTGGCTCAAAAACGCCTGGTGCTTAAGCTCTCTATTCGCAGACACAAACGGCAGGCAAAATCCCCCCCCCCCCCCCAAAAAAAAAATCCTATGTTGTCATCAAACAAGGATAACAAACAGTGAAGAAAGACATAAATTCTACTGAAATATGTTTATTTTTTCTCTTTTTGAAAATAAACTACAACAAAAGATTGATGATTAAAATGTTAAATGAAAATTGTGTTTCAACTAAGCAACCTTTTTTGTAAGAGGATAAGATAAACAGTGAAAAATATATTTGGCAAAAATGATTGTTTTTAGGTGCTTTCAAAATGTTCGTGTTCTTTATTTTGTACATGTATATATTATATATAACCCAGTGAGTTCGAATTAGTTACGCTCTCAATGCCCATTCAGGACCCCCTGTTGGTCTTGGGCGTCTGGACGGCTCCCCGATTTTTCGCTTCAGGAGCATCGTCAGACTGCGCTCTGAAAGCCGCCTTTTGGCCTTTCGGTCTAGACTTTCGACATACTGGTTTGCTAGGGGGCTTCTCCATGGCAGAGGGTGTTTTATCAAAACTTTCCTCTGCTTAGGAGGGCCCCCTTCACTATCAGAGTCACTGCCTGCTACATTATTGTCGCGATTGTCATTGATGTCTTCCTCTTCGGACATGGACTCCTCTGAAGACATGTAATCAAGTTTCATGATCGACTTGATTTTTGCTTTCTCCGAGGGAGTCAGTGCTGTCGATATATCTATAGCTTTAGATCTGGATCTAAGGAGCTAAAATAAGAAAAAGAAGCAAGTTTCAGTCAAACTTTCTTAATAAGTCATTCTTTGCTAATAGTAATTACGGTCTGTCACAGTTGAATTTGGACTGAATTACTAAACGCGCACTACATGGAAATTAGCGCATCACCGAAAGAAAGGTTTTGCTACTTGGGTTGAACATTCACGGCCAACGTTTTATTATGCTTATACCATGCGATTTTTATGCGTTTTAAACTAAAACTTTGTTATATGCAAACTCGTATTTTCGAGTGACACAACAGAGCTTGGCTACTTACAAAGTATAACCATTCAAAAACAAACCAAAAAAAACTGTTCAAATCAAATGACGATAAAAAGGTGATTTGGCAGTAGCTTTATAAAAAGAAAGTGTTTCTTTCGGTGTCACGATAAGAATAAAACTCAGAGTCCTCGGTCGTGTGTATAAAGTATAATACCAAAAAGGTAAGAATGAGTTTTGCGTGATCCGTAGGTTTGTTTTAAATAGAAAATACGGGAAATTATGAAATCGAAAGTTTTTCCACTGCACTAATTTTAAGATGCATTTTTGCCTAGAGAGTTTTTATACAGAAGAAAATTGACAGAAAATCAAGACTTGGAAATGTTTGATAGTAACTAAATAAAGGTAGTATACAAAACAAGACAGTAAACAACCAAAAACGGTCATTGTTTTCCTTTGTTAATCTATATAATTGCCGGTATATATTTTGTTTTGGCTTGTTTCCATTTTTTAAAAACACTTTAAAAAAATTGTCTATTTCATCGTTCTTTAAACCAGTCGCAGCACCGCTCAATTTCAATTTAAATCACTAGTATTTAGCTGCAAATTGAGACAAAATAGAATATATAATTCGGCAAAGCAAAATCTAAAATACTTACATTTTGTTTTCTTTGCGTTTTTCTTTGGTTCTTTTGATGCCTTTCAAGTCCACCTGCCCGCTCTCTTCTGCTTCTTTTTCTTCTTGTTAGGAAGTGGCTTTTGAGAGCAGCTGAAATTAGGATTAAAATGATATTGATATTTTTTATTATCATTATTAATTTATTAGGGAGACTTTATTTTTTAGAAGGAGAGTGGGTCCGCAGAAATCATCATAAACGATACACTACAATTCTCCTGGCCCACCCTTTGCGTGTTTGAAAAAAAGCCCATCTCAGGAATTATTAAAATAAGTGTGATCCTCCCTATATTAAAAATTCAGTGACCCACCCCTGAATTCCTCCGGCCCCCCTCCCTTATAAAAATTGCTCCCTTATTATTATCATTGTTATCAATATTATAGTACAAATTACATAGATACCTTCTAACTCCACGGCAGAAACATTTGGATGGACGTTCTAAATGGATATGTAAATCTACCATGGCGAAATGACGAGGAATTAAGCGTGCTGAAATCAAAACGTAATAAATTATCGTATCCAACTGATAAGGTGCAGTACAGACTTCTATCAAGACAAATCAAGAAAAGAGCAGATGTACTGAAGAGAAACTTCTACAAAGAAAAAGCCGACACCATCAATGAAGCAGCAGCATCAAGGAACCTAGAGAAGCTTTTCAGAAACGCTAAACATCACGGCGCCTTCAATAATAAAGCACTCTTACCATCTTCATGTACCACCCTCAAAGAACACTTTAAAGAACATTTCAACAAAGAACTTTCAAACAACAACACACCACAAGAGTTGATCGAGCTTCCTACTTACCTTCATGACTCATTTCATTCCAACTGATGATGATATTAACAGCGAACCCCCAGATGAACTTGAAATTCTCTCTGCAATAAACAAACTTAAGCATCAAAAGGCAACCACTGATACACCAGCTGAACTTTTACAAGCCCTTGTATCTGATCCTGATTGCCTAAGAGCACTAACTGTTCTCTATGCGGACATATGGCAACAGAATGACATACCAACTAACTGGAAATACTGCAGGCTGAAAACGTTGTACAAGAACAAGGGAAAGACAAACGACCCAAACAACTACAGAGGCCTATCTATCAGCTCTACACAACTTAAGATATTTTGTGTGATAATACTGGGTCGATTACAACAATGGTAATATAAAAATTAGGTAAACCTAATAGCGGAGCTCCAATTTAATGAAATGAATTATTCATTCAATCATTCATTCATTCATTTGTTCATTCACTACCAATTATCAAATTGTTGATAATCAATCAATCAAAAATGACTATAGATAAAAAAGTAAACAAACAAATAAATAAATTAATTAATGTATCAATTCAAATAATCATAAAAAGAAAATAACAGCAAAAAAAAAGTGAGGGATAATTTTCTCTCTCCCTTTTTTTTATTTTATTTTTTGCTATGTTGGTTTCTCATGATCAAATAATCATATAATCAATTGAAATATTTATGCATACGACATCATTTTATTATACCCAAGAAATATGCACAAACATGCGAAAAATATCTGACCGTATTTTTGGCTTCCTTTTCCATAAGGTTATGTTGTTATGCATGGTAAAAATAGCACTTGTCAATCAAAATTGATTGTCCAATCAGAAGTTAGAAAAGCACTAATATGGCTTCTTTGAGTTGTAAACAAATCCTCGCGCGCTTCTCGCTTTACTCTCGCTTTAAAAATCGAAAAAAATTTCACTTGAATTACTTATTGGTTATTTAGCTATCTAAAACGGTTGTGCATTTTTAATTATCAAATGTTAAAAAATAGCTAGTATGAACTTTTGAAATTTTAACTTGCAGATGAGTACAATGACAAATTCATACAAGCGTTTTTGCAATTCAATAACAAATCAAAAAATTACAAGAATTAAATTAAAAATACACACATAAAGATCTCAACGATTGAAAAATATCTTACAAAAACAAGTAAATATAATTATTGCAAACTGCTTTCATGTGAATGGTATAAAAAAGAAATTCATTGAAGATCGTCAAAAAAGGTAAACATACCGGCGCCACGTTTCTTGTCCTGTACTGTCACTTTTCCACTGAACTTTTCGTCCTCAGTTCTGATTGCAATAAGCTTGTTCATGTTTTTAGAATTTTAAAAGTGGCAAAAAAACATTTTCAACGCCTCTAAAAGGTTCACACAGTTCAACTGAACGGCGATGGCAAGCTTGTGTTGGTCGATCAGACATTGTGCTAAAATTTGCATTTTCATTCCTTCCCTGAACTGGCAGTCCTACTTTGTTGACAAACATCTGGTATGAAAATGTTTTTGTTGTGAATAGTTGATAAATCTGTATTGATCCTAAAGCTCTCCGTGTTATGAATTGCTTGTAAAAAATGATGAATGAACAGAGTGAAGTTATCTTCGTGAGTCGTCTTCGCGAGGTCTTGCTTTTTATCTGTTTTGAATTGCTGCAAATGCAGCGCATATTTGTTTTGTTTTCATGAACGTTTTGTCGCCGTTGATTTTACTTTTATAAGTAGATTAGTCCATCAGTAATGATTGAAAAACGCCACGAAGAATACACGAAGAATACGGCCTTTTTTTACTACCATCTGACAAACTTGCCGTCAAATAAACCCTTCCAGAAAATACAACTTGTAAAATCTTCAGCTTTGAATAACTATTGAATGAAGTATCAAATAAAATTTTAACAGCTCTGCATGGTTTCACATTTGAATAGTTAAAAACAGCGCCACGAGCGAATTTTATCCATTTTGTCAGTGAACTGAATATTTTGAAGCTTTTCATCATTGAATCGTAGATATTTTTCTTTTTCACGCCGCGGCCTTTGTATCCCTTTCGCAGTCAAACCTCTTTAAGCCGTCAGCTTAGCATTACAATTTTCATGCTCTTTGTCCAATGCAGAAATACATTTTGTAGAAAAATTTCAGTAAACTGCAAAAAAAATTGTTTTGCGCCCACTGAAACGGGTCAGCGACTTTGCGCGGCAGTACACGGACGGACGCCGTTGTACGGAATTTGGAATTCCGGGCTTCCTGTGGTCGATCTGAAATGAGCTCTATGGTTTACCATATTTTCTTAATTATGGTGCTCCGCTTGCGCGGGCCTTCGGCCCGCGCGGAGCTCCGCTATGAAAATAATCTACTGGAAGGCCAGTTCGGCTTTCGCTCCAATAGGGGATGTCAAGATGCCATATACTGTCTTAGACGTGTCCAACAGATATTCCACGAAAGAAAAGAAGATTTATACGTTGGATTCATTGACTTGAAAGCTGCCTTTGATTGGATACCGCGAGAATGGATGTTTACCAGTATGTACAAACGTAATGTGAAGGATGACAAGAACTTAGCTGTACTACTACGTCTATTACGGTCCATCTATTTGGAAACTTATGCTGTTATGACTGATGAGGAAATGGGAGAGGCTTTTAGAACAACGAGTGGAGTAAGACAAGGTGGATGTGAAAGTCCTTACTGTTTCAATCTGTACTTGGACTTTATACTGCGCATTTTTGAACATGAATGTCTACAACAAAACATTCACATTGAATTACAATACAGAATACCAAATGAAGCAACTGACCGTGTACAGCGTACAGAAGAGAGAAGTTCCGGAATATTATCCTTGCTTTGGTTTGGATATGCTGATGACCTGGCCATACTGACAAACTCAGCTGAGAAACTACAACGTGCCATCGAGATCATGCACAGGCTTTTTAAAAGATATGGCCTTCAGATGTCACTGGATAAAACCAATACTATGATAATGTCGGATGGTTACGATGACAACACCTATCCAAAGTCTATCTGTGAAATTGAAAACCATCAGCTTAGAAATGTCAATACTTTCACGTATCTTGGACAGAAATTTACTCACAACGAGCATTATACTCCATCATGTGAACTTCAGACTAGAAAATTCTCTGCGATTAACAGCTTCTATCAACACGAAATCCTTTTCAAGAACCACTCTGTCGCACTTAACACCAGGAGAAAGATCTTTGACTCACTCTTCAGAAGCAAACTTGTCTATTCTTGCCAGACCTGGTCTCTTACAGAATCATCGTTAAACTCAGTACGCTCTACTTATAACAAAAAATTGCGTGATCTCGTCAAAGGTGGACAGAAAAGAAAGCTAACTCTAATAAATGATGATGCTGATGGCAGTGATGTTGATGATGACGAGGATGGTAATGGTGATATAGATGATGATGACAGATATGACATGGCATATATATTATCAAATGAAGATATCTACAAGCATAGTGGTGCAACACCCCTCAAGGAATTCGTGGAAAACCAACAACTGAGATGGTTTGGGCACATTGTACGCTCATCCAATAAAAGATATATCAAAAAGCTAACCTTTGTAGATGTGAAAAGAAAAAGGAAGGGTCGACCAATAAAATCGCTAGAAAGAACAATATATCAAAGATATCCAGAGTATGAAACTTCCCAGATTCTTAAACTTTGCTACCAACGTGGAAAACTTTGACGTTGATTGCTCTCTCGAGTAGAGAGGCATCTGAATATTTCTCCAAGAGAAATGAGAACGTATTGATTCCTTACTCTCTCCCTTATTGAATGGTTTATTTGCTCGTTAACGTCATCTCTGAAACTAATTCAATAAATCACTTTAATTCTTATCATTTTTTAATATTAAAACCAATTACATATGTTGGCGGATTCAAGCGACCTGTACATATTTATTTCGGGGGGGGGGGGGTACTCTGGGTTCAAAAGGCTGGGAATGTTCGTCGGAAAGTCAGAAACTGAAATACCCTGAAATTTTTTGACCCTTAATACCTCAAAGCCAAACTTTACCAAAACAAAAAACGAAATGGCTGTTTTGAACAAAAATGACCATAAAAATACCTTTTTAGGATATTTTTCAAATCTGATTCCTCGATTTTTTTTTTTTTTTACCCCCTTAAATACCTAAATCACGTTTTCAACCTCAAATACGGCGATGTAGATCATCCCAAGCACGCCAATATAGGGAGTGCCTCCCCGGTTTATAAATAAATGAATGAATAATTAGGAAATTTTATCTAGACTGCTTAGAGTACTATTTAAACTTAGTATTCAAACTGGTGAATTGATCCTTCACATGAATTTTCATACTTACGCTTTGGTAAAATCCCATATAAGAGGGCTTTCGATCCGTTCCCGTAGTTTTTTTGCTACCAAGCGTACTTCAGACTATAAAATAATAAATCCAAAATTATAATAGTGTGTTGGTTATGTTTAAATAATAACACTGAGTTCACTACTTTTTTATGGCTTTGATAGGGTAGTATAATTGCTGAAAAAGTAGAAAAAAATCAGCATTTTGCGAGTCATAGCTATTTCGTAACACGACCACTTACTCTTATGTTTCCCGCCAATTTTCACATTAACGCATAAATTATATCACTGCATAATTACGACAAACATCTAGTCTGGCGCCAAGAAATAACAGTAAAAATTGTTTTAAAAAAAGCCAGCTTTTTTTAACATACTTACTGCAATAGCCTTTGAAACTGTTATCTTGGTCCTGCTCTTGTCCCTGGTTTGCTGGTTTTCTTGAAGGGCAGCTAGTATTTGGCGGTTCTGTTCTTGCAGTTGCTTGAACTGGTTCTCTATCGTCTCAAAATTCAAAGAAATTTGATTTTGGCCTTCAGGCTCAATATTCTCATGCCCGGTCGATGTTTCTTCTAGCAGACGATTTCTATGCTCCCTTAGAGCATCCTCGGAACCACCAGGGATCGACGGAATTATAACATTCAGTGGCCGTTGTGAGTTCGCGCCATTTTCACCACTGCTCACAGGACTCGTAGACCTCGTATTGTTGGTAGATTGACTTTCTGCCAGAGAATGGATAGGCATTGGTCGCCCTGGTAATGGTCTTGTTGTTCTTCCCATTGGTCTTATTCAATAATTAAAACTAGGCGCGCAGTTAGAGTGTATGTAAGACTCAACTTCAAACTCTGAGATTGTTAACAGTTTGTTACCCCAAGGCGATCGCGAATGGACGGCTAGATACTTTGGCTAATCAAATCTTTCCCTCTATAATCACGTGTCATGCAATGATGGATACGTTCATAAATGACAAAGCACAAGTTACAACTTGCTATCTTGAAACACTTTAAAACCAAGCCGAATTTTTTCTCGGGTAAACTATTTTCATCACAAAAGAATATTGCAATAAACTTGGTTATTTTATCGCTGTAAAGCTATCACAAACTACCGTCTTGTATCTTATCTTTCGCGACGGACAGCTCTAATAGGAAAATGAAGTATTCAGTAAAGAGTTCATGTTCTTTTGTTCAATTGACATTTCACCAATTGACAGACACATGTTTTTATTAGACAGGAAAGATAGCTGCTAACCAATCAAAAAAGCTTGGATTCAATTAACTCAATGACCACTGTGAGTCCTTATTACTATCAAACCAAAATGTCTTCTGAGAAGCCAACACGTTATCATTGCTTTCACTGTAATGAAGATCTTATTTACAGAGTATTTTGCCGTCACAAAGAAGACTTTTTTAATCCTTTAACAAATCAGTGGCAAATGGAGCTGAGAAATGATGAGGACGACTCAAATGATAGTATTTTTACTGACAAGATCGACAGCCCGCAAAACAACACTTTGCCTAATGACTACAACAATATAAATGATATGAGCCAAAGAGATCAACGCAGCTCAAGTTCATCAAGTGAAGAACTCGTATCAGCATCTCCAAAAGGTATGCTAAAGTTAAAGTTGAAATAGCTTTGTTTTAAAATTAAGGCGGTAGTGTATAGTTGGTCAACGGTTGTTAAAATTAAGCACGCCTTTGGTTTCTTTTGTTGTTCTTGAGGTCTAGCCCAAGGTGTTTTTCAATTTTGAGGTTTATTTCAAGCCGTGTATATATAGCTAATGACATGCTCACTTATCATCGGCTCTATAATAGGGTCGACCGTAAAAATAGCAGATAACTTTTGAACGCAGTGTTCGCCCACAAACCTTTGTAATGTTCAACTAGCTTTGATCCATTTGCCAGTCAATGCGCGTTGCTAGGTGATGAATTGGTCACGTAAGGGGGTCTTGCAAAGACCCCATTTAAATCCTTTTGTGAAACGGGTGGGTCACTTGTCACAAGCGAGTCACATACAAATACATATGATTGTATACGACTATCAAAAAAATACACTGATAGATTAATAAGATAATGAAATGAAATGAAATGAAATGAAAGATGAGAATAAACAGAGACAGACAGACAGACAGAAATAAACTAGTAACAAATATAATTTTAGAATTAGAATTTTTACTTCGACACGTACGATTTTATCCAAGAGACGTTTTAACCAGCATGTTGTACGAGAGTGTCAACGATTCCAACATTAGTTTCGATATGCAAAAATTCCGGATGGGGGACTTGGGCGGGGTTACTCGTCGAAAATCCCAAAAATGACTCGAAAATTATACCAGAAAAACAAAAATTAAAAGTTGTGGTGGAGTGAATATTGATGCGGTTTTGCGTCATCTTTTTACACTTTCTTTGTAATATCTGTTTTACGGCCTGGTTTTCAGAACACCCTAACAATTCCTTCGTACGTGGTTACTTTTTTACCTGAAATCATGTTGTTACACAGTAATCCTTATAGTGTACTGAAACAAATGGTTTTAAATGTTATCTAAATGCTCGTTAAATGAAACATATTGTTTTTGTCTGATTTTTGTAGGACATCGTACAAATAACTTTGAGGAAGAAGATCAGGTGTTTTGGGATGACAAATCGGACAGTGACTCCGAGAGTGAAGAAATAGAAGTAAACAGGAGAAGAAAATTGGTTGAAACTTGGGATATTGATATTGAAGAGCTAGAGAGAGATTTTGAACAATCTAGTACAGAAATAAACGATGTCATTGAAGCCGGAAGTTCCCGAGTGACCGCCCTGATACACTGGATCGCCTTGTTTGTATGCTTTTGGTCCGCATATTTTGCAGTACCAGAACGAGGTGCTGACATTCTCCTTGCCTTTTTCAAAGCTAGTTTCCAGGTTTTGTGTGAGCTATCGCCAATGATTTTTTCAACTGCATTATTGGCTTTTCCAAGCTCATTTAAACTCTTGAAAAAGCATCTCTCCATTAAAGATAAACACTCAAAGTATGTCGTTTGTCCAAAATGCGACACTTTATACCGTTTCCAAGACTGCATAACAACAAGATTAGGGCGTGTTATTGCCAAACCCTGTTCTCACGTTGCTTACCCGAATCACCGTCAGTTGTTTCGCCGCAGACCTTGCGGAGCGGAATTGCTTAAAGAAATCCGTTTAAAAAATGGACAAACAAAGTATTATCCACACAAGGTTTATAGTTATAAAAGCATCAGAGAGACTCTGACTCACTTCATTAAGCGACCAGACTTTGTAAAAAAATGTGAGATTTGGAGAGATCGAAAGGTGCCGGAGAATATGTTAGTCGATGTCTACGATGGCCAAGTATGGAAAGATTGGCAATATTTCAACGACACTCCCTTTCTTGCACAGCCCAATAATTATGCTTTAATGCTTAATGTTGATTGGTTTCAGCCTTTTAAGCATAGTATCTATAGCGTTGGAGTAATATATATAGTTCTTCTGAATCTTCCGAGAAACGAAAGGTACAAAGAGGAAAACGTGATGATAGTTGGAGTAATACCTGGTGCACATGAGCCCAAATTGACAATCAATACGTACTTACAACCACTTGTCGCTGAACTGAACTTATTATGGAATGAAGGTATTCAAGTTCGTCCTTATGGAAATAGAGCAGCAAGATGTTTTCGAGCTGCACTTCTTTGTATTGCTTGTGACATTCCTGCACTAAGAAAAATTTGTGGTTTCATGGGTTGTACTGCTCACCAAGGGTGTTCAAAGTGCAAAAGATTCTTTCCTGGAGATTTTGGTAGCATGGATTTTTCAGGTTTCGAAGAAGACGACATATCAAGGACAAACGAAGAACATCGGAGAGAAGCTCAGGATATACTCAATGCAACCACCGCTGATGAACGAACACGAATTGAAACTTCAACTGGAACAAGATATTCTGAACTGTTGCAGTTGCCTTACTTCGACTGTATTCGTTACCATGTTGTTGATCCAATGCACAATTTGTTCTTAGGGACAGCAAAGCATTTAATGAAAAATGTATGGTTAAATGATGAAAAGCCAATTATTACTAAAGAAAATTTGAATAAAATTCAAGAAAAGGTAGATAATGTCAAAGCACCTTCATTTATAGGACGTTTGCCAAAAAAGTTATCAACGTCCTTTGGTGGATTTACCGCTGACCAGTGGAAAACATGGACTCTGCTATATTCTGTATTCTGTATTTGGAATATCATTCCAACTGATGATTTAGAGATGTGGAGGTTCTTCGTGTTGTCCTGCTTTCATCTTTGTTCTCCAATTATAACAATGACAGAGCTTCAAGAAGGACACGATTACCTTATGAAATTTTGTAAATCGTTTGAAAACAGATATGGAAAAGAACGTATTACGCCGAATATGCACCTGCACCTGCACCTCAAACAATGTATTTTGGATTATGGACCCGTATATTCGTTTTGGCTATTCAGCTTCGAACGCTTTAATGGAATTTTAGGAGCTTTTCAAACGAACAATCGATCTGTTGAAATACAGATTATGAGAAGATTTCTCCAGAAGTATGAATTAAGAGATATATCTTTACCAGAGACATTTATTGAAACTTTCCAACCTGTTTTTCAACTGCTTCAGGAGACACAACAAGCAGGCACTCTTGGTGAAAGGATCCCGTCAATACCATCAACACCAAATCTTTCACTTGGTCAAGTAAAACGTTGCTTAGAGTGGTGTAATATCAATGCATACTCATGTTTTTCGGCTCGATCCATTGATATCCTTGATGATGAATATACAGAGTATCTTTTGAAAGCATATGAAACAATTTTGCCTCAGCACTCGGTAATTGATTGTGTTACCGATATGTTTGAAAGACTGAGTACTATTGGATATTCAGGGACAAAGCTAGGCTCCTCCGACTCAAGACTGGAACGTAGTTCCTTCATTCTTGCAAGTTGGTGTGGTCAATATAGCGGAAGTATTGAGACAGATTCATTTGACTTGCGTCCTGGTGTTATTGATTTCTTTCTGAAACAAACCATTACAATTGATGGCAAACAGGGATCATTGTGTATGGCAAAGGTTCGTTGGTTCCAGCGCCATCCCAAAAGACATAGTATTGGAAAACCTCACGAAGTGTGGTGCAGAAACCTATTTGATAGCGAAGGACCTTGTACATTCATCCCAATACAAAGGATACACAGCCAGTTTGTTGCTGCGTACGATGTTATTGATGATGAAACCGTATTAGTTGTATGTCCTTTACAGCGTAAATTGTACGGATAACCTTCATGCTATAAATCAGTAAGCGTTGCCATGAATATTTTATGTTTCCAAATGTACTGCTCATCAGCAACTTGAGAGGGAAAATGAAAAGTGAAAACTGGTGGAACATTTGATATTTTGTCTCATATTTAAAAATAACTTCAAAATGACACATGGCAAACAAAAAACAAATACACTTCAGACTAATGAAGTTCATATTTAATCTAGTTTTTATATTTTGCTGTTAGATAGTAAATTTTCTTCCGGGGAGGGGAGGGGTACTCCATATATTTGACACACAGGGATGTGCCGCTGGCCACGGTAGAGTTTCTTGCACTCTATCAGTCTGTTGATAGGGTGTAGCATTTACGAGTGTATCAAATTGGAGTTGATTTTTGGCATAGAGCCGTTTCCAGGAATGGTATTATTCTTTGCGGGTATTGTTTTGGAGAATTTAGGTGTCTTAAAGAGGGTCAGGATTCGAAACATGTCAAAAGGTTCAGCGGCACGTCCCTATCAAAACCAGGGTCCAGTAACCCCCCTCCCCCCGGGCCTTTCTTGCAGTTTTGCCATTATATTGAAACAACTAAATAAACTTTTGACGCTTGTCTCTAGGTTTAAGTGTGTTTAAGTTGTCCCGGGTGTTATATAAAGTGCTTTACGGTGAACTCTGATTATAAATATCACAATGAAAATTACAGACTTAAATTTTGTGTTTTGTTTATAAGTTATTCACCAGTGCACTCGCTTGCAGGCTTTACACTAAACTCCACAGGTTTATACTGCACTTACCTTTGCTTTGTGCAGTTGCGTCGTTTTCATATGACCGCCATGAAAGAATAGACCATTTAGTTCCCATGGTGGGGGTGGGGGGTGGGGGGGTTCTCCCTACCTATAATGTACTATACCGTGGTGCTCCGACCATTTCAGGCTGAGGTATGGGAAAGGGTTCCCTTGTTAGGCTATGGGTAAGGGGTCTGAACCTCGGGCGGAGCAGCCCCGTATGATATCGATCGGAGTACCCCCCCTCCCCGCATTTAGTTAGTAGTGGTAGATAAGAAAAAAATCATGATAATGGGTTTGATGTTTAATACTATGACTTTGCTCTAATCTTTCCCGGTCATATACAACCATGAACTCACTCACGCTTTCGTTCATACTATGATGGTTTTCAGCACTAGAAAATATAATTGAACAAATGTCTTTATATACCACCATCTATCTTGAAAATATCTTCTATATATTTGCACCCCAAGGTAAATATGGAGCACATCTCAATCCAAAATTGGTTTCGTATGCACCCTTTATTCGACCACAGGGCAAATATGGGTCAAAAGCATTCATTATATATGCCCACCGGGTAAATGTGTCAAAACCATGGGCAAATATGTAATATATTTACCCATGTGTTTAGATGCTATGCAAATCAATGTCAAATGTATCACATATTTGCCCCAACGTTTGTCTGCATAGGCAAATGTATGGGCAAATATAGATCACCATATATGCCCTACATTTGCCCGGTGGGCAAATGATCACTAAATCCATTTTTTCGTCCAGTGTATGTATCATCTTGATTTTCATGCGACGGCATAACCTCTTTAAAGCGCCCTTGAATTCCCCTCCCTGATCACTTTGAATAATAGACGGTGGGCCATGTTCCAAGTAAATTTTTTCTAACTCATTTGCAATGCATTTACTATTTTTTCCACTTAAAGGACGGAGCCAAACGAACCGACTGAACACGTCAATTACTGACAAGACATATCTATATAAATTATTGCAATGTGAGACAGTTTCTTTTGTGCCCATGTCCATAAGGTCTATTTGATGTCGTATTTGTACGTCACCGGCCCGAATCGGTTTGGCTTTGTTTATGAATTTTGCGTTTTTTTCTGTGGTGATGTTTATCACAGTTCAGAATGTCTTGTACTTTTTTTCTTCCTAATCCCATATAGGAATGTTTTAGATTGTTTACCAGTTTTCTTGCTCCTGACCCTTTAGTGCGTTCAACTTCGTCTGCCACTATTTTGCTGATTTCTGATTTTTTGACCACCTTTCGACCTTGGAGGTACAAGCACTCATTGCCATTTTCGTGTGGATGTTTATTTTCCCTTTTGCCCTCCAGTAACGAACTATTGCACTTCGTTGTGCTTTAGTTCTGTCTTTCACTGACGGTAAAGAGATGCCTTTGACTATTTTGAGAAGACAATCATAGATATCGTCGTCTACTGCAGTGGGTTTTCGCTTTCCTCTGACTGCTTCTACTTCAGTATCAATAATCAAGCAAACCCAAGTACAAATAAGGAAAATGAAGTGTGGTTTCATTGTGTAAAGCTATGCAGTACAAGGCTGATAAAGTCAAAATGTGTTTGCTGGTGCACTGTTTAAAACAACAAACCTAAACCGGACAGTCTGTCTAGACAACAGCCTGATTTTGTCTAGACATAGTGCAGAGTTTGAAAAAATGATGGGGGTATGGGGAATCTGTTTATTTTTTTATGTGACAAGTAGATTATATTCTTTATTTTTAAAACTTCTTGTTAGCGCAACAGACGAGATGATATTCAAATATACGATTATAAATTTTAATCTTAACATGTTACGGCATATTTTTATATTATATTATATCCCAAATCTAAAATTTTCAATTTTCAAACTAAAACACTAGACTTTTCAATGGAATTGACATTGCTTGAGTCTATTTAACAGAAAGGCGAAATCGTACCTATCCCAGACTGAAACGACCGAATCGTTACCCTATGGAAGTCACAAAGACATACCCTGTAGCAGACAAAGTGTCAAAAGATGATGCCCTATAGGGTGGTATATATATCTGTATATCAAAAATAGGGGTGATAACGAGGCGTCCATGATAACGAGGTGTCCATAATAACGAGATGTCTCTAATAACGAGGTGTCCGTAATAATGAGGTGTGCGTAATAACGAGGTGTCTGTAATAACGAGGTGTCTGTAATAACGAGGTGTCTGTAATAACGAGGTGTCCATAATAACGAGATGTCCGTTATAACAAGGTGTCCGTAATAACGAGGTGTCCGTAATAACGAGGTGTCCGTAATAACGAGGTGTCCGTAATAACGAGGTGTCCGTAATAACGAGGTGTCCGTAATAACGAGGTGTCCGTAATAACGAGGTGTCCGTAATAACGAGGTGTCCGTAATAACGAGGTGTCTGTAATAACGAGGTGTCTGTAATAACGAGGTGTCCGTAATAACGAGGTGTCCGTAATAACGAGGTGTGCGTAATAACAAGGTGTCCGTAATAACGAGGTGTCTGTTATAACGAGCTGTGTGTAATCACGCGGTGTTCGTGATAACAAGGTGTTCGTAATAAGGAGGTTCATGATAACGAAGTGCCCATAGTGACAAGGTGTTCGTGATAACGAGGTCTCCGCAATATTCAGGTGTCCGAAATAACAAAGTGAAGTATATTACCGGAAAAAAGTGCATTTTTTAAAGTTATTACATTTGAGGCCAATGATTATTACATTTGAGGCCAGTTATTACATTTGAGGCCAACGGTTATTACATTTGAGGCCAGTTATTACGTTTGAGGCCAGTTATTACATTTGTGGCCTCTACAACTCTGTGTTTGCATTAAAAGACATGACATCTTGGAATTCATTAACAAGTCTTGCTATCTCTGGACCAGAAAGCATCCATCTTCGAATTGCACTAGGATTTTCTGTCAATCCGACTGATGAAGGATCTCCTTTGACAACTGCGTTGTTTTGTTCGTGTGCTTGATCAATGGCAATAGCAGAGAATAGTCGTCTTGTCTTACTTACAGTAAACAGTCCTGTTTCTTCTAGAGCGCACATGTCGCGTAGATGAACGGTTAGCCAACGAGCATAATTGGGATGATTGGTTGTAAAGAACCATGGTAGCATCTTATGCATTACACTAACATAGAGATTGAAGTCAGCGCTTCTCAGTGACTTGATAAATAGCAACAGGAGAATTTCGAGGTGGAGAACTGTGAACCAATACTGAAACTGTGGTATTAAAGTTCTCTGTCTATTGCACCATTCCTCAAACTCTAGTTCATCATTCTCTCTATCTTCTTTATACTGAGCATAGGCTTTCTGCAACAGAGTAAACAAAGCACACGCGGGAACTTGATGGGCTCTTCTAAAACGTAATATATCGGATGCCTTCAAAAAGGATTCTGCTGTACCAGATGTTGCAACATTAGACTCTGATATTAAAGCAGTCCAACCACTCCCTTCCAGCCAATTTCCTAATACTTTCATAAACGCCATCTCAATGTGAAGACCACCAAACATTATAACAAACTTCTTCTCTCCATAGTCTTCACTCCATCTCCACTGGATTTCCTTTGCTATAGCATAAAGCGGCTGATCAAATGCTATAACGGGAACTTGCCCAGGATTTAGATGGTTGACAGATAACTTGATCACGTCCATGGAATGCTTAATCATAGCAACAGATTTTGCCTCATAGGGTAGAAGAGGAAGTAATGATGAAATAGCTTGTGTAAATGCTGGCGGGCAAGCGGTAGCTGAATGAAAGGCACCCCAAGATACTAGCTGATTATCTTGTAAGCTTTCTTGACTTATTACAGAGCTGGTCTGGTTGAGCCACGATTTCTCGTCATCATAGCTAGAACTATATAGGCTTTCATCACATGTTATTGGTGTTGTGGTTTCTGGTACTACAGGAGCTCCAATGGATTGGTCGAGTACAGGAAGGACATTTGTATAGCTATCTGGGAGTTCTTTAACAGACTTTGTATTTGTTGCAGTTGTGTTTGATATGTCCAATGTAGCACGGATCTGACCTGGTGTCTCTTCACTTGAATGTTGAAACAGAGATATACCTGTACTATGGAAAGAACCTTGGGATGTTGTCGAACTTGGATTGTGGTCGATGTTATCTACAGCAGCAAGTGTAAACTAATCGAGCCGGAGGTCAAGAAGGCAGACTGCTTCCTCATCATGATAACGGCTGCATGCTTCATTTCCCATATCAGTAGATATAGCCAATACTCTGTCATACGATATACCAATGCCAAGGTTGTGTAGAATTTCCACAAGTTCCCGGCTTCTTGTTTTTGCATGAGTGACCATGCCAATATATATGGGAAGAGGTGTTTCACGTGACTTGTTTCGTCTCTCATGTTTAACCTCCTTGTTTCTACGACGAATGAAGGTGTTATGCTGTAGAAGTTGAGAAATTGATAAGACAGCTTGGTCTTGTGCTGGACGATGTGTTTGAATTTCAATATTAGGTCCATACAGTATCATGCTTACAAGAGACAATAACGATGCTGGAAAAGAGTTTTCTTGACAACCTGACTCAAAGGATCCAGTGAAAGTGTACTTAGTCTTAAGCATATCTTGTCGAATAATTGCAGCGGCTTTTGCTAGATGAATGGCTTCGTCATCAGAATTTTCCGTTTGGGCCTTGTATAGAACTGCCCCAACATCGTCTGAAAATGCAAGGTAAACATCACGTCCATTATTGTACGAATTTAGATCTGGAACTTGAATTAAGAGACGTTCTTTCAAACGGGAAGTGTTTATGCGCTCTGGCACTTCTTGACCTTACTGCTGCAAGCAGTTCTTGTATTTGATTGCAAGATCAGCAAGTTTAAATGCTTGAATTTCGGTTCTCTTACAACGACACTCTTCTATGTAGCTGATAAGCTCTGCTAGGGCAATTCCTTCAAGACGACGTGATGATTCAGGTCTGTTTTGGTCATCTTTTCTAGTCACAAAGTCTGCTTTTCTGTAAAGGTTAGTTAAGCAATCTCTGTGATATAATGCATCTTGTGCTATCAGGTCACCACTGCTAAGTGTTGCTAGTAGCTTTTCATCATGCAAAACAGTTGCACATTCACGTACTCGAGCATCCAGTCCAAGAGTTGATACTTTATGTAGACTTTGTTTGTTAAGCGTCTTGCAAATAAAACAGATATCGGTTTGGTCAGATGTAGAGGTATTTAATCGAGTGAACTTTCCACCATGACTTTCTTCTTGAAATTTTCGTTTTTGAGCCCTTTTCAACTTTGTGGAGTTATATTGGGAATAGCAATTCTTATGCCAATTTGCTTTTCGTTCCAAAAAGGTCTGTTCTATCCCGTTTCCTTCGTCTAACCTTGACAATATAAGTGTTGCTGGAATACATTCCAAAGAAGCAAATTGGTTTAGATTGTTGGCCAGAGTTTTGTATCCTGCACCAATATCTGAACGTTTAGAATCGGCAGGACATTGAAGTGGTTCGTTGGTCTGCTCTTGGCAAATTGCACACATATCCCAGTTTGTTGAAATGTGTTCTTGAGTAGTGTTGGTATTTTCTTCCATACGAATGCAAAACTATAAAGTAGACATTTTAAAATTGATGTTATAAAATAACTATAATATAACGCGTGCTCTGATTGGCTAAAATGTCCAAAAAACCATGTTTCTATAAGAGCATAGAAACACGGGTTTCAAGGGTGTCGTCATTACAAAGGATGAGGCCGTATTAAAAAGTTAATGTATAAATAATTTAAATCCCAAAACTGACAAACTTCATTTCTTTAACACTTTAATATCGAGCTACAAGAATCAGTAAATCCTTAACAGAAACGCAATAAAGACCAATACAATCTGAAAGAAACAAAAAAGAAAATGTCCAATGTGAAAATCCACGTTACTTTGTAGCGAAAATTTCACCATTTTTAAAATTAATGGTGAAATTAAAAGTCCTCTCGCAACGGAAAAACATGCAAAAGATAAAACTTTATGCAAAAACATTACCAGTTAGCACTTGAACACATTAGCATGGTATAGTATTGTTTTTGTTCAAAAAAAAGTTTTGGTAATGAAAAAAAGCACAATTTCAAGAGGAAAATCCTCTACTTACCGACAAATAGTGCAAAGCCGGCCTAATTCAAAAAACCTCGATCAGTGCAGCGATATCCTCTCAAGTCATTTTTAATACCAAAACAACGACCAACCATTACTCAAACCATCCAAAGTCCCACAAATTCAAACTAGAGTAGCCACTTCAGTAGCTAAATAGGCAGCATTTTTTTCTACTTGTAAGAATCATCACATTCGCTTGGCAAAGTTCTGCAAAGCACCGGCACATTTTGAAAGTTGAATCGTTTTTGACTCTAGACTATTTTCCTTTGGCTGAACACTGAAATCCACTTTTAAGTACACGTTAACCAGATTATCTTTCATTTTTTCCTTTGAATTAACACTTTGAGACGAATAAATGTCGATTTTTCCATCGAAAACAAGACTATTTTTTTCAACAAACTCGTAAGTTGAAAATGTGAGGTGCTTTTTGATTGGTCGATTTTTGCATTTGACGACGTATGGAGAATTTATTGTGTGATCAGGCGTATTAAATTCAATTTTACCTATTTTTTTATTACCTGTTGTTGTTATTTTATAAAAGTATTAGAAGATGATTTCCGTGTTTCTATACTCTGTTAGAAACACTTGGGATTGTTTGGAGAACACTCGAAAAGGTTTTGAATCACTCGCTTTCAGCTCGTGATTCAATACCTTTTCTCGTTTTGTCCCAACAATCCCGCGTGTTTCTAACAGAGTGTAGAAACACGGAAATCATCTTCTAATGCTTAAATATAAATATTGTTGCTTATCACACTTATGAAAGCCAAAGTTTCATACTTACAGTCCTGATAGTGACAAATTCTTCATAGTCTTTTTTACATCTTGACGTTTTATGATAACCAGACAGCTTGTGGTTAAGTTACCATTGTCATCAATTGACTTTTAAAGTTTCAAAAGTGAAAGGTTGTTTAAGATTGAAGAATAAAAAGTTTTAGTTTTTCTATAAGCTCACAAACAAAATGGTGGATCTGTAAGTACAAGTGAAGGATTCTGGGAAGAAGACGTATCTCATTGCATTATGGGTAAGTAACAACTTGCAGTTGATAACACTAGAAAATTGTTGTTATTGTTGTTTATAAGTACGCACCATGAAAAATATTTTCTTATTATATAAATAAAGCAAGCATTTGTTTTATATTCTTAATTGATTGTTTTATTCTTAATTTAAATTAATTATTAATTCCTTGTGTTAATGTGAGAAAATATTATTTTTCAAAGTCTTCTTGAGCTTTAGCAAGTGTGCATAATTCTCAACTTCAAATTGAAAAAGAATTGTTTTATAAACCATGTATAAATTATAAGATTTCAGGCCTATTAATTTTCACTTCCGGTTTATAATTTAAAAATTGTATTTCCTCTATATAAATTCTTGATTTTTAAAACAAAGCACACAGTGTCTTAAACCTGGCCGTTGTCCTTGCTTTGGAAGTATTTCATAAAGTTTCTGGTCAAAAATATCGTCAAAAAGGTCAGTTTTCTTGGTTAATCATGTGGGGGACTTTTAACTTCCGGTTCAAAATGGCCGCCATTTCGAAAAAAACACTATAACTCGACAAAAAGAAAAATTTTGGCGTGGCACTATATCAGATATTATTCTATACCTAAAAAGCAATAACTTTGCAAATTTTGGTGCTTTTGACAGAAAGTGAACAATTTGGGCAAAATTCTGCACCTATCCGCCCCACTAGAGCCTTTTGTCATGCTCTTGAAGGTCTTTGCCGTAAACAACCGTGTCGTCGATAAGACTAACTGCTCCTGGTTGGTCTTCAAGGATTCAATGAATTTGCATCTGGAAATGTTCGGGGCCGGAATTGATGCCAAATGGTAGTCTGTTATAGCAGTACCTGCCATATGGGATAATGAATGCCGTCAGAGGTTTGGATTCTTCCGTTAGTGTTATCTGGTGGAAGCCGCAATTTGCATCCAGTTTCGAGAAAACAGTAGCTCCGGCCATCTGTGCTAGTACCTGGTCTACTGTGGGCAGCATGTGTTTCTCTTGTTTCACAGCTTCGTTCAGTCGAGAGTAGTCCACACATAACCTTACTTGCTCATTTGACTTGGGTACAACTACTATAGGAGCACACCACTCGGTAGGTTCAGTTATTCGTTTGATCGCATTCAAGGACTCTAGTCGATCCAGTTCTTTCTTGACTTTAGGCATTAGAGGTACGGGAATCCTACGAGGATATTGAACTGAAAATGGTTTAGCATCGGTTTGCAACTCTATTTTGTATGGTATGGGCATTTCACCCAGTCCCTTGAACAACTGAGGATAACTTTCAATGTTATTGACTAGACTAACAATGTTAAGGGCCACACTGGTCTCACGATCCAGTAATGGTGTCCCCCCCTTCAAAACATATACATCAGTACGAATTGACTTGTCTCCCTTAGAGATAGTACACTTGAAATAGCCTAGTATTGGAAGTGGTTTCTGATCAGGTCCTCTGATCACTTTGCTGACAGGCAGTAAGGGCTTGTGGCTGAATTTACTGTTATAAATATTATCCGAAATAACATTTACATCTGCACCAGTGTCTATCTTAAAGTTGTCATTGTTATTGTCTACACATACATCAACGGTCCAGTCTTTGGAACTGGTCTTATTATGTAATTTATTATTAACTGAGCCAAGAAATGTATCATCTTGTGATTTGTCATCATCATCACTGTCCTGTGAGTCATACTGTGGTTCATCATCACTGTCCTGGCATACTTCGCATACATTTTTAGATCGACAAACGGATTTAAAGTGACCTTTCTTTCCACAGTTATTACACATGGCATTCCGTGCTGGACAGTTCCGTCTATTATGTATGCCTTTGCCACAAAAGAAACACTTCTTGTCATTGGATTGTTTTGGCTTACCTTCAGGTGCTGACTTACGGTTTAGTTGTTTCTGATGATTTTGTTTGTGTACTCTTTGTACGCTTGCCTCGCCTTCTCGTTTCTCCATTGTTTTCATTCTGTTTGGTGGCTTCGTATGATCTGGCGATTTCCAGGCATTTTTCTAGGGTTAGTCCCTTGTCAGATAGCAACTTTTGTCGTGTGGAGTTGTCCAGTATTCCAACGATGATTCTGTCTTTGATTAACGACGATGTGAGTTCCTTAAACGCACTGTTCTTTGATAGTGCCAGTAATGCTGCATAAAATTCATCTATGCTTTCGTTGTGTTCTAGTATTGAACAAGTATCTTTCATAGGTTTTGTTGACGACTCCCTGGCAAAATTCCGCCATCTTTTCGATTACTTTGTCTACGTTGTGTTTGTCTTCCACACTGTCGAAAGATAGGCTGTTGTAAATCCTCAGAGCGGAAGGGGAAAAGCATGTGAGTAGAGTGGCTGTTCGTCGTCGTGTTGGATGATCGATGAGCTGCGAGGAGATTTCGTAATTCTCCCAGACTTGAAGAAACATTTCCCAGTCCTTCTTGCGACTGACATCATCTTTTAGAACTAGTTTGTCGGGTGTTCATGATGTTTCGACGGGTGCTTTGGCCATTTTCCTTGATGGATGGTTCGTTGATGGATGATTGATTTTTTTCTTCTTCTTTGTCCTTGATGGAAGATTAAATTTATCGTTCTTTTTCTCCGTGATGAATGGTTATGGATTCATTTAGACTTCTGACACCATGTTGAGTCCGGATGGATTAAGATAGTAGAAAGATTGCAGTGGATTATGAAGTTGTTTTAATTACCTCCGCCATCATGGATCTATCCTTACTACAATCAATACCTGACACAGGGATCCCAAACTATGATAACACTACACTAGTGCCAGTCTCCAACGGTATGAAACCATGCAATGGAATATATTTAGGAAGTAGATACTTCGGAAAACGACTTTTAGATTATAAAATATCCAATATTTCGGCTTTCTTGTTGACCTCAGTTGACTAATCTTCTGTAGGGTAAGTTGTTTCGAGATTTTTGACTTCAAGAGCATCTAATTTCTCTATTTTAGCATACATGCAGTCAGTTTTCACTGATGTCAGTTTTTATGTCGGTTGTTGTAGTTTTGACAATAATATTGTACTTGTCAGTGATATTTGTGTTATTTTGCTCATTTGAATGTGCTTCACCTTGTCAGAACAAGTACGTCTAGTAAAAACTTTGCCATCACTGCTGCTATCAGGTTTGTGAACTGGCCCGTTCTGAAAGGTCAGCATTTAGACTTTACTTGCTCGAAGCTGCTCGAAATATCAAGTAGAATGATGAAAACAAAGCACAACCGATTGATCTGATTGCTGATCGCCCTGTACTCGGTTGACTCGAAAGTAAATGAAGCTCATCCGAGTGCTGACTTTTGATCATTCGGGACTTTTGAGGCTAGCCTCGAAAAAAACTGATAGGCCTTTGAGCAATTGAATATATCCAAGAGATTTCTCAACTATTTGTACTATTGAAAGTTCTTATCTTTACAACTCTTGGTTAATGATATCTCACAAAGTAATTCATTTATCCTAATTCAATTTTTCACACATTTCTCAAATACGTGTTCCTGTCAATTTTGAGAAAAAACTCTTTATCTATATAAAAGTTTATCTAGAACGACGCGAAGCTAGTTCCATTAATGCAGTTGCGGCATTCTCTTCACAGTCCACCACATTTGTATGTGAAACTTGGTTGGAGGATTCTTCAACGTGGTCTGTTAGTGATGAATTGCAGCGCCCTTGAGACTGTGACTGTGCTTTTTCCAGCTGAAGTTTTGGAGCAAATTCAAAAGTATCTTGTTCTTGTGACTGAAACCCTGATAATGTATTGTCAATTTTTTAGATAGCGTATTCCTCGCTCAAAAGCCGTTTATAAGAACTCATAGTACTTGTTTCAGCTCCTTTGATGATCACTGTGTGCAGAACGCTACAAACATTCTTGAGGGCAAGCTATTATGTAAGTGTTTTTGTATTGTTGATTATTGTACTAACAATAGAATCACTAACAAGTTCATTTAACAGAATTAGAAAATCAAATGGAAATTACATAATATGGACGTTTTTTAATGAAATATTCTTTGATTCTTTTATCCTTCGATATTATCGCCGTTTCAGGGCCTCTAGAAGTAGATGGGTTCGAAACTGACCTAAAGGAAGTCCACGATTTCTTGCCTCCTCTCTATTCCCCATCAGTGCTTGGATGTCTGGTCGGGTTATGTCTCCTTTTATGGCAGCTTTGAGGGCGCTTATTTCTATTGAGAAACTCATGAATGAGTTCTATATTAGTGCTAAATCTATATATCTTAATGATAACATTATAAATAGATATGAATGATCCTGTGTGTAGGTAATCGACATGTCTCGTCTTGGCAGAGTACTAAGTTTATAACAAATTACCATAAAGCCATTCAAATGCCCTAATAAAATTAAAGTTAAAAGTATGGCATAGTACAGTAAATGTAATCAACAAATGGCAATAAGGCTGTGAAGTAAATGATGTTTTGGTCGATGTTGCCCGTAAAAATTAGTGAAATAAAAACTTAATAGATGGAATTATTGGAAATTATCATAAAATGAACAGCAAAGATGATTGTACAAGAAAATGGTTGAAAATAGAATTTAGCACTAAGAATCATGGTCGTCGGAAGGGGGTCGAATAAATGAGCGCAAATTTGCCCAGAATATTATTTGGTATATATAAACACATTTGATATGTTGAAACCAGGCTATTTCAAACTACAATGGGATTTTTTTTTTCGAATTTTCTATTGCGTTTAGTTTTTATCCTCCCCGTAATCAAGATGTTACGTCATAGTCAACTAGGGCAATTGCTGTTTCTAAAAATGCATTTTTGTATCTCTATTATCATCACCTATATTCTTCATCGATACAGTGTAGATCTGTTAGACCTGTGTAACAAAACGGTCAACTCACGTTTTGGATGTTGGTTCTTCATTGAAAACAAACTCAACTATGTGCGCTTTACAACTAATCACCGTTTGTTATATAAAGTGGGTCCCACGCATTAAGTTAAATATAGTGTAATATACTTATCGCTACGAAGGCTATGTTTATTGATATCCTATAAAAGATCTTTTATTTGCGGGTATATCAGAGAGATTCAAGTGATTTTGTACTCAATGGGATCGGGTCCACCGTTTGAGTTCGACCACCCCCTGCGCATAACTTGATTAATTAAACGAAAGCCTGGTACTCACTAACGCATAAGCCCAATCTTATATATTTTTGTTTATCAGCTTATTGCTATGCTTATTTCACGTTACTTGCAAGCTTTTTTTCCCCGCATACAGGTGTGCCTCCGTGTAAACAAATCTGGAATCAAGGATACACACAAATTTTTTTTTTGGAACAATATCTAGGCTGTTGTTTTCTTCTTGCTTGTAGGTTGTGGCTTGTGCTGTTGACATCATCAGTATCTGTTCTTTAGATGTTCTCGTGTTCGTTCGTGTTCGTGTTTGTGAATGCTGGTGTAGTTGGATGGACGATTTCAGGACTTGGAGCGGTGAAATATTGGGAACTTTGTTTATGATTTCGCTTGAAAATTTGTTTATGCTGTTGTAGAAGTGTCTGTGACTTTCCAGTTTCTTTTTTCTTTCTTCTACAAAGTAAAAATTTCAAAAAATTAACTTGATTTTTGATACACACAGAAAATACATCGTAAGGTGCTAATCGTAAGGTTTTCAGTATTATTCATTACCTTGAAGCTTTTGCGCTTTAGTTTGACGATTTAGGAGTGTCTCGTGAGTGGCCTCTATGTCAGCTAGGTTGATAACATCTTGTTGCACAATTTCAGGAAATTGTAAAGCTGGCAACGGAGTGATTGATTCTTGGCTTGACTGCGTACAAGTTGAAGTTGCTGAAACACTCGAGGAAGTGATTGTACTTGATTGATTAACTACCTTTGTATGCCCATAAGATGCACACTTAGGGCAATTGCAGTACAAGTACGGACATACTTTTTTGTGTCCTCGTAAAAGGTTGTGTTCACCGTGGTGTCTGCATTTTACACAACATCGACTAGACATGATTCTAACTTAGTAGCAAAAAAGCAGAATGACCGGTGGACCCGTTTTTATTCCCAATGTCATTAGGTTGATTGTTAATGTTAGGCTGGCAGAAACGCCCTCCTCACAAACACAAAAAGTATTTAAAAACCTGTAATTAAACTATAGAGTGGTTTTCATCGGACTGTGAAACAATCACTAATAGTCAGTGTTTAGTAGTGTCAAATAGTCATATTTCCAAAAAAGAAAACAAAGGATGTAGCATGTACTAGTGTCTATTAGCTTAGTAACTATTTCAAAGTCCGATGAAAATAACTCTACCTCAAGATTGTCATGTCAAGTGATTTGGCCGTCAATTCAAACTTTCAGTTACCACAGGAGTATGCCTTGGTCAGTCAATACTCAAGGAAGAGTTTTCAAACATGGCTCTTCATATTCATTCGGTAAAAGAGTGCAGATTGTGATAACGTACATTAACGTACGCTCAATAGCCCCCACAGCTCGAATCGAAAGTGTAAGCTACCATACTGTTTCAAAGTTTGTGATGCAGTTTCATCAGACCGCCCAGTTTGGCCCTCGGACTGTAAGAAACAGAAGACTGACTCGTATTCCAGTTTGGGTTAAAACTTACATTGAGGCCCTTTTGATAATATATCCTTCATTATATGTGCGTGAAATTGTACAAATTGCTATTGATGATCTTAATTTACAAGGGAATGGCATTCCATCGTATTCATCTGCAGTCAAGCACATCAAGACTTTGAACATAACAAGAAAGAAATGCATCCATATTGCAAGGGAGCGTTATACTCCCTTTAATTTACAACGACGACAGGAGTTTATTCAATGGAGATTAACTGTAGATCCTTCTAGAATCTATTTCTTCGACGAATCAGCCTTTAACACACAGACAGACTTGCGAGACTATGGTCGCAATGAATCCGGATACCGTCTTCCATCGTTTAGGAGCAAAAATCCACGTCAAAATAAGTTTTCGGTACTGGGTCTGACTGGATTTCAGGAAGGATTCATTCAAGCCATCCCAATAGAAGGCAATTACAATGCCGAAATTATCAATGAGGTTATTGAAAACCAAATTTTACCGCTTCTTCCTCAAAACAGTTTTCTTGCTTGCGACAATGCAAGTATTCATAATGAGCAGAGTTTGGCGCGTATATTATCGAGAAAGAACATTGTTTTAGTTAAACTCCCAGCATATAGCTATGACTTAAACCCAATTGAAATGGCGTTTGGTTTAGCAAAGGCACTTTCTAGACAAAATCCTGGAGCTTTGGAAGATAATCCCTTGATTGCGATACTTGATTCATTCTTAGGTATTGATACTCAAACTGTAAGAAAGTTCTACAAAAAGTCATGGATGTGTTCTCGTTAAAGTGTTGTGCATTTCAGTTATATCAATACATTGTAAAATTGATGATGCAAAAAATAAACATGTTTTCATAGTTCAGAGAACAAATAAAGTTATAAATGGGTTACTTGATTCTTGTATATTTTATGTCTCCTGTGTATTCGTAGATAGATTGATTCGCTTGAGTGATATCGACTATTTAAGTACAAAATAGTGACTATTAGTTAATAACTATTTAGTTTTTATTGCACGGATTAAGTACCATTGCACTATCTCCATATATAAGACACACACATAATATTGAATATGAATAAATCGTTCCTGATTTTATTTTCGTGCTACTAGTTTGTTGTAGAATGCATGGAATGAATTCTATAATATTTTTGTCGATCTACTTTTATATCTTGTCTTATTATATAGAGAGTAGTACATTATTCAAAAGAAGTGTGTAAAACTGTTCAATATGGACATGAAATTTGTCATAAAGTAACCACATAATGCAGGAATGTTATGAAATTAATATTTATGCCATTTTTAACTAACTTTTCAAACCCATTCTGTTTATTGGGGAAGATTAATATTTGTGACATGCCATACATTCTATAGTCTAAAATAAGAATTTTCCACAGGTCGTATACTTTATATTGAGGAAGGAGGGTGTTTCTGAAAATTTTCAAATAAGGAGGGGGTTCCGAAAAAATTTGAAGGGCATCATGAAATTTTAAAGTAGGTTTTTAATTTTCAAAGTAAAATAATACACTTCAACATTTTTTTGTAAATAAAATATAAATAATATTCATATTTTCTATCATTCTGTCATTTTTACTTTGTCCGGAGGAGTCCGGTTAATGGGAAATATTTTTCTGTCGTTTGAACAATTGTTTTGGTTGCTTTGCACACATATGCATATCATTAGCATTTCATTTTCTGTACATTCTCAATTGTACGTTTAAAGTTAGTAATGCGAAAGCGATGTAATGATTGTTATAGCATCATAACCTGGTATTCACTTATAATAACGCATTTATGGATTGGAAGTAATTAGAAATATTTTAGATAATTATAAGAAAAAGTTATAATGAGTAACTTGTTCAAGTACTCTCAAATTGATAGAATCTTAAAATTGAAGATTCAAAGAAAAATCAAACGGCAACAATACTAAAGCTTATCTTTCCGAGAAAAATACTTCTTTCTTTGGCAATAGATTAGTCTTATTAGCAATTATTCAATGGGTGATTAAAACAATTCAAAATGTTTATTCATTATCATCGACACACAAATGGCAGTCGATGCCGCCGGCTTGCCTTGCTTTTGCCGTCGAATTAACAAAACATGGTTTTGCAACAGAAACAAAACTAAAAAAAATAATTTATCCGTTGTGTTATATATTTCACTGGTTACAACAAATAATCAGGTAACGAAATTAAGTTCAATTTAATAGTTTTTGATAATACTTAAGGAATAATTTATTCAAAGTTGCTCAGACTGTTGTCAATTTCAATGTAGCGAAAAGGCAAAATTCCTGATACTTTGATGCCAATTATTTTAAAAACGTTTGTAAAAACCAAACTAACAAATACATAGATTCAAAGACCATCACAAGTAGATTATATGGCCAGAGTATCAACAATTTTCAAGCGTTACCACATATTTTTTGCCTGTTTTGTAATGGGATATTTTGCGTTGAATCGAACTAAGCTTAAGTACCTCTACGTTTATGACTTCTAATTCTCTCAAAATCCTACAAAACGACTCCAAACAATTACAAAGTCCATGTCAAAGGCTTGGTCTATGCAAATATCTAAAAATTAAACCACAGTTTGATGTTAAAGTACGATTTCGTGGTATGAGAAAGTAGGTGTTTTTTTACTACTCGCGTCACGAATTTTGGTCAATTTTCGTCAAAATCGATTATTGTCTATTTTCTCCTAAAATAAAAAAGAACTTGCCTAAAGAACCCCCATTCCATTACCTACGTACTTAGGCCTACCTGTAGACAAAATATGAGCTAGGTCATTTTTTTGGGGCTGTGGCCAAGAAAATGAAATTTTTGCTCGATCCTTACTGACATTCACACTCAATGTTGTACAGCTGCAACATTAAGCACTTTTAGATTGTCATATGTAACTTGAATATCATCAAATTCCAGGATTGCCTCTGTAATTTCTTCTTCAGTGGCATTTTGGTACGTGATTGGATTCTGGGCTATGGTGTTGTAGATGTCAATGAGCTGTCGAAGTGCATCATCGAAAAAAGATAATGGAATGTCAAGGCTTTTGCCATTCTTCACCATTATTTTGCAACAAAATGCTTTTGGGCATTTTCTCTTGTGCATCGTTGTGTCACAGGTGTCACAGTTTATAATGTTACTCCTTTCAGTTATGTTTACTTTCTTGGAACATTTGACACATGCTGACTAAAATGATATCTCATCAGGTATTTGACAGTGACTTTTTCCGTTACTGAAGAGCTTGGTAGTTCGTCTGGAGGGCATATATTGGATAGTTGAGCAGCAGGTGAAATTTTACAGCCCGCTTGTGTAGTAGAGAGGTGAACTTTTCCATTTTCAGACTGGATGCGAAGATTGACAAATTCATAGGTGTTGTTTTTTTGAACTTGGGTTGTAAATTTCTCCCATAATACAAGCTTTACAGAGCCTGTTTGGTCTGTGATTTGACGCTCTCTTAGATCAACAGAGGATTGTGTTGACTTTTGTGTGACTGATTTGATTTCACTCAAACTGTTGACATAGGCTACAATGTTAATTAGTTGTACAGACTTTAAATTTTGCAAATTTCCAATAGTAGTTGTCATAGTGGTTGGCTGTATATTTTCTCTTGGAAAATCTGGTATAGGGTCTAATTCCTGCATCATTGCCTTCTTTGGAATTATGACATCTTGGGAAAAGCCTGCCTTTGAAAACTTATTCACATCTGCTTCACTTGGATCAAAGCAGACTCTTATCTTGCCTCCACGTGTTTGCAGTGTGCATTCAAACCATTTTTTGTTGCTTGATGAGACTTCAATAGGAGAGACATTATGTATGGAGCAGTTTAACCCAGACTGAAGTTGATTATTGGTAGTTTCTGGAAATGGAAAGAGATAATATATTTGAGCACAAAGCATTATACAGGGGATCAGGCAAAAGTTATGGAAAATGTAGTTTGAAGTTTTTTGCCTCATGTAAGTTCTTATGTTAGCTAGTCTTTTTTCTCTTTCTAAAGGGCTCTCTTTAGAAAGCTTTTTTCTAATGTACTCTTTGTCTATTTTCCTTTTTTTGTATCTGAATATGTATTTGGTCATGATATTTTCTTTTCAAATTATTTGGGTATGGCAACGGAACAATGGTGTCACAAGCTTTACGTTTTGCTAATTTTACGCGCTTTTCGATCTAAAATTTTAAAACCACACCCATGACGGTATTTTTCAAGTAATTTCCTCAAAGTATACGGAGTTAGAAAAAATTGTATCAAGCCGATTTTGAGTTATTAGAGACGACTTTTTTTAACCCCTAAATTCATAATTGTTTGTTAGTGTTGCGATAACTTTGGGAAGAAGACACTTATGCCATTACAATACCGTCCAAATATTGCTCAAATATTAGGCTACCTTCCTGTAAAAATTCAGGTTATATAGTACAACAGATTTTAGTCAGTAATCATCGAAGTAAACATAACTATGAGCATTTTTTTCGCAAAATGTCTAAAAATTACGTTCACCGCTCGGAAATAAAAAATCATCGATAACTTTTTTTTAACTTTTGTCAGTCAATTTTGACTATATTTTCAAAATGATCCTCGAATTCCAATTTGATTGAATTTTCTAACATGCTCAAAACAAAATTCAAAATTGAACATGTCTAAAGCAACTTCGCTCTCGTGATTTTCAGTTCTTTGATGTTGGTTTCATCTTCACATTCCTGCGTGCTGCCTTGTCGTAATATGCAAATTTGAGGCAAACGGAAAAACGGCGTGTTGCGCTAGTAATTCCTTGCGTTTTCGTGCAAGTTGTTTCTTTACTGTTTCTGACATTACTTAAATTCTCCGCCTTCCTCTTGCTGGATGCTTTTTAGAATACCATAATTGACAAATATCTAATTACACTCACAATCGAGAAAAGTAAATAAGATGTATAAATAAGATGTATAAATCAATGAATAGATAAAAATGTATATAAATAATGCAATATGTATAAATAATACAATGTGTATAATGAATAAATAAACGTAAATATATAAATAATTGTTAATTAAATATTAAATAAAATATTACATAAAATACAATCGTTAATTAATGGCTGGGGACGAGGGATGACAGCTTGAAGACGTAGATTGAAGCGCTCCGTTAAAAAAATCTAAAAAAATGGCGAATTTATTAAAGAATGAACAGTCCAAACGCAAATCAAGAACAAGTACAGCATCTTCAGAAGCTAGTTCAATTTGCTCACCAGAAACTAAAAAGAACAAGAACATTGAAGAGCAAGAAGATGTAGGTGATGAGGTAATGACAGCTTTGAATATGGCGGACGATGTAAGTCAGAAGTTAAATCTAATACTATCTAAAATGGAAACTATAGAAGTGATTGCTACATCGATCCAGAAGATTGAAGTTTCTTTAGATAAGCTAGAAAAACGAGCGACGAGTCTCGAATCGTTTCAGGCCGAAACGAACAAAGAAATACTTGAGCTTAAAGACAGCGTTGGTCAAACTAACTCACACGTGGAGGAGGAATTTAAAGATACCAAGAAAGAGCTGGACCTTGCTAAGAAAAACATTGAACAGTTAAAGCAAAATCAAGTTGAGCTGGATAAGAAGGTCAAAGTAATGGGGCTTGAAATGGAAAATCTAAGGATGAAGGATTTATATCTCGAAGCATATTCCAGAAGGGAGAACATTATATTTCGAAATATCAACGAAACCCCTTGGGAAAACGTCGAAAAGAAATTGAGAGATTTTTTAAGAGATGAATTAAAGTACGAACACCATGATACAGTAGAGATCCAGAGAATTCATAGAAATCCAAGTAGTTCTAAACCGAGGCCGATTATCGCCCGCTTCCTGAGATACAAGGATTGTGAAGAAATACTAGCATTGGGCAGAAATCTTAAAGGAACCGATTACAGCGTGTTTATGGATCTACCAAGTGAAATAGTGAAGAAAAGGAGGCTGTTGGTACCAATACTTAAAAAGGCAAAAGAAAACAAGATACCGGCATCTTTTAGCAAGTCTAAACCTGATAAGTTGTTTGTTCGAGGTAAAGAGTGGTTATTGGGAGAAGAGTTAATCATATAATATCTGGACTTAGTTCAAAGTGAGTTGTTTATTCGTTAGTGTGCATAATTACAATATGAACACTTAAAAGTTTATTACTTTAGGTCTACTTTATTTATAAACAGAGATAACATAAGCTCGCCAATATGAGTAATTAGCATAATACTAACGGGTGTGCTTTAGTTGAAAGTCGTTAGGGGGTCTCAGAATCGTAATAGCTAGAAGAAATTCAAGTTTGTGTATTATAGTTGTATTGCGTGTACTGTTTGTGTTTGTACATTATGGTTCTCCTTATGCTTTGATATATTGTGGTGGTGTTTATTTAGAGGTAAAATGAATGGTATGGACTTTTCAATACTGTTATTTTAGTAAATTATTTAAAAAAAACTCGGAAAAAACAATTGAAGAATGTGATAATTTTTTGAAAAACTATCCAGTGCCAAAACGTTCCGAAATAGAAAAAGAAAAATGTGAACAACAAATCACTGAGCAGGAATGTTTCAATGCATTAAAAGAAATGGGAAATTCTAAGACTCCAGGTAATGATGGTCTATCAAAAGAATTTTTTATGTGTATGTGGGAAGACTTAAAAAATGACTTAGTGAATTGTTTGAAAATGAATTTTGAAACTGGAGCTTTAACGACAACACAAAAACAGATTATAATAACCCTATTGGAAAAACAAGGGAAAGACAACAGATTATTGGAGTCATGGAGACCCATAAGCTTAATTAACGTAGATATAAAAATTTGTAGTAGAGTAATGTGCAACCGATTAAAAAACATCTTACCACAGCTAGTACATGTAAACCAGTTTGCCTTTGTGAAAGGAAGGAAAATCGATGATTTGTTGTTAACACTACAGGACATAATTGATTTTGTTAATAAAGAAGGTAAATCATTATTAATGTTTGCAGCGGACTTTGAGAAAGCGTTTGACTCGATTGAACACAATTTTATCATTTCAGTATTAAAGCATTTTAATTTTGGAGAAAACTTTATCTGCTGGATAAAACTTCTTCTAATGAACAATGTCAGTTGTATAATGAATAATGGAAAAGTAACTAATTTTTTTCCATTGGAAAAAGGCACTAAACAAGGAGACCCTATATCTCCATATATATTTATTTTAGTAATAGAAATCTTAGCGACTATGGTAAGAAAATCAAATTCAATACAAGGTTTTAAAACAAAATACAATGAAATTAAGTTGTTGCTTTTTGCAGACGATACAACCTTTTTCCTTCAGAGTGAAAATTGTTTTAAGGAGGTTTTAAGAATACTAGGGTGTTTTACCGATTATTCATCTTTAAAAATAAATGTCAAAAAATCTGAAGCAGGATGGCTAACAAAAGGGAAAACAGACGAAGCAGTTAAACAAGCGGGAATAAAATATGTCAATTTTGATAAAGAGGGTATGAAGATTCTCGGGATATATTTCACCCATAACAAACATCTAGATTATACAAACAACTTAGAAAAAGTTCTAGTTAATTTCAAAACAGTTCTTTCCATTTGGAAGTCGAGAAATTTGACTTTGTACGGTAAAATACAAGTTCTGAGGTCACTAGCTTTGCCCAAATTATATTACGTGTGTTCAAAAATGTATGTCAACAAAGAGTTTTTACAAATAATTGAAAGTACAATGAAGGATTTTATCTGGAATGGTAAAAAAACAAAAATTAAACATACGACATTGATAGGAGACTACTTGCAAGGCGGTCTAAGGTTACCAGATTTTACATTACAACTTAAAGCAAAACAAATCGGTATGGTGTTGAACTGGATTGAAAAAGCAATGGTATTGAAAAGTAATATAGGAATTCCATTTATGTTTCTAGAAAAATTAGGAGGCGCAGAACAAATAGTGACAAATTTAAACAGCAGAAGAATACCAGAATCAATGTCACCTTTTTATAAACACATATTAACACTTTGGGCAAATTTCACATGTTTTAATCCAGAAGAAAATCTATCACTATTGTTAAGTCAAACAATTTGGAATGATAAGTATATTCTAATTCAAAACGAATCAATATATTACAAAGAGTTTTCGGAATTAGGGATAAATAGAATAGGAGATTCTTGTGACGATCAGGGAGAATTTTCTTGGAATTATGTTAAAAGCAGAGGCTTATCAGAAAAATATTACCTTAAATGGGCTGGGATAATTCATTCCATTCCGCAAAATTGGAAAAAATGTATCAAACAACATTATCAGGATATATCAGGAATTAAAAAACAAAACAAAAACAAATTTTTACTGAAAGACGAACTAATTGATATAAAAAAGATAACTACAAAAAATATATATGAAAAGTTGGTTGAACAAAAATACACCGCACCTACAGCTCAATCAAATTTGAGCAAAAGAATTGGAAATAGGGAGGGGATTGAGTGGAGTAATGTATATAATAGAATATACACAAATACAATTGATACGTACTTGAGAATGTTTCAATATAAGATTTTAAACAATATCCTTTATTTAAACTTTGACTTATACCGCTTTAAAATAATTGAATTCTGGACGTGTTCTCTGTGCCATTCATATCCCGAAACTGTAGATCATTTATTTATAGAATGTACAGAAGCAATAAACTACTATATTCAAATAAAGAATTGGCTGAGGTCATTTGGAGTGTTCTTACCAGAATTAAATAAATTGGACATCTTACTAGGAGTGGATGATGTACTAGTTAATTTTGTGATTCTGTTATATAAATATTCACTGTATAGATCAAGAGAGAAAAATAACATGCCATCATTATTACTTTTCACAAACATAATACAAAAATATGAACAAATTGAAAGAAAAATAGCTAGATCTCGGAATAAAATTGCATACCACGAAAAAAAAATGGAAAAGATTATCGTTACTTTTAGAAAATAAATAATAAGTGCTTAAGTATAAGGAGAGACCCTTGTTCTGTACAGTATTGTACCGTTGACCTATTGTCCTTTTCTTCTTTTTGTAATTTATTGTTTTGTACTGTGACTTATATGTTATATATATCTATTTTTCATTTGTGTGTTAGTGCATAGTCTATAATAATTCACAAAAAAATAATTTAATGTAAATAGATAACAACAAAAAAATTCTAGGGCGGCACACTTAGTGTGTCTCTCATTAATTTGTAAATATTCATAGCTTAATTGAATTTTTTGTAAGTTCTTTGTTTTTGTGAATTAAAAAAAAAAAATTAATGGCTAATGTAAAGTTGGCAATTTTCCTTTCTTTGATGCCTTTTTCTTAATTCACTAGTCTCACATCGAGGCTGTTGATTGATGGAATCCAGTCTTTGTCTTTTTCAAATTTAACTAAATACCCTGTGTTTTTGTTATAGGCAATAATGGTGCCTCGGCACCAGCCAAGATATGTCATCACGCCATCTTTTTCTTGTTGGTACTCTACCTCTACAACACTGTTGGTGAGAGCTTTCCCTGTCATTCTTTTATCACGTTTAGTAAACTTGGTCTGTTTATCAGGTGGGGTTTGTTCTGAATCGACATCTAGAGTGGTGTTCACTAAGCTTGACCTTTTCCTTTTTCTACTATTTCCATTTACAGTTCTTTTCTTGTAAGTGATATTGATGCTTCTTTCTTTGGCAACTATCTTCACTGCGTGCAGTCTGTCTTCCAGATACAGATTTTTTAGTAGAATGGAAATGTTACTGCAACCCTCTTTAATTGATTCTCGATTAAGCGATTCGACTGGGTTGTTAGTATTTGGTGTAGCATCCCAATCATCAGACACTCTGTCGGTGAAGGCCTCTCAATACATTTTCAGTATGTGCTCCCTACGCCATCATTTAGTCCAGTGCTCAGCTTTGTGCCCATTACTGTTGTCTATGGAAAGGCTTGTTTCTTGAAAACTTGTTGGCATTATCTCTGTCGCTCTATAAAATGGTTTAGTTCCGCTCAAAATATCAAAACATATCTGTACTTTTTCCTTTTCTTCCAAATGCTGTATTTTAGAAGCCAGTGACCTGAATGCTGCTTGTTCTTCTATTGTAGGAGTTACGATGTCGCTCACTCGATTAACTGATGGCTTCCAATGGAAACTACATCCTCTAATTAAACGTTTTGCCAGTGTGGAACCTATACTTTTAACAAAACCATTGTACTCAGCTTGATCAAAGTCCACCATTATTTGTCGTACATTTTCGCCATATTTGAAGGTTGGAAATTGTCTCGTGATATATTGGAAAACCTCAGAAAACGCAATTGCATAAGCTTTCCCGTCATGTTTGCTGCACAGTTCTCTTGCAACAGCATTGTACTCCAGCGTAGTTTCATTGAAGGACACAATATTAAGTAGATAAGGGAAATATCTATTTCCGGTATATGTCAACAAACAAATCCTTGGCACTTTTGAATACCTCAGCTTGGTAAGGTGCCATGAAAAAGGCAAAGCTTCTGAGAGGTGAGAGTAGATATTGTTTTCCTTCCATTTGATATGTGCCCATCTTAGTATTAAAGTCTTCTGGGAATTCTTTATGGTCTGGGTCTTGGATGTTTTCATGTTGTTTTCGAAATTCTTGAAATTCCAAAAGTTGCAGTATTGGTTGCAGTTCCAAGGGTAATTTGCTAGCTTGCGACATTGCAATTTTTCGCTCTCTTCTGATTCTGCTTGCATTGGATGCAGCTGGAGATCGCTCTGCTGGAATAAAGCCAAGACCATGCCCTTTTTTTGTATTTCTTTAGTTGTTAGATTAATATCGCGTCTTACTGCGTCTTGTATCGCTTCTTTTACTGTCTGTGCAATAACGTGTGGTGCTGGTTTTACGTGGTAATTTTCCTCACCTGGAAGAGAACCAATCCACCGCCGTCCATAATTAACATCTTCCTGCCATATGTAGACAAGGCTCACAGGACAGTTTCCATATGATACCAACGAATGGTCATGTGAGTGATCTTTACATTTGTTTAAACGTTGTCTGTTGCTGACAGTAAAGGAATACCCATTCATCCAACACCATTTCCCGCCTTCGCAAAATGATTGACTTTCTCCTTCTTTCCATGAATAGTGACCTCGGTCAGTTGCGTCGAAGTGTTTAATTTGCTCAGTTGGCAGTCGTCCCATAAATAATGAGGTCGCTTGAAAGATCCAAATTCAGTGGAATTGTAGATATTTTCACAATATCCTATTGTGTGTCCTTTAGAAAACCCAGGGTATTCAAAGTCTTGCTTGTTTGCAATTGTAAACCATTGGTTTTTGTCTACCAAAATTTGACAAATCTTGGGAAGATGGTGTTTGTTTCGACCATTTGTTGGAGTGTCTTTGCGTTTTCTCACTTTACTGGTTTTTTCCATGAGAGCCTTGGGGTCCAACACAAAAATGTCTCTGGGGCTTTCTATGAATTTCTCCCCATCAACTGACATTTTGTAAATTCTCGATATTGTTGCAAAATGTAAGCCATTATTGTTAAACTTGTTTGTTTTAAAATGTACATCAATTAAGTTCAAATTAATTGGCGTGGGTGCGTGGACTGCCATTCATTTGAAACATTATTATTTCCGATGCACTTCCCTTTTCTGTATGTTGTGGACGTTCCGATGTGGTCTCTTTTCTTTGTTTACATCTCTCAGTGACGGTACTTTGGAAAGTTCATTGAGAGTGCCGATCATGATCAAGGCAGAATCCTTAATATTGAAATTTCTTTCCTCATTGATATCACAGCTGGAGCAGCACTCCCCTGTAGATGATTGCTCTATAACGTCAGTATCTTGGAAGTGTTCAAGGAGTTCCCTTCGGAGACATGTTCCTACTGACAGTCCGTATACCCACTTCCAGCATTTTCGGTATTCATTTGTAAGAGTAGTTATTTCCTCTGATGTACAGGATTTTCTCCAATATATGAGCTTTTGGTCTATATACTCATTCACTAGAAGCACTCCGAATGCCCGCGATATTTTTGTAATAGTAAGCGGCATTTATATTGCAGTAGCACTCAACCGCAAAAAATAAATCATTCTTATATCGGCATCGTATGGAATGTAAACAAGGCACCGATGACCAAAACTTTCTTTTCATTCTAAACACATGTTTGTGGGGAAAATGGCGCTATTAATTCGCCTTGATTAACCAGTAGACCTTATATAGCCAAATGGATTAGTGCAGAAGAGCTGGCGGCATGTTTCAGCACGAATTTTCATAATGCAGGTAAAATATGCAGCGTGCTGTGCAGTGGAAAGTAAACAAGCAAAAGCAAATGCTTAAACTGTTTACCTTAAAAAACCTTTGGATTAAAAAAAAATATCGAACTAAAAATACATATAGAAAATTAACTGAAATCACAAGAACTTGTTTTAATAAAAAAGTCTCGAGAACAACTGATGGAGATGGAAATAATTATGAACCTTCGACAAAAACAATGTCGACATGCCGTGATGAAAACAACCATCTCGTTCGCTTTGAATTTGTACTGACATCTGTTGCTCAATTTAAAACAAGGTCCAAATAAAAAATATACTTAACCAAACATGTAATTCATAAGGGTATGTCTTAACCTATTCAACATGAGCTTATTTAATCGCTTGTAAGAAAATTGTATATTTGCTCGCTTATTGGTGTCTATACGACATTACAAATTGAAACAAAAAGATATTTAGTCCTCGACAGGTGTAATAATCAGAATGACATAACTTTCATTGCCAAAAGTAGAAACAACAATATGCTTCTTTCACTAATGTGATTTAAAAAAAAGGCACAATAACCAGAAACATATGCTCCTGTTTATATTATATTTAGAAAATCATTTTAATTTTATGGTGAAATAGAAGGACGTTCGTGACGGTCACGATGCAAAAGGGGCACGGAGAAATATTAAAATTAAACTATGTAGAACAACATCTACAATGATAAGAATAATTGAAAAACAAACTTATATCTTATAAAAATTGTTTTCAATCATTAATTTTTTGAAGCCAGTCTTTGATAACCTACTATTTAATACGTTTTGATGTGATATTATCTGATGCATAATCGACAAGAACGTGCGGAGCATGACAACAAGTAAACTATTTAAACTAAAATGCACATAACCAGCATGAAACAGAAAATAACTAATTTTCCTTTTACCTGCGGCTAGGTAGTCTTGTTAGAATGTTGTACTTTATATTTATTTTGGTAAAATAGCACACCAACAATTAACAAAGAAGTAATAAGGAAATTTGTGTCGTACAGTCAAGCCATGACGAAGGCACAAGTTCCATGTGAAAATGCATGTCTTGAAACAACAGCTTTGTGTACTTATTCGCATTCATTTTGTGCAAATCGTCATTTTTGAACAGCAATTCAGATGTAAATTTGAAGTCCCTCCTGGAAGCACACTCAGTCAACATTGTCAACATTAGCTCTCACAGAGGCGGAGCGGCTTCAAAGCTTCTGAAAGCAAACACCGCGCGCCGTTTTTATCGCGGGCTTTTAATATATAAGGCATATGGGAAACTAAACGCTTGTGCCCTGTTCATTGAATATTTCTCATAGTTTTCCTATGTACAAATCGACCGTTCCGTAGGCCAAGCGACAGGGGTAACCGCAATCCATTTTGTCGTTGTGGCCGAAGTTTGGGCATGCGTAGTTGTGAATCTTAGTTTTCCCTTTGGAATCCTTGAATACAAGATATCTACAGCACAAAGGAATTAGAGGCTTGGCCTTTCATACTAGGCCACCAACATCGGCGGGGTTGCACGTCTGGGACACTCATTGTGAAAGCAACACCAAACCTTTGCAGGAACTTAAATACTTATGCCAGGAAGGCTATGGGGGCATAGAATCTTGCAAACCCAGCATTCGGGATGGCTGATCAGCGACGTTCCTATCAGATGATACGTAAGACAGATTAACAAAGGTGTTCCATTTCAGGCACGTCCAGAAAAGTCGTTTAAGGGCATCTGATAACTCCGGGGATTTGGAACCCTACCGATTCCACACCCTTAGGAGGACTTGGCTGTCAGTATACACATCGACCCAACAGCTTTGAATCTTGTCATGAAATGATTCGACTACATTAACCAGGGCCAAGGTTTCTTTGATATTGATGGGCATGTGCAGATGTTCGTGGGGCCAGTAAGCCTGGATGACAAGGGGTTTCCCAGGTGTGTCGAGTTCACCACCCCAAACAAAATTTGAAGCATCCATGGACAGCTTGAATTTAACATGTTTCTCTTGGAGCCATGGCATGGAACCTTGCCAATTATGTAGGAAAGTCCAATGTGTTATATCTTCCCTTAGTCGTCCCTCTATGAGCACTGGCCGACAGGAATGTGCCCCTTTTGAGATCGCCGAGTGCACCTCATTGATAAATAGCCGGGTGCCTGGGACTGCTAGGGCGAAGGAAATGCATTTTCCTGCAAATCTTTGCAGTGTTTGGATATCTACTTGCTTGGAGGATAGGATTGTGTCAGTTAACGCAACTAACTTGAAGCGCTTATCTTCTGGTAACTTGAACACTTGCGCAGAAGAGTCAACTTCTAAACCAAAATAAACAACATGCTGCGATGGCAAAAGCATAGACTTCTTTAAACCAATGAAGTACCCTCGGGATGTAAGCGTCAAACACACGACAAAGCCGACCGATGACGCCCTCGCTTTCCCACGCTCTAAAGGGTCGCTTAGGTTTGCATACGCAGGGCTGTCTTTCCCTACGCTACTTTCACCCGTGTGCCGATCGTCAATGTACAATAGACATGGGATACCAAGAGAAAGGAAAAAAGCGAGGCCATCAGTCCTGCAGAGTGGTAAATGTACGTCAACTATTTCCACCCAAATGGGATTCCATTGGACGCGTAGGAGTAACCTTTCCATTGGAAACCAACGAATTAGTACTGGTTTCCCTCTTGCTTACGCGTAGGGCCTTATCCACCTTTGCTATAGAGTCTAGCACTTTTGTATAATCCTTGTCACTGAAAAGTGCAAGGAAGTATTCCTGAAACTTCTCAACTGGTTGCCTTACATGATGGCGGAGGGCTTGGACAGCTGCTGCTAGGAAAGAAGAGTTCTCATGGTGGGACTCCTTAGCAGTAGAGACAAGGTCCTCAGCCATAGACAAGGCTGTGTACTTGTCAAAGTCACACTTTCTTCTTAAACCGTAGGTCCCCAGTTTTTTTTAAGGCCGTTTACATTATTTTTACCGATCTTCCTGTAATTTCTTTGTTTTCTTAGCTACTACCATTCACATGAAAGCAGTTATTCCTACAATTTATTTACTTTTCTAGGTTGTTATGTTTTTCTCCATCGACTTATATTTCATAACTATTTTCTTTAATTTGAACCTGGTAATTGTTTTTTTTTTATTCACATTGTAATAAAATGCTTGTAGACTGGGTATTCGTCAGTATACTCGTTCAAGTTGAAAAATTTCAAAAGTTCTTATTGAAATAAAAGTTCAAAAGTAAATAAAATGTCACATGCACAAAGATTTGAATATTTCAATAGGGTGGTCTGTTGATGGAAAACTTCTACGTATTTGTTTATTTCACAGCACGAAATCCGAAATTTACGAGTGCGTAAAGGTTGCGAAAATACTGCGTAAATGCCTGGTTTACGCACAATTACGCGATTTTTACGCAACGCGTAAATTTCCTCTTTACGCAACATTTACGCAAGGCGTATTGCTCGTAATGGCACAACTCGTAAATACGCGTAAAGAACACGTATATCTGCGTATACGTAAACTTCATTTACGCACATTTACGAACAAATACGCATGAAAAAAACCGCGTAAATGGTCTATTTACGCATTATTTACGAACTCGAAACGCAATAAAAAACTTCCGTTTATTTTTTATACGTACGTATGCGTAAATAACGGGTAATTATTGATGGGTAAATGCTCATTATGCATCATTTACTAACAAATGTATTATGCCACAAAATTACAATCAACAAAACGCTTAATTCACATATCACTAGTTTTATTGTGAAAATCAAGGAATCAATGATTACAAAATCCATAAATATATATATAGTTGATAATATAATTCATAATATAATTGATATAATTTTAGAAGCACAAACGACTAGTTGATAAATCAATGTGCGGCAATAGCTAAACAGAAAGGAATTATTATGGATTTTTCAACAACAAAAGTAAATTGGTTACAGATGCTTATGGTTTGCTCACAATCCCTTTCAGTCATGCTTTTGCCATTCAAGTACTGCCTATCTCCTATTTTTCTTCAATGACATTTTTTGATATAGGTGTATTCAGTAAATGACATCTGACGTCAGAGAAAAATAACATATAGTAACAGTGTCTGTGGAATATGTTTTTTCAAGAATAGCTGCTAATAATGATAAAAATGAATGAGGGATGTTGTCAAATTCCACTATTTACATTCAATTAAATTAAATTCTTGTATAATGGTACTTGAGAGCATCATTTCAGCTGGACTAGTCCAAAAGACCTACAAAACAGAAAAATATATCAACAAGTACAACCTTAATACATTTGTCACTACATATGATGATGGTTTTACATCTTTGTCCTTGTTAATTCAGGTTTTATTACCAGTATATTTAATGCTTCTTAAAGGTTAGCAAAGCAAGAGCTTTTAGAAAATGCCACTTTTGAATCACAAAATGAATTTTCTTTAGCATCCCCTACATTCAATTATGAAAGCAAATATCATTTTTATTTTCTCTAAATCTCTACCATTCAGGGAAATGTACTTTTTAAGAATTCAGGAAATGCAACCTTTTATTTAAATAGGATAGGATTTTGTTCATCATCGAGATGAAAGATTTTTTGAGGTCACTCCTACAGGGAGGGTCAACTATCAAAACAAACATTTTTTTAGTTTCTACCATTCCTACATTATAAATTTAGCTTATTTTTTCTGGAATCAAAAGCTGCTTACAGTGTGTAAAATTTACTAAATTTATTAAATTTATTTAGTTTCATTAAAAAAAGACAAGCAATTGAGTTAGTGTGGAATAGAATATCAACAGCAATCTCTACCCTATCCTCAATTTGCCAAGTTTGAAATGATATGTACTTTCACTATTTTTCCAAATTTAATTGGAGAAATTTGACTTTTTGCAAACCACTATATCAGGGGTGGATCCAGATATTTTGAAAAGGGGGAGGGGCACAAACCAAAAATGTGACCAAGAAATATTATAAAGGGGGGCACAAGTCAAAATGTTTAATTACAAATCAAAAATTAAAAAAAAAAATCTCAAAAGGGGGGCACCAGCCCCCCAGGCCCCTCCCCTAAATCTACCCCTGTATATTGCCACCAAACCCCACCAGGTATGTAATTTCAAACCTCAGTAGCTAACCTTCCCTCTAATCTAGTAATAAGAATAGACTTATTTCCAGTAGTACTCAGACCTCGCTTCTTCAGCTCTTCTTTAAGTCTAATGACAGAAAGTTCCTTTGCAATAATTTGATGAGAGCTGCTTATACCCTGAGCATGTACAACAGTCTTGTGTTCATCACAAGAAAACTTGTCGGCAAACCTCTTTGAGCAAATTAAGCATTGTACTGGCTTTAGTATGTTGTACACTTTACAGATAAGCTCTTGCTTGGCAGCAGATTCAAGTACATCAGAACATTCTGCACAGAATTGACAGATTTCCTCATCAGAATCTATTTTCTTTCTTCCACATTCACAATAGGTAGAATCATCTGTGATATGTGGCGGCATTCGTGACATGTAATGGGAAACATATAATGAGGGCGTTGGATAGTGTTCAGGTAGATAAAAGGAACGGACATAATTAGCACGCATGACCTGCCACCATTTACCTTGTGTTCCAATAGCCCTCGATCGATTTGTTAGCTTTAAATCATTCTTGATGCTGGCATGTTTTGATTCCTTTGCTTGAAGTGACAAGATCCCATACCCAATCTTGCAGTTTTGAAATAACAACCTTGCATGGTATGGAATGGCATAAGCTACTGTCCATACAGAAATGTTTACAGCTTGGTTGAAGAACAGTGATAACACATTAAAATAGATTGTTACATTCTCTTGCAACTCTTCTATTTCTACTTTATTAGTGTCAACCTTATTAAATAAAGTGCCTGCATTCCTCAAGTGCTGACATGCTTTGGCTAGTGCTTGCCTTTTAATCTTTTGTACTGCTGATTCCTCTTGGGTTGATAGAGCATCTATCAAGCGATAGTGGTATTTAGCAAGTGATATGGCTTGTTCTCCAATAATCCTCACACTAAGGTTGTTATTCCTCTTATCTTTGTTGTCATAATGCTCCTTCACTTTACTGGCAACAAATGCTAATCCACAACCTCGTATTGATTCACATGTGCCTTCCTTTGCTTTGGAGCTTGCTTCTTCCATATGCTGTTTAAAGTTTTCTGTTTGAATCCTAACAGCCTCCACTTCTTTTACTCTGTCTCCTGAGCTTTGATGTGAGTCCTTTCTGGCTGTTATATGGGTTGGTGGTTGGGAATGTGACATGGGACACTGCTCAACAAGATTGTCTCCATCAATAGGGGCTGATAGTACTTCTAGGAAAATATCAATTCTGCCTCGTTGTAGTGCCTCTTTGTAAAGCATATTCAGCATATGCTGCCAAGCATTAATTTCGGTATGTAGTGGCTCTGGCCTTAATCTGTTAGCAAATTCACCTAGAATATAACAAAACAAAATACTCATTATTAATCAAACATATCATTTTCTTTTATTTTAGTTGAGATGTCGACAATTTCTGTGTTTACAATGTATATATTAAACCTGCATATAAGCAGTGTGAGATATACAACATGTGTGGGTTGCAATTGTATATCTGATACAAATCAAATGCAAATATTTTACCAGTATAATCCTTGTGAAATAAAACATTAATAAGGATAGTTTTGATTAAGATAAATGAGGAAAATCACATTATTTTTTTGTGAACGAGCCTAAATCTCTACAGTAGAACACATAAGAATGCATAGAATACATCAAGCGAATAATAGCTGGATTTCGAGATAAGATTGCTTACCACGAAATGAAATGGGAAATCAATATGCCAATAGCACAGAGTCTGACAGATTAAATACACGAAAAACATCATCATGGTAGCTTTTGGGCAAATTATACATATAGACTAAAGTCATGACTATGATATATTATATGATATGATATGATATGATATGATATGATATGATATGATATGATATGATATGATATGATATGATATGATATGATATGATATGATATGATATCATATCATATCATATGATATCATATGATATCATATTTGATATGATATGATATGATATCATCATATCATCATATCATCATATCATATCATATCATATCATATCATCATATCATCATATCATATCATATCATATCATATCATATCATATATCATATCATATATCATATCATATATCATATCATATCATATCATATATCATATCATATCATATCATATCATATATCATATATCATATATCATATATCATATATCATATATCATATATCATATATCATATATCATATATCATATATCATATATCATATCATACTGCTATACCCTCATAAGGACATTTGCTGATATTGCTTGCACACATTGTTTATGCACACAATAACCGGATTTGTTTTTCTGGTGTTTTAGTTGTTTTGTTACCCAAAGGACAAACATCCAGCCATTGTACAAGAACTAAGAAGTTATTAGTACCCAGTCAATGCACAGTATTTAGATGACAAGAAATTTGTTATAAACTATCTTCAAAACAAAAATGGATATTTCAAAAACTGTTTAAGTTTCAGTGATAAATTGTTTTCTTGAGTAATTATTTTTTTCAAGCATCATTGTTAGATAAAAAGTAATAAATTTACATTTAACCAAAATAATTATGTATGTCATTAATTATGTATGTATGTCAAAATAATTATGTATGTCACTGATTTAAAACATACTAATTCTAGGCTCTCCCAACTGTCGGATACCATTGCTCGCCATGAATTCTAGCTTCTTTTCATGGCATGTTGTGCTAGAAAGATTTTTTGCTAGCTTTTGTTCAAAATCTTGAACTCTCTTAATAGCCTTCTCTCTCGATTGCTTTGTTGGGGGGTGCCAAGTGCAACCAGGATCATTTCCTATAGAGCCACCAATCAGTGAAAGATTTCCTTTGTGGACATCTGCAAATGGTGATGGGTAAGTGGCTGCTTGATTCAGCTCGTTTCCAGCCCACGACTGCCATGATTGGTCTGCACTAGGCTGAAATTCAACTGTGCACTGGGTGTTACAGATGGTCAAAACACTTCCTTCTAGAAGCTTCATTTCATCTGCATGTTGATGCCAGAGGTCTTCCATTATGACATCTTTTTCCGACACACTTAAGCAATGTAATAGGTAGTGAAATTCCCGACTGCGCACTCTTGATTCAAAGTTCCAACATGTCAAAGAACCAATTGACATACCAAGCTGGCTAGTTTCTGGGGCACCGTCATCGGAAAATTGGAATACAAAATGGTTGTTGTTGTCATTAACCACCTCAATTTGTTTCTCAATCTGGGTAATCGCAGGTGCAGATCAATTATCATGTAGACCAGGCCAGTAACAGTACGTGAGACACCAGGATAGTAGCTGATTTGACAAACATCACCGATGTCTAGACTCTTTACAAATGTGTCTACTTTGGAATCACAAACAATTTTAGGAAGGGATATGAATGTTCCTAGGCATTTAATATTTCTGGGGAGCCATACTTCTTCATCAGCATTGAACACAGATGTTTGTGTTTTACAAACTAGTTCAAATTTTCTCCTTGACAAATGGTTCTGGTATTTTAAAGATATAGCCTGCTTTAAGGCATCATCTGAGTTATTATAATCATTTACAGCTCTTCTAACAACCTCTTGTAGGTACCTTCCTCTTTTATAGCCCCCTACCAGTTTATCAAGAATATCTGGATTTCCATTAGATGCAATGACATCCCATGCACCATAAATTGCTCCATCAGAACCTCCATGAATATACTCCAGCACATCTTTGGTTTCATTGCGTCGCCTGTATCGAGTACTATTATTAAAATCGATAATCATATCATATGTGGAAGGGTTGTTAATCCTTTTTGACCGTGACTGCTGGCTTGGCCTTAAAATACACTTGAGCCTCTCAGATTCTTTCTTCAGAGACTATATTTTCGCTTCTAGGATTTGCTCTTCCTTTTTTAATTCCTCTGCTTTCTTTTCTGGAATCAAAATTATTAATCATTAGTTTCATTGCCTGTTCACCCTTGTAAGAAATCATATATATATATATATATATATATACACCTATTCTTGATATGGTATGTCCTGTTGAAATACTGATTTAGCTAATAGCAAAGTCATGTGCATATCTCATGATTTTTATTTTTTTAAGAAATGATGAGTCAAAATGTACAAAATAACTTCTTCACATAATTAAAATAAACTATGGAACTATATAATATGTGCTGCTTTGTGTTTAAAACAAGAAAACTAAAAACTTTATATATTCAAATGACATTGCTATTCACTAAATCAGTATTTCAACTGGACAACCATTTCAAGAATAGCTATACCCCCTCCTTCAAACTGTTCATGAAGTTTGATAGTGCAAACACATTTATATCATAGAATATTGCCAAAGTAAATAGTATTTGTTAGTCTATTTACTACCTGTGTATGTCACTGAACCAGAACAATTAAACTAAAGGTAATACACCAACGACTTCATTACCCTTTACTTAATGTTCTGGTTCAGTGACATGTACATGTAACCGAGGTTGGGGTTCCAGGGGAGATTGAGCCTATTTAAGCTCAGGGCCATGTGCGAGGGAAGCAGAGATACTTTAAAGCTTGTTTGAAACACAAGTTCATAGCTTGAGTTTGATAATCAAATCACATGAGGCCTAGCCAAAATCCTCTAAAGTCCAGGTGAAGGTTTCAACTAAACATCTAGCATACAATTTATATACTACTGTAATGTTGTGGATTGTTAATAAGGTGTACAAGAACAAATACTATTCTGTAACATACAATTAGTCACTAAATAGAGAATACCAAATACTACTTTTTGATTTAATTCCACAGTACAAGTTTGTTTACTCTATACTGACTATCAATAACATTTACCTGATTCTTTCTCATGTTCGATAATTTTTTCTTCTCTCTTTTCAAGCTCAGCCAATTGTGATGCTGCCATCTCTGTTACTTCCTCAGCCTTCTTCTCTTTTCTTTTAAGTACATTGCGCAATTGAAATCTTGAAGTCTTCCAGAACTGATGGAATCGTTTAATTTTGTTGCATTTCCCTGGATGCTTATCAGCCTTACTGCATTTTCTTGAATTTGAGCACTGTCTTGTTGTTCTAAAAGAAAAGTTGAAGCTTGTTCAAATACATTTCCAAAAAAAATCATTCAATCAATCAATCAATCAATTTATCATTCATTTGGAAACCATAGGTTTACAATTTATGATATATGATTCATTGTTAATTTTTAACTTAATGATATATTTTAAGGATAACAGAAACAAGTGTACAGCAATATACACATCTACACACACATTCATATACACATATAAGTACTAACGAAAAGTAAATATGATCACAAACTAGAATATACCTAGTCCTACTCACAAACAAACACATAACTGCCAATGTAAGATAATCTGGTATAACCCTCCATTCAGAAAGATTGTATGAAAACCAAATAAGAATAAAAATAAACCAAACCAACGGTTGTGTTGTGTGTTCACGGTATGAAACAATATTGTAGTGAAAATACACTATGAAACACCGTACTTAGTTTGTTTCTTTCTTCTTTTTCAATTTATAATGCTCTGACATTTTACTACAATTGGGCACTTTGTTTGAAAAATGGTGAAACTGTTCTAAAATTATTTATCATATAATGTACACATACAATTGATAATAATAAAATTACTATATACAAAGAGATAGAGAAAAAAGCAAAATAAAAAAATAATAGTAATAATTAATGCATACAAAACCTTTTATGATAAATATGACAGAGAGTCCAAAGAAGCCTGAAAGCTTATTATTTTCAGAATTCCTTTAAGGATGTTCTACAATGCTACATAGTATTTAAATTAATAGAGTTTCGAATCACAACAATTTTCATACAAGCTAGACTTACGCACTGTCCTCGCATACTTCTTGACTTTCATCTTCATCTAAGCTCAGTTCGTTGGACGCCATGAACACGTTTCAAGTTGAATTTTTACATTTTTTTGGAACTAAAGAAAACAAAAATTTATAAGAAAGCAAGAAACCAAAAAAATGACAATTATAAGAATAATGAAAATAATCATAGCTCATCATTTAGGAGTAAATTTTATGAAAGCGTACGCTTACAACAAACATGGCGGTTGGCCTTCAAAAACATACCAACAAAAGTGTGGTTCAAAATATATTCCATTACCTTTTAATGTCCTTTCTTGCTATCTAAATGTAATAAGAATATAAAAAGCTATACTTGTAATTTGAAAAGTTGTGTTTTTGTTGACTTGGGAAGAAATACTATCAACTTTTATAGCTGAAAACACAACTTACGCACTTTGAATGAGATTTTCTCTCTCCAAACTTTCTTTCAGGGAAGGGTCCCAAACGGAAATCGAGAGACATGATAGTACATTTAAGTAGGACCCACTGGGGTGATATTTTGTAGCGTTTACTCGCCACAGAAACCCCAAATAAGGGTTTTTGAAGAATGGTGATGTATCTTTTCCCGCCACATTTTCGGAATTCTATTCAAGTCAAATCATTCAAAATAATTATATTTTAAAATCCAAAGACATGAACATGCATTTTTAATGAAAAAATAGCCTCGAAAGCAATGAGAGATCACATTTTAGGTCTTTGAAGTTTGACCACTCAGATGAGGCTCTCAGTTTGATCTCAATGCAGATCCATTGTCACGTGACAAAAAGTAAGCAATGGGAGGAATTTCCATAGCAACCGGCCATCGTGTATGGGTTATAACAGGTTGAAGTATTATTTTTTTTGGCTTTTATGCTACTATGCCTAGTTAATTTCTGTTGTTCTTTATGATTCAAATTCATGTTAAAGGCAATTAGTTGGTCATTTTAACATCCAATTTTGTTGAATAGGTGCTGCTACAAAGAGAAGTTCACTGTTTTGATCAGGTTTTTATTGATGCTGAAGAAAATAGTGTAAATAGAAATAGTTTGCCAATCCACAAAGTTGCATTTGATATACATTAAGATTGTAAATTGAAGTAAAATTCATTTGGCTGTTTGTTCTGGGCTTTAATTACATAGATGAAAAGCAAAACAGCATAAATTCACTCAACAAATTGTGGGCAGTTGACAAACAAAGTCATTTGCACATATCAGAAATACAATAAATCAACTTGATGCAAGAGTAAAGTTTTAATACATCTGACTTTTTTTTAGCTTCATTTCATTGTACACAAGTTGGACATTTACGGTCTTTCACGGCCTTACGCATTTACGTAAAATTACGTAAAGTACTTCAGCATTTACGCACATTTTACGCATTACGTAAAAATGCGTAAATTATTAATTATATTTACGCAAATATTACGCAACGCGTAAAATTGCGTAAAGACCCCGAGCAATTTTACGCAACATTTACGAACCTTTACGCACATTTACGAACTATAACGCTCTTTACGCATTGCGTAAAGATGTGTATAGATTAAGAGACATTTACGAACATTTACGCATCCGTAAAAGTTCCGTAAATTTTTCTTTTCGTGCTGTGTTTGCATTTTTAGCTATAATTATTTTTGATTAATTGGTCGACCAATGAATTCAAAATTGATAGTGAATGAATGAATAGATGGATGAATGATTAATTCATTGTCTTAAACAACGTTCTTAATCGGAGTTGGGTTTACATAATTTTTATAATTTTCAATTTTTAGTTGAGAATTTCAATATTCATGATATACTTCTTACACAAAATGTCTGTTGTATATCATCTAATTTATCACATCTATCAGTTGAAAATCATTTATTAATCATTATGTTTGAAAATGTTTGTAGAATGGGGATAAGTTTGGGATTATAAAAAATGTACTTTATTAACAATATCTCTCAATAAGTAAAATTGTAATCTACAAATGAATATGTTCAATAAAAACTCTAAAGACCTGTCCAAGGGTTAAAAAATGTATACTATTTACAAAATTGAAATGAATTATATGATTCGATAGTTTTTGACTATGTCTGCATTTTCAGAGTCATTGTTCTGTTTCTTAATGGTTCTCGATCCTCTAAGACATAATACTGCTGATCTGGTAAGATTGATTGACAGTTGGACTCTTAGCCAGTGTAGGGCTATACTGTAATCCTTACGTCAAAAAGTGCTCGTTGTCCACTTATCCAGAAGTCTCTTGCGCAGACATCAAGCCTGGATTCATCTGATGAGTTGGCGCTAATATGCAAAGCCTCGCCAGTTAGCGTTTCAAGGTGTGGCTCAATTTCAACATCGTGACATACATCGTTAAGTAAATGTGCAAAAAGATCTCTTACTTCATCGTGGAGTCTGTGTATAAAGCCGCCTTTCATACATGACACATGCTGTTGGTAGGCATTTTGGAGTGCAGCGGTATCTAAGGCAAAGAGCATCGTAGAATTCTATTTTGCTCAAGTTGAGGTTTTATGATTTTAATGGTAGGGTAGTTAACCAGGTTGACACTTCCTTCATGGTGTTTAGATCGTTTGCTCTTAGTTGCTCTTTGTTCATCTTTTCACGGACTTGCTGTAAAGTGGCTTGGTGTTGTTCCTCTCTGGCTTTTGCAATGTTCTTTCTGGTCTCCTTCAATAGCGCATTATCCATCAGCACTGCGCTGTCTCGATTCTTGATATTTATAACCAGTTGGTTAGTTGCTGACCGAGAATGTGCCTACTCAAAGTCAGCGATATTAGTTAGGATAGGTATTGCTAGACCTCCTTTTTTTACTTGTAAACACAACAAGAGTCGTTCTTCAACATTGCAGATATGACCTTCTGTGATTGCTGGTATAAACGTGTTGTCTATCAATCTCTGGGATTAATCTAGAGAGGCCATTGTCAACAGATGAGGATACAACAGACACCCCACCCACTCAGTGATGCTGATGTTTTGGAAATCCAACAAATGATGGATGCAACAAAGGATGCAACAAAGGATGGTGCATCTGGGATAAAGGTTTACTTACCAGCATGTGCCTTTATAAATGCAAAAATTTGAAAACAGTAACAATATCAAACTGGAACAACTTTATAGTATTATACATAGAGGTCTTATATTTCAAAGATTTATTACAAAGTTTTCGTCTGTTTTTTGGAAAATGTTAATTTTAATTGTAAAGAGGTCAGTGTGCTATTTGGTAATATGTATTCTGGTATTGGAAGTGCATTGGGTATGCACTTTATATATACATTTTAGGGCTCAGTATTTGAATTTTTAATGTTTAACTCAACAAGGCTGATTGTAATATAGATTGTAATATTCTAATCATAAATGAGCTCATGTTAAGGGCTGCCTAGAAAAATGTCCAAGTCCAAAGTTCAAATGTCTTGCTAACTTGCTACAATAGGACTGGTATTGTCATATTTGCTCTAAAGTTGAGGGTCCTGAATTTTGAGCTGTAGTTAGACACAGCTGCTCAAAGTCAACGGCTAAAACCAGTCAACGACCGATTAACAGGCTTACACTGTAGAAGGCACAAATGTAATAACTGGACCCAATAATCTAATTATACATCTATCTATTTACTTATTTTATTATTATTGTAATTATTTTTTCCTAACTCTGGAGGCGCTTTTCATCAACTCCTCATCTGACTCATTGTGCTCGTCACCTGATCAATCAAAAAATAAATTTTACATTTTTTCAATGCTATTCCTTGTCACAGAATTTTGAACACATCAACAGTATGCAGCAGTGAAAATAAATTTAATGAGGGAAAGAGGTGAAACCCAACGGTCACAGAAAACACACTGTTTGGTAACCATTTTGTATTGGGTCTAGTCAAAAGATCTAGTGATGAAGTGAAGAGATATATAATTACAATCAAAGCCTAACATAACATGTACGGCTTTGTTGGTATCGGTACCTGCACACTGTGTTGCTGAAGTAGTACGGTCTGAAGGCATGTCAGGGAACTTTTCTACTAGAGCACTAAATGAAGGGCCTAACATTATTATAAGAAACAACAATTATTAAATTCTTAAAATTGGAATCGGCCCAATTCAATGAGCTATTTGAACAGAATGTTATTATTGGCATTGAATATAGATTAATAAAATTATCAATTGGTTTGAATATTTTTAAAAGGGGTGAACACAGTAGGAATGATCTCCTGAAAATCATCTATGGCATATCAATGTGAGGAGTATCCCCCAAGACAACATTCAGTTCTCTCAGTAGACACAACCCTAGACTGATTCCATAAGTCGGTCCCAGTTTGCTCTCTGCAGAACGGTTTTTCGCTCACGCCGACTTATCAAATTTACCTTATAAAAGTGTGCAAATGAAAACCAGACATAAGGCGCGATGTTGTAAATTTCAATATGACGCAGTTAAACTTACAAAGTGTTTTACTCACTTTATTGGCTTAATTCAACAATAAAAACACAAATTATAAAGTCATAAAGGGGTTGAAAGAGTTAAAAAACAACGACTTTGGAAAATTTGCAAAGAGCTGTTCAAATCAACGTACCAACGCAGGGATCGGTTGTTTCTGTTTTAATATATTCGTATAGACTAAAAAGGTGTCATAAGGTTTCTACTAGCTTATGCTTTGTTTTTCTTGTTTCAAAGGATTTGAATTGGCAATTGAAGTATTGTAAAGAGTTATCAACTACTGAGCTCATTATTAGCAGGTAGCTGTTGTGTTTGATATTGGAAAGCAGTCACTGATAGTGATTTGTGTTGGTCTGGGAAAATAAAATTGTGGTCAACAGTTAGCTTTTTGGGTGGTCAATATTTAAAAGGGTATTTTTAACAATATTACCAGTGATAATTTTTTAACATATTTTGAGACATTATAATGACACAATACTTGATTCAAGAGCCACTTGTGATTGTTTAGTGGAACTTCCTCCATTACAGTCTTTTTGGTGGTCGTTAAAACTTTTCATGTAGACCTATAAGCCACAGCTCACACAAACCACATTTGGCGAGTCTTCTACCTAAAATAAATCAGTTCAAATGTTTGAGAGTGTAATACAACAGACAATAGAATGAAATTTTATGTTGAAAATTGCATTTTGTTTTTTGCAAGTGGGTTATTGTCTTGAGAACATTTTCAGAGATTGGTGTGAAAGGAAACTACAAGAATTTAAGGCTTCAGTACAGTATTTGTTAATGGCTCTAGAACTGAAAAGAAATTGAAATAAAAGCTGAATGTTAAGGCCTGATATTAAAATGCGACTGTGGGTTGAAAGCACTTGAAAATCCTACATACCTCTAATTCCACAGGATTTTCATCCAGGTCAACTTCCAGTGGCCTTATGAAAATCGATTCTCTGTCCGAGCCTCTCTTTCAGAAAGGGTACACTGTACCTTTACCTCCCTGGCACTAGCAGAGTGCACCGCGACCAGAGGCCCTGAGTTCCTCAAAATCACCTCCTGTTTTTAGTTTTGTAAATTTTTCTTCCAACAATTTTTGTACATCTTTTTTTATTAAGAAATGTTAACATTTGCAAATGAGCACAAAAATGTCATGTGTCACTGGCACTTTGAAGGGTACATAACCTAACAAAAGTTTTTTTCTTCTTTGGCTTGTCAGTAGCTTCTCCAGATTTGGGCCTCTTATTTGCAACATTCCTGGGACAAAGTCCAGGAAATGCATGTCTGAAAATAAATAGGATGGTTGTTGAACAAATCAATTACCGGCAAAATATCCCTGAAAAACATATCGCTCTATAACTTAGCTGCTTTGATAGCCTGGTTGCTCTTGTAGTGTAGAGGTTTACCAGAAATACTGCCTTAGGAATACACCATAAGAGGGGTTGGAGCAGGAGTGGATAATTATCTCCTTGCAGGAATTTTTCAGCGTTCTTTATTATAAGTTAAGATGGCTGGTGGGAAATGTGATCTATCAGTGGGCTATAAATTAGAACCGCTTTTGTAACCAGGGAAGTTTTCTATAAATTTTTATTTACACGCACAGATTGGCAGTCAATCTTATAACATAGACAAGATATAACGCGCGCTCTGATGGACTGATTTACCATGCTGAAAAAATGGATGTTTACTAGACATATCTCATATGAAAAAATATATTGTGAAATGCATCAGCGAGCGCAGAAAAAAATCGTATGAGTATCTTACTTTGTGTAAACTAGTTATTAAAACATAGTAATTATTTGAAAACAAATTTGGTAATCTTTGTTTCATATCAGAACAGCAGCAAAGAAGAAAACGTTTAGCAAATTAGTGTTTAGTTTAGTTCAGTAAAATTAAACATGAAAAAGCTTTTCTAACACAGTTACAAACGATAAAAATTACGAAAGAAGCAAATATAAAATGAGTTTGTGTTAATTTGGAATTTTTTTAGACTATCCCTCGAGCATCTGCTCTCGTGCTTCCAGAACTGGATATACGCACGCTAATTATCACCATTGCTTAAAGTTCATTCAGATTCCAACAAAACATCTCTATTAATAAGGGAGCTCATAAAGTCCACCAGTTCTCAGCAATAGTAAATTTGATGTCAAGGAATTGTAATCAAATTGAGTCTACTTATTGGACTAGCTGCTTATCAGTCTTCATAGACAGGCAGTACCTTGTAGCGACGCCTGAAAAAGCCTGTGTAAATGCTGTTTAAGAGGAGCTTAGGATGAAGAAGAAAAAGCATAAAGATCAGCCTGCTTGCAGGTACAAAAACAAAATAAAAATAATTTTTTTTAACTTTTTGCTATATCTATACTTCAAGCTCTCAAACAAGTTCTTCTCCGGCATAATCCCCTCTTGATCACTTGCTACATGTTACGCCAAAAAACTTGGCTATACAGGTTAACTGCTTATGAAAAAAATAATTTCTAATTTAAGGCCTCAACACTTTCTGAAGGGTGAGTGCCTTTGTAAGAGAATCATGAACTGTATATTTTTCATTTGTATCAATTCAATGAGCTACATTAAGTAATCTTTTATAACTTGGTTTACAAAAAGGCTTGCATGTTACATAATTGGCTACATTTTAAAATGTTGTATCAAATGATGTAATGATACTTAAATCATAATAGTTAAAAATATATTCAAACATCTGTTTCAAGCTCAATGTCACTATCAGAACTATCACTTTACAATGTATTCTGTATTCTGTATACTGTACTGAAGTCAAATGCAATACATTCTCATCAAAACATGGAATATCCATAAATACTTCCTGGACTACCAGAACTCTAAGAGCATTAAGTAGTAAGAAAACTGAAAATCTTGAAAAACTTCAAGTACAGCACATTTTAGATCAGCCTTATCTTCAGGTGTAACAGTACGGCATCTTGTTGCTTTATTGCAATTTTTTATTTCATCATGACTGTCAAGTGGGAATGACTGTCTGACTGTGCGTTTCTCACTGCCACAATGACAATTGGCTCCACAGAAAGAGCAGCATCCATGTGGAACATTGCCTGGTTCAATCTCGGGGTCTAGTGATTTATAAGCTGCCAATCTGAGGCAACCACAGGCCTTTACGAAGTCCTTCACTTCTTTTTCATATGGTGAAACTTGTTGACCATGATATATTACTAAGACATGGGACAGCTGGTCATCTCCCCCTGCTCTACTGGCTTAGCTTGTTGGTGTTAGAATAGTCCTTGCAAGGCCCCAATTTATGATGTATCTTGCACCAGGAAAATTCACTCCCGTGCAAAAGGCAGTTGTGGCTACAACAATTCTCTTCTTTCCATCACCTTTAAGTGAACTTGTCCTTTGTTGACTGCCAAGAGTTGGAATGATGTATTCCCAAAATTTTATCATTTGTTGATCTTGAATCACTTGCTGAGAACAAAGCACTCCCAAGTTTGCATATCAAATAGTTGACAACAGCAGAAACATAATTGATAGTATTGCAAAATATAATCGTTTTTGGTGTTGCAGCTCCCTTTTCTTTTGCAATATTGATCAGCCAATACAAACATGGTAGATGTCTGGCCTTTTTTACCTTTTTAATATGGAAACGTAAATTTGGACGATTTGGACTGACAAAAATGACCAAAGCGTCTTTCAGGCACAACACTCTTTCACTCTTTCACGTTTTCTGAGTTTGTTTGTCAGCTGTCCCAGTGACAGTACCTATAGGAGTTCCTGGAAAACATAAAAATATATATATAATTGTTATTCATTTTTAGTCATAATTATTTATATCACTATAGTACGTCATTTTTACAGTACTTATGTACGAATTCCATGTCATTGTATATCAATTTCAATTTTTTAAATACCTAAGAAAAAAGATCTTCAGGGGAAGTTGAGCACCCCTATGCCTTGGATCCGCCACTGATTTATTTCATTATATATCATCCTATTTGACAATACAATACAATACTTTATTATCCAACTTGTCAAAAAAAATAATAAAAAATAAGTCTGTATCGAGTAAAAATGAAACAGCGATATTTTTCGCTGTCTCTACCAGTTTGACAGGTTTTCATCTACAGCATCTACAGCTAAAATCTCTGCAAGGCAAACTGAATTTATTTTGAACGTTTTCTACAGAAATTATACCTCAATTCAACAAACTGTAATCCTTCAGTGGAAGAGCTGCAAAAATGTCCTTTATAGCGGAAAGCTAATTGAAGCAGGCAACTATGATCCAAGAATGGAAATGAAAGCACTACAATCCCTGGCAAATTTTTGTACGTATTATAGCTATTTATTTACTTTTTTTATATTTATTTCTTTGTTTATTCATTTATTTATTTATTTGTTTATTATCATCTTGAAAATTGTATTAATATAAAACCTACGTACAACAATTTACTTGAAATTATCTTACAAGAACATGGAATTAGTAATTCTCGAGATGCGAGAACGTTATCCAAACTTCACACCAACTTAGCTAAACAACAATGCCACTTGTTCTTCAACCATCGATGTAAAGATGAAGGTTTATTGCCAGACTCCCTTCGCTTGAAACGCTAAAGAACTCTGATGGATACCGCTTAGCTAGAAGAACAGGTATCCTTAATCTACGCATAAAGGAAAATCATCGCCTCATAAACAAACATCAATTGAACATCTCTGAAATCAAAAATAGAACTTAATATTATTCATTATGAGAATATAAAAAAGGAGACTAAAGAAAAACACGCAAAGAAACTAGACAGACTTCGACAAAAGCTCCAGCGTAAAAGTAAAGACTGCAATAAACGCTGGGTTGTTAATTTGTCGGACAAGCAATTGAATGAAAACGAAACATTTGCTTTATTTAAAGGACTAAACTTTGCACCGGCTCCAAGAACAATACCCACAGCACAGATTGTTGCAGAGGTTGAAAATTCCATCATAGACCGAAGAGAAAACTGATATAAGAAATAAACTGTCTGCTTTTCTTGCTAGTTCTCGGGCTCATTGAAAAAAACTGATCAAAAGTAGAGTTAGCAGCTGTTGAGTCTCTTAAACAAGATCCAAATGTTATAATTCTCAAAGGTAATTCAACTGTTATTATGAACCGTTCAGAGTACGATAGCAAAAGGTGTGTCATTACGTCCTATTGTGAGTTGTGTTGGCTCCGCAACATACGAACTTTCTAGACATCTATGTTACATTCTATCTCCTTTAGTGGGTAACACTATCACCTGCGCAATACTAAAGACTGGACCACTTCAGCGGAATCAATAACAGTTTCACCTGATGAAGAAATGGTTTCTTTTGATGTAGTTTCTTTATTCACGTCAGTGCCTACCAATATAGCCGTGGACGCTGCTAGTCATCGTCTTCAGAATGATCAAGATCTTGCACAACGTACACAGCTTTCACCAACACAGATATGCACTCATTTCTCATTCTGTGTTAATGCTACAGATCTCCAAGTTCAGGGAAAATTTTATCGACAAATCCATGAAACTGCAATAGGTTCTTCTGTGTCTGTTGTTGTCGCTAATCTGGTTATGGAGGAGTTAGAGAGCAATGCAATGCGCACCTTTCTTTGTACACCACGAATCTACAAACGATATGTTGATGATATTTTATGTATATTAAAGAAAAGTGAAGTAGAACCATTTCAACAACATCTAAATCAGCAAAACCAATATATCAAGTTTACTGAATAGTTATAGAATCTTAAAAGATTTTTATGGATCAAAGTTTTTGGAAGAATGTATTGTGTTTAGCTAAGAATGAATGAAAATTGTTATGATGTATTTGTTGAATGTTTCAAAGATGTCATTTATTACTAATGGGATGGTGTAACTAGTTAATAAATAATTTTTTGTTCATCTTCGAAATAACTAGCTGTGCCCCCCTAAGAATCAATTCATAGACTGTTAGTATTCCTTTTTTAACAGTTTATTGTATATAAAACTGAATGTATTAAATGAACTTGAAACTTATGTATAAATACCTATGTTAATGAACGCAACGGATTTTAATACAGGTAGATGTCAATTTGTTTGCTGTCAGTGTATTTTGTTGTGATGTCCTTATTGTTTGTAGCGGAGCTCCGCGCGGGCCGAAGGCCCGCGCAAGCGGAGCACCATAATTAAGAAAATATGGTAAACCATCGAGCTCATTTGAAATCGACCACAGGAAGCCCGGATTTCGAAAATACGTACAACGTCCGTCCGTACGTCGTCCGTCCGTGTACACTTACGCGCAAATTTGCTGACCAGTTTTAGTGGGCGCCAAAACAATCATTATTTTTGCAGTTTGATGCAGTTCACTAAAATTTTTCTACAAAATGTATTTCTACACTTGACAATTAAAAAGAGCATGAAAATGGTAAAGCTAAGCTGACAGCTTGAAGAGATTTGACTGAGAAAGAGAAACAAAGACGGCGGCGTGAAAAAGAAAGATAACTACTATTCAACGATGAAAAGCTACTTCAAAATATTTTCATTGACAAAATAAGTAAAAGTCGCTCATGGAGCTGTTTTTAACCATCCAAATGTGCAGTCATGCCGAGCTGTCATAATTTATTCAATAGTCATTCAAAGCTGGAGATTTTCTGGAAGAGTTTATTTGACAACTTTGTCAGATGGTAAAAAAGGCCGTATTCTTCATGGATTCTTCGTGGCGTTTTTCAGTCATTACTTATCGACTAATCTACTTTTAAAAGTAAAATCGACGGCGACAAATTTTCATAAAAACAAAAACAAAACAAATATGCGCTGCATTTGCAGCAATTCAAAATAGGTGAACAGCAAGACGAACACGACTCACGAATATATATAATTTCACTCTGTTCATTCATGAATGTCTACGGAATATTCATACCACGGAGAGCTGTAGGATCAATGCAGATTTATCAACTATTCACGACAAAAAAACTTTTCACACAAGATGTTTGTCAACAAAGTAGGACTGCCAATTCATGGAGTGGATGGAAATGCAAATTTAGCACAATGTGTGATCGAGCAACACGAGGTTGCCATCGCCGTTCAGTTGAACTGTGTAAACTTTTTAGAGGCAGTGAAAATGGTTTTTGCTACTTTTAATATTCTAAAAACATGAACAAGCTTATTGTAATCAGAACTGAGTTCAGTGGAAAAGTGACAGTACAGGACAAGAAACGTGGCGCCGGTATGTTTACATTTTTTGACGATCTTTAATGAATTTTTTTTACCATCCACATGAAAGCAGTTTGCAATAATTATATTCACTTGTTTTTGTAAGATATTTATCCATCGTTGATATCTTTATGCGTGTGGGTTTTTTTAATTTGATTTTTGTAATTCTTTGAATTGTTATTGAAAATAAAACGCTTGTGTGAATATCGTGAGTGTACTCATCTGCAAGTGAAAATTTCAAAACTTCATACTAGCTATTTTTTGATTACGCAGTACTCACATTTGATAATTAAAAATTCACAACCGTTTTAGATAGCTAGATTACCAATAAGTAATTCATTTCAAATTTCACCAGAAAAGTGAAATTTTTGTCGATATTGTTATAACATTTTTTTTCAAACGGGAAAGAGCGTAAAGCGAGAAGATCAGAGCGCGCGGGGATTTGCTTACAACTCAAAGAAGCCATCTTAGTGCTTTTCTAACTTCTCATTGGACAATCAATTTTAATTGACAAGTGCTATTTTTACCATGCATAACAACATATTTTTCGCATTTTTGCGTATAATAAAATGTTGTCGCATGCATAAAGCTTTGTGTATTTCAGTTGATTTTATGATTATTTGATCATGAAAAGAAAATAACAGCAAAAAAAAAAAAAAAAAGATCAAGAATTTGATAATTCGTAGTGAATGAACAAATGAAAGAAAAATGATTGAATAAATAACTCATTTCATTAAATCGGAGCTCCGATATTAGGTTAACCTAATTTATATATTATTTTTTATTTTATTTTATTTGCTTCGCCTATTACCAGGCAGGGCACCACAACAGCTTTCCCCAATAACCGTTGTCCCAATAAAATATCATAACTGTTAAACAAATTCAAATTCGTATAAGAAAAAAAAATACATTCATTTAATTAAAAACAGCACGAAAGTGTTATTGTCAATGAGCGAGACTTGGTATGATCGTGGCATAATAAAATCTTATGTTCAATTCACATAATAACATGTCCAGGTAATTTTTCATTATTTATGATGGAGAGAAAAGCGTTTTGTATTTTTTTTTTATATTATGCTGCACGAAACTATTATAGTGGAACATTTTGAGCCAAAAAGGATGCACTGAGGATAGCGTTTTCAACTTGAACATTAATCTGATATGACTTTTGAAATTGAATATTAACTATGTTCACATCAAATTAAACGAATCATGTCTTTATTGAAAATTTGATGACCATGACGCCCTCTTTCATTTTGTTGGCCAGGTTAGCTAGAAGTTGAAAAAGAAATATCAGACATTTACATTTTTCAATAATTCCTATAACATTTATCTTTTTTTCAGGAAACCGTTTTCACCTCAAAAGGTAAATGAAATTATAATTGAGAATTCGAAAGTCTTTGTCCACCTGGGACTACTATGAATTTTTAATTAAATCAGAAAAAATATTGCCTTGAAGTTACTTTTAACAAAATATGCATATTCATTTTATATATTACATTTAATTGCTTAAAAACAAAACAGAATTTTAACTTACCACAATTGATGACATGATCGAATGCCCTATTCTCATAGGGCATTGCTATCTTTTATGGCCTGTCCCGCCGCATGTAAAGCAGCGGACCTTCTGCTCTGTTAAGAAAGACAATTTTTGATAATTAAAAAAGTTCATGTGTGGTATCTCATTAGACATAATGTCTCCAGAGAAGTGATTACAAAGAGGGGTATATTTTCAAAACATCAACGACTGGGGTGTGTGTTTAGATTGTAACAAAAAAATGATCTCTGGACATATCACCCAAACATTACACAATGTTATAAATAAATAAAAATAATATAAATAATTTTATAAATAAAACGTGAAAAAAAAACTACTTTTACACAATGATATTTTTCAATAATCAATTTTTAGAAGACGTTTTTTAAGGTACACTTCTTCAACAAGAAAATATTGACGCCCTCCCCCCCAGCAACATAAGAAACGATTGCTCTGTAAGTAAAGATTGATATCATACTTACTTTCTTTTCTTTTTTTATCTGTAATGGAATTAAAAATTGCTTTTAGTGTAAAATTTACACAATAAACTGGTATTGCCCAGTGCCAACCACCCCCCTCTCAGTCACATACACATTCTTCAACACCTATTTCAATGTATGTATTAATGATATCCATTTTGTAATCACTGCGAAATTCTACAATCTGATTATAACCAAATTGCATCCTTTTGAGCTATAGATCACATCTTTTGGAAGCTATTTCATCAATTTACAAATCAGCCAATCAAATTAGAGACCTGTCAATTTCCTGTCACTTTGCAATTAATATATTCAAAGTATCAAAGAAACCCATTTCTAAATTACTGAGATTAAGGTGGCTCGACACAGTTTCGGAAAGCTACAACTAGGCTCTGCAAAATTACAAATAGATTATGAAATCGTTCAATTTGACAATGTTCCTCTATCTATATTGAAACAATTTTTTCATGAAAGTTCACCTAATAAGTGAAGTTTAGAATCATGGGTATTTTGGGCAGATTCTCATTAATATTCATGAGTTATGGGGAATTCCTGAAAAACGGGCTTCGAGTTTTATCTCCAAAATTCGCCCATAGATTTTTGTCAAACTTTCATATGTCACAATATGAGTAATTTCCGAACTGGCAACGGAGTTTCAACAATTTAAATCTGGGAGTTTTTTAGAAATTATGCTTCAAAGTTTGTTTTGGTTTTTCGGACTCCGTTCAATGTACAACAAAAAATGAGGCGTAGAAAAATAACGGTTTATGTAATCATTTAAAGTTTTTACACAAACAATGACCCATGTCTCAGGTTTATTGTAAGCAAATTTGAAAGCGTTAGCTCAAATAGTCTTTAAACTACGGCTCTACGGCTAAAAAGTATGACAACATTTGTAAATCCATCATTTTTAGTAAAATCCGTGTTTCTCCAAAATTGGTCCATAGATTTTTATAAATTTTTCTCAAGTTCGAATTCTACCTATTCACAACAAAATACATTCCTTTTCATCTGAGTGAGGACTTTCTAAGTAGCGAAAAATCAAGGATAAGTACTGATAACTCAACGGACTCGGCTTTTGTCCCGCACATGTCCCGAGCTGAGTAAAATCTTAATAAATTTACATAAAGTCACGGTCACACAGTCGTTGTCTGCAGCGAATCGCATCCAAGCAGCTTTTTATTTACAAAAAGTGCGTAAAAGCTAATCTATTCCCTCAAAAAAGGAAATAAAGATATTTGCAAGTAAAATCCTCTTCATTTTTTTTCACTGCCGCTCGCCGCCCATGTGTTATTTTGTTTGCGGTCTTATTAGAATGCACGCACTAAAAGTGTGCTATTTTATGCTTATTCTATTGTTTTCTTTTGTTTAATTAGTGCTATTTACTACTAAATAGTGATAAATGTTGTACATTTTTAGTGCGTGCACTCTAAGCAAAACTGTGGGACTATTATCTTGCTCGACAGATTTAGGATTTAAAATTTTCAAACGAGAACTTGTAAATGAATTCAAAATTTTAGTCATTACGACGAAGCTCGGTGAACAAACTGTGGTTCCACAAAATTTGAAACACAACGACAACAACCAAGCTTGAATTTATTTATCATTTATTAGCAAAATTCAAGCGTGCGAATGCGATTCGCTGCAGACAGCGACTGCGTGAACGTGACATTATGTAAATTTATTAAGATTTTACTCAGCTCGGGACATGTGCGGGACAAAAGCCGAGTCCGTTGAGTTATCAGTATTTATCCTTGATTTTTCGCTACTTAGAAAGTCCTCATTCAGATGAAAAGGAATGTATTTTGTTGTGAATAGGTTGAATTCGAACTTGAGAAAGTTTTATAAAAATCTATGGACCAGTTTTGGAGAAACGCGGACTTTACTAAAAATGTTGGATTTACAAATGTTGTCGTAAAATATACTTTTTAGCCGTAGAGCCGTAGTTTAAAGACTATTTAAGCTAACGCTTTCAAATTTGCTTACAATAAACCTGAGACATGGGTCATTGTTTGTGTAAAAACTTTAAATGATTACTTAAACCGTTATTTTGCTACGCCTCATTTTTTGTTGTACATTGAACGGAGTCGGAAAAACCAAAACAAACTTTGAAGCATAATTTCTCAAAAATTCCCAGATTTAAATTGTTGAAACTCCGTTGCCAGTTCGGAAATTACTCATATTGTGATATATGAAAGTTTGACAAAAATCTATGGGCGAATTTTGGAGATAAAACTCGAAGCCCGTTTTTCAGGAATTCTCTATAACTCATGAATATTAATGAGAATCTGCCCAAAATACCCATCATTTTAAACTTCACTTATTAGGTGAACTTTCATGAAAAAGTTGTTTCAATATAGATAGAGGAACATTGTCAAGTTGAACGATTTCATAATCTATTTGTAATTTTGCAGAGCCTAGTTGTAGCTTTCCGAAACTGTGTCGAGCCACCTTAAAACGGCATTTTTACAGAGGAAAGTTTTTTTTGGCATTTTCATGCATTTTCAAGTGAAAATATGTAAACAAATTGTGGAAAAGATGTGCAATCCGTTTCAAATTGTTAGAAGTGTGTTTCTAAAAGGCCTGACAACGGAAAGTGATACAAATAATTAATAATTACCAGAAAGACCAAAAACAAGGAAATGACTGGCATGACACTTAGTTGAATGCAAGTTTCATATGGACTTTTATACTGATTTATCAACATTCATTATCATGAATGGACATTACTTGCAAAATGGATTAACTTTTTTTGCTCAAAAAACATCTACAAGGCTACAAAAGTGCAAATTTGCTCTTTGGTGATGCAAGTTCAACTTTGATGGAAAAAAGTCAAAAGAATGTTTGTTCTCTTTTGAACAGAAAAAAATCATCAACTGTAAGTAAAAATCTTCTCTCTTGATTGTATTTTTTGATATTTTGATATTAATATCCCCCAGTATGTGATATTCATTATAAACTGGGTCTATTCGTTGTAGAAACATCTCAAAGTTCTCAAAATAATCTGCGGATAGTTTTGGACGACGATACCAGGTGATTAAAAGAAACAGACTAGAATTGTCCCCTTTAACTCTATGACAATCATCTCAAGGTCGCTATCTTCATAACATGCTTTTCTAGTGAATCTATTCGTTTCTTGTAAATATATGCAGACTCCTCCACCACGACTATCTCTGTTCTTGCGGAAGCAAATATAGCCGGGTATTTTGATACTTTCATCAGAGTTGTCCAATTTTGTTTCATTTGCAGCCAAAACATCAAGTGTCTTATTTGACATAAATATAAGGATTTTGTTGAAATGTTTTGTCAAACTGTTTATATTTAGCATTGCTATTTTTAAGCCTTAGAGGTTGAAATAATTTCGTTAAAAGACGGAAGCTCTTATTAATGTTTAAGGTACGTATCTTTTGTGTTCAATGGCTTTTGTTTATTTTTGACAGAAGGTTTTGTTTTCGTTTGCACATGACAAAAGCCTCTTGTCTGCATGAGTTAAGAGCAGTTGACAGCAGTTGATGAACAAAGTTATTATTCACTTTCTCTGTATCCGAAATGACAACTCAATTATTATTATTATTGTAATTTCTAAAATTGGAATTCAATTCATACGACCCTCTCCTATGTCTTTATGTTCCATCAAGTCTATAGCATTATACTTACAGAAAATGGTCAAAGAATTATTTACTTGTTTAATCTTCTCCACTTATTCTTGTTTATCAGAGCTGACAATGAGCTCTCATAGTACAACTTTTGTGTTTGGGTGGTCTTGTTTTACCTTACTACATAAATTGGCCAATCTTTTTTGGATGTCTTTTGGTTTCATGTCCTTTATGTTATTCGTTCTTGAACTTGAACTTTTGAACTTTTGTTCATTCACACACATGTATACATATTTACAAATATACAATACTTAATTTATACACATATATATATATTTGTTAGTGATCATGATAATATTATCCATATTAACTAATTTGAAAGTGTGTGTGGCTGTCAAAATAGTATAAAACTTTCGAGTTGACAGCCACAACGCAGACAATGATTACATCTCGTTTTCTCCTTAAGCTGAGCTTTATGTGATGTTCCATGTCCTCTATTCTCGCCCCCAAGAAAGATTTGCATTTGACCTGATTAGATCTTGTTTGTTTAGGTCCGATAACGTCCCTCACCATAGAATCGCCTACAATAGTAACTGCCGGTTTTTGGTCTTTGTAAGATGAGGGCTGAAAACTGAAGCAGCTCAGTTGAGTATTTTTGCTCCGAGATTGTCAATACCAGTAGCCTTGTTTGTTGAAAGCATTTTCAAATGAAGATCTATTACATGGGCTCCCTGCGGGAAGACCATATCTTAAATTACCAATGGACCTGTCGTGACTATTACGGTTCAAAAGTCCCGAATGGTCAGCACATGGATGAGCTTCGTTTACTTTCGAGTCAGCCGAGTCACCAAGGTCAGCACTCAGATGTGCTTCGTTTGCTTCATTTACTTTCGAGTCAACCGATTTCAGGGCAATCAGCAATCGGATCAATCGGATGTGCTTCGTTTTCATCGTGCTACTTGCTAGCTCAAGCAGCTTCGAGTAAACCAACGTCGAAAAATTTAGCAAAAACCTATTAACCAAGAAGGAAATCAAGCCTAACAACCTGACCTTTTGGAACGGGCCGGTCCACGAACCTGATAGCAGCATTGATAGCAAAGTTTTTACTAGATGTGCTAGTCCTCAGGAGGTGAAGTATATTCAAATGAGGAAAATATCAAGAATATCACTGACAAGTACAATATTATTGTCAAAACGACAACAACTGACATGAAAACTGACGTCAAAAATCTCAAAACAACTTACCCTACAGAAGATTAGTCAGCTGAGGTCAACAAGAAAGCCGACATATTGGATAATTTATCGTCTAAAAGTCGTTTTCCGATAGTATCTACTTACTAAATATATTCCATGCAATGAGTATAATTATGCATATATTCGTTTTGATAGTATTTGTTCCCTTATATACTCGGGGATTTACGGCACAATTTTTTTAACTCGTAATATTACTGTTGTATTGTTATGCTCTCCTTTTCACAAAGTGTAGATGAATGTCATGTTCTCGAAAAGACTACATCTTTATGTAAAGTCAATAAGAATTGTAATTATGATGTTGTACTGTCAATAAAGGTGGAAAACTTTAGATCTCGCTATGCTAAGTATTTGTGTTATAATATTATTGTAGTCTAGTTGTGTCAAAATTGTAAGATTGGGAGCCCATGTGAGCGATTATTGATCGTCTAGTTGTTTATAATTTTGCATCAAGATGTCAAGAATGCATTCTCAGCAAAGTCCTGTTAAAACTGAATATAGTTTGTCATTTTTAGAGCTTTTTTTCTTTGTGTTGTGGTCCCCACGCTTTTCAAAAGCAGATATAATTCATCAAGCAATACGTTTTCATTGAAATAATGTTAAAATATGAGAAAATTTACCTCATTTCCGAAGACATGCTTGCCGTTCTCGAGCAATGCAAAAAGGAGAAAGTTGACCGCTGCACGAGTGGCAAAGACGCCGTTGTCCAAATCCACGCATGAGCAGTAGGTCTCAAATGGTCGCATTGTCGTTGGCATCATCGAATCATAAGGTCTGTAATATCTACTTTGTTGATCATTTCTTCAACTATTTTTATTCAAATCTTCTCACTTTATTAAAAAGTTAATGTGTTATTTGAAATGCTTATCGATTAAATTTAAACAATATTTCTTAATAAACATTGATATATATATATTTGCATTGCCACTCAAATGCTAGTTAAGATATACTAGTAAGTATGCTTACCTAAATTTCTTGCGGGCGTTTCACACTGATGCTGTTTGTCTCACCAAAAACTTTAGATCCCAACTTCTCAAAATCGTCAAGAAGCTCCACCATTCGTTCTTTGAAATACGACATAAGGATCTTCAATATAGTGAAACGTATTCTAACTTACAGGTACTTCGTACGCACTTCAAAACAGCGATAATTCATGTTTATCATCAAACATATAGTTATCAACTATTGTTTGTCATCAAACAGGTCTACACATTCACCACAGAGGTCCTCAGTCTACAACAAAAGACCACATAACTCTTGAACCACATTAGCGACAGATTATCCAATCCACAAAATTATAGTCTATCTGTTGCTATCTTTCAATCTGAAGCAAAAAATAGAAATGAACTAATGGATGAAAATCACAAATTCTTCAAAACAAAATGAGAAATGAAGAAATGATCAAAGAAACAAATAATCTTAACAAATAGCATATTTTTAACTCCATTCCATGAATACATCCCCCAATGATTTTTGTGGCTAGTGCCTCGGAGGCGCTAGCCTACAATGCCACAGCCGTGTGTAATTCGGCTCATCTTCGGTACTTTCCCGATTTATCGCCGATTACAAGGCAGAGAAACAAAATGGCGGCGTTGAGGCGACCAAAAGTAGGCGATGTTAAAATAGAGTAAATCAGGACACCATCCGGACATTTTATGATGGACGCTCTTCAGAGCAACTAAGAAGGAACTCAAGGCCATGTCATGGTTCATAATTTTCAAATTGATAGTGGATTTCATGGTAAGAATTGACATTAATTGAATGCTTCTCGAAGTGATTTACTCCGTGTGACGTACAAAATTCCTCCAGAATAAGGGAATGACATGGATAGATAACTTCATAATTTGTGTCATTTATCCTCAATAGATGCTTTTAAATATACCATTGGATGGTTGGAAAAGCTGGAGTTTTGTTTACATCAGAACTTGTGACCGAAATACTATGGACTATACCGTTGTTTGGAACAGACAGTCATACCGTATGCGACCACTCTTATCAGTTCAGTTGGACATTTTATAGACACATTAGTACTGAAAATATTTTTAAAAATTTTATGAAGTCTAGTTAACAGCATAATTTTGCCTGAAATGAAAAAAAATATGACCTATCAAACATGTATATTTTAGTCTGTCCAGATTACATTGTTTAGTTGCGGTCACACATTTGTGATTTCTCGTTTAAGCCTGTTTAAGGTATGCCAAATTAACATCAATCAAAATAATTACTTTTTAACAGTGTTTAATCAAACTCGTTATCAAAAGTTCACTTTGTTGTATCAAGTCTTGCCTTGATATATTTTATTATAGGTGACATGATGATGCAATAATTATCACACTACAAAAGCACATCTATGATTGTCTTTGGAGAAGGGTACAGGCATACTATGGTAGGGATATCTAGAGAGAGTGTAACAGATGCACACTACAAAAATAATAACAAGGAGATGCAAAATAATATCAGTGGTGCAATGGTACACATGATCAGTTCAAGGGATTGGTCCAGCCGCTGTATCTTATAGGTGGACCCCTGCCCTAAATTTGATTTTGCCATAAACTTCACAAAGGAGGGCTGGGGTGATTTAGACCCACTTTTTTCTTATTTTCACTACTGGTCTAGACATTTTCCCCACAAAACTTTTTGTAATTTTATCATACTTCACAAACACTTCCAGAAAAATCTTCAGCAAGGAGTGCACCATCACCAGGAGGGTATCACCATTATTAATCAGTAAATAGTGAAAACCATCACAGATGGGATTGCACACCCCCTGAACCGATTTCCAGTATTTTAATTTGTTTAGTGCTCAGCAGTGCCACTCAAGTTATGTTCTAACTTTCTAAGCCACGTTTATGATACAGCAAATAACAATGTTATTTGCATATATCATGTTTTTAGTTTTCTTGGTTTAAATACAAAGCTGCACATATCATATAATTACATAGATTACATAGTTTAATATAATTATATTAGTTAAGTTATTTTGTACATTTTGACCCAGCGTTTCTTAGAAAATATAAATCATGAGATATGCAAATGATTTGCTATTCGAAAAATCACTATTTGAACTGGACAACCATTTCAAGAATAGCTGTATATCAAAATAACAACAAAAGCACTAAAACTTAAAACTATTGGAATCACTTGAATAAATGTGCTTCAATAAATCAAATATTGGCTTTTTCTTTCCTAGCACTAGCCACATGCAGTCCTTGACTGCGTATTTTTCATGAACGCTACTCTCCAATATAATATATCATGCATATCATGTTTTATCACTTCTCTTGTAAAACGGAACCTAGTCATATCTTCATCAGAGGGAAATCCACTGTACCAGCTTCCCTCGGAAACCAAAGTTGTTAAAGAGCATGCAAGATTAATAAGGTTTTCATAAATCCACTTATCTGTTTGCTGAGTCGAAAACAAGTAGTCCATATAATTGTAGGTTTCTAATTCATGGTTCATTTCCATTTTTTCTAACTTTTTTTCCTATTTGTTTGGATCTCACAGTATTTCTTGCAAAAGTAGAACAAGTACGCCAACAGTGACGCGCGCGTAACTGTTAAAGCGTGAAATTTTTCGACCCAGATCCCTTTTTACTCGGGCGGGCTTCCTGTGGAAGCCAACCGTCACAATATGCAGTTCACGCGCTATTCACGTGGACAATCGCAATCGATAAATCAATGATCGTGATCGATAACGTCATGAATGACATGTGGTATCAAAGTTGTCAGACTTGGAAGGCTTCGCTTTTGGTCGAAGTAGCAGGATATATATAATCCTTTATAGGTTCTTTGTCTCTTTAAATGATGTAGACCCAGCTAAAAGTTTTCAAGGGTTTTTGGAACGGGTTGGTCAGCGAAATCGAAGCAAAATGTCAAAAGAATCTCAAAGAATTTGAACTCAAATGTACTCAAACAAACAAACCGGCGTGCAGATTCCCTAGTCAAACCGAACAAACAAATATTAACTGTAAAGTAAGCAGGAACTTCATTGTCAAGGAAAACATCCCATGAAAACCAAAGATGGACGCCATTTTGATCCCTTTCTTGACCTTCGTCAATCAAGAAGCCTAGGAATTACATAATTATACGTCAAGGATAAGTCTATTGAGTATCATTTATATTTTTTTTGTTTTGTTTACAATTTTTAACGGTGGTTATTGTTTCACTAGTTTCACAATGATAACAACTTAATGCATATATCCGTCTAGTTCACAATGTTACATATTTCAAAACTAATTTAATATTAACGATTTCATTTTTACGTGCTCGAGTTCCCTGTGCTTTTGCGGGTTTCCTGTGTTGGATACTTATCATCCACAGAAGATGTCACTCGGCGGAGCAGTCTCGATCAGTTTATTTTTCATTCTTTCGGTATGAATTTTTGCAAGTTCTTTCCGATTTTTCTTACAATTTATCATTGTCATCAGCAGACGACCAGAAAAAAAATTCACAGGCATTACAAAATTAGGTAAGATTACCAGATATTGTTGTGGACGCCAAAAACAAAATTAGGGAGGGTGGGGTGTTGGTGTAGCAGTAGAAAACTGAGCAAAAATAAAATAAAAATAATTACTGAAGCTAAGTATTGATGGTTGGAGTGTCCTTGCTTTAATAACTCATGCCTTGTTTTTTTATCAATGATACATGGCATAATAAAATCTTATTTTCAATTCACATAGTAATATTCCTGCTAATTTTTTATTATTGATAGTGGAGAGAAAAGGGTGCTGTACTGTATTTTTATATGATGCTGCACAAAACTAATAAAGTGATCAAGATCATTTTGAAAAAGAGGATGCACCGAGGTTAACATTTTCAAGTTGAACATGAATCTGGCATGAGTTTTGAAATTGAGAACTAACTACGTTCACATCATGTTTACTTAATTTTTTCTTTATTAAAATTTGATAACGATGATGCCATTCCTCATTTGGTTGACCATGTTAGCTAGAAGATAAAAAATAAGAAATATCAGACATTCACACAATTAAACTTCAAAATTAAACAGTAAATAAAAACAGTACACGCCCATGATACAGATGATATGCTTTTGGAAAGGTTTCAATGTCCAGTTGATGAGTGACGGTACCTTATGGTTAATTCAATTGATGGAAATGTCCATTTTTTGAACAATCCATAAAATATTTACGTTTTTTTAATGGAACTCTTTTCACCCCAAAAGGTAAATGAAATTATAATTAAAAATGCAAAACTCTTAGTCCACCTGGGACAGTGCTATGAATTGTGTGTGAATTCATAAAAATAAATATTGCCTTGAAGTTACTTTTATCAATATTCAAAAACAGATCCTCAAGTTAAATAAGGAGCTCATTTTACATATTCAATTGTATTGCTTAAAAACCAAACATAATTTTAACTTACCACAATTGCTTGCACGTTCTTGTGCCCTAATAGTGATAGAGCACTTGTATTTTTTGTGGTCCTTGCTGCCACATCTAAAACAGCGAACTTTGTTATCTTTAAGAGAGAATTTTTTTATGACTTACTGTATTACTGAATTAAAAAAGGTCATGTGTGCTATATCTCATTAAACCTAATGTCTCCAGAGAAGTGATTGCCCTTTGTTCAACAGGACATGATGTAATAGGATTGAAGCAAAAAAAAAAAAAAAAAAAAAAAAAACAGTAATAAATTTTACTAAACTAAATGACTATATGACTATAGTGGCTATATGATTGTGCGGAAGAGACAAGAATATGACACCGCCCCCCCCACATGAACACAAAGATAAACAAATTTTTTTAACAGGATAGCTGCGAATTAAATGTTTTAAGTGCCTAATGAGATATGTTTTTACATCAGTACATGATTTATCAAGATAACAAAATTGTTACTCACTGACTATCTCCCACGAAGTACATTCGGTGCTTATGTGGTTTGCACCACCACATCTGTAGCACTTTCCTAAATATATGTGTAAATATTTAGTTATATCATAGTGCATAGCAAGACTAATCAGTTTAAAATACTTTTTGAACACAAAAAATCTTATAATACCATCATTAACAAAACTTTGTAATAAGGGACCAATTGTTGTTTATTAAGTCCCAGGGAGGGGTGGTGTTTTTAGAGGGGAGACATTGTTGCAAAACTCTCGACTCAAAAGAGGGGAATAATATTTCCCAAACATCAACGACAGTTTGATTGTAACAAAAATTATAATAATAATCTCTGGACAAATCACCCAAACATTACACAATGATATTTTTGAATAATCAATTTTTAGAGCCAGGTTTGTGTTTGAAAAATACATTTTTTTGAGGGTACACTTCTTCAACAAGGAAACATTGACCCCTCCCCCCTGCAAGATAATTGACGATTGCGTCCTAAGTAAAGATTAATATCACACTTACTTCCTTTTCACCTTTTATCTGTAATGGAATTAAAAATTGTTTTTAGTTTAAAATTTACACAACAAACTAGTTTTACCCAGTGCAAGCCTCCCCCCCCCCCCCCCACTCACACACATACACAATCTTCGACACCTATTCAATGTATGTATTAATTATATCCATTTTGTAATCACTACAAAATTCTACAATCTGATTATAACCAAATTGTATCCTTATGAGCTATAAATCACATCCTTTGGAAGCTCTTCCATCAATTTACAAATCAGCCAATCAGATTAGAGACCTGTCCATTTTTCTGTCACTTTGCAACCAATCAAATCAAAGAATCAAATAAACCCATTTCTAAGTAAAGGAGAGAAAAACGGCCATTTTTACAGAGGAAAGTGTTCCTGGGGGATTTTCAAGTATTTTCAAGTGTGGAAATTATTTGCAATCCGTTTTAAATGGTTAAAAGTGTGTTTCTAAAAGGCCTAACAAAGAAAAGTGAAAAATATTTCACCAGAAAGACCATAAACAAAAGGAAATGACTCACATGGCATTTTGTTGGATGCATGTTTCATATAGAATTGTTTTGATGATTTATTAACATTCAATGACTGTTTGTTATCAAGAATGGACATTACTTGGAAAAATGAATTAGTTTTTGCTCAAAAACCATCCAAAATGGTACAGAAGTGCAAATTTGTTCTTTGCTGATGCAAGTTGTTGGGGATTCATAGCTGGTGAATAAGCAAAAAATGTTGTTTGTTCTGTTTTGGACAGAAAAAATCATCAACTGTAAGTAAAAATCTCTCTTTATTGTATAATTTTCAATTACAAAAAGAAATAAAAATGAGTTTTTTTTATTTGTGTGCATTGTGCATTGAAACTCGTTTTCTCAACAACACCAAAAAAGTGTATTGGCTGTTATAAGCTGAAATAATTAAATTAAAAAAGGTTTGATTAGCCTTGTTATTTTTCATATTTTTCGAATAACATAATGAAGTTCATTGATAATTTTTAAGGTTTTGCTCGAGTTCTTGATGAGATCGTACAACTGATTGAAAGGACTGAATGTTTGAATTCCATAGTAAACTCACATGGAATTGCTTTAATGCTATAGATTACAAAATGGATATGATTAATAATTGGTAACTGACCCTTGTGTAGTGCAATTTTAAACGAAAATCATACTTGTGGTTAACATATTGCACTCGCGCTACGCAGTCGTGCAATTTTGTAATCACTTGTATGATTTTGGTCTAAATTGCACTTCACTCAGTTGAATTATCATTACTAACAATTACTATTAAAAGTTGATTTCGTTTGCTATTTGATTATATAAACTCCAGTGAAATATCAGGTGATTTCTCGCGCGAAAAATTGATATTTTCACGTGTGAAAATAACACGTTACCAAACGCCAATAAACGCGGACACCAACGAAAATGCCTCGCTTTCGTGTGTCCATATTTGATCCCGAGCTGGGAGGTCAACAATGAAACGTGAACCATTATATCAACGGAAATCGTTGATACAAAGTAGAACATGTCATTCCAAAAATGTTTAACAGCAAAAGATAAGCTTATATATCTCGAAATCGAACACAGTGTATGAAGTAATATTTCGATTTCGAGTAAGAAACTGCTGAAATAATGATTTTTAATAGGCCTCTCGTGTTCGAAGCTTCAAGCTAAAAGTGTAACTGAACGTAAAATTGAAAAATTTTAGTGGTTTGTCTGAAAAAGATTAACAGTTTAAGTGAACCACGATATCCTAATTATCTTTCGCTGTTAAACGTTTTTGGAATGACATGTTCTAAGTTGTATCAACGATTTCCCTTGATATAATGTTTCACGTTTCATTGTTGACCTCACGGCTCGGGATCAAATATGGACACACGAAAGCGAGGCATTTTCGTTGGTGTCCGCGGAGCAAGTACCGTACGTTGGTAGGTTGGATAAATTTGATGTTTTCACCAAAATATCTCGAAAAATATTTTTTGCTGGAGGTTGAAATTTTAGCACAAGTAAGAATGGCTATGGATCGATAAATAGACCGAGCATAGTGTCGATTGGAGAAATAGAAAAGCATTTAGAGCTTGACGATCAGAGGCAGTTGTCTATTGCAGCCATGGAGCTCTCCTGCCTTGTTATTTTTTATTCCGTGGGGGGATAAAAATATAAAAAACACGTTTAAAAAATGTTTTGTTTTCAGAAAAAAGGTATTTACAACGCATTTATCTAAAGAAGAAGAAGAAAAGAAAGAAATAGATTAAAAATATTTTTTAGTGATTTCTATGGGGCTCAATCTCGCGACCCTTCGATTAATAAGCCACAGGGAATTGGCCTGTACCGCCTGTGTACATACATACATACCTCCGTCCGTGTACACTCACGCGCAAACTTGCTGACCAGTTTTAGTGAGCCGACGTTTTCGCGCCAAAACTTTGACAAATTTTAGACTCGTGACATAGGAAATTTCCTGTCCTCGACACACTACGCACACAAAAAAAGTCTTTAGCAAATTATTTTCAGCTTACTAAAACCTTAAAAAGACTGGTTTTCACTGTTTAAAACTAAAAAAAATATTTCTACAATGGACAAGAAGAAAGAAACTGGTAAAGCTAAGCCGCTGGTTAAAAGTGTTTTGACCGTGTAAAAAAAACAACAACAACAAAGACTAGGAAAAGAAACACGAAGGACTTTCAACGAAGAAAAGCAAAGCGAGCTGAGCGAAAGCGTCAACTGGCAAGTGTAGAAGAAATTTTCCCTAAGCAGATAGTAACTGGACAACAAAGACAATCGTAGAAAACATTAGCGAATCATAAAAGACAATTTTAGAGAAGGAGGAATCCTCAGGAAAAAAAGCAAAAGGAAAAAGACAAGATACGAAAAGACTGAAGGCGCTACAGGATTCATTCAACTGAGTCAAATGGCTTTGGAAGAAGAAAAAAGCAAGAAACTAGATCAGGAGTCATCTGTCTCTGGTAAGAAGCGAAAACTTAGTATTATTTTTGCTTTAATTTTTAACTAAAATTAAACTTTAGTACATAAATATAATTTCCATCAATTCCCATTAAACAAATGAATGAAAAGAATCCAAATTCTGTCATATTTCATGGACATAACCAACCACTACAGCAACAATGTTTATCTTAACTAAAATTACTAGCTATATTTGGTTTGGGATTTTCCCATTGTAGGAGCAGATATTTTACAAGTTACAAGTCTTACGAGTTAAGATTTTGCAATTTTTGTGAGCTTTTAGATTTGCATATCAACAAAATAAAGATACAATATGGCATTTCTCTTTTTGACATTGAATTGAACATTGAATTGTTTTCTCATTTTTTTATTTGCTCAGTTTTTTATGTTAAATTAGATTTTTGTTTGTTTATTTGTTAGCTGTAATCTCTTTATCAGCGTTTTGCAGCTTATGTGTGGTTGTTTAGTTTTTTTTTATCAGAGACTGTAACAGTTATATTTGATATTGAAGAATAACTGAAAAAATGCTGCTTGTATTTGATAAGAGAGGCAGAGGAAATAACCCTAAATGGTCAAATATGTACATGGTAGTTTCATAAATTCTTCTTAAATGGTGGAATTTCATATATAAATTTTGCATTCTGACACAAAGTGAATTTAGAGGTCTTCTAATTTTCATTGCATTTCACAAAGTCAATAATGTGTGCTAAGCCATTTTGTTTGTTTGATTCTTCACAAGTAGAAATGACAATTTTCCTGAAGACACACTGGGCATTTGTTCACTATTAAAGACCACAAACATACACATTGATATTTTTATCTCTTATATCTTTATTGTACAATTGTATTATAAATATATAAGAAATAATGATTGCTCAAAACAGGTTTCAAAACAATGTACAATTTTAACAGAATTTAAAATATTATTGAACATCAACATACAGCTGTCGAGTTGAAATACTGATTTAGTAAATAACAATATCATTTGCATACATCAAGTTTTTTAATTTTCTTGTTTTTAATACAAAGCAGCACATATTATATAGTTACATAGTTATTATAATTGAAGGGTTCAAAGCGAAAACGGCCTAAGTGCTCTTTAGGATAATTTTTTCGAATCTTCGAATTTTCACCAAATCAATCTAAAAAAGGCGTCTGACGATCTAATGTGGTCTAAAAGCAAACATCTATTTTTTTCCGAAGGGTTGATAGCTGAAATAGGGGTAGGTGTTCAGGTCATATTTCTGTAAAGAACTTAACATTAAAGTTGCTGCAAAGGAAGCATTTTTGTTTTGCCACAAAAACATATTAGATAATATAACATTGTGCTCGCACCAATTAAAATTATATGAATAATTATATTGATTATAGTACAGTTAGATGGGCTTTCTCCTTTAAGTTCATTGGCTGATTGTGGATGAATGACAGGGGGGGGCTGTCATAGTATCCTTGGCAACTTAAATCTTTATTCGCTGATAGTAGATGATTGGCAAGCAAAAAGACCTTACAAACCGATCTTAGTACTAGACTGATTCCATAAGTCGGTCCCAGTTCGCTCACTGCAGAACGGTTTTTCGCTCACTGGTCCGACTTATCAAATTTACTATATAAGAGTGCGCAAATGAAAACCAGACAGATGGCGCGCCGTTGTAAATTTCAATATGACGCAGTTAAATTACGACAAAATAAACTAAACTTACAAAGTGTTTTACTCACTTTATTGGCTTAATTCAACAATAAAAACACAAATTACATTGGGAAAATTTGCAAAGAGATGTTAAAATCAACGTACCACCGCACGGATCGGTTGTTTCAAACTCACACAATATCATGCTCTCCAAATTAAATCCACACAAAAATTACTTAAATTACGGGAGAGGTTAAGAATATATACTACTTGCTTCTTAAGAGGGTATGTCGGAAAATATCAAACATGGAATGGCAACAAGGGCTTTTTTCATACTTTGCCGATTTGTACTCTATTATATGGCTATCAACGTGGTGTTGTTTATTTGTGGAAGTTCGCTTTATTTTTCGAGAAATTTTGATTTTCGTCAACACTGGTTATTTTGCTTGTTTTCGGAAAAAATATTCACCAAATTTATTCGTCTCTAACAACAAACTTTTATGACATTTCGATATTTGTGATATTATCATCCAATTGCATGTTATTTCGACTATGTTATGTTTCAATTTGGAAGGGTTTTAAGAAATAGGAATTATTTTGTGAATTTTTAAGTAATGCACATTTTTTACTGTCCAAAAAGTACAAGTTAAAAACTCGTCATTTAAACGATGTGGGATATGACAAAATGTATCAAGCTTTTAAGATTCACAAAGGCGAAACAATGGGCTTTATTTTGATATAAAATTTTTCATTTAGCATATTTAATTATTTTATCTTATTTTGTCTCATGCGTTTTTTTTGTTGTTGTTGTTTTTTTTTTGTTTTTTTTTTTTGTTTTTTGTTTTTTGTTTGTTTTTTAATGAATGTATAATAAATGAACGAGATCTTGGGAAAAATTGATTGAACACATTTTAAGATTTTTTTTAAAACGTGTTCAATCAATTTTTCCCAAGATCTCGTTCATTTATTATACATTCATTAAAAAACGAAAACAAAAAAAAACAAAAAAAACAACAACAACAACAAAAAAAAAACGCATGAGACAAAATAAGATAAAATAATTAAATATGTTTGTAAATTAACCATTCTTTCTATCCCTTAATTCATTCTTATCATTCTGGTGATGTAACTTTATCCATTTATGCATTCCTTCATTTTCTCATTTGCTTATTCGTTAATTCACTCACTCCCATTTTAATTCATTAAATAATGTTTTTTTCATTAGTTATATAAATATTTACATTACCAGAATGATAAGAATGAATTAAGGGATGGAAAGAATGGTTAATTTAATACATAATTAATTATTTTGTCTTATTTTGTCTCACGTTTTTTTATTTTTATGAAGGTATAATAAATGAACGAGATTTTGGGAAAAAATTGATTGAACACGTTTTAAGATTTTTAAAATTAGTATAAGAAAAATCAATAATTCTTTTAGTTATACATCAAAATGTGTTTATCGATAAATTAATACATGAGTAAATAATGATATTGAAAATGGAAAAATAAAAAGATTCCGTTCGTATGCGTTTTGTTCCGTTGGCAATGTTCAGTCAATAGGTGAATGAATGAGTTGGTGGATGGATGGGTAAATTAATAAATGAAAGAAAAACGAAAAACAAATGAATGGATAACATGAAAAAGTAGAAGGGTAAATAGATTAATAAAACTATAAATAAATAAATGACTGCAGGAATGAAATGGATGGAATGATAAATTAATTAATGAAATAAAAAAAGAGCAGTACTGAGAATGTTTGGTTTTGATTATAATTTCTTGTTTTTGTTTGTTATTTTGCTGGGCACACAGTCGAGGCTTGCAAATTTCAATACACGAGACAAGCTGTCAAGTAGTCATTTCGATGTGAAGGAATTTTAACTGTTTTGTGCACTACATAAGCGGCTGTACCGTAAATGTGAGCATATTTTATTGTAGCAGCCAGTACGTTTGAAGAAATATTTGCTTCATCTTGAGAATAATAACGTGTAATTCAATCATCAGACCATACTTATGCTCATCGATACGTACATTTTTCCTGGAATTTTGATTTTCCCGTGAAAATTGAAATAGCAAGCCGTCTATGAGTCGTTTCCAAAAACAAGCAGTGATGGGATCATGATCGAAGACATTCAAACTCGTAAAATCTTCCAAACAGCTGTTTATAAATCATATAAGGAATATTGGTCATCATTTACAAGGTGAGTGGTAATAATTTGTTTCACTGCCGAGACACGGAGATCTCTATCGACTTCATTTCACACCAAAAGTGATTTTTCACAAAATCCTCGTTAATATTGGTATAATCGTATATTTGAAATACAGAAAACTATATTTTGCAATAATCATTCGAAAAGTTTACCGCGTATTCAAAATAACAATAGAGAAAATCATGTCACTACCTATAGGGTTCCCTGTGATCAAACTAGAATGAATTTATTATCGTATCGCTTCAAAGCTAAATGAAAATTTGTTAACAATTTTTCAATTTCTTTCTCGCATTCAATCCGTTCAATTATCAAAATCAGAACCATAAAGACAGTACAAAGTAAAAACTAAATTCGTTTCTTATTTTATTTGGTTGTCTGTTTTTGTTTGTACGACACATGCAAACAATACATCAGAACAAACATTTGTTCCTATTTACTACGTCGCAAAAGAAGTTTCCAAGATTGTCAAAATAAAAAAAAATAATCTTGCAAACAGCTTTCTATCTATCATAGAACAGTTATTTACAAGGTAAATGGGAATGATTCAATTATAATAGTTTATTTTAGATGGTGAATCTAAAATGTGTTTCACTGTCGAGACAGCGATGTCGATTTCACTTCACACAAAAAGTGATTTTTCCTCAACTTTATCCTTAATTTTCTCGTACAAAAATAAAAATACACAAGCAAAATTTTATATCAAAATAAAGCCCATTGTTTCGCCTTTGTGAATCTTAAAAGCTTGATACATTTTGTCATATCCCACATCGTTTAAATGACGAGTTTTTAACTTGTACTTTTTGGACAGTAAAAAATGTACATTACTTAAAAATTCACAAAATAATTCCTATTTCTTAAAACACTTCCAAATTGAAACATAACATAGTCGAAATAGCATGCAATTGGACGATAATATCAAAAATATCGAAAATTCATTAAAGTTTGTTGTTAGAGACGAATAAATTTGGTGAATATTTTTTCCGAAAACAAGCAAAATGACCAGTGTTGACGAAAATCAAAATTTCTCGAAAAATAAAGCGAACTTCCACAAACAAACTACACCACGTTGATAGCCATATAATAGAGTACAAATCGGCAAAGTATGAAAAAAGCCCTCGAGAGCTCCGTTGCCAAGGATATATTAGAGTATGTTTGGTTTTTACTGACATAGCCTCTTAACAATCAAAGAACTTTAGGGAAATGCAAAGGTTTCAAGAACAAGCGCCTCCAACTAGTAATATTAAATTTGTAACTTTGCATTCCGATGGGCAAATCATTGTGAATCTCTTATTTTTTTCAATACAATTCACTCACATTTTTAAATTGTTTGCTTCGGTTATCAAATTAGCAGTCTTTCGAATTACGTTTTCTTGGTGCCTCTTCACTACAGCAAAGTGTTATTTCTTGATCGTTACGGAGAATAACTTTTCGGCAAAATTGCGACAGCACAGTACAGTTGAGTTCGAGACTCAACAGAAGTCATTTTCCAGACATTTCAAGCTAGTATGTTACCTGTGATTGGTCAATGTTCTGTGAAAAATATAACAAGCGCTACAATTGATCCATTCCCATTTTTCAGAATGCGGATCAGTTTGACATAGTAAATTTGATAAGTCGGACACCGAGAGCGAAAAACTTTTCAACAGAGAGCGAACTGGGGCCGACTTATGGAATCAGTCTATCTTAGTACCTACCTATGAGTAAAACTAAGAACGCTGTATTCAACAAAGACAATGGACTTACTCTCCCTCAAAATTATTTAGCCTTAATTAATAAGTAATAGTTTGTTTGTTTGTTTGTTTGTTTGTTTGTTTGTTTGTTTGTTTGTTTGTTTGTTTGTTTGTTTGTTTGTTTGTTTGTTTGTTTGTTTGTTTGTTTGTTTGTTTGTTTGTTTGTTTGTTTGTTTGTTTGTTTGTTTGTTTGTTTGTTTGTTTGTTTGTTTGTTTGTTTGTTTGTTTGTTTGTTTGTTTGTTTGTTTGTTTGTTTGTTTGTTTGTTTGTTTGTTTGTTTGTTTGTTTGTTTGTTTGTTTGTTTGTTTGTTTGTTTGTTTGTTTGTTTGTTTGTTTGTTTGTTTGTTTGTTTGTTTGTTTGTTTGTTTGTTTGTTTGTTTGTTTGTTTGTTTGTTTGTTTGTTTGTTTGTTTGTTTGTTTGTTTGTTTGTTTGTTTGTTTGTTTGTTTGTTTGTTTGTTTGTTTGTTTGTTTGTTTGTTTGTTTGTTTGTTTGTTTGTTTGTTTGTTTGTTTGTTTGTTTGTTTGTTTGTTTGTTTGTTTGTTTGTTTGTTTGTTTGTTTGTTTGTTTGTTTGTTTGTTTGTTTGTTTGTTTGTTTGTTTGTTTGTTTGTTTGTTTGTTTGTTTGTTTGTTTGTTTGTTTGTTATCATCTTTCCTTACTTACCTTTTAAATAATAAAAGTCAAGTTAAAAAGGCGCCTGTCCGCCATCCAACGATTCTAGCTATGTTCATATTCGTAACTGTACTCTATTTTTATTCTGAAATAAATGGGTATTTTACTTTAGTTCTTCTTAAAAAGAAGAACATCAGCACATCTAGGTAAATTTACAGCAGCTAACAGGAGAGTCGCAAGAGTCGTAGCTATCCCGAAATGGGCAATCAGTTTGAAAACGAGGGGACCAAGAAATAGCCCTACTTAAGGGCACTTTCATGTGTCCACCAAAGCTCTCATGGAATGTTATCATTACTGAAATGTCAACTAGCGATGAAGTATATCAACACTTTTATAGGTCTTTAAAAATGTCCTAAACTACCTGGTTCATTGGCTCCTTTCACAAACACATTAAATTTCAATGGTCGACGTCCCACACACATGCATGTCAATTTAATCGACCCTTGTATTTACATAACACCATCTAGAACATTAAAATCTACATTATATATCAAACCCACAGACAGCACCATTCTGCTCCACAACCACAGCCAAGCACTCAGATACAGACGAATCATAACTGATGATGAACAATTAATCTCACATCAACGCAATTGTCAACACACTGTCGTACTCACTGGTGGATACCAAAACCAGGCAATTCAACCCAGCACTAACAAAAACACAAAAACACAAAAACAGCTCTTTCACTACTTTGTGACCTTATCTTTCTACTACAGTTTCTCTCGTGAACTAAACTGTGATAAGTTGTCCATGTCTTGATTGGCCGTCCCTCTACTCGATAATCATAGAAAAATATCAGTCGTAGTGTTCATTTTGCTTTCAATAACTCATTTGTTCACTGGTTTGGGTATCGACGTGATTGCATTCATTCATTCGTTCATTCATTCATTCCCTCATTAACTGGTCTGGGTGTCTACGTGATTGTATTTATTCATTTTTTAATTGATTCATTCACTTATGCACTGGTCTGGGTGTCTACGTGATTGTATTCATTCATTTTTTAATTCATTCATTCATTCACTTATTCACTGGTCTGGGTGTCTACGTGATTGCATTCATTCATTTATTCATTCATTCATTCACTCACTCATTCACTAGTTTGGGGTTTTCATTCATTCATTCCTTGGTGTGGGTGTCTACTTGATTGCATTCATTCATTTTGTAATTGATTACTTCACTCACTGTTTTGGGTGTTACTTATTCACTCATTCATTCACTAATTTGGGTTTTTCTTTCATTCATTGGTTCATTCATTCATTCATTCATTGGGTTGGGTGTCTGCGTGATTGCTCTTATTCATTTGTGCGTTTATTAATTTACTCATTCATTCATTGGCTTGGGTGTCTGCATGATTGCATACAGTGGGACCAAAAATCAGATGTCGTTCAGTTTAATGTTAACTGTGGGATCTTTTGACCTTATTAACATAAGCAACTCAAGAAAAAATTCAAAACATTTCCAAAATACTTTAAAAATTATTTTCTCATTTCAGTTTATAAAAACACAAAGTAATCTTTGAATAATTAAGGAAAAGAACTGTAGGCGGATGTAACAGCATTGTACAAAATGATCTGCTTGACCTACGACGCCACACACACGGTAATTGTTTGCACAAAACGTTAGAAAATCAAATAAATCAATTTTATTTAAACTTTTTTTCGAGTATATGCAATATTTTGACAAGTACGGTGTATATGTTTTTTAGAGCTGCCGAGATCTTTTCGTCTGTTTTCGTTATCGTTTCTATGAAAACATAATTTGAGGTACTGATGGCAACTCAACTTTCAATCTTTAACTTATACATGGTCTGAATTTCACATTTGTTGAGTAAAAGAAAGGTTATTTAATAAGCATATTGAAATGTTTCGTGTAGTCATCATGAAATGGAAACATCTTACAGTGAGGATACTCGAACCTGAACACTTGTCTTTATTTAGCTTTTTATTTTCTGAGTTTTCTACTGCTTCAAATCCTCTAAAAAAGTAGGACTGAACTCAAATTCACTAAGTTATCAAAATGAAAATGTTTTAAAATCGAATCATTCAAAGGATGCATGTTAAAAAAAAGTGTCAAAAAAGCACAAAGTGTTCACGGTTCGAGTGTCCTCACTGTAAACTCGATATCTTTTTTCTCTCTTTCGATATCAAACAAAAAAAAATACCCCTCTGCCCTCCCTCAATGTTGTTGTAGAATAACAGCATACTTACAGGCCTTTCACAATGGCAACATTGGGCCCCGACACTAACACAAGGAAGCTACTAGGCATAACTTGATTTACCAAAAACTATGCAATGAATGAATAAATGAACGAATGAGTGAGTGAGTAAGTGAGTGAGCTAGTGAGTGAGTGAGTGAGTGCGTGAGTGAGTGAGTGAATTAATGATTGAATGAATGAATTTGATTTAAACCTACGACAAAATTACATTCAATATTAGAGTGCAAACACTAAATGTGTGCAACAGAAAACTAAAGAAAACTATAGAATTAGCGAAAAATAACACTATTAAGTGCTATTTATGTTGCGCACTTTTAGTGTGTGCACTCTAGCTATAAATATAGATAAAAGTATTAAAGAAATATGGTATTCGAATTCCTATGCCATTAGCATCACTATACTGAAATGAATAAATTTAAGAAACTTTTACAGTGAGGACACTAGAACCATGAACACTTGCCTTTATTTAGATATTCTTATTTTCTGAGCTTTCTACTGCTTTAAATCCTCTAAAAAAGTAGACATAAACTCAAATACACCGAGTTATCAAAAAGAAAACGTTTTCAGATCGATTCACTCAAAGGAAGCATGTTAAAAAAAGTATCAAAAAAGCACAACGTGTTCACGGTTCGAGTGTCCTCACTGTAATAAAGACACATTTCTTTGGTATAGCTTTTAATTTAGACAGTTAATAGAGAAAAAAGTTTTACAATGCTAATAAATGGATATACAGTCGTTATTTTTACTACGAAAAATATACATTTTTTACTAAGATAGATATACAAACTTAATTAGTGCTCATTTGTTATTGTATAATTTTAAATTAATTTACAATGTATATGGAGTGCCAACATAATAGTTGTAACTATTAAGTAGTAAATATCATTAATTCAACAAAAGAAACAATATAATTAACATAAAATAGCACTATTTAGTGGTATTTATGTTACACACTTTGAGTCTGTGCACTCTATCAACATGTTTTATCTATATCTGCCAGATTAATACTTGACGCAATAGCAAAACACCATCTGCACCACTATTCATGAAGCTTTGATGGCTTCCCATTCATGAAAGAATTAAATACCTTCGTGCAATGACAGTATTTAAAGCACTAAATGGCTTAGTGCCAACATATATCAGAGAATTAGTCAAGCCTTTTAAAGAAGTACATACATTTAATACAAGGGGATCAAATAGAAACCTGAAACTGCCAAATGTCACCACAAACTCAGGGCAAAGACGATTTTCATATATTGCTGCTCAAGAATGGAATGAGTTAACTGATGACATTAAGTCTTGCAAATCTGTAGCGTCCTTCAAAAATGAGTACTTAAAAAGAAGTTTCTCAATACTTAATAGCCCTTAAAAACACTTAAAGAAGAATTTAACAAATATGAACTTTCAGGTTGTAAAAAAAATAATTTATATATCTATATATATGTAATAATATTATTTTTGTTTTTAAATAGTTTTTTTGGGGGGGCTAGATGAAAATTACGCAATGTAATTGTAGCTACCCTCTTTAAATAAAGTGCATTATTATTATTATTATTATTATTATTATTATTGTTATTATTAGTATTATTATTATTATTATTATTATTATTATTATTATTATTATATATTATGTTTACTTTAACTTGTATGTATAATTATTATTAGTTTTATTCATTGTCCATTAATGTTATTGACGTGTTTACATTGAAAACGTGCCATTTAAGTTATAATACTGAATATTATTAACTAAAATCTATTTTGTGCGCAATAATAAAAACAACATTAAATCTTGCGAGATTTATTTCACACTTATGTGGCGCGCACTGTACCACGTGCTCAATGAACAAAGAATGGTATGTTTCCATCGGCCGGGAATTGGTCCAAACAGGCGTGATGGTTAGGATTTTCACATTTCAAGAACTGACCAGGCTTATATTCAGAATAGCTATGTTCCAAATTCGTCATTAGCCACGACTGCGAATGTTTTAACACTCCAGCTCCATAACGATTCCTAACAAACAACCCAGGGCTAAACACCGTTTTGATCCAGGTTCCTCGCACGCGGCCTAAAGTGAACGTGTGTTGTAAATCCTCCGGAAGAAACTGGGGACAAGTCAGCATTGGACGTCCCCAGACTTCTATATAAACTTGCGGCGAGGAAAGTTTCACGTATCCATCATAGGTGTCTTTATTGAATGTTGGTTTTTCGTATTTGGTTAGTTTTAGGCCATACTTTTCGAAATACTTTTTAGTTTCTTCTTTGTCAAATATATGTATTTCTGTAGACTTGACTCGAACATCACCGTCCATATCCCAAGGCATCATTCCATCATATTTTACCGTCCCCAGCACGGATCCGGTATCCAACTCAAATGAAATATTAACCGTATTTGTAAATTCCTGTAGAACTCGTAATGCGTGCTCATATTGTTCCTGTAAGCACACTGGAAGTAAATAAGATCGTGTATGTTCTGTACGATATTCAAATCCAATTTCACTGCACGAAAATTTATGTGTTATTGCTCCAGGTAAAATAATTCGATTAAGGACCCACTTCTTTGCTAAACTGCGCCAGTTTTGTTTGCTTCCTTGCATGTCAACATTAGCTTTGTCCTTAGTAAAATACATAGCATCCGGACAACCCATGACTAGAATTTTGTTTTTGACTAGAGTGAGAAAGAAATCTTCAAAGGAAGTTTCGTCATTTATGTTCTCATCAAACTTTACCAAATTTGTCTTGACCACAAATGGTCCTTGAATGTAATCACACAACATACACTCGTTTCTAGAATGATAGTACCCTTCTTGGTATTTTAGAACGTAGTTTTTCATTGAAGTTTGAAAGCAACCCATTTGCCAATGCCCAGTCGTATTTCTGTATGCACCTCCGGCCACACCTACATTTGGTAGTTCACTAACGATCCGGATTTGTCTCTCAATTTGCGCTAGCCATGAAAAGTGTACGACATCTCTGGCAAGGAGTACATATGGTGTGGATACTCTCCTGACCAGTGCATTCCATACTTTTCCAACTAACGCACTTGCAGAAAAATCGAACTTAACAATCTCAAGATTATCATATTCGTTTATATCGTGCGTCAGTTGTTGTTTATTGTGAATTGCCAAGAAGACTTGTATCGAAGGATAAAATTGTTTTATTCCATTTAAGACATACTTGAGTCGGCTAAAATCTTTCGAAGAGTAGCGTACAGCATTGATTAGGAATGTAATAACTAATCGAAGAGGGTTGACATTTTCGCATTTTGTAGTATTCCATCCTTTTTCATAATACGGATAGCCGGCGTTCGTGCCCTGGAACTTTTCAGGACATACATCGAGCTTTGCACCACGATCTTTAACTTGAACATCATGTTTTTTATATAGAGGTATATCACTGTCTAATCGTTTAAAAATGTTCTCAAAGCGATGTAAAACCTTTGGAATTTTGTTGGATGATATTTGTGCGATTTCTGCGTAAAGCTCACGTAGTTCAAATGTGAGATCTTTCTTTAATTGAATATAATGCTGCTTTGGAAGGCTGAAATCAAAAATAAAAATGTTAACAATTTATATAAGATTTTGTCCCAAAAAAGGGCAAATCTTCAGTGACTTGATACGACTCAACAATCTCCACCCACTGAACATTTTTTTAATTCATTGAATAATTAATAATTAATTTCAGTTCACTGAAGTGTACTAAACAATGGAGCCAAAGGGTCAAATGTTCAGTGGAGGGACAATATTCAGTTGTATTTATTAGTGTGGTGAAAAGACATTACGTAATATATACAATATGAGCGGCCGACGATCTGTATGGAAAATAAAATGTTGAGCCGAAGGCGAGACATTTCATATTCCATACAGATCGGACGCGAATATTGTATATTACTAATAACATGTCTAGATTAATGCTGCTATTCTAGATTAATATTTTTGATATTAGGTTTAATTTGATATTTCAAGCTAAACCTTATGCAAATGTTTCTGTATCAAATATACATATGCCTTCGCAGGAGTGATTTTCTATTGTTCTGGGATCATTGATTATTCATGACTTTATAATGGGATATACAGAAAATTTTAAATTGGAAACTTGTCAACAAAATTGCGACCAAAGCGATTTATTTAGCATGGATGGCACAGTTGGGTAATGCACTGGTGGGGATCAGTCAACTACTCCGCGGTCACCTTTGCCAGAGGCCATGAGATCGATTCCTAGTGACTTCACATGATGTTTACACTTCATTTTATTCTGCGTAACTTGTAGTAGCTTTAAACACCGGCATAAAGATTCACTAGTGGAATGAGAGGCGGAAGTGCACACCGTCGAAATCTTGAAATTCAAAAAACATAGCTAATAATCTATCCTGCTAATATCACTCACGATCATGTTTGTAAACTGTGCGGCTGATTTAAGTGCTTTTATCAGCAGTCTGTCAAAAGTTCCCCTAACACACTTGAAAATCCAGAACAATTCAGATCACGATTTGCGATTCTGGGTCAAGTTGGCCACATCCATCTATCTATCTATGCGATTTACGAGATCATATCTCAAGATTGCAGCGCTTATATGGAAACTATCGTTGAACCGTCAAGTTTGAGTTTATTCCCTTTTCTTTCTCAAATTGTTTCCGAGTCCTTTTTTTGGCTACAGAGGCGATCTTTGTAGTTTCTTTATTCAGGATGATACATAAGTTCGGTTGCTTCAAGGAGCAAAGAGAAAATGGCTCAGAATAGGAGTTTCGAAAACAGACTATATATATGTTTAAGAATTGTGCTTCCTACGCGTGACAACGGGGCGTAGGAAACCACGACGCGTAGCTTCTCGAGTGTTCTCTAAATATCCCAAGTGTTTTCATCAGAGTATGAAAGACGAAAACTGTTTTTGAGTTGTTTTTTTTTAATATGACCAAAAACGTAGTTTTGGTTGGAACGGAATAATTCCTCTGCCTTATAGTTGTATCAATAAGAAGTTGTGGTTTACCCTGCTTGGTTGAGATTTCTTTTCTCTCAAGTAGTTCTTTTCTCTCGTAAAACTTACAAACTGTGTAGTAAACTTGCAAACTGTGTAGTAAACTCCAAGAATCATATTTCCAAAGGAACGTAGTAGCGCCAATTAATCAAATGAAACATTTCAGATGTATGAAATACTTTTTTTGATGCATTGTATATTTCAAGTGCTATCTCTCACAACAGAATTTGAACCATATTATTTCAATAAAATATCGAAGAATCGTATTTTTTGAAGCAGGTACAAAAATATTGAGATTTTATTTTCGAGGTCGAAGGAGAAGAGGGATGGATTTTTACAGTAAGTTTATTCAAAAAATTACATGGCAGCGGCTTTCGCCAGCTGAAAAACGTAATTATTTACAAAAATATATAACATATAAAAAGACTAATAATAATAAATTAATTCATTAGTTACAATATAAAAAGTATGTATAAAATTCTTAATAGTATTAATTATAATAAATATTGATATAATAAAATATTAAATTTGTTCATTGACGAGCCTGCTCATTTTTACAATAAAAGAGTTTCCAAAGCGCTCGGTTTTAAATCTTGGCAGATCGAATTGACGTACTTTCCTGGTAGAATATTTTGAAACATGTTTTTTAGGTACAGAGTTACTTGGCTGAAAATAGAGTAAACACTAGTGCACATACTAAAAGTGTGCTGCATAAATACAGTATTTCTTCCAAATGTAAACAGTCCTAATTGTAAACACTTTTTGTTAACCTCACGTTTCTATGTCGCAAATATAAGATGAGCTAAACAAAGCTTTTGCCTGAGCAAATATAAGTAGTAGTAATAGTAGTAGTACACAATTAATTAAACTGCAATAGACTCCTTGAGCTCGCTTTTGAGCATTTTTGTAAAGGTAAAGCTGGGCGAAGATGGAGACTACACGGTAATTTACTAGACGCCAGTCAAGCGTAGCGTAGTGATAGGTACCGATGAGTGTGGAGATCGACTCATTTACATACAATAGAATCATCCCCTCCCTCTTGGTTTGCTTATGAATGAAATCTATTTCGCTAACAAAAGTTCAGTGGAACTGGTCAGACAGAGATGGCAATGATTAAACGGTAGAGGTTAAAAGGGATGACTCAAAAGAACCTTATTCAAAATTCAAGATGGCGGCTTTTCCGAATTCATCCGAGATCAATGATTCGGTTTTCCGACAATCTAGCGAACATAAAAAAAAACATGTCAATACAGGAAAAATAACGCGGGAAGATATGAATAATGTTTATCATGCAGTATGGAGTCTAATTCGTTGATTTTAAAGAAGTTGAAGAACTTCACTGTGTTAGGGGATTTATAATAAAGAGTCTGCCTATGAGGTCGTAAGACAGTTCAAAACATTTCAACATTTCATGGACATATTGAAAGCACACTACTTGTTCTCAATTACAGCCAAATTAGTTGTATCGCGACCCACCGTTTCAAAACTTTATTTTCATTTTGATATTTTCTGAATCGTCAATCATTTTCATAGGGCGGAGCTTGTTCTAACATGTTCTGTCATTGGTTAATCTAAAATAAGCTCAGCCCTTGAAATTGATTGACGGTTCCGAAAAGACTAAATCAAAACAAAGTTTTAAGACGGCGGGTCGGGATAAAACGAATTGGGCTGTAATTATTTGTATGTATGTATACTACAACATTCTTGCAAACGAGTGTATATATCATATAAATGTAAGTTATATACAATTAATACATTGATTATTATATACATAACTTCGCGATTACTAACGACCTTAAAACAACTTTATTTTCTTGATTTACAGTAGTTTGAAATGAAAATGAAAATAATGAAACCTTAAAACTTAGTGAGTCAAATATGATCGATTGGGATTGATTGAATTGTAAAAAAAGTATTTGTACAAATAAAACGAAAGTCATCTGTTTATCCTCTATTTACTTATAGTGTATAATCCGAGTGACATTTGCAAGTAAGGTGGATATATATTCTTGATTTATCCATATTGATTTTTTCGTATTGTCCGCCCATTGTCCGCCATATTAAAGTCCGAAGCCGAATCATTGATCTCGGATGAATTCGGAAAAGCCGCCATTTTGAATTTTGAATGTCCTTTTGAGTCATCCCTTTTAAACTCTACCAGGATAAACCTGTGGTAATGTTAGGGTTTGAAACGAAGCAGTTGCAGCAGGTTTGAAAGCATGCACCTATTTCTGCCTGACACTATTGCCTCTCTTGAGGAGTATTTGGTGTTTATTTCGGAAATTTTCGGATATACAAGGATGATTAACAAAATCTTTCAAAGTTCACTAAAACTTGTTAGCGACTTTGCGCGGAATGTACACGGACGGACGTATTTTTGAAATCTGGGTTTCTTGTGGTCGATTTCAAATTACCATATTTTCTTGCACGGGCATACGGGAAACAAAGACGTATTAATACGTAAAAACCGAATTGAAACACAAGTGTGTAAGAGTACTTTCAATCTGTACCCAAAACTCGTGAGATAAAATAGTTAAAATTACAATAATCAACATAAAAATTTCAGTAAAGTTCTGAAAAGCGCTGCGCATGCGCACTGGTCGTTGTTTTGAGAGGATTTGGCAAAACAAACTCTGTTTTTTACCTCTTATTACTCATTGCCAGTAGTAGGGGACTCAGTAGTAGGAGCTATAGGAGCGGAGTGGGATTTGCTGAGATCGGCAGATTTTGGAGCGATGACACAATTTTCGCGCGTTTTTTTTTCCGCCATTTTTTTATGATCTATGCAATTTCAGCTGTATGTTTTGCGCCAATTGATGATGTAATCATTTTTCAGAATTAATGATCTATGCAATTTCAGCTGTATGTTTTGCGCCAATTAATAATAATATAATTTTTCATTTTTCAGAATTTATGATCCATGCAATTTCAGCTGTATGTTTTGCGCCAATTAATAATAATATAATTTTTCATTTTTCAGAATTTATGATCTATGCAATTTCAGCTGTATATTTTGCGCCAATTAATAATAATATAAATAAATAAAAAGTTACTTATCATTTGTCTCACGATGTTAGTCTTGTAAAAAACGCGACGTTTTTTATTTTTCATTTTATTATTATTATTATTATTATTATTATTCGTTTTTCATTTTTCAGAATTTATGATCTATGCAATTTCAGCTGTATGTTTTGCGCCAATTGATGATGTTATCAATTTTCAGAAGTGATGATCTATGCAATTTTAGCTGTATGTTTTGCGCCAATTAATAATAATATAATTTTTCATTTTTCAGAATTTATGATCTATGCAATTTCAGCTGTATATTTTACGCCAATTAATGATAATATAATTTTTCATTTTTCAGAATTTATGATCTATGCAATTTCAGCTGTATGTTTTGCGACAATTGATGATGTTATCAATTTTCAGAAGTGATAATCTATGCAATTTTAGCTGTATGCTTTGCGCCATTTGATGAGTCAAACACTTTTCATTTTCTTTTCCCCTCTCGTGTTGGGAACTTCTCATTTCCCTCTCATTTCCCCCTTCCAGTTGATGAAAGTACAATAATCGTATCTTTATCATGAATGACATTTGAAGGATTATTGACTAAGTCTATGTTTATTTAGCTAGTTGTATAAATAATTTCACTTAAGTGATGATAATGTATAGAGGAAAACAGTATACCTCATTCACCTTCAAACTTTGTTAGCTTTTTCACAATCTCTCTGTTTTTGGTAGAATTGAATAAAGTTTTTCAAGTAGCACAGTACTTACTACCAGTTCAATCATCACAATCTCTACTGTTGAAAGTTTCACTTATGTCAACATAATAACGACAGGGAGATGATGAAACATTTACTGTTGTAAACATTTTCCCAAGAAGATACCATGAAAATTGAAATCTATGCAGTACTTCTATGTTGTTTATCCATTACATGTTACACCCCAACAAAGAGGTGTTTTTTTTTCTTTCTAAAAAGGAAATACAGGGATCTATTTTTAGAATGTAACGTCTTTAAACAATATTCATTTTTGGAATTTTACTTCTTTTATTTCATGACGACATGATGGCAGGATTATTAAGGCAGTTTTAGACAAAGTTGAACTTGTTATGGCGTTTTTGTCGTCAATCCCTTGAATCCAACAAATATAGCGTGGTTTTGTGGATGTTTGCTTCGATTGAAGAAATCGTTTAATTTTTCCCAAATATTTGCGCGTTAACATGTTGTAAACAAGGTAAATCAAAATTCTACTGCTAGCAAGACATTTATAGACACATTAGTTAGTATATACATATTCAAGTAAATTTAATTGAAAATCTGTCATGGTTTGTTTCATGTTTTCCTCGCACATTAAACGATGTTGCTGACTCGTACATAAAACACTGATCGATAAAGGACAAAAAAAAACTATTAAAAGTACAGCTCATTTTCATGCATGAAACATTTGATGGATACTGAAACACATGACTGTGCTAGTTTACTTTGCTTCTTGCCTTAATATTACCATTTATATTACATGTTCGATTGATTGATTGATTGATTGATTGCGCTTAATAATGTGCAAGTTTTCAGTGATATAATTCAATGTATTTTCCCATTTCTCTATAATTAAGATAAAGAAATGTTTTGAAATATAATCATGAATTGGTAACACATAACATGGGAATGACCACAATCAATAACAAATCATATCAAGGCCATCAAGGGCACGAGTAAACACTCTATCAAAGTGTCTAGTTCTACAAAATATATGGAATACCGCTAGATCTCAAGGCAACAGAATGAATTGCATTCCTTTACATCTACTTGGAACTTATAACTGCTTAATCTTTCTTTTGCGTCCATGTTATCGAGACATGTTTATTCTACAAAATATGTGGAATAACGAAAGATCTTAAGGCAACAGAATGGTTTAGCTGATGCCTGTATTATTCTTTTCGCGTTAGTGTTCAATACCTGCTGGGATCTTTAACAACTAACGCTTTACTTTATTTAATATTGAATTTGATTCTATCGAATATTAAATGCAAAATCTGTAGACAACAGTAATGCTTGAATACATGCATTACTATCTGTAGTTATGTACACGTGTACACGTTTGTGTTTGATGATTGCTTGGATTTTCTACTGGCTAACTGGGTAACATTTTTCGCGCCAAGAATAAATCAAAATAAAAAAATAATGCAGGTTTAGATTAGTGCATGGAAAGGATAATTTTATAAAACACATGAAATGTCTGATCCCGATAAACATATGAAAAAATGGAAAAAATATATACCCGAAAAAAATATCCAGGTCTTTTTCGTATGTATTATTTGTCAGTGTCAGTTGCAAATGCTACAGCATTAAGACACTGTTAAGAGAGGTTGACGGATATCATCGAGACTCTCATTTCATCGATATTTGGAATTCGCAATTATCAACATGACAACAAAACTAATCAATAAACAGACACTCGTAACAGTGTTGGATTTGTATAAGAATTTGATTTTGTTTGATTAAAAAGAACCTTTTAATAATCTTGAAACATCCTAGTAGTTTTCGTACATTAATAATGACAAGTTTTTGCGCAAATATCAGAGAAAGTCTCCAGAATTATCAGACCATATGTACCTTGTGTGTCATAGGTGAAGCATGTCATTGTCTACCTTCCTGTTGTCAAATCCTCGTTGTATTGGTTCTTTTCCTGAATTAGTAACGCAACGTACATTTAAACATCGGCGTGACAAACGCCTACTTCCCTTTTCAGTGATTTCGAAACGAATTCGTCAGAACTCGTCCACTTAATCATTAGTTTTGCTCGTGTGATACCAAGAAAAAAAATGAAAAACAAAAACAACCAACACTGCGAAAGATAGAGAATGTGCATGTTATGGATAAGAATAAGTTCAAGAATAAGTTTACATTCAGAGCATTGTATTTTTACAAAATTCTGTAGTATATTTTTCCTACAACTGTTTTGTGTTTTGTTCGATACTATTTCATAAAACAACGCTGCTTCGAGCGCATTACAAGGGGTAGGGTACGCTCCTCTATAAATGCAAGTTGCCGATAACAAAGCGACCGAAAAAAGAGAACAAATATAATAAATGTCCATATTTAGCTACATATATCTTAGTCAATCCTCCCTCTAAAAAAATATTGCCTGATCATATACAAACTTTTTAATTTTAGTGGCAAACCATAACTTTTTTGACGAGTGTGGAAGGGGGGGGAGGAGGCATTGTTGCGTAGAAATTTTATCTGCCCTTCCATTCGGTCAGAGGGATCCACTTGCAGCCGTGCTTTGGTCCCCCAACAAAACAAAACCACTCTTTGAACTACAACACTACGTTTTGCAGCCATTAAAATAAAAACTAATGAACAACAATAAATGCACGAGTTAGTTTCGAAATCACTGTAGATTTTTTTTCGCGATGGCGGCGTTTGTCATGCGGATGTTTAAGCGTACGTTGCGTTACTATTGAGAGACGTCGTCACTCGACTAGAGATCTCCCCACAGTAAAAACTAACCTGAACGGCAACTGAGGGTTTGTAAGCATTTACGGCACAAAAACAAAGCTAATGAAAAGCCAAAAGACTTCAAAAGTTAATTTATTGCCTCAGTTTATAAATACACAAAAGAAAGTTCAGGAAAAGAACCAATACAACGAGGATTTGACAATAATAACAACAGGACTGTAGACCATGATATGCTTGACCTACGAAACACACAAGGTAATAATTCTGGAGACTTTCTCTGATATTTGCACAAACACTTGTCATTATTAATGCACGAATACTACTATTAATTACTATTACTATTATTACTACTATTATTGATAAATTTGTCAATATTTCTAGACATTTTGATCGAGGAATAAATTTTGATAGAGCTTGATTTACGACTTTGAGAGCGCTTTGAGTTTTGGTCATTGTCGTGACGATTGTTCGAGTCTGGGTACGACTGAAAACGGTTATTTCAAACTCTTTGAATTTTCTTCAAAATAAACATTCGCTGGAAGTATAGCATATGTTTGTAAAATATCGTTGAAATGAGAGTCTCGATGTGTCATCCTCTCTTAGTTGTCCGAATTGATAAATTCGATATAAAATGCATATATCTTCAACAATCATGAAATGATTCAATGTTTAATGCGCGATTTTTTGGGGGGTCTTCTTACAAGCAATTGCCATGCATTAATTGCTTTCATAACCGTGACGATCATTCAATTTACTGTTTGATGTACTGGTGAATGCGGAAATGTAAATTTAGTGAAATCATGGCTTTTAAGGTTCATGTTTCAAGTTCATGTATATATATATATTTGTTATATTCACAAAGGAGAATGCCACATTGATGCCGTTAATAAAGCCGGTGCCTGTACAATTAACCTTCATTATTTACCAGTCATTAATATTAACACATTTACATTCATTTATTTTATATCTACATTGAAATATTACGCTAGACACAACTTGCTATTTACAATGACAAACTAGACAAGAAAAGTAGACAAAAGATGATTGTTTTAGTTTTTTTGTTTGTTGTTTTTTTTGTGAAAGAGAGAAGAGATTGACTTTTTTATTATTCTCATCTAGAATATTTTAAAACTTAGCACCTTGATATTTTATAGAAAACTGTCTTATTTTTGCCCTAGAAAAAAGAACGTCCTTCAAACACATTCATAAATTTTACACGAATAAGAATATGGCTATGAGGCCTATCACGATAACCTATTGTTTATGATTCAAATGCGTAACGACGATTAACAATGTTTTTCATTCTTACCATCGATTTTCGTTGAGAACATTTCCAATAAAGTACACCAACAGTACAAAACCTGCTACAAAACAAATGGTGCGAATCGTGAAACGTGAAGTGGCCATCTTGTATGTGGGTGCTGATACGATTTTCTGTCGACATCCAAGGTGTGCACTTGAGAAGAACTTTCGATCGTTCTTTTTAGCAGTTATGCGTTTGGGTCTATTAGTTTTGTTATTTTGTGACTAACTGACCAAAGACTGTCTTTCGTATGGTGAGAACAGCTCAATTATGAACCGAATAGTCTCAGTCGCTTTGCAAGGCGGTAATGAACACCAAATAAAGAGCACACCACGTGTCACGACATATGTCGCTTGGTACCACAGCATATCAAATTTTTGTTGTGGATTTTGGGCTTCCGGTGATGAAATACTCCTTTTCGGCCAGAAATCAAAATGTCAGACTTGTTGAGTATGCTTTCACTCAAAAAAGTTACAAATTTGAAGAATTTTGCGAGAAAAAAATTACTCTCGATATACTCTAAATTACAATACTCTAGATAGGCCCAGTAAAGACTTGGGTGAAAAATGTATCATACTAACTCTTGCCGATATGCGTCGAGTGTAGTTTTTGGTAATTTTTAAGTAGTAATACATCACTTTCGTCCCATTTTCGTCCCATCATATTTTTCTGCCCCACCCCATGTTTTCGATCCCAGTCCTTCGCGCTCCGTCCCAAGTCATTTTAGCCTCGCCGCGCCGTTAGCAGGGGAGGGGAGGGGTGGTGCGGGTGTCCGTTTTATTGTCTTTCAGTAATATCCAACTGCGAGCAATGAATACGTTTATAAATCAACGTGCTGCGGGTGATTGTTTTATTGTCATTATTGTCCTTAACCGCCGACCGGTTAGCTTAGTTGGTAGAGCATCGGACTACTGTGCGGAGGTCACGGGTTCGTGCCCTGGCCGGACCAACACTCAGGGTCTTAAAATAATTGAGAAGTTGCTGCCTTTGTTTCGCTATCTGAAAATGGTAAGATCTTCACGTCCTTTCGGATAACGACGTAAAATCGGAGGTCCCGTCTACTCTACTCTAATCCAGTTGTGGACGTTAAATAACCACTGAGGACGCAGGTACGACCATCCTCAGTGCGTGTACTTCGGCCGCTTAACCTTGGGGGCACTAACACGCTAACAATCTAACCTGCTAAAATCACTCATGTTTCTAAACTGCGCGGCTGCTTTAAGCGCCTAGCCTTTATCAGCAGTCTATCAAAAGTCCCCCTAACACACTTGTAAATCCTGAGCAATTCAGATCACAATCTGCGATTCTGGATCAAGTCGGCCAAATCCATATATCTATAGTATCCTACTGCGGATCCTTGATCTCCCATAGTTTAATGTGTTATTTTATTTACTTACGTTATTTCAATTTTTAAAACGTTCATAGTCAAAGTATCGTATTTTAATAGAATTGAAAGAAGAATTAGTCTTTTCTGCATTTTGAAAAGGAACCACTTGATTTGAACTCAGATTCTTCCGCTTGGGAATCTAACGTACTGCGCCATCAGTCAAACCATTATAATTAGGCGTGGTATTTGAATAGAGAAATCGGGTGCATTTATTGTAATGTGATCGTTTAGCTAATCAGGGTAAAGTTTGTGCATGCCTCCTGAACCGGCTATTAAATTATGATCTGATAAGTAAATGCAACGAACAGGTGAATAGTTTACGATCTTTATTCCAATGACAAAATTAGAAATACAGGAATTTTAAACTGCAGTGATTGTTCTTAGTATTTCGCTTAGGCTCGGCTTTTCTCGGCTCGGCTCGGCTCGGCTCGGCTCCCATCCTGGCATAGCGTTTGCAAAAGCTCTAAGTCTTTCAGAACGTCTTGGAGGCCCTACAACGCCTGGATATTTCCCGGCATCTTTATAAGTTTTGTTTCTTTGCTTTGCGAGGTTTTTTTTGTAGGCTCGAAACGGCTTAAATGGCTTGGGACGGAGCAGGAACGACAGGAATCGAAAAAATGGGGCGGGACAGGAAAATAGGATGGGACGACTATGGGACGAAAGTGATGCAGGAGCCCCACTGTATTACTACTTTTTATTTTTATTTTTTCATCAGCGACAGAAATCAGTCACGCAATCAAAGGGTCACGCGCACTGATTGTATAAATGACCATTATTATATAATTGTCAAAAAAGAGATTGCGCCTAATATTCCCGTCCCTACCATGGAAAGTAGTGTTTAGAGAACAAAAGAGCTGAATTTCTCTACTGAGCCGGCCTATTTACTTGTGACCAAGTCAGAAGCTTTTTGCATGTTCAGGCTTTCACCACGATTTCTACAAACCATGTGATGTCACTTTTACTATCCCCATCCTTCAAAATCAAGCACATACTTACACCTTACTATGGGTATTCAAGTACATAACCATCTACTCCCCTTTTATCCCTCTCAATATATATTTTTGGCCTTCAATGTGGGACAACAAACGTGGCCCAATCAGCCTTTAATTCTGAAAAACGCCGCGCATGCGCAGTGGTGTAGGCACAAATGTAATAACTGGACCCAAATGTAATAAAGGACCCAAATGTAATAAAAGTCCCAAATGTAATAATCTTTGGACCCAAATGTAATAAAAGTCCCAAATATAACAAACTTTTGATCCAAATGTAATTAAAGTCTCAAATGTAATAAACTTTTGATCCAAATGTAATGAAAGTCCCAAATGTAATAATACAAATATATATCAAAATTACTCACTAAATTATGGGATACATTTCTAATATTTTTTTAATGCTAGGCAACTCGAAAAAAATATAATTGGAGGTATACTATAATGTCTTTGCCCATTTTGATATATATGAAAATTGTGTCAAAGTAGTCAAAGTTTTATGCATTTTGCAGTAAAATGTTGGAATATATCAATTGATATATATTATGGCTTATTTATTTATTTGCTTATTCACACATAAAACTATCATCTGTTATTCACTTATTTACCCATTTGGTTATTTCTTTATCATTTTTAACTTAGTCTGTATTTTTATATATTCATTGGCGCATTACAGAGTTTTGCTAGCTCGTGCTTTATTTGTATTTTATTTCTGGGCGTTTGTAAAAAGATTTTAATTTCACTTTATGTTGCCCTGATGATAGACCAGTGGTGCGAAAGCTTGGTTTAGTTTACTAAACATAATGTGGAAGAAGCAAGACTACTTTCTTTAATAATGATGCCCACATACAAATCAATTTTAGATTAAGATCTTACTTCTCAACGAGCATCATGATTACCATTGTTTATTTGCGTTTTGAACTTCTACTGATGATGACCTTTTTTCACCATACAGGCCAAGTTTGATGAAAAAAAATAATAAATCCGCCATATCTATTTCGATTATCCTGGTTTAGGTTTGTATTCAAATCATAAAAGCTATTCAAAGTTCTTAAAACTGATAACTACTCAACTACTGAATGATTCTGCAAATTTCGCGGCTCAGCTACGAAATAAATCAATTGCATTCTTTTATCTATTTTTTTTATACTCTTACCTCATTAAGCATATATATTTTCATTTGGAACTCTTATTAATACATTTGGGTCCAAAGGTTATTACATTTGGGTCGTTTATTACATTTGGTTCCAGTTATTAAAGAGGGGGACATTGGGGAGTCTCGAACACCGCAACACCGCAAAAAATCGATGGTGAACACCGCAAACCCGCAAAAAATTAAACAAAACACCGTCACCCCATTTTTTCATGAGTCACGTGCAAAAAAATCATTTTCGTTGGATTAAAATCGCAACTCCGAAAAAAGTTTTTATTTCACCGTACACCACCCGTAAATTAACTTAAATATCGCACATCGCGAGGTTTTGCATCACCGCAATACCGCAATTTTTCAGCCTTGTTCACCGTAACACCGCACTAAAATAAGGACAACACCGCAAACCCCAATGTCCCCCTCATTAAAAATTATTACATTTGTGCCTTCTACAGTGGTCGTTATAATCCATGCGGCATTCGATTTCTGGTCGTTGTTTTGAGAGGATTTGGCAAAACAAACTCTGTGTTTTACCTCTTATTACTCGTTGCCAATAACCAAAAAACTTATTTAAATAGCAGGATTGCTAAGGCAGTTTAAGACAACTTTGAACATGTTATATGGCGCTTTTTTCGTCAATCCCGTGAATCCAACAAATCTAGGCAGCGTGGTTTGGTCGATGTTTGCTTCGAAGAAATCTTTTAATTTTTTACCAAGTATTTGCGTGATAGCATGGTGTAAACAAGGTAAATCAAAATTATACTGCTAGTAAGACATTTAGAGACACATTAATTCGATGTTGCTGACTCGTACATAAATCACTTCGATCGGTAAAGGACAAAAAAACTATTAATAGTACAGCTGATTTTAATGCATGAAACATTTGATGGATAAAACACATGTTCGTGATAGTTAACTTTGCTTCTCGCTTTAATATTATTATAAATATTGCATGTCAAATTGCATTTAATAATGTGCAAGTTTTCAATGATATAATTAAATGTATTTTCCGATTAAAATCAAGAAATGTTTGGAAATATGACCACTATAAATAACAAGTCGTATCAAAGCCATCAAGGTCACGAGTAGACACTCCATCAGAGTGTCTAGTTGAACATCGACATGATGCTAACTAACAAGGAAGTCTTCAGAAGGTAAAGGAAAGGATTTCAAGAATTCAGACTTGAATGTAGCTTTTTGCTTAGCAAGCAGTGGACCGTTAACACATGGGGAGTAAATGGAAATACCACTAAAGACAAAAACTTTCTGAGTGGCATTACAAGGAGTACTTGGATTTGGAGAGGACATTGTCAATAAGGGATTCTGTTTAGTTCTAATTTTGTCTTGAGGACGTGACGTTTCTAAAAGGCGTATTTTAATTGATTCAATGTTTCTGTCTTTTCAGATTAGACGTAATTTATTATTGATATAACGCGACTTTCGATTATGCGTTAGGGCATGTACTAAAACCTGGACGATGGACGATGACCAAAATTGCGTGACTTAAATTTGACATTGACATTTTTCTTATTTGATACAAAAATGTAGAGTGAAGATAACATATAAGTAAAGTCAAAGGCATCGAGAACATGTGAAATCATTCATTGATGTTTGAAGCTGGCATCGAAAAGTTTTATTAGAAACATTAAACTGAATGTTCCTCAATTTTGACCAAATTAGGTTTTTTTGAGGATCAAAGTTGAGCGTGTTGTTCATGTTTTAAAGCTTTATTTAATTAATTATAATATCAATCATTTGTACCATAAGAATGTTTAATCGCAAAATACACACAAAATACCACAGGAAAGCAAATAAAATAAACAGAATTGGTATAAGTAAATAAAATTAAAATTAAATAAAATAGGATATGATAAAATATAATGAACTAAAATGGAATAAAATAACATGGAAAATGAATGAATGAATGAATGAATAGCCACAAAATGTTACTAATAATCATGTTTGTAGTTATGTTGACAGATATGTGGAAATAATAAGCAGTGTTTCATGTTGGCTTCTCTGATCAAAAATATATATTGTGATGTGATTCTATGAAATAACGAACATATTTGAGACATGCTATTAACTACAGCTCACAGATATCGCTTATAAAAGTGTCTTACAAATCAATTTAATGATTCTAATATTCAAACCATGGCATTGGTGTTGGTGTTGTTTAGTGGCACAAGAGTTGGGAAAGAAAACAATACAAACCACACTTTCCTGATAATGATACCCAGATATCTAAAATAAACTAGCCAAGATATATGTTACAAAACAATATGAGATAAAAAATAAAATAGTTAAAATAGAGTTATTGCCCGTTTTGTGAGTTTTGTGCACTCAGTATTAAGTTTTAAAAATGAAATTGTTCATACATATTTAAAAAAAAAGAAAAAATTTTCTCAAAAGAATTCAGCTGATCGACGTTCCAAAGTGGCCATGTAATACGAAACAACAACTTTTAATCTTTTTTTTTAACTTTTAGCGTCACACAATCACAGGGGTGTTACTAAACACCGAAACACAGAAACACCAAAACACCGAAACACAGAAACACCGAAACAGCACTAACAATTAGGTTACTTAGATTATTAATATTAGATTGGTATTATCATTATTAAATTATTACTATTCTAACACAGCGAATATTTACTTGCAAATGTTGCGTGACACCGACGTCTTTAAAACATGAACAACACGCTCAACTTTGATCCTGAAAAAAAACTAATTTGGTCAAAATTGAGGGACATTCAGTTTAATGTTTCTAGTAAAACTTTTCGATGGCAGCTTCAAACATCATCGAATGATTTCACATGTTCTCGATGCCTTTGACTGTACTGATATGTTATCTTCACTCTACATTTTTGTATCAAATAAAAAAATGTCAATGTCAAATTTGATTCACGCAATTTTGGCCATCATCCATCGTCCATCGTCCAGGTTTTAGTACATGCCATCTGATAGAGTGCAAACACTTAATGTGTGCGACAACTGTCACTTTTAAATAGTTATTAGAACTAAATAAACAAAAGCAAAAACAAAAAAAAACAATAGACTAGCATTAAAGAGCACTATTTAGTGGTATTTATGTTGCACACTTTTAATGCGTGCACTCCAAAGTTTCCAATTACATCAACAGTTGTTCTTTAAATATTCGTTCGTTGATCACTCATCCATTCATCCATTTATTCACTGATCATTTATTAACAATAACACTACTTAAAATTTATTATTCTTTCATTCAACAATTCATCTTTCATGATTTTTTTTTTTTTTAAATGTAAGTTACAAATTCCGAAACAACAACTCGTAACTGCACATTTTATTTTAAGCTTGGAATTTAGATGCGGAAAGTCAGCGACAGTTCGATAAACGTCATTGTTTTGAAGTTTATTATGTACAATCAGAAGAATCTTGAATGCAGATAAAAATAGCTCTAACAATGAGACTGAACTAGGTTGTTATGATTAAAACCGAAATGTTTCTCTTTGAAACTAGGTATGCGTCGCTCTTTCGCTTTGTCGTTATTTTCATTTTAGAAACATCCTTATTGGCTTATGTCTGCCAGTTATTCTGTGTTGTTATAACAGGATGTAAGGGGCTAGTCATTAATTATCAGGAGGTGATAATAGGTGAACTGGTGGAAAAAGGGAAAATTCAAGAATTTTTATGCATAGGGAAATGGGAATTAATAGCGGACCTCCGCTCGGGCCGAAGGTTCGCGCAAGTGGAGCACCATAATTGAGAAAATATGGTTAGCCATCGAACTGATTTCAAAACGACCACGGGGAGCCCGGAATTCCAGAATACGTACAACGTCCGGCGTCCGTCCGTGTACACTACCTGACGCAAAGTCGCTGACTAGTTTTTTTAGTGAACACACACACACAAAAATCACAACAGTTTTTTGCGCAGTTTAAGGAAAACTTTCTACAAAACGTATTTCTACAATGGGCAACGAGGAAGAAAATGGTTAAACTAAGTTGCGGCTAAAAAAGTTTTGACTGAGAAAGAGAAACAAAGACGCCTAATTGAAAAAGAAAGCGAATTACAATTCATCGAAGAAAGTTAAATAATAAAAAAATAATGTATGTTTTTATAGTCTCTATGTTATTTAGCATTTCTATGCTAATTGAGGAGACTGTCTCTCACACTCACTACCCCTACATTCACTATTTTGCATACATCTTTCCACACAGTTGATTTTTGCAATGAGGAAGGAAATCCAGAGATCCTGGAAAAAAACCCTCGTGGGATAGGAGAGATAAACAACTCTTATAACAAACTCTACTCACATATAATCCAGCTCCCGAGCTAAGTTTCGAACCCGGACCATTGCGGTGAGAGGCGAGAGGCTTAACCACTCGGCCACCCATGTCACCCACAAGCTTCAAAGTATTTTCTCTGACAAAATGTGTAAAAGTCTCGTGACGTGTTTCTAACTATTCAAATGTGAAGTTTTGGAGAACTGTTAAGATTTAAGTTGGTACTTAAAAGTCATTCAAAGATGGAGATTGTACAAGTTATATTTTCTGAGAGAGTTTATTTCACAAGTTTACAAGATAATAAAAAAGGCCGTATTCTTCGAGCTCGTGGATTCTTCGTGATGTTTTTCAATCATTACTTATCGAGTAATCTACTTTTAAAAGTATAAAATGGACGGTGACCAAAATTTCATAAAAACAAAAATAAAACAAACGTGCATTTGCAGCAATTCAAAAGAGGCAAAGAGGAAACTCAAGATGAAACGACCACAAAAATGTTTTCACTCTGTTCATTCATCAATTTTTGCGGGCAAATCATAACACGGACAGCTTTAGTTCAAATGCAGATTTATCAACTATTCACGACAAAAAAAACACTTTTCATACAATATGTTTGACAACTATTAAAGTAAAACTGCCAGTCCCGGGAGTGGATGTAAATGCAAATTTAGCACAACGTATGATTGAGCAACACGAGCTATCCATACTACGCCGTTCCCTTGAGCAGTGTGAACGTTTTAGAGGCTTTGAAAATGTTTTCTTTACTTTTAAAATTCTAAAATTATGAACAAGCATATATAATCAGATCTGAGTTCGCAAATTCAGTGGAAAAGTGGTAGTTTAAGACTAGTAACATGACACCGGTTCATTCCCGGACTTGTGTTTGCTTTAATGTGAGAATTGATTATTGGTGAGCTTTTTGACGGTTTACGATAAATAGTCCAATGAAAGTCACTTAGTTATCCTCATCAACATATGACTAATGTATGTTTACCTATTTTGGTGATCTTCCTTTAATTTCTTTTTTTACCATCCACATGAAAGCAGTTAGGTTTACCTAATTTTACTGAACACCGAAACACCGAAAAAGCACAAATATTAGATTATTCAAATTATTATTATTAGATTGGTATTATCATTATTAAATTATTACTATTCTAACACAACGAATATTTACTTGCAAATGTTATGTGACAGCGACGTCTGTAAAATTTGTACATGATTGAAAGGTGAAACCATTGTTTGGATGTCATTTTAAAAACTGAGTTATCTTTTATAAGTTGTTAAACTAGCGGTTTTTATCAAACTCAAAAGTGAAGTGCTACAATGGGATGAATTCGATGTTGAAAATCGAAAAGCATAGCATTTCATTAGTATTCTAAAGAAAATCACATAACAAAAATTAAATATACTAGTTTATTATATAGATTTTCTACTCCGACTAAGGGACCGGTCATTATTTAGCGGGGGGGGAGGGCCTCTAATTTGGTCAGCGAAGGTGCTCAAAAATATGTGACCCTACAGTAGTTATGGTTTAAAAATTCGAAGCCCTCCCCATTCCGAAGCTCAAAAAAACATGACCCTCCCCCTATATAATTCTCATTCAAGGATATACTTGTCTTACTATTAATCTGTTGCGAATTTAAGGCTATTTCAGAAAATTTTGTGTGATTGTAGGCAATTTTGTGCGATTTTAAGCAATTTTGAGCGATTTAAAGAAATTTTACAATTTTAAGCAATTTTGAGTGATTTTGAGCGATTTTAAGCAATTTTGAGCGATTTTAAGCAATTTTGAGCGATTTTAAGCACTTTTGAGCGATTTTAAGCACTTTTGAGCGATTTTAAGCAATTTTGAGCGATTTTAAGCACTTTTGAGTGATTTTGAGCGATTTTAAGCACTTTTGAGTGATTTTGAGCAATTTGGAACGATTTTAAGCAATTTTGAACGATTTTAAGCAAGATTTTGAGCAATTTTGAGCGATTTTAAGCAATTTTGAGCGATTTATTTTACAATTTTAAGCAATTTTGAGCAATTTTGCGCGATGGTAAGCAATTTTGAGCGATTTTAAGCAATTTTGAGCGATTTTGAGCGATTTTAAGCAATTTTGAGCGATTTTAAGCAATTTTGAGCGATTTATTTTACAATTTTAAGCAATTTTGAGCAATTTTGCGCGATGGTAAGCAATTTTGAGCGATTTTAAGCAATTTTGAGCGATTTTGAGCGATTTTGAGCGATTTTAAGCAATTTTAAGCGATTTTAAGCACTTTTGAGCGATTTTAAGCACTTTTGAGCGATTTTGAGCAATTTTGGGCGATTTTGAGCAATTTTGAGCGATTTTAAGCAATTTTGAGCGATTTTAAGAAATTTTACAATTTTAAGTAATTTTGAGCGATTTTGAGCAATTTTGTGTAATTTTAAGCAATTTTGAGCGATTTTAAGCAATTTTGAGCGATTTTAAGCACTTTTGAGTGATTTTGAGCAATTTTGAGCGATTTTAAGCGATTTTGAGCGATTTTAAGCAATTTTGAGCGATTTTAAGAAATTTTACAATTTTAAGTAATTTTGAGCGATTTTGAGCAATTTTGAGTAATTTTAAGCAATTTTGAGCAATTTTAGGCGACTTAAGGTCCCAAGTTTAGCCTTTCCAAATTGTAAATGATCCCCCCTTTCAAAGCTGTCATTCCCGCCTGATCCCCCCTTTTCCTTTTATGGAAATGAACTGATCCCCCAAAAAATCCTCCGCGCCCTGGGATCCTTACGGTTGACCCATATACTTCATACATTAGCTACATTGCCTGCAGCGTGGTTATCCTTATTTGATTACTACTATGATTGAAAAACAGTTGAGCACCAATGTTAGACTGACTTTTAATAATCTAGATTTGAGCAAAGAAAACTGAAACGCTCGTTCACTGTATCAAAGTTGAAATCAAATTTGATGCTATGGAAAAATAGCTGCAGCCGAAAATAAAATTGTGACCCTCCCCAAAGTCATTCACAAAATTCTTTAGCCCTCCCCAAACGAGAGTTTGAAAAATCGTGACCCTCCCCCCAAAAATAGTGGCCCTCCCCCCCCCCCCCCCCCCCCCCGCTAAATAATGACCGGTCCCTAAGAAAGTTTTCCACAGGTTTTGAAAAATACATCATATTTAGTATCCACTTTTGACAGTCGTCACATAGTTCACACCTACCTACATAGAATGTAATGTGAACGTAGCTTACAGAAGCTTCCCGAGAAAAATATTTTGTACGGGCTATCTTTTCCTTCTTTTTCCTCTTTTTGTAGCTTGTCATTTATTTGTGTTGCCTATCTTTTATGCCTGGTTTCCATACAATCGAGAACGTTCGAGAACGGTCGCAAGCGATTTTAAAAAAAGCGATTATAGGGAAAGCAACGTTTTTCGATTCTAGTGCCGATTGCGACGAAATCGTTCAAAAACGGTCGTAGGATCGAAAAACTTTGGTTTCCCAAAAATCGATTTTTTCGCTCGTTTGCGACCGTTCTCGATCGTTTGAGATTATATGGAAACCAGGCTTTGTTCCATTATTTTTTCTACGTGTAATTTAAAGTTTATTTGTTATCTACTTTAATTCAAGATGTCAGTGTCACGCAACTTTTGCAAGTGAATATTCGCTGTGTTAGAATAGCAATAAGTCAATAATGATAATACCAATCTAATAATAGTAATAATCTAATGTTGGTGCAGTTTTTCGGTGTTTAGTAACACCCTAATTTGTATATTATCCATCTATTTCAAATTGCACTTTAAAAGAGGGGTTGGTGTAGAAAAGTCATGCATGGCTTTCTCCAATAATTAATTATCGGATCCTAAGCTAACGTTTGGATAATCCTTTGTTTACTTTTAATTGGAACTATGTGGCCATCATTCTTTTCAGTTGCTAGCAAAACTAAAGAAGTGAGATTTTAGATAAATAATTGAGTAAAATCAAAGTTTATGATAAACTAATTACCAAATCTAACATTCAAATCTGGTGATCGTTTAAGCAAACAAAGAATTATCCAAACAATAGGTTACATGATGATAGGACATCGCAGACTAACTAGCAGACGTAAGTCAATCATAGTTCGGTTTATTTTGTTTGGCGGGATTCCTGTGGTTTTTAATAAATCTCATATATATAAAAACGATAACCAAGCTGTCACTGATAACCTAACTCGTGGAAGCGTTTTGGTCTCTATACAATTTTCGAATTCGTGAGCTAGAGAATTTAGCGCCAAGGTCTGAAAAAAATGTATTGTGCTCTGACATCATGTTTGTGCTCGAGGCCACTGACCATGTTTTTTGAACTAATGGAATTCGAACAATATTAGCATTCAAAATACACTGACTTGTCAAATTACGGAGTTTACGTCAGAAAAAGCAAACAAATGTTCGGGGGAAGAACACAAACATGATATGATTACTGCTCGAGTTGTATAAACGTTTTGAGACGTCCTATGAACTTCTAACTTTTCTGTGTTTCTTTTCAAGGCAGTAGGTTTATTTAGTCGATAAGTAATAAATGAAAAACGCCACGAAAAAATACAGTTAGTTATAATCTCCTAAGCATGTCAAATAACCGCAGAAAGACTTTTTTCGAGTTTTAAGAAATACCATTGAAACCTCCACGATTTTGTTTTCATAAAACAAACGTTTTTCAGCGTATTTCGGTTTCGATAACATTTTCAGAAATTAAGTGCTTGTAAGAAAATGAATTATGGCGAACATTTGATGAAAATGAAATTAAGATTGACCGAGATATGAAACATTTCTAAACCAAGAGAAAATGTAAGGCAATAATTTTACACCCAGCTGCTAATACCTATCTCAATGTTGGTCAGATTTTTGCCATAATTCCTACTTTTGCTAGCACTCTCTGTTTTCAAACCCAAAATTCAAAAATAATTATTTTATGACATCACAATTTAGGACTCTTTTTAGGTTATAAAAAGGTCACACATTCGTGTTTTATGAAATGGCTCTTTCTGTTGTATCCGCGTGCGTCTTAATTGTGAAAATGTATAAATTCTATTTAAAAATGTAATTTGTATCATCAATAAATCATGAAATAACTCAATGGTGTGTATGACCGAATTCGGAAATGTAAATCTAGTGAAATCATGGCTTTCACTTTCAAGTTGCAAGTTTAACCATATATATATTGACGAAGTAGAATGCCCCAAGAGTGCTTGTATTGAACCTGGTGCCTTATTTTAGTACAAGCAACCTTTTAAAACATTTGGCATGAATATCAGCATATCTACATCTATTCATTATATATCTCCATTGAAATTTTACACTAGGGAGATATAAAGCAACAACTTGCTATTTACAAGGATAAACTAGACAAGATTAGCAGACCAAAGATGCTTTTTTAGTTATTTTGTGTGAAAGAGAGAAGAGGTTGCTTGTTGTTTTTATGCTTATGTAAAATATTATAAAACTTGGTACCTTGAAATTTTATAGAAAACTGTCTTATTTTTGTTCTACAATATGATAAAGAGCTTATTGTGTTATAGCCATGAACCTCTTTCACATTTTTAATCATATTCATAAATTTTACTGGAAGAATATTATGGCTATAAGACCTATCATGATGACCGATTGTTTACTGCTTAACTATGTATTATTGTTATTCTTACCATCGATTTTCGTGCCGGATAACGTTGAGAATATTTCCAATAAAGTACACCAACAGTACCAAACTCGCTACAAAACAAATGTTGCGAATCGTGTAACGTGAAGGGAACATCTCGTATATGGGTTCGGAGACTATTGTCTGTCGACATCCAAGGTGTTCAATTGAGAAGAACTTTCCAGGGGCCGCGCCACGTATATTTGATTGGGGGGGCTACAAAACATAAGTATCTTACGAGGTTATTATAAGTAGATGAGACAAAATGTACATACTTTATTTTCTATTAATTTAAAGTGGTAATCAAATTTTATTTACAAGTCTTCTTCTTTTTTGAAAATGCCAAAGTTTCTTTTTCTCCTTTCATTCCTTCCCACAAACTCATTTGCCACATCAAGCAGCCGTATCCTGTCTGTTCGGTCTTTGTGACAGTGCAGTAGGGCTATATTGTTGAACCTCTGCTGCTGCATATTGGATCTTAACCATGTTTTCACTCGTCTTGCCATTGAGAACATTCTCTCTCCAGTTGCGCTGGTGGCAGGACTGACAAGAATGAGCTTGCATACAGCCATTACCTCGCTAATAATATGCTTCTGCCCTGGACTAAGACTCTTTACTGCATCCAAGATGTCGTGGAAATGGGTTATCTGCTTGTCATTTATCAGCATTTTGAAAATGTCAAGCTGAGGAACTAGTTGCTGTACATTGATATCTTCAGCGTAGTTGTCTTGGATGTACTTGATATTTGCAGATATGTCAGTTGAATGTAACGCTTTAAGAAGAAGCTCTTCCAATTGAAGATAGGCTATAAACCCTGGTTGCTCAAATCTTTCAACAATAGCCGAGACAAGCAAATCAATCGCCTCAAAGTATACACGGCGGTACAAATCTTCTGGTGTCTCTGGAAATGATGGAGCTCCGGTGCCTTCTTCAAATCTAGAAGGAGCTTTTCTCTTTCTTGGAACTTTGGGTTCACCGATGTCATCATGGAATCGTTGCTTCTTCTGAAGTGTGTTTTGATAGAAGGCCTTGAAGCAATCGTCATTTCTGATATTCTTCAAACATTGCACAGTTAAACTTGTGAGATGTTTCGAGTCTGCAGCCGATAAAGAGGCTTTCTGCAATGTGGCTGATAGATTGTCAGTGTGTGAAAACACTTTCTGACCTAGATGCAGCCCAAAAAAGAAGTTGAATGATTTCATCTGCGCCTGGCATCCTATTATCCGGCCACGAACATCAGGGTTCAAGGGCGTTTCGAGGCACTCTTCCCATAGTTTCAAAATGGCTTCATAGTTATTCAAAATACTTTGCAGACACGCTGCGCGAACAGTCCATCTCGTAGCACTAAATTTGGCGACTCCAGCTACAGAACGACTATCTTCATCTGTAAGGTTTGCTTTAATGTCATTTAACCAGTTTTCTCTTTTTGGAGAATACTTTATGAGCTTCACTACTTCGTTGGCATTACTCATGGTGTCCGTTAAGATCTTGCAGTTTTTCGTTGTGTCCTTCACACCTAAACTGAGGCAATGGGCATGACAGTGGGTAGGATAGGCCTTTGGCTGGCATTCTAGAATTTGCTGTGCAACACCTGATCGTATACCCATCATATTGCTTGCCCCGTCATAGCACTGTCCTCTACATTGAGATAACGACAGCTGCAATCGCACTAAAATATCCTTTATAGCTGATGATATGGTGTTAGATGCGATGTTTGGGATATGATAAAACCCCAAAAAATCCTCATGTGCCTCAAGATTTAGATCAACCCATCTTAGACATACGACCAACTGTTCTTTATTAGAAATATCTGTGTACTCATCAGCTATAATCGAAAAAAAGCTTTTCTCGATGTCGCGTACAAGGTCGCGTTGCAGCTGATTTGCCATTATTGATATAATTTCATTTTGCGATTCATGGCTGATGTACTTATCACTATTTTTATCAATCCACGTTGATAAAGATGGCACATCCTTCCCTCTCAACTTTAACAGCTGAAATAAATTAGAAGAAGAATCTGTGCTTCCCTGGATTGCCAATCCTTGCCGACAAATGTATTGTAAGCTTTCGATGACTTTCATCAAGCAAAGGCGGCTGGACTGCATGGTTTTCGTTGCTTCGGCACTCATTATTTCGATGATATTTCTATTTTGGGTTAGGTTAGCTTCAATGTCGAGGGATGCTTTGTGGCAATAAGAGGTCTGGTGGTCTGTGAACTTCTCGGCTGCCTTCTTCCAATTTGAAAATCCGTCTGTCAGAAATGAAAGGTCTTTCTTCGCTGTCGTCTTTAAATTCCCTTTAGCGTATTGTTTTGCGCAGGTAAAGCAAATAACGGAATCACTTTGTTCGTCATAATGTAGCCATGGAAATTTGTCAAACCACGTTGATTGAAAAAGACGATTTTGCGTGCCAAACTTTCTTTTAGGAAATTTAAACATCTTCGGCTGGTGAGGTTTGTCAGTATCAAAGCTTCGTTTCACAGCTGGTGCTCTTGTAGGAACAGTCTCTGTTGGAGATGAAAAATCGTCAAAAAATCTCGTTTTTATTACCGTCGAGTGAAAAGGCAGACACTATTTTCCTGATCAGTGCACTACCGGATCATGAATTCATGGAATCCCCCTCAAGCATAAAAAATAAAATCAAAACACATATTTTGAAATTCATTGAAACAGTACACTTGGGAGCTGTGCCTGTAGTCTGTGTAGTACTTTATCACACTCATATTGCAAACATTGGAAAAATGCTGGATCCACTGGCGTGGAATTGTCGGTCTTAAACTTTGAGGGCTGGGAGTCTCGTTTGGGTCATAATCTCACAACAACTGAACAATAATCCCTCAATTAAATGTTATTACTTTTAATTTTTAACATTTTAAAATCAGCATAACAATAGCATTTATTTATGAGTTTGTAAACGCTGCATTAACACAATTTTAATTCGAAAAACATGTTTTTGAGTAGTTCCCACTGTGTCCTTGGATAATTTTCTAAGTCTGGGGTTAGGGAAACATTTTCAAGTGTATTACTTGAATTATTTAAAATGGTTATAGCAGTTTGTATTGAGATTTTCTCGCAACCATCGATAATGAAAACTCTTAAACATGGTAGACCCAAACCTATTTTTGCTAACTGTTCATTAATGAATTGATGACACATTCGTAAATCTAACACCTCAATTGAGTTGCAAATGTTCCTGTTACTGAGGACTTCAGTAGCTGTCTCTTCATTTATGTTTACACAGTTTTCGATGTACAATTCTTTTAGATGTTTTAAGTTTGCAACAAAACCTATCTCTTCAACATAATTGTTTGAGCTCAAATCTAAAACATTGAGATAGGAACATCTGCCCAAAGCTTCGAAAATTAATGTTTTTGCAGGTACTTCGATTAAACTTGCTTCAAATTCACCATTAAAATATAGATGGCGAAAATGAGAAGAATGTTTATTGAATATAGCATGAAAAGTATTATTATTATAGTAGACCAGGCCAGTGTCACTCATTGAAAATCGTCTCCAAAGAACTGCAGCATGGGCTAAGTGATACATGCGGCGACAGGTTGGTGCGATGATTTGGATCACAGACCTTAGAGGTATTCTTTGAAGTATCAATAAGATCATTTCATCAGGGAGATCCAGTAAACCTACGAGCATTGGCACCTTAAGTATGTGGAAGTTGATTTGACTCTAATCAACCCATAACTATTGAGTATTTGTGATTGCTTACCACAAGTATTATCATCATTATTTTCACTGTTTGCATTCTCCACGCCGGCAACGTCAACTGCTTGTGTCCTAATCGTCAATTAAAATTAAATTAAAATCCTGGCACAAGTTTAAACATGTAAAGATATCAAGGAAAAATATCATACATGGGCAGTTGACATTAATCAAAGTCATAGAATTCAGTTTATTTTAATCCTAAAATCTATAAGCTTAAAATGTTAAAATTATCCGACACATACGGCTGAACTGCTTTGAATGTTTTTTAAGCTTATTACAAAATTGTCTAAAACCTAAATAATTTATGATATAGGCGTATAATAAAATACTGAAAGACAAAGTACTTAACTATGTTCAAAATATATTTAAGCTTAAAACTTACGAGAAAGCACGAGAGCAATGAATGAGCGTAGAATATTATAAAGTCCACCACTAGTGAGTTTATCAATTGAAATATGGCAGAGATACTGAGCTAGTGCTGGTTTCAGTATAAAAACAAACTTTCTGTCTAATCTTACCCTTTCGTTGGCGCTAAAAACATTTGTATCTTTTGTTGAGACATCCCTGTTTTATTGATTGAAAGATCTCTTGAAGTTCAGAACGATCACATCTCGTGTGTCTCTCTGCCTGTATGATGCAATCGTGATTGCCTCGTTGACCACAGGTATCCCAAGACCACAGGTATCCCAAGACCACAGGTATCCCAGCGTTGACATGATCATAAGTGATTTCCAGAAACGCAAAACGTTTATTTTCATCGCGTGTTTTACGTGATTCTAATTTTTGCGAGAAAGAGTCAGATTATTCAGACAGCGATAGCAGAGCTGCGATAGCAGAGCTGTCAAATAAAGTTTCTGAAAATTCCAAAATGGCGGAGAAATTATTGGGGGGGCTTTAGCCCCTCAGCCCCCCACCTCGCGCGGCCCCTGCTTTCGATCGTTCTTTTTAGCAGTTATGCGTTTGGGTCTATTAGTTTTGTTGTTTTGTGACTAACTGACCAAAGACTGTCTTCCGTACGGTGAGAGCAGCTCAATTATGAATCAAATAGTCTCAGTCTCAAGCGGTTACAAAAACTAGTATTCGGACGTAAATGGACACCAAATAAAGATTATACCACGTGTCATGAAATATGTGGCTTGGTACCACAGTCAACACAAGCTTTTATACACAGTTCTACCTTGGATACTCTAGATACAGCTACATAGGCCCGGTAAAGACTTGGGTGATAAATGTATTCTACTAACTCGTGCCGATAGTCGTCGAGTGTAGGTTCTGGTAATGTTTTATTTTAATTTCCTTCATCAGGTACGCAATCAAAGGGTCTTGCGCTCTGATTTTTTTAAATGACTATTATTATATTATTATCAAGAAAGAGATTGTGGACATGTTTCGTCTCATATTCCCGTCCCTTTCATGGAAAGTGGTGTTTCGGATATGTCGCTCAGCGCCGATAAACACAAATACTGTACAAAATACAGAACAATAGAACTAGATTTCTCTACTGAGCCGGTCTACTTGACTGACATCAAAATGAAGAAAATAAACAAGAAAATCTTCAGAGAGTAAAAGAAAGGATTTCAAGAATTAAGACTCGAATGAAGTTCGAATTCTGTTTAGCAAACGGTGGACCTTTAACACATGGGGAGTAAATGGAAATATCACTATTGACAAAAACGTTCTGAAATGGCACTACAACGAGGAAGTACTTGAAGGAAGTCTAAGGAATCCCACCAAACAAAAGAAACCGAACAAGTATTGACTTACGTCTGCTAGTGAGTCTGCGATATCATATTATCATTTAACCTATTTTTGGATAATTCTTTGTTGACTTAAAAGATCACCAGATTTTAGATTTGGTAATTAGTTTATCGTAAGCTTTGATTTTACTAAATTACTAATCTAAAATGTCACTTCTTCTTTCTGCTAGCTATTATAAAGAATAATGGCCACATAGTTCCAATAGGGCTGCGCGGCCGTTCTAAAAATAAATGTCACGCCAGTAGTGAAGACGCTACTATGGCAGGATTTGCATATTCATGAGATTAGTGATGAACCAATAGAAATTCAGTTGATAAATTAAATATTCATGAGATTTATGCGTGAGGGCGTCTCACAGTCCTATGGGGGTTAGGCAGTGATTAGGGGTGGTGAACGGATTTCTTTTGGTGGAAAAGAAAATGTCAAGAAGCAGTTTAGAAAGAAAATGATACAAAATGGTTTGCAGAATTAGTTTATTATGCCAGTATTCTAATACAATAAAGTGTCTTTTATGAGTTATGTTACACCAATTTTTGTAGTCAATGCGAGAAAAATCAATGGAATGACATTGTAGAATATGTAGAATATACTGAGAATACATTTAATGGTTCGACCGTTGCTGTCCCCGAAGGGATGAATATGTAAAATGTCGATAGTTAATTTGCTCAATAAACGTGCGATATCGTTAGTAAGATATTATGTTTACAAGGATAATTTAAAGTGTTATTGTAGACATAACGTTAGTAAGATGTTGACGATGTTTGAGAATCCAAAATGACGGTTAAATTGATCAATCAAGTGTTGCATACGATGTTCAATTAAATTCCACTCACATAGGCGTTTTTGCGTACAGTAACTGTGATTTGATGTTCCTCGTAGTTTATCGTTAAGAAAATAGAAAAGCTCGTGCGCATTCTCATCCTCTTGTAGTTCGTGTAAATAGTATAATGCTTTGTGGATGCGTTTTACGTTGATGTGATTGAGTTTGTGATCTTCGCTCAGTAAAATGTCGATGACGGTTTTTTTGCCATGCATTTCCCGCTCTTTCAGGTCAAAAGAGAGAGAGAGAGATGTTGTTGTCCGCACAAAGGATAGAATAAAATGACATGAGCAAACGGGTTTGCGCGTAGCATTTTCTCCGACAAAGGAATGTATAGTTGACAGGAAAATAACAAATAATGTGACGTACATGTCAATATTCGTTTAGGATGACCATCTTTGAGTTGAATACCGTTGTCGGTGAAAAACGGTAAACAAAACGTATATACAAATAGTGTGTGTAAACAAAAACTGCAATGCGTTAGATTTGCATTTTTAGAACAGAAAACGTGACTGGATGAAATCTAACGGAAAAATATATAAAGCTAGTTTTAGAATCACTTTAGTCACTGTATTATACAACTATATTGTATCTAGCTGTACGTATTCACATTGTAGGGATTCATTTGAATCGAAATGAATATTTCAACTAATGGCATTCAAATTGAAGTTAAGGTACACAGAGGTACGGAAAAAAATTACATAGGCAAGCAATGTGAAAACCTCTTAAAAGGGCGATCAAATCGCACAACATCTCTTGACATAGATGAATGGCTAGAACTCAAAAAAGCCGCACAAGCTATTGACAATCATCTGTTGAAGCTGAACCATTCAAAGCAATCATTAGAAGCCAGTAGGATTACTTCAGATTCTCAAGACAAAGAGAAATTGCAAAGAGATTTTACGTCTGTAGAGATCGTCAACAACGTGAATGAAGGACAATACAGTACTAATATGTCAAACAATGATAACCTGCAAAATGACGTCCATACCGATGAAGAAAATACTCAAGCTATTGCAGAACTTCTTGCGATCTTACAACAAAATGAACACATGCTCAATCAGCACTAAGAATACTGCTCAAGTTGCTCAAAAATGCTCCATTTGCTCTTGAGCAGCTCGGACCAGCTCATTTAAACTGCTCATCTTGCTCATTTATCAATTTGCTTCCAACCGGTCACATGTCAAGCTTAAGACATTGTCAACATTGCGGAAAGCTGTTTTCAAGATCGTTTAATTTGAGACGCCATTTGCAAAACAATTCGTGCAAAATGAAAGAAAACGATGATATGGAAGAAATGCACAGTGATGCTGCAGAAAGTATTGAAAACGAAATGTCGTCAGAAACTAGCGATTCTAGCGATAGCGATTCAAGTGATGAAATTAGTGGCGATTCTGACACAGAATCAGATGATGGTGAACTCCCATGGTACTGGCAAACTTTCTTAGTTGAGGCAACTGAACGAAAAGAAAAAGAAAAGAATATTATTGTCGAAAAACTCATCGCTGATGGTGAAACAGAGACTATTGCAAATCAGGATGCTGACGAAAGGCTGCTTTCTGTGTTAAGGAAAGAACTCAGAAAAATATTAATGGAGAGGTTGGAATTGATCCATGCAATAAAAAAGGATTGTTATTTTAAAAAGATTATGAAAACTAGGAGAGAGCTACTTGACAGTGGAGACTATGATTGGAATGAAGCAACTAAACTTGCTATACATCAAAGAAAATTTCTTTTGGATGATTTAATACCATCTAATGAGGAGGAAGAAAGTGATGAGTCTGAAACTATGCAATAATAACAATAATAATAATAATATAATTATGGTATTTATTAAGAACAATAAGTAAAGGTTTACAGTTATGGATTACACTTGTTCAAAATGTTGCTTGTGACACATATCAGAAAAATATGAAGCTTCTGATAAGCCTTAAGCGTAGTTGCGAGTACAAGTATCGTTTTCCGACTGATTAGTCAATAAAATACCTTAAACTTTCATCGCTGTCTATTTGTTTATCATTACTTTTACTTTATTTTGTCTAACATATAACGACTTTTTTGGTCAAAAGTTCTTTGATTTTGTCGCGTTCATAATACGTATCAAGGCTTTCTTTAATCTACTCTATGGACTGATACTTCAATTTTTCAATTTCTCAAACTATTTTTTGATGGTTTATTTTAACACAGGAATAAACACGCGTCACTTTTATGTTGTTGTTGTTGTTATTTTTCATCTCTAACTCATTTAACTGACTTTTTTTCACTGATGCGTGTCGAGTGGAAATATAACATTGTGATTACACAAGAGAGTTTTGTGCGTGTCTCAATTAATGGTCTTTTGTCTGAACGTGTCATCCAACTTGAAAACAAATCCTCAATGACATTCCGTCACCTTCTGGCTATATCAATACTCCGTTTTCCCATTAAAAAGCAATAACCGCTGTTCATATTTGATAAGATACTGCTGCTGCACGGTTTTACAGGAACAAAAGGTTTATAGAAGAAAGCACTAAACTTTTGTTATTGCAATAACATTACAAATTTACATTTTCTCTGAATTGAGGCTTATCCTGTATTCCCAAAGGGCCTGACAAAACTACAAAAGATTGAATAGATCAATTTGAATATGAACAGAGCAAACTTTTCACCGCATTCCATTCGTCCAGCGGTCATTTGAAGTGGTTCGGCCAATTTGAAAGCGGAGTATTATCGCATTAGCTCAGTCATGGTGTCCGATCAAGGAATGCAGCTGTGCAAATAAGTCTTGAACAAATACACTCTCAAACTTTCATTACGATGGCATTTCAAGTGGGAGTGAAGACGACACTGTAATTTTTTCGCGACAACAATTGATAGAGGAAACAAGTGTTTAGTTGAACCATTTATTGTTTACATTCAAAAGAAACTGCAAGCCATGTTGAAATTAATAAACAGTTTTCCGCAATGTTGACAATGTCTTAAGCTTGACATGTGAACCGGTTGGAAGCAAATTGATAAATGAGCAAGATGAGCAAGATGAGCAGTTTAAATGAGCTGGTCCGAGCTGCTCAAGAGCAAATGGAGCATTTTTGAGCAACTTGAGCAGTATTCTTAGTGCTGATTGAGCATGTGTTCATTTTGTTGTAAGATCGCAAGAAGTTCTGCAATAGCTTGAGTATTTTCTTCATCGGTATGGACGTCATTTTGCAGGTTATCATTGTTTGACATATTAGTACTGTATTGTCCTTCATTCACGTTGTTGACGATCTCTACAGACGTAAAATCTCTTTGCAATTTCTCTTTGTTGAGAATCTGAAGTAATCCTACTGGCTTCTAATGATTGCTTTGAATGGTTCAGCTTCAACAGATGATTGTCAATAGCTTGTGCGGCTTTTTTGAGTTCTAGCCATTCATCTATGTCAAGAGATGTTGTGCGATTCGATCGCCCTTTTAAGAGGTTTTCACATTGCTTGCCTATGTAAATTTTTTCCGTACCTCTGTGTACCTTAACTTCAATTTGAATGCCATTAGTTGAAATATTCATTTCGATTCAAATGAATCCCTACAATGTGAATACGTACAGCTAGATACAATATAGTTGTATAATACAGTGACTAAAGTGATTCTAAAACTAGCTTTATATATTTTTCCGTTAGATTTCATCCAGTCACGTTTTCTGTTCTAAAAATGCAAATCTAACGCATTGCAGTTTTTGTTTACACACACTATTTGTATATACGTTTTGTTTACCGTTTTTCACCGACAACGGTATTCAACTCAAAGATGGTCATCCTAAACGAATATTGACATGTACGTCACATTATTTGTTATTTTCCTGTCAACTATACATTCCTTTGTCGGAGAAAATGCTACGCGCAAACCCGTTTGCTCATGTCATTTTATTCTATCCTTTGTGCGGACAACATCTCTCTCTCTCTCTTTTGACCTGAAAGAGCGGGAAATGCATGGCAAAAAAACCGTCATCGACATTTTACTGAGCGAAGATCACGAACTCAATCACATCAACGTAAAACGCATCCACAAAGCATTATACTATTTACACGAACTACAAGAGGATGAGAATGCGCACGAACTTTTCTATTTTCTTAACGATAAACTACGAGGAACATCAAATCACAGTTACAAAAACGCCTATGTGAGTGGAATTTAATTGAACATCGTATGCAACACTTGATTGATCAATTTAACCGTCATTTTGGATTCTCAAACATCGTCAACATCTTGCTAACGTTATGTCTAAAATAACACTTTAAATTATCCTTGTAAACATAATATATCTTACTAACGATATCGCACGTTTATTGAGCAAATTAACTATCGACATTTTACATATTCATCCCTTTGGGGACAGCAACGGTCGAACCATTAAATGTATTCTCAGTATATTCTACATAGCCTACAATGTCATTCCATTGATTTTTCTCGCATTGACTACAAAAATTGGTGTAACATAATTCATAAAAGAAACTTTATTGTATTAGAATACTGGCATAATAAACTAATTCTGCAAACTATTTTGTATCATTTTCTTTCTAAACTGCTTCTTGACATTTTCTTTTCCACCAAAAGAAATCCGTTCACCTCCCCTAATCACTGCCTAACCCCCATAGGACTGTGAGACGCCCTCACGCATAAATCTCATGAATATTTAATTTATCAACTGAATTTCTATTGGTTCATCACTAATCTCATGAATATGCAAATCCTGCCATAGTAGCGTCTTCACTACTCACGCCATTAGACCCCCCGCCTGACTCAGATAATATTGAGGTCAATTCTCTGAGTAAATGTATGGAAGATTACTGATACGGTCGCTATTTTTCTTTAAGTTCGCGTTCGATACGTACAATATGGTTAGCACAAAATATTGCTGTTGGGGGCAATGTAGAAGCGATTCAAGATATCCGGATAGATTGCCGAAATCTTTACAAGAAATGTTGAAATTAGGACAAAACGTTTTCATACCGTACGTTTGTCGAGCCTTCGCAAGACCTCGAGCGTTGTAACAGATGGATTAGGGCTTGTTCTCGTAAGCATTTTACGGCGGTATATTACCGTGGAGAATATAACTTTTTTGTTTGTTACTTAATGTAAAAAAAAATGAAATGTATCATTCTTAATTTTTTATTGCACGTTATTATATACAAAGCATCGAAATAGCAATATTTACAATAGAAAGAGTGCTACATGTGCTGCATTTTTTTCTTGGATAATATGCTTTGTTATTCTTTTATAAACTGGAACAGAGAGAAAGGGAAATGGTAAAAAAATATAAATATTATCATTACTATAAAGTTTCTATATAAATGCATATCTGCATGGATTATTATCAAACTTATATGTATTCACAAAAATATAAGCAAAAGGAATAGACTTTAAATGCTAAGAATTAAACAAGGCCTTGACATAGATGCACAGATGCACAAATAACTGCACCAATATGGACAGATCATGTTATTACAACATTGTGTGGCAATTCAGTTTACATAGAAGGCCAAGTTTTGTACGTGAGCGCGAACAAAATAATAATCTTCGGTCTTGTTATCCGAGACGTTGTGTACAAATCCAGAGTCTAAGTATTTTCGTCCATTTTTGATCAGCTTCTCTGTCATATGTCCAAGTCTTTCTACTTCTTCTATTGTAAAAAATGTTTCTGAGTTCAAATAATTCTTATAATCAGGATACGATGGAAGTGATTCTACTGCGTATAATATATGTAACCGTATTTAATCTGCGCCGGTTTATGGTAAGATGGCCATGATTTACAGCCAGAATTCAGTATATTTGGAACTTTACTTGAACAGTTTGAAGACGTTAGTTGACTAGAATCATCTTTTCTTGTTTCTTTCTGAATTTTAAGATCGAGCCATTTTACACCATCAATACTTGGGTCAAGAATTCGATGGTTTCCTGACGCTATACAATTACGAACGCGCTCGACAAGATCAGGCCGTTTTCATGAGAGATTTTGGCCTCTACATGTTAACCAACGTTTCAATTGATCGACAGTTTAATTATTTGGGTCTCCCTCTAGCTGACAACCAGCAAACCTGTCATTTTCTGTTAAAAAAAACAACCTTTTTGTAGCTCATTTAGAGACGGCATGCTAATTCCACCAATACATTTCTTTAGTAACAAGGTCACAAGTTTGTCTGAGTCACGTTAGGGGGTCTTTTCTCATGACGTCATGGCAGCGCAGCCCTATTAAAAGTATACAAATTATTATCAAAACTTTAGCTTAGGATCTTTGTGGTCGTTTCGTTTCATCTTGCTTTTCCTCTTCGCCTCTTTTGAACCGCTGCAAATGCACGGTTTCTTTTTAACTTTTGGTCACCGTCAATTCCCGGGGGGGGGGGAACTACGATGGTAAACGATCGGGGATGCTCGTCTTATCTTTTAGGGGTAAAAATCAGCGATTTGGTCTATTTTAGGGTTTCAAATGTGAGATTTGCCAAATTCCACACGTTTTGGTATCTTTAAAGTGTTGAATACCAATGAACATGTATTGTCATAAAGTCGACAGCGATGCGGATATTGAAGGTTAGTAGCTTGTATATATTGAGAACAGTAGTAATAAGGGTTAGTTGGTGCTACCACCGTAGGTGCGCCCACGGTATGGGAAAAGGTAAAGAAAAAGATGTACTGGTCAGCGGGAAAACTAGTTCTCAGTAGGGGTTGTGAACGTTGGTGCTTCCACCGTAGATGCGCCCGCGGTGTAGGGAAGGGATGCGGGGGACGTGCTGGTCAGCGGGGTCCGCCCAAAAAACGCCCCTGAAAAAGGGCCCTGAGGGACCAAAAAGGGTCCCTCCTAAGAAATAAAGAGGGTGCAACGAGCGAGACGAGTCATAGCGGACGAGAATCATGCCCCGTGGACGGAAGCAGTGCGGAACCTGTTTTTATGTTTTCAAAGGAGAGCACGAGTGTGGCCTGGACCCAAGGAAGCCGCCCGCATCTCCTTGCCGTTGCGGACTTCGTAGTTGCTATGTGTATTTTGAAGAATCCACGGGGATGTGGATGAGTCATCTGGCGGAGCCGAGAGGTGTTGGTTGGTTCCATTGGCCTAGAGTTAAAAAGCAACGCCCGCAGGACGGAGTCGAACCGCCGACCTTGGAAGGAACCGTTCCACGCTCTGACCGCTGAGCTACCGCAGGTGGATATCGATCACAATGGTCTTGGGTTGGTTTAAAAGGTGGGTTGGAATGAGACGAAGGGGTCAGATGTCAGAAGTCACGATGTTGGCCGTTACAAAGAGCGACGGGGAGTTGATGATTCAGACGGATGGGGAATTTCGCAAGACGACCCGAATCGTGTTGGAGTGGGACGTGGAAGGTACGAACGGGGAAATGCGACGCGTGATCATAGAACGCAAGATCAAACCATCATCATCATCATCATCGCCCTACACTCCGTTTGGCAACCCACGCAACGACCGCACGGGGTTATTTAGTGCAAACCCGCCCACGTCAGGTGCTTTTACTTTCGGTGCTCCGTCGTCCACGTCGTTAGACGGTTGAACAACAACATGATCTTGACCTGGTTACAGTTTTGGGCTTGGTGGTGGTATCGTCCAGACGACCGTTATTACACATCGTGGGATCATTTTGTGTCAGTCTTGGTGGAGAAGATCTGCGAAGAGGAGGAGAGGAAAAAGAATGTTTCATCGAAGTTTCCCCCGGACGAAGAGTGCGGTGTCGCGCGAATACGAGTGGGAGCAAATGAACCAGGAGCGTTTCTACCACGAAACCATGGAACGATGGGCCACTCACAAGACGAGGAGAGTGACGTGGAATTTACACCGCATGCGTCGTATGTTGCGAGAGTCCGCCCAACAAGTGAGTCAGGTGGTGGAGCGTATGCACGAGATGACCCCTAAAAGTTCCGAAATGACGTGGGATTTTTCGTTTTGTCGGGACACCCAGAACGATCCGTTTGCGTTGCATGTGGCGGAAAAGCAGAGCGAGTTTGTGAACCAGAACGATAGAAAACAGTACACCGAGGAGGGTCAGTTCATTCACGATGAACGACGTCCAGATGAAGGTGGATCCGCAGCGGGAAGTGTACGAGATGCGCAAGATTCTGTTTGAAGTGCAGAGTAAAATAGCCAAATTGATGGAGCACGTTCGTGACATCGAAGACGCGTTGAATCTCCCACCACCCGTCCTCGAATTTACGCCGTTTTCGTTCGAGGCGAACAGGTTACAGTCGAATCCGTTTGGTGACACGATCGGATAAAAAGCGTCTTTCTTGGTCTACGGCATTTCAGTGTGCATGCGACGATGGCCAGTGAGGGTGATCTCTTTGGACTGGACCAGTATCAAGAACATTTACGAGCGGTCAACCTTCTGGTGGATCTGAACAACAAAGTGGTGGTGTGGTATCAACAAGTGCAGGACTTGGTCAATCAGTCGCCACTGGAGTACATGACGTTTGCTCGCGTGGATCAAGTCATTCAACAGATCATGGTCCATTTGAACAGTACGTTGAGTCTGGTGCAAAAAGAAAAGAAATCGTTTCGCGACCAGTGTAAAAAAGTGCGAGAGTCTATAAAGGCCGTCCCGGATGGAGCGAACTTTGTAAATCCAGAACCACCCAAGGAAGCCACACAAGAAGTGCTCCAAGAAGGATCTGTGAAGAAAAAGAAAAAACGACCGGTCAAGAAAAGAAAGTTAGAGTTACCAGACAGCCACAACACTAAGACCAAAGAAGAAGAAGAAGCAGAAGACCGATTGAAAAAAGACCAGGAAGAAGCAGAAGCCTTGCTGGAACGTCTGCTGGAGGAAAGTCATCCTAGGTCAACATGAAGAAACCAATGTGGATTCAATTAGTGGTGGACTTTTTACGCATGGTGCTCCAGATGTTCGTTTTCCCGCGTCGTCATCCGTGTTCTCCTCCTCCTCCTTCACAGTGTTCTAAACAAAAAGAAACAAAAAGAAGAAAAGGTCGTGTTCTTGAAGACATACCAGAAGACAAACTTGTGTAATGCTATCATGGATTTTATTGTAATAAAAGTGTTGTTGACATAAATTGTTGTTGTTGTGTATTTTATTGACGTGTAAAGCGAACTTTTTTCCAATCCCCATACGGGGACAGTCTTTTGCCCTGTCCTTCCTGCTGCTGATAGCGTCGGGTACGACTGCGTGTGCGGTTGGCCGTCGGTGAGGTCCCCAATCCGGAATCTTGCATCGATTTCATTTGTTGTTTCAATGCTTCCACCATTTTTCTTTTGGAGTGAACCAGGTCTTTCTCTAAAGCTTCACGTTGTTGAGGCGTCCATGAACGCCCTCGCGGTGTAGCGGCCTCGACCAGGTCTTGGTTACTCTTGGGAGTGGTTTTGGGTAATCGCCGTCTCGGAAGAGGTACGGGACGTTTGGGGGTACTGGTGTTGCTGGCCGTGGCGGATGTCACGGTCATGGACGGGGACGCCGTCACTGGTGCGGTCTCTACGATGTTGTTGCTGTCCATTCTCTTGCTACGTCGTAACATGTCTCTGTAGATGGAAGAACGGTCGTTCAACAGTTTTAGTTTGACACTCGGACTGAACGTCGGGTTCATCATGATCTCTTGAAGTTCGTCTTTCAGACGTAACAGTTGGTTGGTGTACGGTGTTTTTTCTTCTTCTTGTCGGATGGCCATCGTCTTGAGCAGCTGCGTCATGTCGACACCCCCATCGCCTTTGCCGCTCCCTGCCTGTGGCGGCGGCGGCGGGGGTGGCGTCAACGTCAAGTAGGCCTTTTTGGTGTACTTCATGATCTGACGCCAAGCGACGTTTCTTCAAACGCTTAAATAGTCTTTTTCGACACCCTTCATCATCACACGTTCAAGACACGTTTTCTTGAGACACGACACGTTCTTCTCAAGACACGTTCTTGTTCATGATTTCTGTTTTAAGGCCAGTTCCATCTGTTCAATGTCTTGCTGCAGTTGGTCAATTTTAGTTTGTACGGAGGAGCGACGACGCGCTACTGTGTCCGGGTCGTTGTCGTCGTCGTCGTTGGTCGAGGAGACGTTGGTCGGAAGCCACCGTTGGATCCCTTTTTGAGCCCCTTCTTTGAGTCCTTGCATCAATTTTCCTTTCTGTTGTTCGAGTCCTTTCTTAGCGCCTTGTTTCAGTCCTTGAGCAACCCCCCGGACGAGCGCTTGCACGGCACCGCGTCCACCGCGTTGAAACCAACGTCGTCGAACTGCCAAGGGCAGTCGTGGGTTTCCCATCCCTCGAATATGACTTTTGAATTTTTTCAGTCGACCGAGGGTACGCTTTTCCAAAGGCACGTTTCTTTCCAGCACGTTGTATGCCATTTCACTGACCGCGTCCACCTGTTGAGGCGTCGCGTATTGGATCAAACGTTTTCGTTGTTCGGGATTGGCTTTGGCCAAAGCATTGCAGTAGCGATGATGGCGTTCCATGCGATTCATCGTCGGCGTCGACGTCGGCGTCGTCGTTGTTGTGGCAGCGAGGGAACGACCAACTTTCCTGCAACGGTAGGAATGTTTCTCCACGGTCGAAAATATCCACTTCCCACTTGGGTCACTACTGGGAAGTTATTCACCAAACCGTCGTATCGGGGAAGGGCCGGCTGACGTCGTCTTCTTTTATAGCGCAGTTGCATGATGAACTTTTTTTTTTTTACCTCTCTGATCCGCCGACTCACTATTTATACGTTTGATGACGTCGTCGTCGTCGTCGTCCTTTCCCTCGCATTTTTTCGATCGCTTTTTCAACACCGTATTCGGCACCGGCTGACATGGTGCCCATCGCCAATGCTTTAGCCCCTTGTTTCAAAAGGTTTTTCGCCAACAGTTTCGTCACCAACGGTTTGGCCAAGGTCACCACACCTCTCAACACCGATCCCCATCCACGACCGCGTTGTCGTCGTCGTCGTTTCATCGTCGTCGTAAGCGCCGTTGTTTCAGACGTCGCCGTCGTCCTCCTCGTTTCAGGACTTTTATACTCGACGGTAATGCACGTCGTCGTCGTCGACCCTTTCCTCGAATTGTTTTCACAACTTGTTTGGCGACAGTTGGGAGAATGGTCCCTAGAGCCCCTAGAGCCCCCATAAGCAGAGGGGCTACCATGATGATGATGTGGAGGAGGAGGAATAGTTCTTATTTATAGTCGTAGGCGGCGTCGGCGTCGACGTCCCGATCCGGCAAAGAAAGCGAGTGGCGGACGTCCTCTTCCTCGTCTTCCTCGTCTTCCTTTTCCTTTAAAGGCTTTCGTGGCTTTCTTGACTTTTCCGATGAGACTGAACGGGTCCAAAGCCCCCAAGGATTTTGTTCGGCGTTTGATCATATTGATCGGGTTCATCGACCGGACCGTAGACCGGACCTGACGTTTGAGTTCGCTGACTGCTCCACGTGTAATGTCACGTCCCACATTGGACATGATACCACGACCGCGCACCATCTTGAATGAATGAATGACAGGACACGTGCCACGGTACGTCTCTTTTTATATCATCGTCGTTGCCGTCGTTTGTAGGTCTTGCGCAAATGCTCAATCAGCGCATTGATTCCTTTCTTTTTGCCACGTCCTCTCGATGACGACGACGACGAGGACGAAGACGGTAACGGTGCTGACACACTGTTGGATTGCCGTTCCACAATAGGTCGACGGCCTTTGCGCACCGTGGTTGTCGTTCGTGTGGTCGTCGTGGTCCGATGATCGCCTTGACCCAAGTCTTGACGGGTGGTGGCCGAAGCGACTTCTTGCTGACTTCCACGTCGACGCACCGATTGCCGAATACGATCGTCCGGATGGCTCGTGGTATCGTTGATTCGGGCCAGCTCCTCTTCCAAACGGGTCAGTCTTGCTTGCAAACGAGTGGTCTGACCGTGTGATAAATTTTCCCCAAACAAGGTCTCTTCCACTCTCTCAATTTCCCTTTCCAGACGTTCGCGTCGTTCTTGGGTGGTTTCTACTCGACTTGTCCTCCCCCTCCTACTACTACTGCTATGAGTGCTGCTACTCGCAGAAGGTGCCGAAGGAATCGAAGGGGTTCCTACCCGACTAGCGTTTGAAGAATTCGAAGAAGCAGCCACAGAACCACGAGGGGTGGAATGTATTGAAGAAGCACGAGAAGTACCCACAGAAGTCCCCACAGAAGCATGAGCAGGTAGACCAGGAGACATTCCTGAAGCATGATCACTGGACGCTGTTCCTGAAGCATGATCGCTGGACGGTGAGGAAGAAGAAGATCCTGGTAACGGTGGTGGATGTTGCCAAGTCTTGCGTGGCGCTTTCTGAGCGATCGGGTATTGACGGTTGATCGTGTTGATACGTTGCTGCTGTGGTGAATCTGAGGGTGTCGGTGTCGGAGACACCGTATTCAAATCCAGTCCTGACTGCGAGGCCGCTAAGCTCACGAGATCCTCTTGGGCTTGATCGGCCATGGTGGTGAGAAGTGCGTCGTCCCCGCCTCCATTCCCCTCAAAACCATCGGCACCAAACTCCTGCACGAATCGGTCCAGTTCCTCCATAAACGCCGTGTGTTCTGCCAGGGGGGTCGAGGTGCGAGGGGAGGGTTGTTTCAATCGCTCAAACAACGCTTGCATGAACTCGTCATGTTTGGTCATCAAGTTTTGACGTTCTTTCATCTCGTCCGGGGTCAACGTGCCCTCGTCAAATTTTTGATGCAAATCCAACAGACGGTGGTGTTCATTGTAAAAATCCCCAAAATTCGAAATGCGTCCCTGTTCTTGAAACGTTTCCACAAGAGGATAGAAATGCGTCTCGTACCACCGGTCCACCGCGTTTTGCAGTCCGCGAAAGTACGCCTCGTCCCGACGAAGTTGTTCGCGTTGACCATCGGTCATGGCTTCGCGGGGAAGTGCTCGTAACTCGCGAAATCGTTGGGCAAAGTCCTTGTACTTGTTCATGTCCTCCAACAGTCCAGTAAACCCCAACACGTTGTAAAAATGGGGCAGGTAGGACGCCTCCTTGCTCAACGAGGGGTCGTCGGCCATGGCTCGTCTTTGTTCACGTACACTACTTGCGGGCCTGGATCCGTGGGAAAGATGTTCGTACGTAGACGCAACAGGTCTGGCGTGTCGGTTTCAAAGTCGAATAACAAATAACCGTATTCACGTTGCGTGGCATCTTTAAATGCTTCCTCGACGTACTTTTGTTGTTGGGGAAACGCTTGACGAAACAAAAATCCAATTTGCGTTCGATCGCGGGGGTTCTTGAAAGCCACCACGTAATGCGCATTCAGACTCTGAGTGCGTTGCCCTTTGCGAAACAAATTCTGAGTCAACAACACCGTGGTCAATTGACGGTGGTGGGTGCCTCGCGTGAACAGTTTTTCCACTTCGGAATTGTTGGAACTTTCTGCCATCAGATCGTCCAACACCAACAGACCCGGTCGGCCTTCAAACGCCTCGTACAAATCCGACGGGAGCCCTTCAATGAACGTCACGCCAAAACGTTGCAACTCTTCAAACGCGTTCTGCCATTCCCCATAACAAAACACCACCTTGTCCAGACGATCGCGAAACAAATCCTCCCGTTCACGGATCATCCGCGATACAAAATGCGTTTTGCCCGATTTACTCGGACCGGCTACCAAAATGTTCGACGAGGTCTTGAGACGTGGGTTGAACATGGTTGTGAGTCTTGCTGGTCCCACCCCATATTTATATCATACTACAATACACAGACCGTTTTGAATCTTTTATTCTTCACAACACTGTAAACGACGACGCGTTCCTTCTCGTCCACACACCGACGTTTGACAATACTGTTGAGCTTTACGACGTTTTAACAGTTCAGGGGAACGACACACCCAATGACAAATTTTACGATCATTCACCCGTTTGGGGCCAGGAAAGTAGTCCACAATAGAAGTCAACGAGCGACCTGCTACTTTCTGTTTTAAATAAAACACACAATAATGTCCACACACGGACGTGTCGTCTCCTTGGAGCTTTTTCTTCGAGTATCGGTATCCAGGGTTCATGTGTTCGGGCCACGACCGGTTGTACGTCGACGGTGATTCTCCGTAGCTGTCAAAGAATTCATCTTGACCGTCTGCTCCATAATAGATGGCCAACCAGTGAGTGCCTGGGCGGTTGGCTGGATCCGAATTGACAATCAAGCCACACGGACGTCGCGGTTGGATCTCAGGTAAGGCAGGGAGACGGTCCGCCGTGAACACGCCCAGGAACTGACGTCGAAGGCGAGCGTCTTGTCGTACTAACCACACCAGCTGATTGTTGTCCAGTCCTCCTGACATGTCTACTAGTAATTCTTGGCCATCGTCACCACTTTGTTGGCATCAATCAGAATTTCGTTTTCAAATTCAGGAAGGAGCACCAACGTGATGTTGTGAGGCAGTACTGATTTGAATTCCAAAAACAAGTCCAAGGTCCCTTGATTTTTCTTGTACGTGTAGTTTTTACCGTCTTTTCCATCAGGTCTGAAATTAAAACTCATGACAGCAAACCCATTCTTGTAGTCCGCTCTTTTTATACCTGGCGAGAACCCACGATGATGGTTGCCTGTGGACGTGAACAACGTCTCGTACGCCTCCATACGATCAGGGGACTTGATTTCCAAACGAGCTCCAGGACGTTCCTGACCATTCACCAGCCAACGGACCTCGCTCAAACTCCACTGTTCAAATTGAAAGGGTGTGGTGTTGTAGCTGCCACCCATGTTGGTCGAATTGACCAGAGCTATCGTGACACTGTCAGGCACGGCTTGTTGGAAGATGTCGGGAAAGGAAAAACTCTGCTTGTCTTTTTCCAAGGTTCGACGAATGGGTTTGGTGGTACGTATGGGGTAACGAGCTGTGAGCTGTTGATGTTTCTGTTTGTTCTCCACATCCAAATGCACGGAAGGCGCCACCCTGACGTGACGCACGTTGAAAATGGCTTTGGTGATCTTGAACTTGTGCGTAGCATCTGCAGCAGCCATCAACACCAGCGCAGGGTCGTTGAAGTCAATCTGGATGTCGATACTCACACCAGGGACCAAAAAACGTCCTGACTGGAAAATGTCCACACACGGTTGAATGATGAACGTGGCCTCACGACTCGCTTGTCCTGTCTTTCCAAATTTCGTAAAGAACAGCTTGGAACGCTCTAGGAATCCTTTGTTGTAGGCAGCATCGGAGGCTGGGAGGGCTTGGTCCAGACGTGTCACGGTCTTGTTGGAATTCATCCTGGTACCAGGAGTGTCGTCGGTGTACCATCCTTCGTTGGCCAGATACGTGTCTTTCTGTTCCGTGGTGAAATTGCACAAGTTTTGAACGTACGCTTTCCTGTCGACGTGTCGTTCAATTTGACGTCAAAGCGTTTGATCACCGAATGACCAATGTTGTTGATCACGCCCACGTCAATTTCGGTGGCGCCCATCGCTGTGTCGTCGGTTTTCACCAACTGCATTCCCAGTTCCAACGTACACTGACTCAAGTCAACAAAGTTGCTCGAAGGGGGAATGAAGAACTGACACGGAATAAACGTGGCTTGCGTAGGACGGTATTGCTGGAAATACCCATCCTCCACGGAAATTTCTAAAGGTAAGGGATCAAAGATCGACGCTATTTGCGCTTTCTTGACTGGACGCACCTTGCCTTCACTCCCTTCGGACCCTTCTTCGACTTCTTCAATCTTTCGTTTAGGCATCGTCGTCGTCAAAGATGTCACGTCGTGCGGTTCGTTTCTTCTTTTTCTTCTTCGTCGACGTCGTCGTCTTCCTCGGTCTCGTTGCGCGTCTCTTTCCCTGACCCGACTGCGAGAGCGCTCTGGCTGTGGACTGCCTTATATGGGAAATGGTTGGGGTCACCCCGGCGTACAACTTGCGTTTCTGTTCGATGCTTCGTTTTCGTATAGAGTCGTTTACATTCTGGCCTAGCAGCACGTCTTGGGCCACTTGACCCGCTAGGTCTCCGGCCGATTGTTTGCCTTGATCGATGACCTTTTTTCCAGCATCAACCACTTTGTTTTTCACCCCACGCATCATTCCTGCCCATCCCACCATGATGACGACGGACTGAGGTTCGCTCGACGGTATTCGGTCCTTTTTATGGAGTTCGTGGACGTATGTGGAGCAACGTCACCACCAATGCGTTGTTGTCAAACACTTTTTGAGATCTCCGGTCACGCACGTCGATGTGCACGGCGTTGAAGGACGACAATCTCAACGGGAGGTACATGGGGTTTTTGAACTCGTACACCTGACGTTGGGCGGTCTTGTCATTCCCGGCCAAAGGTACCACGGCCATCAACGGGGCTTTGATGTCCGACACAATGGAATAGTCGACAATGTCGGAATACACGTACAACTCGGGCGTGATGGACGCCATGTCGTTCCAGTGGTAAACCTCACCGGTCCCCACGTACGTCTCGGACAGTTTGGTGTAGGAATCAATCTGTTCCTGCTTCTCCACTTTCATTTTTTGGTGGTCGAGGCCTTGCAAATCCTCTGAGGAGGAGAGGGTCGCGAACAGCTTGCTTAATTTCAAATGCTCGACCACGTCTTTGCTCATCAAGAGGGTCCAACGCGAGATCGCCAACTGGTATACCGGAGCAAACTGTTGTGACGGCAAGCCGCTTACAGCGACACGGGCTTGACGGTTGTCTCCCTTCGTCACTTCCATCTTGACCCAGTGTCTCAGATCGGTTTGTACGGGTAATGTCACTCGTGTCGTGTAACGCCCCAGCTTGGTGTCGTAGGACCAGGGGTTTCGGTGCCAGTGGACATGTTGAGGTTTCTGTCCCTTTTGGACCACTCTCGTGACAAATCGGTTCAAGACGTTGGTCTCGCGACGAAAACTCACCTCCCAAAACCCAAAGTGAGCCTTTCCGAAGTTCGCCACCTTGGGAGTTTGCTGAATGGCGGTGCCTTTCATCACGAGATGCGCTCGTTCGAACGATCGCCTGCCAGTAGCCCCTACCCACTCAAATTCTATGAACGGGATGTCACCTTGACGAGGACACAGTTTGTTCAACGCTTCGAGAAATTCGTTGGGCGTGTACACGCCTGGAGGGACCGTGTGGACGAACCCTTCGTGCCGTACATCCCCCGCACCGGCCATATCGTCGATTCGCGTAAACTCGAGGGTGTTGTTGTGGTTGTCCACATACCCGGCGGCGGCAATCCCCGACACGGCGTGCATCAAACAGGTCTTCAGTTTGGCATTCACCTCGTTCATTAAAGCCTCGTCAGTGTCGTACTTGGTCTTGTCCAACGTCAGCGTATACTGGTTGGTGATGGTGTTCTTGATCCGGTTCCATTGACCCACCCCTACACGACGTTCTCCCTTCAGGACGTCGTCCGAAAACGTGTGGGGCGACGGATGCGACAGTTGCGTCAAGGCCACTTCCCATTCGTTTGGAGTGTAATTCAATGCCCCCGGCAAGGCCACGGTGTACGAATTGGCCGAGTTGTCGGGAAACACCGACTTGGAAGCATTGCTCGGCAACACCAAGTACCGTTCTCCCATGGTGCGTCGTTCTCGTCGAAAGTGCAGCGTGACCGTCACAGCAGCGTGTTCGTCCACGTCGAGGAGGTTGCCTCTCTCGTCACGAAGTTGAATCCACACCTTCTCTATATAGCCGATGCGCAAAGGATGGTACATGGGATGATTGGGCTCTCGCACCGAAGCTCGAGTGTCCGTACGACGTTTCATGTCCACCATCGATAACAGACCGGTCTCTTTATCGCCCACCCACACCCCCATGATCACGTTCGTGTACACAAACACCATCTGACTGGACTCGGATCGTGCAGGAGGGAGAATCACCGACGTGGCCGCCACTTGCCATTCCTGATAGTCTTTGAAGTTCAACGGTTGGACGAGAGGCACTTCAAAATCCCACGGCTTGTTGGTGCCGGTCTCCGGTGTGATCACGTTGTTCGACAGGTAGACCAGGAACTGATCGTTGATCGGAAGACTCATTGCACGTCACGTGCAGGAATCCAGCTGTCGTACTTCTCGGGCCACCCACGCCACCGCACCAACACTTCAGGATCCCGTCCTCTCGGGTACCGTCGTTTCACAATCGAATCGATGCGAAAGAGATCGGTGGCGTTCACGTCCACGCGTTGCAGTTCTTGTTCGTAAAACGACCCTTCTACCGGTGTACCGTCCCACTCTTCTATCTTGTACTGTGGTGGGTAGCCAGGTATCTTGCGCGAAATCACAAACACTTCTTCCGTCCATCCGGGCGTGTACCCCTTTTTAAACGTTTCTGCCTTCTTGCTCAAGCGAACGCGGTCACCGGCACGGAACCGATAACGTACTTTCCGTTCCATCTTGACCGTCTTGTCGTACAAACGGTGCCACACCTCTTGCGCATTGTCGTGCGTGACCGAATCCGGACTGCGTCCAATGGATCGATGGTAGGCCGCATTGTATCCCTGGACCAAGTCGTCCAAGACGTCGAGGTAGCGGTGCGTGTTCTGAACTGTGAAATACCGCCACATTCGGTTCTTGAGCGTGCGAATAAACCGTTCCACGATCTGAGCTTTTGTGTCCCCGTACACGACAAACTGTCGAATGTTGCGTTGTTTCAGCATCCCTTTCAAAGTGCTGTTGAGGAACTCGGTGCCTTGATCGGTCTGCAACACGTCCGGTTCACGACCTTCCTCGAAAATAGAACGAAATGCCGTGGCCACGCTTTCGGCATTTTTGCTCTTCACGGGACGGACCCACGCGTACCTGGACAACACATCAATCACAATCAACAAATATTCCACACCATCGTTGGACGCTTTAAATTTTTTCACATCGGCCAGATCCGCCTGCCATTGCTCGTCGAGACCGTCGACAATCACACGACGTCGTGAAAACCGTCGTTGCACCGGTTTGTGTAACGTATAGCCCGGTTGCGTTTCTAACCATTGACGCACTTGGACTGGTTTGATGCCTTGTTTGCGCGCTTGGCGTTGCAATTGCTGGTACCCGGCAAACCCTGCCGGTTGTTTGGGATCGTAAAACGTACGATGTAGCACCTCAGACACCGTCTCCTTCTTCTTCTTCTTCTTTCTCTTCGTCCACGGTTGTCGCTTCTTGCGAGGAGGCATCTTCTTTCACCACAATCACGGTCCCACCACAACATGCAATCCAACAACGAAACCGTTTACACAGATCCGACACGCGGTCTTGCGACGGCATCCTTTTATGGGCTCCTCAATGAGTCGTCGCGGCGTCTAAATACCCATACGGGACCGTTTTCATCCCACGACGTACCCGTTTGTCGTAGACCACCTGAAACACTTTTTCCACGTCCACCGTTTTCAATTGACGGTGTTTGGGATCACGTCGAATCTGCTGGGGCAGCGTGACCTGAATTTGACGTTCTTGGCCAGACACCAACGACACCATGGATTCAAAATTCACTTTTTCCGACGAGGTGACGGTCAGTGGAATCCCCTTGCATTTGATTTCAGTCTTGCCGTGACGAGTTTGGTAACCATAACTCTTAGGCCCCGTCGACACGAATTTCTGAATCGAGTCCCCCGGTGGCAATTCAGACGTCAGGTCGCCCAGGTAATCCCCCAGTGGCAAGGCAGTGTCTCCAGGACGCGTCACGTAGATGATCGAGTCCGTATCAAAGTAGAGGACACGGTCTTGCAGTGGTTCTAATCGGTCGTACAGCTTCAGACGCGCAAAGGCAGTCACAAAGTCCGCGTGCACCACACTTGCAAATCCGCTCTCGCAACCAAACTCGCCTTTCTTGTCGTACTGCATTTGCACAAGATCCTCGCTGATCAGCAGGAGGTGTTTCACGTCCACACGACCTCCAAACATCAGTTCGGCGAACCGTTGTGGAGAATCCACGTACTCTGTAGCGGGAAGGCTGGGATTCTGACCAAATTTTCCCCACAAGCTGTTGAGCATCAGCTTCATCAAAGCACGTAGCCCCGGGTTCACACGGATGTGGTCTTCGCGCAACCGAATCCCCTCGTGTCGCTCGTAGTCGTCCAAATAACGTTGCCGGTCCTCAGGCGTAGCACACCAGGCAGGCCATCCCGAAGCTTCCTGTTTGAGTTGCAAGTACGTCTGAACGTACTGACCAAACAAGGTGGACGACGTTTGGGGATAATGCCACAATTCGTACACGTCCAAAACCTTGTACCCCAGTTCGACGGCTTTTTTCAATTCGGGAGTCGTCCACACGCCTACCAGAGCCCGTTCTTCGGTATTGTGATGGCACTTGGTGGTCTGGTTGGTGGTCTCGGCACACGTACGACACAGCGTGAAGATGAGTTTGTGGTTGATGTGGGACGGAAGGACCGGCAAGTAGAGGTGACGGGGCGGTAACACCTTGACTTTGTTCAGCCCATAATAGTGGTCCGTGATGGGAAAACGTAGCTGACCTGATGTGGGAAGAATGATCTCAGGGTGTCCGACGGGAAACTGTCCTCCTTGACGCATCACCGACGGATACAACGACGTGAAATCCACATAGTGCACGTCCTCCCCTTCTTGCGCTTCGTAGTACAACTGCAAGGCATTGGTGCGCCCTCCAAACAATCCGTCTCGTGGTTCAAGAGGATCCAGGTGGTGCAAAAAGGACGGAAAGGGTGGATGGTGCATGGCGTCCCAGTCGTGCTCCCACACTTCGACCACCGTATACCCTGCCTCCACCAGTTGGGCTGTCCGTCGTTGCGTGTGACACCACTTCTGTTGGAATTCCGGACGTTTCGACTTGTCGTAAGCGGTCTGGTTGGGAAAACACACGTTGCACCCATGCCAGTAGCATCCATGGAATTGGTACACGGTTCGGGTGGACTCGACGTACCCGTCTACAGGCGCTCCTAAAATCACCTTCTCTCCATGGTGAGACAGACACGATTCCAGTTCGAGGGACGGGTTCGTGTGTTGCACCCACCACAACCACTTTTTGGCTTTGCACGACTGTTGATAGTGACGGCGATACCCTTCACGGGGTACGATTCCTATGGACTCGGGTTCCATGAAATTGCGACGGTACGACCTCATGCACGCAGACGCCAGAGTAATGCACTCGTGAAAAGGGTCAAATCCGGAAGTGTCCAGAAAAATACGTCGTGCTTCCAGGACGCCTTGTTTCAACAGCTCCACATCCCGCTCACAATAGTACAACAACTCCTTTTGAAAATCAAACGTTTTCCCCTGCTGCTTGTCGTACCAGCGTTGGAGTGCGTCGGCGTCTTTCACGGACATCGAGGCCGGTCCGTACATTTCGATCGGAGGCAGGGGTCCCACATAATCTTGGGTCTCGGGTCGGTTGAAGAAATGGGGAAAATGTCCTTTTTCTTCTTCGAGTCCGAAGGTCTTGGAAAAGTTGCGCAAGGCCATGGGCAGAAAACACAGGGAATCCTTGAATTTCATGTCCAAACGTTTCAAATACATGTACAGCAGTTTGGCCCCGCGAAAGGTCACTTCCGGCCGTTCTCCTTGAGCACACAGGTACTCCAACAAAAAATACGAGTCATACCCCTTGAAATTGTGAGCCATCACGGTAAATCCTTTGTGTTCGGGACGAAAGAGCCATTGGCAAAACTCGTCTCGGGTGCGAAAGACACGCCGACGGTCCTGGCACACTTCACAGTCCACGTCGTCGTCGTCACCGTCCCTCTCCAGACAACGCGAACACACTTTGTGCGCGACTACCAAATTCACCTCGTGCACCACTTCACCAGGCATGGTTTCCACGTCAAAAAACAAATAACGCACTTCCACTTGGTCGTGGTACGTGTCTTCTTCCACCGCATCGCCACACCCGTGAGGGAACGTCACGGGTTTATGGCACCGTTCACACACTTTGTCAAACACGGGTTGCACAGAACACCAATGGTTCGGTCCCGTCTTCTTGCAATGCGGACAATAGGTTTCCCCGCATCGATGATCGTGGATATTTCGATTTTCCGCTCGCGTGAACGCTTGTGCTTTTCGTCGACTCAACACGTCAATCACCAGATGGCACAGAGGACACTTTTGATAGCGGTCGCACGTACTGTACAACAACGAGGTTTGATTCCGGAGATCATGTTTCAGGGTCGCTTGCAAGTGGTTGGTAAAACACCGGTCTCCTTTGAACATCCGACGGCATCGAGAGCATTCGGTCCACGAGAAGGTGTCCTCGTCCGACAGGCACTGATCGGAAGGGAAATAACAGCAGCGGCAGTAGGGATGGCACTTGTGCCGAATCTTGTCCTTGTATCCTTCGTCGCACTTGTGGCAATAATAGCTCTGATTCAAAAATCCCGACATGCTCTGAATGACGTCGTAATGGTTGTCGTGGTGAAACAAATAAATGTCATGTTTGGGGCCATGAGGGGCAAACGTATCCCACGAACCCGCATAGCCCACGCATTTCAAATGATGATAGTACACGTGCAATCGTAGACCGTCCTGAGCCAGTACGCTTTGCAGTTGCGCCAGTTCCGTCATTCCACAGGGTCCCCACGTCAATCCGGCACGACGACACAGCTCGCGTGCCTTGTCGTCCACCCACCGATGAGGTACATGAAAGGTTCGCTCCGATTTATTTTGCGCCAGCCATATTGCCGTCGCAATGGCTCGAAAAGCGCACCCACCACCACCCGGATCGTTCTCTCGATCCACAATTTGCACAACAGAACGTTTTACTTTGACCAAATCGTCGGGATGAATGGAATCACATCGAATACTGCGATTGGCACACGGTCCCGACACCTGGGACAGAGAGGCCTGGCGTGCCCGTTCACCGCACACATGGGCAGTTTTTCGATTGACCGAGAAAAAAAAAAAACATCGACGACAAAACCTTTTGTGTGCTTCCACGTGATGAATTTTTTCAGGGTGAAGTAGCAAGTGAACACCAGTTCCTTCGACGTTGTACAAATACATGATTTCTTCTTCGTTGCCGTCGCCCACAAAACAAGGGTGGTCGTCGTTACTCCAGTCCAACACCACCACACGAAAGCCTTTTTCACGTCGTAACATCGTGTGAAGATGACCGAACTGGACATCGAGGGATTCTGCTCCCGCTGGAGGAGGAAGCTGTGCGTTGACCCATTGGGTGTCGGTGCGCAACGCAGCCGACTGTTTGTAGTGAGGCATACCGTGTTGCCTCCAGTGCAGGTAATGCGCCGTGGCTTCTTGCATCGTTCCACACACCACCACCCATCCTTTGGTAGCCAGGGTTTTTAACCACGCTAGCGTTTCTTTCTTTTTGCGCATGTCAAAACGTTTCATCTTGGACACGCCACGACCTTCCAGATTGCGTACGTGGTAGACCAGCACCGTCATGGTTCCATTGAGAAAAAAGTCCCGTTTGGACTGAACGATGGCTTCCAAGTGTCTCAGAACACGTAGCGTGGTCAACTCGCTAGACGGCATGAACGGCAGTTGGATGCAGTAGTCCAAATCTGGACTGTCGATCACCAGACGGATCTGATCGGTCGTTCCGACTTGATTGTCGGCTTTCACGTGTTCCAAGATACGTTCAATGATGTTCAACGCAGCCAACACGGCTGCCTTGGCATCAATTCGTGGACGTAGTTGTGCTTTCACTTTGTATTCCTTGGACGTGGTGTGAAATTTTTTACAGTTCTTTTCTTGTACCGTCTCGATGGTAAAATAATCCTCAGCTGCTTCTTGTTCCTGGGGCGGTGGTGTTGGTTTTTTACGTCCCCCTCCACATTGACTCTCCCCTTGTAGATACTCGTCAAACAGCGCTTGGAAGGGATCGTTGACGGGCGGGGGTGATTTCGCTTCCTCCAACGGTACAAACTCAGGCGTGGGTTGTAACAACTGATCCCACAACCCGATCATATGTTCACGCACTTCCTCATCGTCCACGTCGTCGTCGTCGTCCTCTTCGGAGAAAAACGGTACACTCTGCTCTTGAGGAACTTCCCAGGAGGCTGGTGGTGGTGGCGAGGGTGTGAAACAACGACTAGGTCGAGGAGAAGGCGGTTGTATCCGTCGTCGTTTCGGGTACGGGTTTCCGTCTTCATCTTCGGACTCAAACGCTGCAAAAATTTCATCCGAAAAGGCAGTAATTTCTTTCTTGTTCATCTCCCCAGAATGATGCTCTTCGGACACCCTCCCTTCTTTTATGTGGTTGTCGTCGTCGTCAATGAGGGCGATCATCAGCTGACTGTCGGTCAGTTCTTGGTCAACGTTTTGGGTTAGCGCGGTCATCAGTTGACTGTCGGTCAGTTCTTGGTCAACGTTTTGGGTTAGCGCGGTCATCAGTTGACTGTCGGTCAGTTCATCATCGTAGGTAGTCATCTAGAAGACAAAAAACAACAACAAACAGTGGTGTCAAACGGTTTTAATTGAATAAGATTGCAAGTGGTTTTACAAAATCCTATACATACTCCGTCACGTGCACATGGCAAGAATAATACTAGGGAGGAGTACATTCTTAGTCGTAAAAATTGCGTGCCTTCGTGTTCCAATCCACACGAGCAAATTTGGATCCTATTTCACACTCGGGATCGTAGTCTAAACTGCCTTCGATCACTCGATACCCGCATAGTTCATAATCTTCCTGGTTGTCCCCTGACAAATAAGAAGTAAAGAATTCTCTTGAAAGGGAGAGGACTATCGAAAGAAAGGGTAACTTCAAACAATGACCAAACGTTGCATTAGCCGATCGACAGTCCCACACACATAATCCATTAGGAAAAGTGACCCGAGCTACACGATCCCATTTAGTACATCCTATCTCTAAGGTCAATAGGGAATCGATGTCACTATGTTTATTTCTTCTTATATGATTTAAAAGGGACTCGGCCTCTTCCAACTTGTCATAAACACGTCGTTTTTTTAATGTCCAATAAATGGCTTGATCTTTTCGATGGGGTGGAACAAGATCTAATATTGTTTTGGCATCACGATAGAGTTTTTCGTCGTCATTCGTAATATAAAATCCAAATTGTTGGGCTGGACCGTTACCATACGCTAAACTATAGGATGAATCCAAGCACCGTAACATCTGAAAATTTTAATGAAAACATTGCCTAAGGTTCAAAATCATGAAAATACTCCGACACGTGCACATGACGCCAGGGTTTGTGAGAAACAAAATCGATCGGTTTTATGCTAAACGACACTTTTTTGAAACCGGATGTGAGGTAAAACTCATCACTTTCCAGGTCATCGCCCGCCGTGTAATGTTTAAAAAACAACCGTCCAAAATTGGTTTTTAATTCAACCAGTAATCCGTGCAATTCAAATCCCCAGGCACACCGATGGTCATCTTTTCGAGCGTCAATGATGGTCAAACCATTGTCGAACGTAATTTGGATAGCCTGTTTGTAACGTTCTAATTTGGTTTGTTCCAAAAAAGCCTTGCCATCAAAGTCTTCGCATTCTTCCATTTCTTCCAACACGTCGTCAATTTTTTGATTCACCCACTCATAACGTAACTTCCAGTACAGACTTCGTCTCCTTTGTTCCGGGGACATCCACTTCATCATCCGTCTGTAATCCTGATGACGTCTTTCCCACTCATCACATTTTTGCACTGACAAAGCCACGAGACCTGGACGTCGCCCCCGCTCGTCTCTTAACTGTATCATACCTTTTGGATCAATCTGAAAAATACAAAACGTAAAAAAAGGGTCACACCTCTGCAACAGAGATGTGACCCTTTTGTTTTGATTTTATTGGGCTCTTAATAGGTTACAAAAATGTTCATAATATGTTCTTCATATGTTTCAAAAAATATGTTTCAAAAAATAGATTACAAAATATAGTGGTCCTTTAAAATTACAAATAGTTAATAAGCAAAACACTCTAGGTTTAAATAATCCATGGGATTTCGGTCCAATGGTGAGGAAGGAAGGCACATCCCTTGATTCCAGCACTGTTCTTCCAGCCAACAAGCCATCCACTCGACCTCTTCTTGGGGACAGTGGCCGTGCTTGTGATGACCGCAGTCGGGCATGACGACTGGATACCGACTGCGTTTGATGTCGTCCACTTTTGGACACCCCAGGTCTTCGAGATTGTAATGAGGAATCCCCGCCGCATTCAGTACATCTTTTTCAAAATGACCTCCTTTATAGGCGACGACACCATCTCCTGGGTAAAAGGCCTTGACGACGTCCATGAGTTTGTCGGAGTATATCATCCCGAACCAATATTTGTCCCATGGAATGTCGTAGACGTTGTTCAACACCCAGCGGTTGGTGCGTTGGTCTTGCTCGGTCATGGCAACATTCCCACGGTAATAAAAATGTACGGCATACGAACGGTTTGACCCCACAGTCTTCCACCCCATTTCTTTGACCACAAAGTTACCACGAATATAAAATCCGTCTAAATCAACAATAGCGGTTAACGCACCTGCTTGGCGTTGTTCTTCTTCTGTCCACATCTGAAAGATAGTATAAAAATAGGGGGTCACACCACTGCTAGAGTGATGTGACCCCCTTTTATTTTATTTCTAAAAAATAACATCACAATGACAAGGGTTCAAAATCATGACGTAACAAATGTCGACGTACAGCACTAGGATTATACAACATAAAATCTTTCAACGAGTCGTCTGTATGGTCGGTCTCGTACGAGTCGTGGTCTAAAACACCATTCCACAAATTGTCAGTCATGCCCTCATGGTGATCCCCATCATCATAGAGTACATTACGTTGCAGCACTTTACGACCGACAGCCCAGTGGGGTGGAAAATCTTTGCCATTCAGTTTGCATACACTCGTCAACGCTACACCAGGCAAACACACGGGGTAGTCTGCGTCGGTTTTGGTCACCACACCGGCACATGAGGGACACATCCAGTCTTGTTTCCAGTCCGAACAGGTGATGGTGGCTTCGAGCAGTCCGTGCGCCGATTCTCTGACCTCAGCCGACTGAACAAATCTCCCCTCTACCTCTCTTTGAAGAACACCACAAACGGAACATTTTCTCGACCCGTCGTAAACATAACACCCCTCACATCGACCACAAGGCGTACCGGGCTGGTAGTCGTGATGCTTTCTGTACCCGTTGTGATAGCAATGACTCTTGGAAGGAACGTACACTTTTTCCGGCACTTCAAACAGCTTTTTGGGAAGAGTACGACCCCACTGTAACGAGTAATTATGGAGCGTTCTTCTCTTCATACTTACAGGCTCGTTGCTGTGGTTGTCTTCCTTTTCGTCTTCTTCTTTTACTTTTCACTCTGCAAGTAAAAAAAAAATTGGGGTCACACCACTGTCTAGTGACGACAGAGGTGTGACCCCTTTATTTTATTTTATTTTAATCTATTTTACAAAGCTATATATTCAATCATATTTTTTTGTTTAGGATGAATAGTCTTCTTCGGCACTGCTTTGGCCTGTTTCTTCTCTTCTTTTTTCTTGGTCTTTTCTCTTTGCTTCCAATCGGCATAACTCTTTTCTGCCGCACATTTTTGTAAGTTTTTGAAATTGTTTAGTATCTTCTTGAGTTTGGCCTCTCGACTGTTTTTCTTCTTGGCAGAAGGCATTCGACGCATGACCGTCTCAAAGGTAATCAATTGCGTTATTTTCTTGTTCTTCGATTCCAAGAACCGCTTGTTATATTCATTCATGTTCGACATCTTAACTTACACAGTCAAATTCTTTTCTTCTTCTTCTTCTTCTTCTTCTTCTTCTTCTTCTTCTTCTTCTTCTTCTTCTTCTTCTTTCCTTTCTTCTTCTTTTTTCTCCTTCCTGCTAAAGAAGAAAAAAAACAAATGGTGAGTAAATCAATGGATGATAATTAAATTAAATAAATGAATACTTGCCTTTTTCTTTACTTCTTTCTTCTTCTTCTTTCTTCTTTCTTCTTTCTTCTCCTTTTTTCTTTTTACTTGCAGTCCTACTAAAGAAGAAGAAAAAAGCAAATGGTGAGTAAATCAATGGATCATAATTAAATAAAACTATTTGAATACTTACCTTGTCTACTTGCAGTGGCTCCAGAGCTGGAATGACAATCACCCGCCAGGTGTGCTCTTTTTATACCCAAAATATTACCCACATCGCCTTGCAGGGGAAAATCCCATGAGTAATCCTGTTAGACCAATCAGAATGAAGCATGAGGGGGGTTACCCCCCTACCCCAATTCTGATTGGCTCCATTCGTGGGAAATCCCCATAAGTAATCCTATTAAATCAAAGAAATGACGTCTTGAAGGGGGTTACCCCCCTACCCCAATCCTGATTGGTCCCTCATGGGGTTTTCCCGCCGCAAAGCGAATCGGGTAGTGTTTTAGGTATAAAAAGCGAGCAACCAACCGATACCGTCACAATTATTTCGATTGCCCAACATCAAGATTAGTATAAAAAGAACAGCAACAATATCAGGTAATGGATGACGAGGATTTAAATAATTTAGTGGCCGTTATGTCCACAAGAGGTCATTTTATTCAACAAGAATATATCCCAAAAGAAATGGCAATCAAATGTTTTGGAGATGGCAAGCCACTTGTAGTCCACTTCTACAATGAAGATCTACCATGGAATCAGCTACAAGAAAGTGATAAATTATTCAACAGTTATATTCACGATACGATGTTTGACATACCATATAGGAAATATTGGTTCGGCATGTTCTATCCTTCGTCGATACAACACGTCCTTCAAGCGTGTAAGCAGCACTATCCACCAGAGGCATACGACTTAGACAAAGCCTACAATCCGATAGACATCACGATAGGATATTATGGTGGAGCGTATGAAAAAGCAGCACTTGACTTAGCCGGTATCAAAAGTCTAAACTTGCAAGAATACGGCTGTCCAACCGTAAACCAACTACAATCGGAATACATCAACAACAATATAGAGATTCAATTTACAGGATGTAATTTACACACAAATGCAACTTCGACCAATTGTTGTCGGTCAGACGTTCTACTATATGAACATTGGGTTTTGAACGATGTGTACGCTCCCAACAAAAGCATCCTTCATAAGAGTTATCAGAGTAAAAACATTTTAAACTTTATAGACTTGGAACGCGATTTTGTCAAACCTTTTTAAGCTTGTAAAACAAAGATTTTGTACATCCTTATGTTTTTTTTAGTAAATCGATTGTTTACTCACCATTTTAGCGAATTTTTTTAGTTGTCATTCGTTTCTAAAATCACTCTACCTTCTTTCGAAGCGATTACAAAATCCATTTTCGTGATATGACACTCCTTTAAGTTGTAAATTGACAAAGATTTCATCGAAAACTTCCAGGGATTGTAGGGAAATTCCCCTGTCCGCCATTTTGGATTTTAGTGAAATTCAACAGGAACCCCCAAAAAGATACAGGAAGCCCAACGCACGGAAAATAAGATGCAAACGAAATGTATTTTCATCTAGTTTATTCGTCCATTAAACTCTCTCTTTTTTTTTTACAACTGTTTATTTGTCAGTGTTCTTCTGTTCTGCGGATCTTGCGTTTCTTGCTCTTGGACACTCTTTTTTCCCTACCCAAGTCCACGTCACGCTTGTAGTCGCAAGGAGTGTCAGGATCAAACGTCCCCAGACGACACGTATACAAACATCGGGTCTTGTCGTAATAATCCAAACTCACACGCGTTTTCAGCAAATGATCACATTCCGGCCAGTCGTCGTCGCCAAATTTTGACGCCCCTGCTTCGATTAAGGCTCTTAGAATGACAGGCCATTCTTCCACACTACAGAATAACGTACACGGACGAAGACCTTTCTTCATGTCTTCTTTAGAACGACCACACTTGACGTACTGCTTCAACCCGTCTTTGGACGCCACACGGACCAACGGACATCCACAAAAACACTCGTCGTCTTTCGTCGTCTTCTTCTCACGAAGCTGCTTCAACATCTCCAACTCGTCTGCAGTGATCTCCATCGTAACTCGTCGATGACTGACACACTCTAGTCCCGCTCCGATTTTATAGCTCTTCTCGATAACGTCAATCCGTTCAATTTCAACACCACATATCGCATTGTTCGACCATCCACCTGGCGTTTTCGCGGAAACAACACTCGACCACTTCGTAATCGCATTCCCATGATTTCCCAACGCGACCGTTGGACTATTCCGTCAAACATCGCTCTGTACTGCACTCCACCCCGTTCTTGAATCACCTCACGCATCGTTCTCGTCGACTGAACCATTCCTTCCAACGTCTGTCGTCTTTATTTCTTTCTTTCTTCTTCTCATCGTGTTTATAAACAACAATTTCATGCTCTGTAATATGACAACTCTAACTTTTTGAACTGTTCGCCCCAGTGAGCCTTTGCGAGCTTCGGTTCACACAGGAAGCCCGAGTACATTCTGATATTGGACCTTTTTCCCATTTTGGTCCCTCAGGGCCCTTTTTCAGGGGCGTTTTTTGGGCGGACCCCGCTGACCAGCACGTCCCCCGCATCCCTTCCCTACACCGCGGGCGCATCTACGGTGGAAGCACCAACGTTCACAACCCCTACTGAGAACTAGTTTTCCCGCTGACCAGTACATCTTTTTCTTTACCTTTTCCCATACCGTGGGCGCACCTACGGTGGTAGCACCAACTAACCCTTATTACTACTGAGAACCCTTAAAAATGCGATTTTCCATTGTGTTTTTTCTGAAGCAATGTGTTCATTACCTAGCGCACAACGTAAGTCCACGTACTTGCGTTTACTGTTGTACGTTTGATCTACTCCACTCAGTGTTGCTGCTCAAAAGTCGCTCCCGGATTTTAGAGCGACCGAATACAGTATATCGCCCGTTTTTTTTAGGACTCATGAATGCGTTTATGTTTGTATTTGTAAGGACCGTTGTTGGCTAACTATGGCAAGTCAAGCAATTCATTCTTTCAATGTATTACCCTTTTGTTGTCCTTGCTTTCATTCATTCAAACAATAGCTTTTAACGTGTAGTATTTTGTTTTTTTTTGGTCACGGCGCACATATATACATATTTTATTATCGCTTGTTAACTTCGATTCTCGTTTGTGTTTCATGAATACACGAAGAAACAAGAATTCAAAATATGTTAAAACTTCCGATGGCAAAATGAATAAATCTCTGGCCCAGCAAAAGAAAAGGAGTGGGGGGAAAAATAGTAAAACTATGACTTCAAGATAAAAGTAAATAATACATTTTGCATAGTTAAATGTATTTTTAATTTGCTATATTTTTTATTCATTTATATTTTTTTAATTTGTTATTTTGTTGTTTTTTTATTATTTTTTTTTTATTTTGCAAAGTACGAGTCCGAGTCCGGGTCCGGGTCCGAGTCCCGGTCCGAGTCCGAGTCCGTGTTTCGAAGTATGCCAATATTGTGATGCTAAATGGTTAGGGTTTCACAAAAAGTTTAGTTTGAAAGGGGTTCCAGTAACCACACCTCGATAGTATCATTGCCAATGTAATGATAACAATGATGATAATTATACCTCTTCATTTTTTACAATCCTTTTTGTAACGTTAATGTTAACTAAGTTCATTGTTCCTTCTGTTATCTTGCTGCTTTCCTTCATGCAGCCAAATCAGCATCCTGCAATAGAACTATCTTGCTTACTGGACGCACTACAGCAGACGTTTTTGTCTTTTATAAATTATAAATTAGACTAATTTTCATAAATTTTACGTTTAATTTATTTTACTTCATTTATTTGTATAGTTTTTCGCATTTTGTTATTTTTATTTGGGACCCACGACATTCTACCCACGACCCACGACATTTTACCACGACCCACGACATTTTACCCACGACCCACGACATTCTACCCACGACCAACCACATTCTACCAACGACCAACCACATTCTACCAACGACCACCATCCACGATGTTTAGTCACTATCGGACAACGCAGACTAACTAGCAGACGTACGTCAATAATAGTCCGGTTTATTTTGTTTGGCGGGATTCCTGTTGTTTTTAATAAATCTCATATATATAAAAACGATAATCAAGCTGTCCCTGACAACTTAACTCGTGGAAGCGTTTTCGTCTCCAGACAATTTTCGAATTTGTGAGCTAGAGATTTTAGCGCCAAGCGCCAAAAAAAAAGTATTGTGCTCTAACATGATGTTTGTGCTCGAGGCCACCGACCATATTTGTTGAACTAATGGAATTCGAACAATATTAGCATTTAAAATACACTGACTTGTCAAATCACGGAGTTTACGTCAGAAAAAGCAAACAAATGTTCCTGGGAAGAACACAAACATGATTTGATTACTGTTCGAATTGTATAAACGTTTTGAGACGGACATACCACAAAATATTGACAGCTAGTTGGGAGAGAATGTTCCGTATTGTGGCGGAGTCGTGTCGCGAACCCGTGTTTGCAATCGCTAAGTGTTGTGGGGGAATAAAATCTCAAATTCAGCTAGCTACTCGATCATTATATTGCCTTACTTCGCTTGCTTAGGATCGCTTCGCTGCGGAAGCAATAATTATATTATTAGTGTAGTTTGCATGACTCGTTCCTGTTTTTTTGAGGGTTTTTTTTAAGGTTAGTGAGAGTTTCTATTGTTGTCAAGGGGACCACGTGACGTCACAGGACAAGTTCGGGCGAACCTTATTGTCAAGGGTTGACTATATAACGTACGCAATTTGAAATTTTGTATCACAAAACATTTCAAGCAAGATGGATAATGTTATAATTGAGGAAGGTGAAACCACTGAGCGCAAATTACTTATCGTATGCTGCTCGCTGTCATTCAGCTATTTGAAAGTCTCTGATAACCACGTGATGTCACCGGACTAGTCCGGACAAGCCCTTTTGTTCAAGGTTATTCATTCATTCATTCATTCATTCATTCATTCATTCATCGATTTATTTACTTATTTATTTATTTATTTCGCCATATACATGTTACATCATTGTTACAACTTACACACATAGGCAGGTAGGCCTCTGGAAGCTAAAACCTTATAAAAGCGAGAGCCACCTCTTTACATTGTCAAATACAGATTATAATTTTGGCGAAATCTACAATTACGTTTTTTTTTTCAACTACAATTATTGATTTGAAATGATAATTCAATCATTTAATTGATATATATACATATATAATTTTCACATAAATTATGTATACATACATATGATCTACATATATTAGTTTTGCTTAAGAAGTATTTGTAAGCCTTTGTAATATGTGAATAGAAAGCCTTCGCTTAAAATCGTTTTGTTTATTACAATTAGTAATACTAATAATAATAATAATAAAGGTTTATTGAAAAAACACATATCGCACCACAAAGGTGAATTACAAGTGTTAAAATGAATATAAGAATAAAAGTAAATTTACATTTATTTACAAATCTAAAAGATAATAAGAATAATTGGCATATATAGCTTATTTATTTTTGTTTTCAGAAAAACTTATTCCCGGGACAAAACTGTTTTTATAACGTTCGGTCCTACATTTTGGTAGGCTGATGTTAGTATTTTTCCTCAGATTTCTACAGTGAGCCTGAATCCTACTAGGAGGTAACAAATTATTTAATTTAGAACCTTGGTTTGACATTTTCTTGAAGATTGTGTTGCACAAGAGCTGTCTTCTATCATCTAGACTCTCGCACTTAGCCGCATCTAGTGCCTCGTTATAATGTAAGTTGAGAAATATAATCCTTAATGCTCGTTTCTGGACAAGTTCGATTTTGTGTCTCTGGTAGTTATTTAGATTAAAGTGCCATGCTGCACAAGCGTACTCCATAATAGATCGCACCAAGGCAATGTAGATTAAAACAAGGTCTGAGGGTGAAATGCCAGATTTTTGAAGAACTCTTAGGATGTGTAGACGTTGAGAGGCCTTTTTTACAATTTCATCAGTATTTATTGTCCACCGTAGATGATTTGATATGTTGGTACCAAGGACTTTGAAAGAGGTAACAGAGTCGATTTCGCGACCGTTGATATGGATTGATGGTGGGCTCTGTTGATTACGTAGGAAACTGATGGTCATCTCTTTGCATTTTTTCACATTAATCATCATGTCGTTAGAAGCAGTCCACAGCTGAATGTCGTTAACAGCCGATTGTAAGCGAGATGACTCGTCTTTGTGGAGTACCTCTGAGATTGTGACGTCGTCCACGTACTTCCAGTGAGATATATTTGGGTGTTGTAATTGTAGGTCATTGATCATGGCGAGAAACATGATTGGTCCAACTTTTGTACCTTGTGGAAGTCCGCCATTGATTGTTAGCCAGTCAGAAAGATAACCTTGCACTCTGACACGCTGACGACGGTTGGATAGGAAGTCCCTAATCCAAGGAATAAGACATGGCCTCAAGCCAAGCGATAATAGTTTGTTGACAAGGATGTTATGGTTGATTCTGTCGAAAGCTTTGCTGAAGTCGACAAAACAGACACGTAGGTAGTGTGAAGGAGCGTCAAGTGCCTTAAGCCAGTTGTTTATCATGTCGATCAGGCAGAGGGTGGTAGAAGAACCTTTCAGGCTACCGAACTGTTGTGGGTCGATTTGGTCTTTGATATCATCAAGCATCCACCTGACCACAAAGTCTTCCAAGATTTTTGATAGAGTTGACGTCAATGCTATGGGTCGTACATCATCTTTGGTGGTAGCTGGACTGCACTTAGGTACGGGAGTAATAATTGCGTCTTTCCAGGTTGATGGAACAGAACCAGTTGATAGAGAAGCATTAAAGATATCAGCTATTGGTGTGGCAAGTTCAAAAGCAAAGTCTTTTAGTATGCGGTTTGCAATACCATCAGGCCCAGGTGATTTCGATGAGTTGATTTTTAACAGCTTTGTGCAAACCTCGTGTGGCAGAATAACAGGTGGATTTTTGGCTGCTGGGAGGTAAGCAGGAAGGGAGCAAGTATCCATAGGTGGTAATTCGGCGGTAACATTAGTGAAATGGGTGTTTAGAGCTCGTGCTAGGTCTTGGCTAGATAGTTCATTTTCATCTTCAGTAATACGTATGTTGGATGTTGGCTTGTTTGTTCCACTGATCGTTTTAATGTAGTTCCACCACATTCTAGGATTAGAAGAGGGAAGGTGTTTGATTTTCTCCTCGTAGTACTTGCGTTTGCGTGTGGTAATTTCATACTTTACTTTGTTTCTGAAGTGGCGCCAAAGATCCTTGTTACCACTGTGGAATGCCTTTTGTCGCTTTATGATTAACTGTTTAAGATGAGGAGTAATCCATGGCTTGTCGTAACAGTGCTGTTTTATCTGCTTAAGAGGAAAGTAACGGTCAATAGCCTCATTCAGATCATTAGTGAATGAAGATGTAAGTTCCGAAGGAGAAGTGGGATCGGTAACATCAGTAAACCAGGAGTGATTGCATGCCCAACGACCAAAGGCGTCAAGTGATGATTTTGGAAATCGGCATACAAATCGTTTAGAAATTGATGTAGTAACACCAGTTTTGTTGGGAGTAGCTTGCCACTCAACACAGTTATGGTCAGAAGATCCAAGCGGAGCAGTGACGCATGGTGTAGTATATTTGTTTGCTGGTAGGTTGTTAATAATCAAGTCTAGGATGTTTTCGCCTCTCGTAGGATTACTAACAATCTGCCTGAGATTGTGGCAGGATAAGATATCAGTGATATCCAGTCCATAATACATGTTGGAAGATCATTCCAAATTTTTGGTCCACAGTATAAAATAGTAATTTTTTTATGTTTGCTCGGCAAGTATGTGATCTAAAATTTTTGGCTATTCTGGTATTGTAATGGTGAATTTGTGAGTTTTTATCAAATACATTATTGAAGCAAGAAGGAAGGAGATTATTATGATATAAATACATGAAATTGGCAATGCAAAAGGTATTCAAGTCAAAAATATCCAAAATATTGTAACGATGGAACAAAGGTTTAGTATGACTACGATATTCTGCATAGCTATTATACGGACTACTCGTTTTTGGAGTAAAAGAACTCTATTAAGAGTTGAAGGGTACGTATTGGACCATATTATATTACAATAGTACAAGTAAGGATAAAGTAAAGAATAATATAGCGATAATTTGGTTTTAGACGATAACATAAAACTAGATCTATAGATACACCAATAGATCTAGAGATTTTGGTGCATGTGATCAACATGACATTTCCATAAAATATCCGATAGCCTGATAGCCTTTGGGGTCTAAACACAGTCTAACTTTCTGTTTCCCATCTTCAGTTGTGCTTATGTTACAAACTACAGAGTTAACCCACTCTGTTGGTTCGGTCACTTCTGTGATAATATCATCATTGATCATATTATCCAGTTCCGCCTTGTAAAGTGGTAAGATATGTACTGGGACTGTGCGTGGTGGATGGATAACTGGCTTAACGTCGTCAATAAGTTGAATATGATACATTTCTCCTGGAAAGACGTCCTACTTTATCGAAACAATCTTTGAAATCTTCCTTGACAATTGACTTGCAGCTTGTTGCGCTCTTGTTGAGGTTGTGTTTTGTTCATACAGGTGGTCAATGCTTACTGTTATTATGCCAAGGTCCTGGGCTTGTTTACATCCCATCATGGATGGGTTGCCGGGTACTTCGACAAGATTGAACTTGGTCTCGATTGACTTGTTGTTGTAAGACACTTCAAGTGTTGCAACTCCGAGGTTTTGTATCTGCGACCCTCCATATCCTCTCGAGATACGGTCGCACGGTTCTAAGTTGATGGAGATCGGTAGGACCTGAAGATCATCAGTCGTGAATATGCAAGTGTCGGCTCCAGTACCAATTTTCATATTGACGTCACATTTATCATTAAGTTTAACACGTTTGTATATTTTGTTCTGATGACTGTTCATATCATACACTTCGTTTTCGGTTGAAACAGACCCTAGTATTACTGTGATTGGCTCGCTTGAACCTTCTTCCTCGTATGTGTAGGCATTACTGTGGTATTCTGTAGTGTCGTCAGCTTGTAGGTGTATATCTTGACCTTCATAGTTTGGGTCGTCAACGATTTCATGTAGTTGCTTTACTTTTCTTTTTATGCAGACTGTCCTTTCTTTTTGGAAAAATTGCAAGTAGCGTGGATAGCTGGACAAGGTGGTTGTTTATCATGTTTTTCGCCGCATCAACAACATCTGTTAGACTTGAATTTGAATTTTCTTGGTTTTGGTTCTGACTGTCGATTTACATTTTCCCGCCATTTTCGGGATTCCTGTGGTCTTGAGTGCGACCTTTTACTTCGACTGGAGTGTGTCTTCTTGTTGTCGATTTCATTTTTACTTGTGATGATTTTCATCTGAGCTTTCGTGCTTTCCTCCGTTTTAGCGAGGTCGTAGACTTTGTGAAGTTTATTTCCTAACGATATGACATCCTGTCGATATTTTCAAATTTGCCTCAGTTCCTCGTAGATGCGTTAGAAAACATCCAGAAACGCGCACTACGCATCATTTATCCTGATATTTCGTATAGTAAGGCACTAGCCATATCAAACACTTTATTCTTCTATCCACCACACGCGACTTTTGTAGGTTTGGGGCATCCTCAACGTTGAAATGCGAACGAAACACACGAGATAATCAAAATCCCTTCTATTGGTCCCATTCACTGTCGAGTTACGATAGTAGAATTGTTGATCTTGACGTTTCTTAAAGCTTTCCTTACTCTATTCTCGAACTCTATCTCATACCAGTACACTTTCTCTCGCTGGATTTCCACCACGTGGCTTACACTTACCCATTTCTTTATCTGTCCTTTATCATTGCCGTCTTTCACATTGACTCCTTTTTCTTTTTTGATTCAGTCAGAAGTTTTGCATGTTCAAGCTTGCCCACGCTCAGTCAGTCTAGCCTACCCCAAAAACAAAATGGCAGTGAAGAGGATGCTAAAAGTAAGGATTCAGGAATGGATGTCAAAATAAATTAAATCAGGATACTAACCGGACATTTTATGATCGACACTCTTCAGAGCAATTAAGAAGGAGCTCAAGTCCATGTCACGGTTAATAATTTTCAATTTGATAGTGGATTTCATTGCACAAAATGGCATTAATCGAAAGCTACTCGAAGTGACCTATGTGTGACAAAGTTCTTCCAGAATAAGGGACTGACATGGATAGATAACGTCATAATTTCTGTCATTTATCGTCAATGGATGTTTTTAAACATACCTTTGGATGGTTGAAAAAGGTGGAGTTTTGTTTTCGTCAGAACTTGTGACCGAAAAACCCGTATCGAGTATATTGTTGTTTTGAACTGACGGTCATACCGTATGCGATCACTCCTATCTTCAGTTGGACATTAGAGACATTAGTAAGTGTATTGCAAATATTTTTTTGGAGTAAATGTATTTCAAAAATCTATATCATGGTTTGTTTGTTTTCACATATTCATCATTGTTGGTGACTCGTAAATAAAACACATGGATCAGTCAAAACATAATGGACAAACTAATGGTTTGTACTTAAAATACAGCTCATTAATTTTCATGACACATTTGATTGATAAAACACAACTTCGTAATATTTTATTTGCTTCTCGCTTTAATATTATCATGAATATTGCATGGCAAATGTGCAAGTTTTCATTGATATAATTCAAGGGGATCTATGGGAGGGATGCAGGGGTGTATACGCCCTAATGAAAGGATTTCACGTCTTGTATTCTTAAATATTTACCCAAGATATACTCAGTATTTCATGCTTACTGGGTAGTGCAACCCCTCCTGAAGATGATGCACCCCCTCCAGATCCCTACTGGATCCGCCTCTGCAGTCAGAACATCTCGGCGTTCCTTGTGTCTACACACATCAGTGCACATTGTCTATATCAACCATACATTAACGACATGACATATTTTACTGTGACCACCAAAACAAAAAACATGCACTTCTCAACAATGTGTCCTATTCATATCACAGTGCACGAGTCAACCCTGCTAACAGGGTCTAGTTTGACATAAATTCCTTAGATTTTTCCAATTGCGAAAACGTGTGTTGTAAGTCATCTAATTTTGTTAAAAGCGGTTTAGTTGCTTCAGCTATCAACTCTATCATTTGATCTAGAGTAGTCATGGCGTCAGCAAAAGTTAAGGAAAGCGCGAAGGCACGTCTGCTCGCTTCGGTGACACATGCTCCCTTGGGTGCATATTGGGTAAAACTCTTGTGTACCGAAAATAATGAACAAAAACCCGTCCTTTTTGTTCTGTAATTGATAAAAACTTCTCTCTGTCTCTCTCGCGATTAAATAGTAGAAAACATTTTGCACAAATAATAACATCAACTGTGTAGAGGCTTGACTTACGTTCCTCTATTTTGTTCAATTTCCCACCCCTCTACCCGATAATCATAGAAAAATATCAGTCGTAGCGTTCATTGTGCTTTCATTCTCTCATTCATTCACTGGTTTGAGTGTCTACGTGATTGCATTCATTTATTCATTCGTTCATTCAATCATTCATTCATTTATTCACTCATTAAATTTATTCACTCGTTTGGGTGTCTACGTGATTGCATTCATTCATTTATTTATTCATTCATTCATTCTCTCATTCATTCACTGGTTTGGTTGTCTACGTGATTGCATTCATTCATTCATTCATTCATTCATTTACTGATTCATTCACTAGTTTGGGTTTTTCATTCATTCATTTATTCACTGGTTTGGGTGTCACTCATTCATTCAGTTTGGGTGTCTATGTGAGTGCCCTCATTCATTTATTCATTCACTCATTCATTCACTGCTTTGGGTGTCTACGTGATTGCATTCATTCATTTATTTATTCATTCATTCATTCACTCATCATTTACTAGTTTGGGCGTCTACGTTATTGCATTCATTCATTTATTCATTCACTCATTCGTTCACTAGTTTGGGTTTTCATTCATTCATTCATTGGTTTTGGCGTCTACGTGATTGCCCTCATTCATGTATGCATTCATTCATTCACTCATTCATTCATTGATTTGGGTGTTTGCTTGATTGCATACAGTCGGACCAAAAGGTCATGTTGTCGTTCAGTTTAGTGTTTGCTGTGGGACCTCTAGACCTTGTTAACATAAACGACTCAAAAACAAATTCAATAAATTGCCAAAGTTTTTTTCATCTCAGTTTATAAAAACAAAAAATACACTAAGGAAAAGAACAATACGAGGATTTGACAATAATGTAACAAAACTGTACAAGATGATCTGCTTGACCTATGACGCCACACACACGGGAGTTATAGTCTGATAATTGTTTACACAAAACGTTGAACAATCAAACAAACCAAGTTTCTTTAAACTTTTCTAAAATATGTGCAATAGTTTTAGTACGGTGTATATATATATATATATATTTTTTTTTTACAGCTTCCCCAATTCAATAGATCGTTTAGAAACCATGATTTTCGTTTTTTTTTTGTTTATCATTGCTATGGGAACATATTTTTTTTAACTTTCAATCTTTGACTAATATATGGTCTAAATTTAAGATTTGTTGAGTAAAAAAAAGGTTATGTAATGGCGATTTTAAATTGTTTGGTACAGGGATCATGAAATGGAAACATCTCAATTTCGCTATGTTCAATTTAATCTATCGTCACACTTCACATTAACCAATAATTAACGGGGGGACGTAACAGAACGACTGAGGACGCAGGTACGACCACCCTCGGTGATAGGCTTACACTAATACATACTAATTGCTAACTACTAATTAGCGCATTTGATTATATACATATAGATATTTGCGCTATATAAGCATTTAATTAATTAATTAAAAAAACAAAATTCTTCCATCTCCCCTCCCTAAATGTTGTTGTAGAATAACTGCATACATGCAACCATGGCAACATTGAGCTGGGGGAGAGGGGGATAGTTCAAGAAAAGAACGCAGTGTAAAACATTCGAGCTCAAATCCTATGTTTGGCAAATACTGTAGCCCTGCCCACGAACACAAGGTAGCTAAGAAGCATTCTAGGCATGACGTGGAATTCATCTTGATTTACCCAAAACTATGTAATTATTGAATGAATAATGGATGAATGAATGAATCAATTTTATTTAAAAAATTACACAAAATTACATTAGTCAATAATAGCTATAAACATAGATTAAAGTTTTAAAGTTATTATAAAATTCTAAATATGTTCAATTATTTTGATTACTAGTTTACATGTAGGCCGTGAGAGTCTATGAAAACACGCTATCAATTTCTTTCCTTAAATTACGATTTATTTAGGTGCTCCGTGGCCTGTTACTACACCTTTGAGAGAGCTGACACACTATTACTTGGAAGTGGACCAGCAAGCATCAAGATGCGTTTGATGTTGAGGATCTGTGTAGTTATTTACGGCGTTAAACTTACACAAACTCATGTTTGTTCTCTATCTAATATTAAGACTACATTGCTAGAGTGGTTGGTTTTGTGGTGTAGTGGTTAACAAATCGGACTAGAATACCGAAGGTTCGATTCCCGACAAAAGCAGTTGCCACTTTATCCTCTAATTCTTTGTTTCATTTCATCATAGTTAATAGAGGGAGATGGTTAAGAAACCTATTGTTATAATAATAATAATGTAAACTTTTATTTCATATTTTTGCACATACAACTGTAAACCTCACTATACCTAGGCAGTTTACAATTTGCTACTTGAATCGATATGAAGAAAATAGTTTGAGGAAAAAGAAGAAGAGAGAAAAAAAAAAAAACAACAACAACAACAACAAAACAAAAAACAAAACTAATAGCTAAGTAATTCAGGATTTGGCCAATCCTTGTTCCTACAGCAAAATATATAATATGTTGACCTTATCGAAATAGCTGAAATGCTCTTGATGATATACTTGGAGGTCTTATCGTCAAAACCAAGATCAGCCAGCATGTCAAGAAACGTTGTAGATTCTTTAGAAAAAATTCCTAAAGCGCTGATTGACAAATTTATGAAGCTAATATTTTTGAAATCATTGTTATTAGAAGAAAATAGTTCTTTGTACTTAGTTTGTTTTCTCAATAAGTTTTTCTCTAAGTTAGTTTCGTGTCCAACGGTCAGTTCGAGTATATATAGATGTTTGTCTGAAGTGGTTATCAAGAGGTCTGGTCGTTGACTATCTCCAGTGATAATTGAAGGGGAATTGAAAGAAGGCAGGTCAACATACAGGGTGATGTCTTTGATTGCTGACAAAGAGTTTGCGATAAACTGCAAGACAGAATTATGTCTCCAAGTATACCGACCCTGATTTAGGTAGGAACTACAACCAGCAACAACATGAAGAATTGATTCTGGTTGTAAGCACAGAGAACAATCTGAAGATGAAGAGATGCCCCATTTAACCAAATTTTTACGTGTGGGAAGAGTATTATTTATGTAACGGATGGTAAAGTTGTAAATGTTTTTTGGTAGTTTACATTGTGCTAGTGACCAGACTTTATTAAACTGAGGAAGGGAGTTATTCAATACAGCTCTGAAAAATAGACCTTGGGAAGACAGTTGATTACATAGTTTGATTTCTTGACCTTCATGAAATTCTTTGATGATTTCTTTTGTTGATTTGAATCTGTCATATTGGATGTTGGTGTGACTTGCGGTTGATTCCCAGAGTTGTTTGATGTCTTTGTTAGGGGAGGCTTTGAGTACTTTTCTTAAAATAACTTGGCATTGGGTGAACTTGACAGACGGAGGATTTATGTTTAACCCGAATTTATTGATGGGAAGAAAAATATTGCTAAGAGTTCCAGAAACTGGAATTTCTAGCCATTTGCGGATGTATCCTATAACAATATTATCAATATTCTCAGTAACCCATGTTTTTGATAAATCTGCAACCATAAAATGCCAAGATACTTTAGAAAGAACGTATCTGGAGTAGAGCAGTAGTTTATTTTTAGGGTGAAGTTCTTTAGCATCAATTTCTGTCATCAAGTCATTTATTATGTTGAGTAGATCTGATTTATGTCCCATGTTAGACATATCAAAGTCAAAATATCGCCCAAGATATTTGAAACTCTCTCCAATCTTGACTGTGGGGACAAGGTCATTGTTGATAATTAGTTTGGGGAGGAACTGGATGGATTTAGTGGAGGATTTCTTGATGCCAAACGTACTGCATTTATCAACTCTGATAATCATGTTTGACCATTGACACCAAAGAGAAAAGCGGTTTAGAAGATGTTGGTTTTCTGATTCTTGACCACTTACGACTGCTGCGTCATCAGCAAACTGGAACCAGTGTGTGGGGTTAATAGATTTTATTGAAAAACCAAATTGACGATATTTTGGAGCATTGATGTGTTGAATGAAAGTATTGAAGCACATATTAAAAAGAAGAGGACTAAGACAATCACCTTGTAGAACGCCACGACCAACAGGGACGAAAGGAGTGGAGAAATGGGATGTGATGATTGATGTCTTGAAATCAGTATATAAGCTGTTTATGATATCTTTGATGTGATCTGGTATGTGATGATAGTCGAGAACGGTCTGTATAAGATTATGGTGAACTTCACCAAAAGCATTTTTAAGGTCCAGAAGAGTAATGATAAGGGAATGCTGTTTAGTTCTAGCTTTGTTGATAATATTAGCCATATGAGCAGTATGTTCTATAGTTCCAGAAAGATTAGGAGTGAAACCTTTTTGTATGTTATGTTCAATTAAGTTGTTCTTTGCAAGGAAAGAAAACATGACATTTCGAAGACAAGATGTTAAAACTTTTAGTGGGATGGTTTCCAGTGTGATAGGGCGAAAATTAGAAGGATCATCTGTGCTCCCTTTCTTATGTATTAAGATGATAATAATAATAATAATAATAATAATAATAATAATAATAATAATAATAATAATAATAATAATAATAATAATAATAATAATAATAATAATAATTAATAATAATAATAATAATAATAAGTTGTCCTGCGCTGGCGAAACAAGAGTATCTTGAAAGGCATTGGTTTGTGCTTCAGTGACTTCTAGTTCATCGCGCTTAGCATATAGTTGATAACTAAGGCTCTACATAAAATGGCTCCAAGCTATATCTCAAATCTTATACCATCTAAACCCTTGTCAAGATATAGTCTGCATGTTTTGGACATTCAATAGTTCTCCTAATACTCCTTACAATTAGCTCAAATGTAAATTAAGTCAGTTCGATGAAGCCAGCAATCAAACAACTAGAATTTGTAAGTACATTTCGTTTAATTTATCAGGTAAGTCAAATATTATGTAACACAAATCTATTTTTCCATTTATAGTTGACTAGATAGATAGAAAGCTACAATTACAAATGAACTACTATTGCAAAAATTGAAGTACTCAAAATCATCACAAGCTGGCCTGAGAACTGTAGAAGGCACAAATGTAATAACTGGACCCAAATTTAATAAAGGACCCAAATGTAATAAACGTTGGACCCAAATGTAATAAAAGTCCCAAATGTAATAAACTTTGGACCCAAATGTAATAAAAGTCCCAAATGTAATAAACGTTGGACCCAAATGTAATAAAAGTCCCAAATGTAATAAACTTTGGACCCAAATGTAATAAATTTTGGACAAATGTAATACGAGTCCCAAATGTAATAATCTTTGGATCCAAATGTAGTAAAAGTCCCAAATGAAAATGTTTATGCTTATATGAGGTTAGAGTAGAAATACTGGCCTACCCTTTGCTTATTTAGTATTAGACTAACGATTTTCTTTCGGTAGGGCTTCCTGTGTCGATGCGGTTATTTTATTGCAGGCTCAGCAGATTTTTTCGTTCGATAACGTTCGGTCATAACGAGTTATGAAATAGATTGTAAACCAGCTAAATATTGTCGTATTTGGAAGAATAAAAACACGCAAATTAAATGTGAGTATAAGGTAATTTATGTAGTGTTTTTTATTAAAGCATTCAATAAGAGTATTTTGGTTGTTATTAGCATTTCTCACGACTCGAAGCAAGGAGAATCCTAAAGCCCGTGATCAGAACTGAGGACAAAAAGTTCAGTGGAAAAGTGACAGTACAGGACAAGAAACGTGGCGCCGGTATGTTTACATTTTTTAACGATCTTTAATGAATTTCTTTTTTACCATCCACATGAAAGCAGTTTGCAATGTTTATATTTACTTCTTTTTGTAAGATATTTCTCCATCGTTGAGATCTTTATGTGTGTGTGTTTTTTTAACTTAATTCTTGTAATTCTTTGATTTGTTATTGAATTGCAATAAAACGCTTGTGTGAATTCGTCATTGTACTCATCTGCAAGTTAAAATTTCAAAAGTTCATACTAGCTATTTTTTAACGGCATATCGAAATCGAGGAAACTGAGGAAACTAAGGAAACTGAGGAAACTAAGGAAACTAAGGAAACTAAGAAAACTAAGGAAACTAAGGAAACTAAGGAAACTTTTGTATATGTGATTCATTGGATTAGTTGTTTAAGAAAATTATTAACATACTTTATATTGTTTACAGCGGCAATTCGTATCGCAGGATAAACTTGTTGAATGTTGTTTCGGATTCGACAGTCAGGCGGTACATCAAAATATACATAAACAATGAGTCCTGAGCATTTTGATAGAGAATTCGAAAAGATAGGCCGTCTTGTACATGCTTTTTCTACTTTTATTTGAACTGATTTAACTCCTATAAACAAAGTTGTTATCGTAACCGGTCTTTCCTCAATCTTGTACAACATACATGTAAAATACTGAGCCTTTTAGTACAGTACAAAATCAAAGATTGAAAAACAAACTAAAATAACATCCCGAACAAATAATGCACCAAAGAATCAAAGATGAAATAATATCTTTAATAATATTATTTTGTTTTCCAAAGACACGTTTACATTCGTCGCGAACGAATTTGCAGACTGAACCTTCGCTCGAATGCAACTTATAAAAGCTGATTACTTTTTGTACATTTTGACGATTCAAACTGGCTTTCTACTGTTGGTGATTAAGTTGCATTGTTCTTAACGTTTTTATGTTGTTTCTTTGTTTTTTGTTCTTGTTTTTTTTTTCTTTGAGAATGGATTGTTGTTCGGTTGCGTGACAGCAGCGTCGTTTCATGAACAATCGACACAGTTTCCTCAATGAAAGCTTAACTCAAAGATTCCATATCTTTAGCAGATGAGTACCTTAAAGCTCCTGACATCTTTCAGTTTTCCGTTTTTGTGGTTATTTCCATAGAAAGTAGCAGATATTTCGGACGTTTGCACTCCGAATAAAGTGAGTTGTCTCAGCGAAATCAAAAAGCTGTTTTCTCCTGTTGAGTTTTAGACGGCAGTGAGAATTATTCAGAAAATAGTCTTCTCCACCATCATAGTCCTTATTTTGCTTTGTTTGCAATTAGATAGGTTATTTAATTGGCGATTTTTTTTTTCATTTAAACACGTAAACCTGCATTGTGGAGCAGTTCTTTTCGCTCTGGACTAACAACAAAGGCGCCAGAAAGTTTGTTGACAGTGCAGCTTGGATCGTTCGCTTCTGATTGGACGCACCGTTTTCACTCACTAATGAGTGAAGAGCTCGAGTTTAATACGGATTTCATTCGATGAAGTGCGTTTTCCCTCATTTTTAGTTAAATAATCAATTGTTAGGTGTTTCCTCAGTTTCCTTAGTTTCCTCAGTTTCCTCAGTTTCCTTAGTTTCCTCGGTTTCCTCGATTTCGACACGCCGATTTTTTAACGAGTTACGCAGTATTCACATTTGATAACTAAAAATGCACAACCGTTTTCGATAGCTGGATTACCAATAAGTAATTCATTACACATTTCACCTCACTTCTCTCTCATTTTTTTTGCTATGTTATTTTGTTTTCATGATTATTTGAATTCATTCATTCATTCATTCATTCATTCATTCATTCATTTGTTTGATTTTTCATATATAGTCATTCTTGATTGATTGATTGATTGATTGATCAACAATTTTGATAATTGGTAGTGAATGAATGATTGAATGAATAATTCATATCATTAAGTCGGAGCTCCGCTATTAGGTTTACCTAATTTTTATATTATAGCTTATTCATCTATTCTTTTACTGCAAAATGCAAATACTTTGACTACTTTGAACCAATTTTCATATATATCAAAATAAGCAAAGACATGGTATACCTCCAATTATATATTTTTTGAGTTGCCTAGCATTAGTACTATCTGAAAAAAATAGAAATGTATCCCATAATTTACTGAGTAATTTTGATATATTTGTATTTTGTCAAAGTAGTCAAAGTTTTTGCATTTTGCAGTATTTATGTATAAAACTGTTGTAAAATGTGTAAATAAGTTATACACCTTATAGTGACGATAGCGATACTGACGTTTCGGACGTTCTTTGTCGGAGTATTATTAAAATATTTAAAATCATTTGTATCCATCTGATTTTTTTCAAATACAGTTTTAGTTTTTTTAGTGTTTTTATTATAATTTTGATAAAATTACTTCTAGTGAGACAATTTAATAAAAAAACTAATTGAAATAGACAACTTTTCGTTGTCATCTCGACAACATCATCAGGTCAACTGAAAAAATGCTAATAGCTAGGAACTGCTATACAAATACGATGCAATGAGTGAATTCTAACAAAGAAATAAGTACAATGAATAAAGTCAATAGTATTTGTATAGCAGTTCCTAGCTATTAGCATTTTTTCAGTTGACCTGATGATGTTGTCGAGATGACAACGAAACGTTGTCTATTTCAATTAGTTTTTTTTATTATAATTATCATTTTTTAGTTTTGCTATTTGATTATACACTATATACACTTTCATTCATTTTTTATCAGTTTGTATCATAGCAAATATATGTTTTATACTAATTTAGGATATATAATATGTATGTTGTTATAATTTAATTAATTCATGTGACACAAGATTATAATATCGATTTATTGAACATTTTCAAAAGAATATAAATGCCATATAATTTTTTTTTATATAATTTCTATTAATATTTTGTATTGTTATCTTCTAGACATTAAAACAAACGATTATTACTTAAGAAAAAAAAAATTCTATATTTAATTATTATATGTATCTAACTATTATTATACATGTAATTAGTTTATTATACTTAATTTAATTGTTAATACTATTATTTTTTATTTATTCATTCTTTTTGTTTATATATTTACTCATTAAATAATTTTCCATACCAAGTTTGATAAAAAACATATATATCCGCGATCTATTTCGATTAACCTGGTTAGGTATTCAAAGCTGAAAACTATTCAAAGTTCTTAAAATAACTACTCAATTGAATGATTCTGCAAATGGTCAACTACGAAATGAATCAGTTCCATACTTTTATCTATTTTATTTCTACTTTGACCTCACATAAGGATAATTTTTTTCCTTTGGGACTTTTATTACATTTGTGTCCAACGTTTATTACATTTGGGACTTTTATTACATTTGGGACTCGTATTACATTTGTCCAAAATTTATTACATTTGGGTCCAAAGTTTATTACATTTGGGTCCAAAGTTTATTACATTTGGGTCCTTTATTACATTTGGGTCCAGTTATTACATTTGTGCCTTCTACAGAACTCGTACTAAGGGCCTATTTATATGAGGCGAGTCAGCCCGGTTTAGCGGGCTGGTTTCTTTTGTGTTCAAACTATCAGAGCGCAAAAACAAAAGAAACCAGCCCTCTAAAGCGGGCTAGCTCGCCTCATATAAACAGGCCCTAAGTTGGCCGAGTCCAATACACTGCGTATCGTCCTGTCTTTGTCCATTCTCTGTAAAAAGAGTGATGTTACATGCACTTGGAGACAGGGCATTTGGTATGGCTTTTCTGACACGAAAGTCGAATTCCTGTGCTATTAGGAGCACCATACAAATGCATAAATTTAAGAAACGTTTAAACACACATTTCTTACCTATTGCTTTTAATTTGGGCAGTTAATAGCGACAAATTTTTTACTATGCTAATAAATATCTATACAGACATTATTTTGACCACGCTACAAGATAGATATACGAACTCAATTAGTGTTCATTTGTTATTGTAATAATTTTAAATTAGTTAACAGTATATATCATGTTTTATCTATATATTTTTTTTAGTTTAGCTTAAGGTAATTCCGTAGTTTTGCACTGCGCACAGTTCTGCGCATATTTCGAATTTTAGAGTTTTACATTTCTTGTCATCAATAAATACAGAGCTATGTCTGAGAAACACTTTAACGTAAAAATACGAACAGTTTTCACATTTTCAAGCGAAAAATAACGAATTTCTTTAAACTCACCCCATTCCTCGCTCGGAAAATCCTTGGTATTATTGAAATTTGAGAATATTTCTCAAAATATCTCGCAAACCAATACGGGCACCTATCTTTTTTATTTCATAATATCATTTGAAATCATGTTTTTTAAAACATGTGTGATCGATGACAAAATTCTATGGCTAGATTTTTCGATATTTCGAAAAGTGTGTCGTTCAAAGCGTTAATGAGGCCCGTAAAAATTCGAACATTTTGTTAATTTTTGCTTTATTTCTCTTTGCTGTTGAATTTTAGTGAAAATCTTTTGCTTTAAATCGGTAGCCCAATGTATAAGGAGCACATTAAAGTACATTAAAAATATTTGGTATTGACCAAGCTCAGTCAAGAGATACTTTTATGTATGATGCCCATTTTCGAATGTTTGACGCTAAATTGACAAAAGTGGGTATACTTTAAAAATTTTTCTCGCGAAATCCAATACGGTGACCCCATTTTTTTATTGTATATTTTTGATGAAAAACTCAAAATGTTTTACCGTAGAAAGTTTTATCCAAATTCTATGGCTAGTTCTATTACTACGGAATTACCTTAATATGTTTTATCAATTAGTTTTATTTCATCGTTCATTAATGTTATTGACGTGCTTACATGGAAAACGCGCCATTTAAATTGTAACATATTGAATATTATTAACTAAAACTTATTTTGCGCTCGATAGTTAAAAAATAACTAAATCTTGAAAGATTTATTTCATACCTGTGCGGCGCGCACTCTACCACGTGTTCAATCAACAAAGAATGGTATGTTTCCATCGGCCGTGAATTGGTCCAAACAGGCGTGATGGTCAGGATTTTCACATTTCAAGAACTGACCAGGCTTATATTCAGAATAGCTATGTTCTAGTTTCGTCATTAACCACGACTGGGAATGTTTTAACACTCCAGCTCCATAACGATTCCTAACGAACAACCCAGGGCTAAACACCGTTTTGATCCAGGTTCCTCGCACGCGGGCTAAAGTGAACGTGTGTTTTAAATCCTCCGGAAGAAACTGGGGACAAGTCAGCATTGGACGTCCCCAGACTTCTATATAAACTTGCGGCGAGGAAAGTTTCACGTATCCATCATAATTTTTTGTATTGAATGATGGTTTTTCGTATTGGATTAGTTTTAGGCCATACTTTTCGAAATACTTTTTAGTTTCTTCTTTGTCAAATATATGTATTTCTGTAGACTTGACTCGAACATCACCGTCCATATCCCAAGGCATCATTCCATCAAATTTTACCGTCCCCAGCACGGATCCAGTATCCAACTCAAATGAAATATTAACCGTATTTGTAAATTCCTGTAGAACTCGTAATGCGTGCTCATATTGTTCCTGACAGCACACTGGAAGTAAATAAGATCGTGTATGTTCTGTACGATATTCAAATCCAATTTCACTGCACGAAAATTTATGTGTTATTGATCCAGGTAAAATAATTCGATTAAGGACCCACTTCTTTGCTAAACTGCGCCAGTTTTGTTTGCTTTCTTGCATGTCAATATAAGCTTTGTCCTTAGTAAAATACATAGCATCCGGACAACCCATGACTAGAGTTTTGTTTTTGACTAGAGTGAGAAAGAAATCTTCAAAGGAAGTTTCGTCATTTATGTTCTCATCAAAGTTTACCAAATTTGTCTTGACCACAAATGGTCCTTGAAGGTAATCACATAACATACACTCGTTTTTAGAATGATAGTACCCTTCTTGGTATTTTAGAACGTAGTTTTTCATGGAAGTTTGAAAGCAACCCATTTGCCAATGCCCAGTCGTATTTCTGTATGCACCTCCGGCCACACCCACATTTGGTAGTTCACTAACGATCCGGATTTGTCTCTCAATTTGCGCTAGCCATGAAAAGTGTAAGACATCTCTGGCAAGGAGTACATATGGTGTGGATACTCTCTTGACCAGTGCATTCCATACTTTTCCAACTAACGCACTTGCAGAAAAATCGAATTTAACAATCTCAAGATTATCGTATTCGTTTATATGGTGCGTCAGTTGTTGTTTATTGTGAATAGCCAAGAAGACTTTTACCGAAGGGTAAAATTGTTTTATTCCATTTAAGACATACTTGAGTCGACTAAAATCTTTCGAAGAGTAGCGTACAGCATTAATTAGGAATGTAATAACTAATCGAAGAGGGTTGACATTTTCGCATTTTGTAGTATTCCATCCTTTTTCATAATACGGATAGCCGGCGTTCGTGCCCTGGAACTTTTCAGGACATACATCGAGCTTTGAACCACGATCTTTAACTTGAACATCATGTTTTTTATATAAAGATATATCACTGTCTAATCGTTTAAAAATGTTCTCAAAGCGATGTAAAACCTTTGGAATTTTGTTGGATGATATTTGTGCGATTTCTGCGTAAAGCTCACGTAGTTCAAATGTGAGATCTTTCTTTAACTGAGTATAGTGCTGCTTTGGAAGGCTGAAATCAAAAATGAAAATGTTAACAATTTGTATAACATTTTGGCCCGAAAAAAGGACAAATCTTGAGTGACTTGATACGACTCAACAATATCCACCCACTGAACATTTTTTTATTGTTCAGGTGCACTAAACAATTGGGCCAAAGAGTCAAATGTTCAGTGGATGGACAATATTCAGTTGTATTTATTAGTGTGGTGAAAAGACATTACGTAATATATACAATATGAGCGGCCGACGATCTGTATGGAAAATATGAGCCGAAGGAAATAGGTAAAAAAATCTTGTAAATTAAGAGATAAAGTGTTTACAATTTGGAGACCACTGTTCGGATGTGGTATTATTGCATGTTTATATTCATTCTTATAGATAAAATCAACACACGACAATGTTCGCCTTACTAGATTTGATAGGTAACAAAATTTCAATAAATCTGCACCATTTTTGCCGAAAAATATCTAAATGCAAAAACCGTTTACAATTGTGCAAAGGCACTGTAACACTGAATAGTCAGGGACCGCGGAGCCTAATAAAAAATGGGGGGCCGACATCAAGAAAAAAAAATCAATTTATTGAAAAAAAAATACTAAAATAAAACCGTGTTATTTGACTTGCTTATGTTATAATGTGATTTTACAAACTTCATTCATTTGTTGTACTTTATTTTACACTTGTACTTTACATTTGTCTAGTAGTACATGACCGTTTTACACAATGATATTAACATGACCGTTTTACAAAATGATATTAACATGACCGTTTCACACAATGATATTAGCATGACCGTTTTACACAATGATATTAACATGACCGTTTCACACAATGATATTAACATGACCGTTTTACACAACGATATTAACATGACCGTTTTATACAATGATATTGAACAACTGTCTCTGTTCTCACTCAGTCACTCAGTTAATAATTATTCAAAGGTCAGTCCAAATTTCCTCTGTCTATTGTCACTGCATCACACAAAGGTATTAGCTATGTCGATAACGTTTTTTGTATTTTATTTTATTTTTTTTTAATTCAATGCTTGTCACGTTGCAAAAACTTGAATATTATATATAGCTGATTAGTTGCAAAAAACATTCTCTGAAGAAGTTTCCGTTAGAGACGAACCTAGTCAACATCAAAACGTTTACAACTAGAAAATGTTCTCCGTCGTGCTGCTCAATAGTTCATATTAAAAAATTAAAAAAGAATAAAAAATTTAAAAATTTAAAAAAAGATGGTGAATCGAACTACGTACACACGTATTTCACAAAGTTCCATCCAAAAACAGAGGAAACCCGCTTGCAATAACAATGATTTTAAAGGGTTTTAAAATATTTAAAATACACAGTGTATGCCTGAGAACTGAAATCATCAAATTTCGAAAAAAAAAACTATATTTTCACATTCATCTCATTAATAATATTCTTGGCAAAAAAAACTCCCCGCCTCCGCGGGCCCTGATAGTGCTATTTTATACTAATTCTATTTTTTCTTTTGTTTAATAAGTGCTATTTGCTACTAGATAGTGACAACTGTTGCACACATTTGGTGTTTGTGATTTTTATCCATAAATGAAATTTTTTACTAATGATAAAAAATACAAAAAAAAAACAAAACAAAAAAAACAAGCAAAAGTTGGTTATAAAAACTAATGACTAATTATATTAAACTAATAATTGACCACCCTGAAGAGATCAATCGAAAGAGATAAATATTTCAAACCATACGTCAATCCAGAAAAAATGATAATATGCAAAATTTGCAATTGAGACGTTGAATAGATAAAACAGTTTTACTACCATGCTTTATCAATTGCTGCAAAAAATGATCAAGTAATCTTAGTCTGTTTCTCAGCTGTTTTGGGGAAGGGGACAACCATAAGGGAAAGGAATTATTTCGTTCAAACCAAAACCAGGTTTTTGCTGATATTGGTCCTTTGAATATGCATTAGAGAAATTAAAGTAAATTAGATATTTATCTGATATTTATTGTCGCAAAATTGCACAATTTCTATTATTTTCATATATATCTTTTTTTTTCTTTTTTTACTTATATTTATTTTATTTTTTTAATTTTAGTTTTAGTTTTCGGTGAAAAAACTACTCCACCGTTCGCTGTCCGTATGGATGCTTGTAAAGAAGCCGGTGCCTCATTCTAGTAAAAAACAATATTTTACATCTTTCCATTAATATTGGCATAACTACACGAATTTATTATATACCTATATTGAAATATTGCGCTAGTGAATGGAGTTATAAAGCAACAACTTGCTTTTTACAATGACAAACTAGAGCAAACGCAGAAAATGAGTGAAATAAAAACAAAGCAATTACTACCAAATAGTATCTATTACCTGTTTGCCACTATTACTAAACAATACCCATACAAAGGAAAAAGCAATATTCTGGTTCAGTGATAGTGACAAATAGTTACTAAATAGCCACTATTTGGTAGTATTTAGATTGTTTGTATTCCATGGTTTTACTGCGCTTGCTCTAGACAAGAGAGAAGAGATTGAATGACATTTCTCATGTAAAATATCTTAAGACTTGGGACCTTGATATTTTATAGAACACTTATTTTGGTCCTAATATTACCTATTGTAATGTTAGGTTTTGAAATGAAGCAGTTGCAGCACGTCTGAAAGCACATATTTCTGCCTCATAGTATTGCCTCTCTTCAGGAGTATTTGGTGTCTTTTTCGGAAATTTTCGGATATACAAGGATGATTAACAAAATTTTTAAAAGTTCACAAAAAACTGGTCAGCAACTTTGCGCGGAATGTACACGGACGGACGTATTTTTGAATTCTGGGCTTCTTGTGGTCGATGAGCTCCGTGGTTTACCATATTTCTTAATTATGGTGCAACTCTTGCACGGGCATACGGAAAAAAACGAACTGAAACACAAGTATGTAAGAGTACTTACAATCTGTGTCCAAAACTCTTGAGTTGAAATAGCTAAAATTACAATAATAAACAGCAAAAGTTCAGTGAATCTTCGAACGTTCGACAAACAAACCAAAGTGACGATGGTGCCGGCACAGGAAGCCCGAGTCTTAAAATGCAGCGAGTAATTTTTTATTCCAAGTCAGAAGTTTTTGTATGTTTAGACTTGACCAAAGAGCTCTCCTAACCATGTGATGTCACTATTACTATCCCCACCCTGCAAAATCATGCACTCCTTACACCTTACTATGGGTATTCTAGTACATTCTAGTAATTTTTAAGCATCTCCCTTCAATGTGGGAAAACAATCGTGGCCCTATCAGCCTATTATTCTGAAAAACGCTGCGCATGCGCGCTGATCATTATCCTCCACGGGGCATTCGATTTCTGACATTTCTGGTCGTTATTTTGAGAGGATTTGGCAAAACAAACTCTGTTTTTTACCTCTTATTACTCATTGCCGATAACCAAAAAACCTATTTAAATGGCAGGATTATTAAGGCAGTTTTAGACAACGTTGAACTTGTTATGGCGTTTTTGATTGTCAAATTGCACTTAAAAATGTGCAAGTTTTCAATGATATAATTCAATGTATTTTCCGATTTCTCTATAATTAAAGTCAAGAAATGTTTTGAAATATAATCATGAATGAGTAACACATAAAATGAGAATAACAAGAACGACCACAATGAATAACAAATCATATCAAGGCCATCAAGGGCACGAGTCACGGGGGAGGGGGGGTTACTCCCTTCAGATCTGGGTAGGAGTGTTCCGCTGGGATCTTGTAGGGGTTACCCTGTTTATGACAAAAAATACCTAACCTCCATACCCTGTTTATGACAAATTACAATTGTTTACGAACATTATGTGATTTGTATAAATATATCAATTCAGACAAACGTGCTGCTTCGTCTTTTTTTAAAGTCAACGATCTTATTCCTGCCGATTTCCTGAATGCAAAATAATTTCTCTCGTGTTTTGGGCCCTGAGTATGACAGGAAGTTTGGATTAATTCAGAAATAGAGTTGAATTGGATACCCTGTTTATGACACCAAGGTCGAAAAACCATGCCCTGTTCAGCGGATCATCCCCGTATAGTCAATATAGGGTAGTACCCCCCCCCCCCCCCCCGGCGCATGAGTAAACACTCCATCAGAGTGTCTAGTTCTACAAAATATGTGGAATAAAAGGTTTCTTGGATTTTCATTTCGGGAGAAAACGGCGATTTTTTGTTTTTCGCATATCCAAGGGCATTTCACGTCGTTTTAGCGCGCGTTACGAATAAATCGAAAAAATATTTACGTTAAACGAAAATTAAAACATAATTGTATTTTATAAAGCGATAGTTTCGCTACGATATATTTTAGTCGAAAACAGTTCAGTTCATTTCCAGCGGGAATGATTATTTTACAGATGTTTAAATTCCGGCATATTTTTCCTTGCGATAATTTTCCTTCACTTTAACATCAAAATTCGCCCCTTGCTACATGGAATCTGATAATGTGACTATAATTCAATGAATCTACAATGTTTGAAGATGGAAAAACTGCAATAAAATTCATGGAATCTGATAATGTGACTATAATTCAATGAATCCACAATGTTTGAAGATGCAAAAACTACAATAAAATTTTTGGGCTACTGAAAAGCAGCAATTTGAGAGCCCTCGTAATATCCACTTGAAAGGTCAAAAAAGCTCGTTACGTAATAGCCGACGAGCGAAGGTGTCGACAAGTTAAAAACTATACATCAACTGTAATCAACTAAAGTTGTTTAAAAACTGGATACTGAAGTTCTTAATTAACAACATAACATACAATCAACACATTTTCATGAATTGCTTTAGGAAAAATGTCTTTTGATAGTATGATTAACAAACAAACAAACAAACAAAACAAAAAAACAAGCACACACAAAAATACAAACAAACAAATAAACACAAACAAACAAACACAATCAAGCAAACAAACAATCAAACAAAGACAACAAACAAACACAAACAAGCAGGCAGGCAGGCAAACAAGCAAACAAACAAAAAATAAAATAAGTACCTTGAGGTTTATCCCATGTTTCCTTGTTGAACAAAAAGACGTTGTTCGGCGTACTTATTTCATCCCACTTGCCATGGTAAGCTGCCATTGATTGAGTTACAGCAGTCCGCTTCATCAGCTATCGCTTCTCGTACTCCACTGACACCACCATGCGATAGAATTGCAGAGTTACAGGTTTTTTACGGATTTGTGTTCTATCTACCTCTGCACGAGCTCAAATATACGTAAAAGAAGAAAAATATTGGTGAAAAATTGACATGCAAAGCCTTGGATGGTTCTTGAACCTGAACTTGTAACATGGGCTTCCTGTGTGTAACACAGCACTCATTTATTGATTTAAGCAAACTGTTGCGATATTTACTGGTACATGCATTCCAATGCAACATTGAAAGCGTTTGCCTTCCCTTTTTAACATCCAAAAGACACACGAATCTATATTGAATTTATTCGATTCAAAGTAAAAATCGAAATCGTTTTCGCTACATATATTCTGATGCGAAACCGTCCGTTAATGTCGTTAAATAGCCTTACTAGAGCAGTAGCTGGTCCAGTATAAATGGAGTACAAGCACTGAAGGTAAATTGTGGCTATTTTGCTGTTGTCGTAGCATTGAGAACAAGTTCTTTGTTATTAATAATCGGGTCTGAACAGTTGGTCAATTACTATGTAAACAAGAAAAAACATAATGCTATTAAACGACATTTTTCCTAAACAAATTCATGAAAATATGGTGATTGTATGTTTTGTTGATAAGAACTTCAGTATCCAGTTTTTAAACAACTTTAGTTGATTACATTTAATGTTTGGTTTTTAACTTGTCGACACCTTCGCTCGTCGACTATTACGTAACGAGATAAAGCCAAGCTACATCGGGACATGGTTTGAGCGCCTATGAAGTTGCTAATGATGTTTTTCTTGTCATTTTTTGTTTACTTTGACAGTCTTGTGTCTGCGAGTGACCTCTTTCAACTGACGTCTTTAATTTCAGTTTGTCCGATTTTGAGCGCGAACTGCATGAGAGAAAGAGTATCAATCGAAGATTTCCTGCCTTTATTTTAAATTTTATAAATAGAATGAACTATCCGCATTGCTGTGCATTCTTACGAGCCTGTCGCCTTCTTAATAACGCTAATATCAATAGAGCTCTTCTCCGTCTCTGCCTTGCATTGCGAAGCACTTGGACCACTTCGTCTTGTTATATTTCGACAAGACTCGAGTGCACAAAAAGATACTAGTATAAGAAAGTTTGCTATTGCATCATCCATTGCCTAGGTCAAATGTAATATTGTTTTCTGAGCTCTGTTAATTTTTTCATGCTAGTGTGAACGGGGAAAATTCATTATCTAGATTTGAGATACAGGCGATGACAGATTGGAGACAATTAAAAATGCCTTATCTAGCTCAAACTCGTCCTAGTGTGAACGCAAGGTTAAAGTGGATATTACGAGGGCTCTCAAATTGCTGCTTTTCAGTAGCCCAAAAATTTTATTGCAGTTTTTGCATTTTCAAACATTGTAGGGCGAATTTTGATGTTAAAGTGAAGGAAAATTATCACAAGAAAAAAATAATCATTCCTGCTGGAAATCAAACTGTTTTCGACTAAAATCGTAGCGAAACTATCGCTTTATAAAAAGATACAATTTTGTTTTAATTTTCGTTTAACGTAAATATTTTTTAGATTTATTCGTGACGTGCGCTAAAACGGCGTGAAATTCCCTTGGATATGCGAAAAACACAAAATCGCCGTGTTCTCCCGAAATAAAAATCGAAGAAACCTTTTAGTATTTTTCCCATGATTAGCTCACTTGGGGCTACATTTGAGAATTTTTTGAGTATTTTTCAAAAAAATTATTTTGCATGACCTTGGTCATGCAAAATAATACACATACACAATATACACAATACAGAATACCACTGGCATATTGCAAAATATGGACTGGACTGGACTGGACTCAAAATCTGTAAAACATGGACTGGACTGAGAAAATCTGTAAAATATGGACTGGACTGAGAAAATCTGTAAAACATGGACTGGACTGAAAAAAAAGCGGAATTTTTTTTAAACTCCACTACATGCAAATCAAGTTTCATATTTTATTTTTATTGTATATTACTTAAAAATCACACGAATAAGCTTCTTAATTGTACATACAATAGCAGCAAGAAACTAAATTCACAAAAGGAAAAACGCTCATCGAGGTACAGTAAGAAACTTTGAATTGAAGCAAAATTGTTCAATATATATGCATTTTTTTACAAAACTCGACTGAAGTTGATAATTTTTTTATTGTCCAAAAATATAACCGCAAACTGAATCGTAAAAAAAACGCAACTTGGCCGGTTTGTTTCGGAAAACGACAACCCCCCCCCCCCCCCCCCCAAAAAAAAAAGAAAAACAACAACAACAAAAAAAAACTTCGAATTTCTCAAACCCTTCCTCTCAATCATTAATGAAATGCATGATTTCGTGAGCGCACAGAATTGGTTAGAATTATGTGAACAGTAAACTGATTAGTTTCAAATGGTTGGCGTTCCGATATGCCTTTTTCAGGGAGTCACAATTCACAATTTGTATTTGTTAATTTTTTTAAAATTTGTATTTACATACATTCTTCACTTTATACGTGCCTTAGAATGAAATCATCATAATCAAATCGAAACCCCAACTATTTTAAGTGATCTCAACAAGTACTAACCCGCCAATTTACTGGACTGCTAGTTGATCATTGATTTTAATGTTACTTTGCGAATGTTTCCTTTGTTAAATGTAAACAAGTTGTAGGCATAGTTAATCTGGTATTGTTTGCATTTGTATGCTGAGACTGTTGAAGTATTGACATAGCTAAGTAGTAAGAGTATATCATTGTCATAGTAAACATATAGCCTGTGTTATGTGCAGCTCATATCGTGGACTTTCTTAATTCTTTGTATTTAAATTTAAAAGTTGATAATTTTTTTTTATTGAGAAAGAACAAACAATTCAAATTTCAAGTTTTATGCTACAAAAAAATTGACAAACAGTGGCAGAAAGTGTTTATGAATTAAAGAAATAATGAATTTCGAAATGATTTGAAAACGTTCTTAAGCCTCGATTCCGTGCACCAGGTCACATGACCTTGTTTATTATATGATATGACTTGTATATTATCTAGATGAACGGGTTTCTACTGTGTTTGAATGATTCTTCTTGAAATATAAATGAATGATTTTCAAAAAATAATTGAAGTATGAAAAGTATTAGTGTTAGTTCAGAAATGTTTTCTTTATAAAGAATCGAGAAATAAGCTTTTTTGATACCCAGCCTCGTTTCCATGCAATACCAATTATATCAGGTTTTTTTAAATAACGGTCACAGGACCAAGGAGCGAGTTGCAAGATTGGCAAAAAACGTTTTCTTGAGGCTTGAGGGATCCTCTAAACAACTAGCCTAGTTGTCAGCTTTAATCACAAAATTCCCACGGGAGCTAAAATTCCTACATATGGTCCCCGACTAATAGATAGTTGTGCACTTGATAGTCACCTCAATTCCGAAACTTTGTGTACAGTCCATATCGTTGAATTTTGTAATTTTCTGCACAAGTAACTATACATGCAAACCTTTAATGATTTGGAGAGGTTAGTGTGAATCACTTGTTCCTGTTCGAAATATATATAGTGTTCTTCAGATCGCATTTTTACAGATGCTCAACGCAATTCTATAATCAATTAGAAAGTAAGAAATTTTTAAACGTAATAATGTATACGGTTATTAAATCGTTCTAATATCAGAGAGAAGTAAGAATAACTTGCTGTAGAGCACACCTGACACTTGAGGTGTGGAACGTAAATACCACCAATTACAAACCAAATTGATGTTGTTTTGAGCGCCAGAAATTATTTTGTTACTAAAGCAGCTCGTAAATTTAGTTGCTTGCTGCTATTGTGTGTACAATAAAAACGTTTTTAGTACAATGATAACTGTGTTCAAGTGATAATTAAGTATTATATAATTACAAACCAAAATAATTATATAGTTTTCTATTGCTAAAAGTGCAAAATATTGCACACATTTAGTGTTTGTACTCTAGGCAAGGTTGTACATACAAATAGCTGCCCATGCGTACAGCTCATATCAAGCTATGAGCGCCAATTTGTTTTAATTGAAACAGCTCGTGAATTCAGATGTTCCTCCTGCTATTGTATGAACAACTAAGAAGCTTTTAGTACAATTCTAACTTTATGTGACTTTTTTAGTAATGTACAATACAATCAAAGGTGAAACTTGATTTGCATGTAGTGGAGTTTAAAAAAAAATTGCATGTTTTATTCTTATTTTTATTATTTATTTTATTATTATTATTATTATTATTATTATTATTATTATTATTATTATTATCATTATTATTATTATTATTATTCTTTTATTATTATTATTATTATTATTGTTTTTTTTTTTTAGTCCAGTCCATGTTTTACAGATTTTTTCAGTCCAGTCCATGTTTTACAGATTTTTTCAGTCCAGTTCATGTTTTACATATTTTTTCAGTCCAGTCCATGTTTTACAGATTTTCTCAGTCCAGTCCATGTTTTACAGATTTTGAGTCCAGTCCAGTCCAGTCCAGTCCATGTTTTACAATATGCCAATACCAGTCTTAAATGCAAAATCTGTAGGCAACAGTAAGCTTGAATACATGTATTACTATCTGTATTTCTGTACACGTGTACACTTTTGTGTTTGATGCCTGCTTGGATATTCTATTGGCTAACATTTCTCGCGCCAAGAAAAACAAAAATAACAAACACTGCGAAAGATAGAGGATGCCCAATCAATAGCTAGAATGTGCATGTTATGGATGCTTTGTTCAAGAATTAAGTTTACATTCAGAGCATTGTATTTTTACAAAATTCTGTAGTATATTTTTCCTACAACTGTTTTATGTTTTGTTTGATACTATTTCATAGAGCAATGCTGCTTCGAGCGCATTACAACGGGCAGGATACGCTCCTCTATAAATGCAAGTTACCGATAAAAAAGCGACCGAAAAAAGAGAATAAATATAATGAATGCCATATTTAGCTATATCTTAGTGAATCTTTGCGTAACTTTGTATGTGACTTCATTCAAATACAATATTTCCTTAATAATTTTGATCAATGCATTTTTTTCCCTTACACCATATTTTATTCATTCAAATCTTGCAAGATGTTTTAAAAATCTTAGCTGCCTTTCCATTCGATCAGAGGGATCCACTTGCAGCCGTGCTTTGGTCCCCCAACACAACAAAACCACTCTATGAACTACAACATTACGTTTTGTAGCATTTGCCATTAAAACTAATGAACAACCATAAACGCACGAGTTAGTATCGAAGTCACTGTAGATTGTTTTTTTCGCGATTGCGGCTTTTGTCACGCGGATGTTTAAGCGTACCTTGCGTTACTATTGAGAGACGTCGTCACTCGACTAGAGGTCCCACAGTAAAAACTAAACTGAACGGCAGCTGAGGGTTTGTAAGCATTTACGAAATGAAAAGCCAAAAGACTTCAAAAGTTAATTTATTGCCTCAGTTTATGAATACACAAAAGAAACTTTGGATAATTAAGGAAAAGAATCAATACAACGAGGATTTGACAATAATAACAGGACTGTAGACCATGATATGCTTGACCTACGAAACACACAAGGTAATAATTCTGGAGACTTTCTCTGATATTTGCACAAAAACTTGTCATTATTAATGTACAAGTACTACTAGGATGTTTCTAGATTGTTTGAAGGTTTTTTAAATAATTTTGTTCTCATGTTGACGTTCAGCCACGATAACTGCGAATTCTAAACTTAGCGGTAGGGCCTGAAAAGTTTTGATCTGGAGCTTGAAATTCAGGTCGAGTTAGGTTCATGAGTGTATCTTTCAGGAAATGTTGTTTATTTAATTCTTTTTGACATACCAGAATATGTTTTTGATCGATGAAAATAGCTGTTAAAACAATGCTGTTTTCGAAACCCTTTAGAATCTCGCGTCGACAAAGAAAACAACCAATACAACGAGGATTTGACAATAATAACAGGAATAAATAATAATAATAATAATAGGAATAAATGAACTTACTGTGTGCTAATTTTGATTTTGATAGAGCTTGATTTACGGCTTTGAGAGCGCTTTGAGTTTTGGTAATTGTCGTGACGATTTTTTGAGCGTGAGAACGATTGTAAACGGTAATTTCAAATTCTTTGAATTTTCTTCAAAATAAAAATTCGCTGGAAGTTTAGGATATGTTTGTAAATTATCGTTGAAATGAGAGTCTCGATGCTTTCCGTCATCCTCTCTTAGGGCTTGTTTATATGGAGTGGGCCAGCCCGGTTTAGCTTCAAACACATTCATAAATTTTACAGGAATAACCTATCACGATGACCTATTGTTTATGATTCAATGCGTAACAGCGATTAACAATTTTTTTCATTCTTACCATCGATTTTCGTTGAGAACATTTCCAATAAAATACATCAACAGTACAAAACCTGCTACAAAACAAATGTTGCGAAACGTGTAACGCGAAGGGAGCATCTTGTATGTGGGTTCTGATACTATTGTCTGTCGACATCCAAGATGTGCACTTGAGAAGAGCTTTCGATCGTTCTTTTTAACAGCTGTGCGTTTGGGTGTATTAGTTTTGTTATTTTGTGACTAACTGAGCAAAGACTATCTTCCGTACGGTGAGAACAGCTCAATTATGAACCAAATAGTCTCAGTCTCTTTGCAAAGCGGTTACGAAACTACTATTCAGACGTAAATGAACATCAAATAAAGAGCACACCACGTGTCACGACCACAGGTAGCCCAAGCTTATTAACAGTGTTGTTTAGCAGCAGTGTTGTAGCTAGACAGACAGACGAACAATATATGGGTATTTGATGTAGATTGCATGGCCCGGGGGGGGGGGGGGGGGGGGTACTACCCTATATCGACTATACGGGGATGATCCGCTGAACGGGGTATGGTTTTTCGACCTTGTTGTCATGAACAGGGTATCCAATTCTTCTCTATTTCCGATTTAATCCAAACTTCCTGTCATACTCAGGGCCCAAAAAATGAGAAAAATTATTTTGCATTCAGGAAATTGGCAGAAATAAGATCGTTGACTTTATAAAAAGATAAGAGCAGCACGTGCGTCTTAATTGTTATATTTATACAAATCATATAATGTTTGTAAACAATTGTAATTTGTCATAAACAGGGTATGGAAGTTAGGTATTTTTTGTCATAAACAGGGTAACCCCTACAAGATCGCAGCGGAACACCCCTACCCAGATCTGAAGGGAGTAACCCCCCGGGTTGCATGGGTACTTTTAGGTCAACTTTTTTCTACTTTAAAATCAATAAACTTCAATAAAACTCTTATATTGTGTCGCTGGTATATTTAAGAGTGTCATGTATGAATTTGAGCTCATTTCGCTGGGTTTTGATAGTATTCGCCTACCATACACTAAAAGTCTTTTAACACTGTTAATAAGCTTGGGCTACCTGTGGTACCATAGCATATCAAATTTTTGTTGTCGATTTTGGGCTTCCGGTGATGAAATACACCTTTTCGGCCAGAAATCAAAATGTCAGACTTGTTGTGTATGCTTTCACTCAAAAAAGTTAAAAATTAATTTGAAGAATTTTGTGAGAAAAAATTACTCTAGATAGACTCTAAATTAAATTACTCTAGATAGGCCCGGTAAAGACTTTTATTATTATATAAGTTTCAAGAAAGAGATTGTGGACATGTTTCGTCTCATATTCCCGTACCTACCATGGACAGTGGTGTTTTAGTTTATGTCGCTCAGCGCTGATATACACAAAATACTGTACAAAATACAGTACAAAAGAGCTAGGTTTCTCTACTGAGCCAGTCTATTTGAACATCAAAAGGAAGAAAGTAAACAAGGAAAATCAGCAGAAAGTAAAAGAAAGGATTTCAAGAATTCAGACTCGACTGAAGGGGGGTAGGAAGGGGGGGAGGACTCCGATGGTGAACGATCGGGGATGGTCGTCGTGTTTTTTAGGGGTAAGAATCAGCGAGTTGTTAGGGTTTCAAATGTGAGATTAGCCAAATTCCACACTTTTTGGTATCTTTTAGGTGTTGAATACCACTGAAACTCATGATTTTGATATCTTTTAGAGATGAAAATTTTGCAAAGCCACGCTCTTTTGAAAACGTCCGGTATCCTTTAGGGGTCTTGTTGAAAAATTCCGACGAGTATCCCCGATCGTTCATCCCCGTAGTCCATCCCCCCCCCACCCCCCGGGGCGTCGATTTTACTTTTGAAAGGTAATGATTGAAAAACGTCACGAAGAATCCGTGAGCTCGAAGAATACGGCCCTTTTTTGTTATCTTGCAAACTTGTCAAATAAACGCAACGCCTTTAATGGGCCGAAATGATTTAGTTTCTATTACTTTGTTTTACTCTACGATTAATTATGAATTTGTAAAATTACTGTCACGTACTGTAATCTAAAACTTTATTTACACACGTGGAATCATTGTTTAGCTTTGTGAAGCAATACCTTCGATCTAACTCGTTCATTTCTACACGTAGATCTAATTTTACACGCTACCAAAGCACACCAAAGTGATACTAATTGATTTATATGTAGTTAACATTTAAGTGAAATTCCTATTGATTATCGATCGTTATTGTGTAATTACTTTGGATCATTTGTACTTGTACATTTTGTCAACATGATTGTCGATATTAAATATTGTTATGCTAAAGGTTAGGGTTTCACAAAAAGTTTAGTTTGAAAGGGTTTCCAGTAACCATACCTCGATAGTATTATTGCCAATGTATATATGAAAACTATAATCAAGCTGTCACTGACAACTTAACTCGTGGAAGAGTTTTGGTCTTTAGACAATTTTTGAATTTGTGAGCTAGAGGTTTTAGCGCCAAGGTCTCAGAAAGAAATGTATTGTGCTCTGACATGATGTTTGTGCTCGAGGCCACCGACCATGTTTGTTGAACTATACGGCTCGAATTGTATAAAAGTTTTGAGTCGGAAATACCACAAAATATTGACAGCTAGTTGCATGGGAGAGAATGTTCCGTTCTGTGGCGAAGTTGCGTAGGGAACCCATGTTTGCACTCGCAAAGGATTGTGAGGATTCAAATTTCAAATTCACATAACTATAATATTTTTATTTTTTATTTTTCTTATAGTATTTGTGTTTTTTTTTTAACTAATCTTAGCTTTCGGACCACCGCTCATCAGTTTAATTTGTTGTCATGCTTTTCACAAAGTTCGTGATTTGTCAAATAAACAAAACAACTGTAAACAAGATTGGCAGTTTGTCCATAAACAAGAAAACTGTAATTGCAAAAGAAAAGGAGTGGGGGAAAACTAGCAAAACTATGACTTGAAGATAAAAGTAAATAATACATTTTGCATAGTTAAATGTATTTTTTATTTGCTATATTTTTTATTAATTTCTTTTTTTTTTAATTTGTTATTTTTTTTTTAATTTTTTTATTTTGCAAAGTATGAGTCCGGGTCAGAGTCCGAGTCCGGGTTTCGAACTGTGGCATACTTCGAAACCCGGACTCTGACTCGGACTCGGACTCGGACTCGGACTCGGACTCGGACTCGGACTCGGACTCGGACTCGGACTCGGACTCGGACTCGGACTCGGACTTTGCGAAATAAAAAAAATAGCAAATTAAAAAAAATGAATAAAAAAATAAAAAATAAAAAATACATTTATCTATGCAAAATGTATTATTTATTTTATCTTCAAGTCATAGTTTTACTAGTTTTTCCCTCACTCCTTTTCTTTTGCTGGGCCAGAGATTTATTTCTTTCACCATCGGTAGTTTTAACATATTTTAAATTCTTGTTTCTTCGTGTATTCATGAAACACAAACGAGAAGTAAACAAGCGATAATAAAAATATATATATATATGTGCGCCGTGACCTAAAAAAACAAAATACTACATGTTAAAAGCTATTGTTTGAATGAATGAAAGTAAGGACCACAAAAGGGTAATACATTGAAAGAATGAATTGCTTGACTTGCCATAGTTAAATGCGGACTTGCCAAGGGTTTTTGCACGTAAATAAACGTATCGAGCTTAACATTCCTATGGTACCAATGATTGATTGTTGACATACATTATTATAACTGCTTTATATCTGAAATGACCTTTGACATATCCTGGAAAACGATAAACAAGAATGCTATTTTATAAATGTGACTTGCTACTGTTACAATAAGTGGAGCTATATTGTATTCACACAAGGATGGAGAGTTCTATTGTCATAAAGTCGTCAGCGATGACTCGGATATTGAAGGTTAGTAGCTTGTATATATTGAGAATATATTTTAGAGTGACCGAATACAGTATATCGCCTGTTTTTTTTTTTAGGACTGATGAATGCGTTTATGTTTGTATTTGTAAGGACCGTTGTTGGCTAACTATGGCAAGTCAAGCAATTCATTCTTTCAATGTATTACCCTTTTGTGGTCCTTACTTTCATTCATTCAAACAATAGCTTTTAACATGTAGTATTTTGTTTTTTTGGTCACGGCGCACATATATATATTTTTTTATTATCGCTTGTTTACTTTTCGTTTGTGTTTCATAAATACACGAAGAAACAAGAATTCAAAATATGTTAAAACTACCGATGGCAAAAGAAATAAATCTCTGGCCCAGCAAAAGAAAAGGAGTGGGGGAAAACTAGTAAAACTATGACATGAAGATAAAAGTAAATAATACATTTTGCATAGTTCAATGTATTTTTTATTTCCTATATTTTTTATTAATTTTTTTTTTTTTTTAAATTTGTTATTTTTTTATTTTTTTTTTCATTTTGCAAAGTACGAGTCCGAGTCCGGGTCCGGGTCCGGGTCCGGGTCCGGGTCCGGGTCCGAGTCCGAGTCCGAGTACGGGTTTCGCAGTATGCTACTGTAATTAGTATTGTGCAAATTTACTTTTTTTTATTCACTCTGCTCCGATCACTCAGCATCATTGGATTTGTCCCATGGTGGTTGAGGACGGGCTCCCACAAATATATACACCGAAAAAGTAAGAAAAAAAAGTTTTCAATGTATATTTGTTTGCTTCACCGAAACGTTTACCACATTAATAGCCACGTTTCAAAGGACTTCTATATGGCGTACCATCGGGGCCAAAATTCAACCCGCTAATTCAACATTGTACTTTTGAAATTTGTGCTGATTTCACAATTCGACATTCAAGTTTATATTTTCTTGTGGTCACTTTACAATTCAACATTGTACTTCCAAGAATTGAAAATTGTACTTTACGTAATTCAACATGCAACATTCGCGATTGGACTTTGTACTTCTCACCATCGAACATTCAACTTTACAACTTGCTTCGTTTGAATATCCAACCGCAATCCAATCATCATGGGCTCAAGAAATATCAAAAATTATTCCCAAGTAGGGGATACATGTAGTGGTATTCAACCAGCCCTCCCTACACCGTACCCTTGAATTTTATCGCGAAGCCTTACCCTGACGGTTGCAAAAAGACAGATCGACGAAAGGAACTAAATGAAGTCAGGTCAGTCCTTTTAAAAGTGGCTGACCGACTTACCTCCTTGGGTTCTTTGCCAACCACCGGCACCCGTGGACCGAAAGTACAGACTCAAGGTACAGATAAGCATTTATAGTGCCTTTATAGAACAAAAGATTTCAGAAATTCCATACTTGCATAATCTGCGTAGTTGCTAAAGCCGGAACTACCCACAACGAGACACGATGAGCCACAACACTCCACAGCGAACCACAACAAACACCATGTAAATCCAACACGAGTAAAATGAGTCAGTAAATACCACGATGATCCAAATTGTACCCACCCCTCCCCCACCGGAGTTTTGTATTACTCACTGAAATTTCCCTGTCATAGTCTAAAAAAACACATTTCCTTACAACTTTTTTAAAAGTACACGATAAACATTCAATCAAAAACGATAACGAAACAAAAATGAAAACGAATAATATTATAATAAATTAGTTATTAATCAATGGTTATTAATTATGCTGCTGAATGGCTCAAACTTCAAAATTAATTCATTTACTAAATATTTTCTATTGATTTATTAAATATATATAGAGTTGTATAAAAACTGCAAACAATGTCATAGTATTGTTTTGGGTCGTTGTGGCTCCGGTTGTGGGTAGTTCCGGCTTTATCAACTACGCGGATTATGCAAGTGTGGAATTTCTGAAATCTTCTATAAAGGCACTATAAATGCTTACCTGTACCTTGAGTCTGTACTTTCGGTCCACGGGTGCCGGTGGTTGGCAAAGAACCCAAGGAGGTAAGTTGGTCAGCCACTTTTAAAAGGGCTGACCTGACTTCATTTAGTTCCTTACGTCGATCTGCCATCTTTTTGCAACCGTCAGGGGAAGGCTTTGCCATAAAACTGAAGGTTAAGGTGTAGGGAGGGCTGGTGGAATACCACTACATGTATCTCCTACTTGGAAATAATTTTTGATATTTCTTGAGCCCACGATGACTGATGGTAATTGGATTGCGGTTGGATATTCAAACGAAGCAAGTTGTAAAGTTGAATGTTCGATGGTGAAAAGTACAAAGTCGAATCGCGAATGTTGCATGTTGAATTACGTAAATTACAATGTTCAATTCTTGGAAGTACAATGTTGAATTGTAAAGTGACCACAAGAAAATATAAACTTGAAAGTCGAATTGTGAAATCAGCACAAATTTCAAAAGTACAATGTTGAATTTAGCGGGTTGAATTTTGGCCCCGATGGTACGCCATACTTCTAGGTATTTCTTTAGGCTGCTATTAGATGTTAGTTACAAAAGTCAAAGCAAGCGAATTGCATATATTTACATACCTACGGCTCTGATGGTCTTCGAGAGGAAGTTCGCCGTACTATACTCTACTGATTACTCTGATCTAATTAATGATTATGATGTATATAATCTTCGTTACGAACAAAACAATATTGCCCTGATGATGGACCACGTGTTTTTGATTGGTATATATGTATTGTTATTATCTTGCCTTGTTCCATGCCCATTAAATGACAAATAAAAAGACATGCATTTTCCCATATTTGTTGATAACTTTGTTGCTGATATGCTCAGTCGATATTCCTGTGATCCCGAGTGCCAAGCGCGTTTCGATGAATATTCCTCCAACCACAACTTAATTGAAGTAGCAATAGACAATACATTGTTTGACCTAGTATATTTCTAGATATTCCACTATTAGTTTAATCACCTCGTATACATGAATCATATTTATATATACATATAGTCATAATTATACCTATATATACTTCTATTACAGATTCATCGCGGACGTTACAATCTGAAGCCACACAGCTTCAAAGTCTCGCATACCAAGAATCAACAAAAAGAAACATGCGTTCTCAACTTAACGCTTATCTAAATTTTTGCAATTTTTACGGAATTAGTCCTTTTCCAGTTAGAAAATCAGTTTTCTTAGCGTATTTATCTTTACTTGCAAATTCATTAGCCACGTACCGCTCACATTTAAACTACGTTAATATACTCAAGCATATCAACCGTTCCTTAGGAATCAGTACAGAATTTATGAGCGATTACGATTGTTTAGCCACACTTAGAGGCCTTAGGTGTCACATGAAGGATAAAGTACGTCACACTTTGCGCGTCACTATCGATACGCTGATCACTATTTTTCGATCAGTTTTGACCTCTGCAACGTTTTCCATGCTTGCATGCATGCTGTGTTTGTAGTAGCTTTTTTCTCGTTTTTAAGGGCATCTAATTTGTTACCGTATCGGTTTTCTGATTCTTCATCTCGCGATTGCTTGTTTCTTCGTCGACGAGACGTTATTTTCTCACCACAAGGTTGTTTTCTTCGTGTTTGTAAAACAAAAACAGTTCAGTTCGGAGAGGATTTGATCGATATTCCACTACCGGTTATTCATAATTCCATTTTTTTTTTGTCCCGTGTCGGCTTTGAAACGCTTTAAATACTTGTTTTTTTTTTGTGTACAATATTTTCTTGTTATTTTACTTTTGATATAAGTTTCACCTCAAGTCCTGTTATCTTACAGGTTCAGGATTTTGTAGTTTATTCAGTTTAAGTTTTCAATAAAGTTCTGTTGTCCCAAATATCCACGTCTATTGTTTTTTTTTGTGTGTGTGTCCTATGAGCGGGTTCACACTAGACCGAAACATAGCTAGATAGTCTCATTCAGGCGTTTGATCATCTGTCATCACTATGAAAGCTCTATCTAGTTAACCTACAGAGGTCGTTCACGTTGTTAATTTTCAAACGAATTAGTTGTCATCAATCGTAATTTAATATGTCTTATGGTCCTTATTTGAAATTTTGGCGGGATAACAATATGGACGATCCAGTCAGAATTTTCACCCTTATTTCTGCTTTTAAATCAACCTTTTCGTCATCATCGAAACTTATAAGACGACTGCGATTACGATACATCGCACATAGAAGACGGCGTCGCTTAATTTTGCTATTATTAGCGTATCTACGACGCAAATAAAATCAAAATAATATTGTGAGAGTTCGTAGGTCATGGTCATGGCATCGTCCACAATATTTTTTTGATCTCGATGAGAATAAAACCCTAGCGCAAGTGACATGTGAACCTCGAGTACGTGACACGTTAACTTCAGTTATTGGGCTGGTTATTGGCAGATCTGTCAAACCCAACACCTCTTTAGCTAGTTTTCAGTTTTAAGCTATGTAGCGACATAGCTTGAAATTTGTCGGTTTCCGGTCAAAATATCCAATGTGAACAGAGATAATTGATAAAACAGACCAAATCTCTATCTAGCTAAAAAAATGCGTTCACACTGGCGTTATCGTAAATAGCTAGCTAAACAATTCGATAGCTAGCTAAAAAGTCCTAGTGTGAACGCACTATATGTTTAGGAGTTTAATTTTATGATTTTGACACTTAGTTGTTACAATATGTAATTAATCCTTAGGACTCTTTTGTTCATGGGAGTTTATTAACATACACGTTTTGTAACATGAGATCAGTTAGCAATCTCTTCTGTTAGTCGTAACATCTCCGCTAGCTGCCTCAAGCATCTAATCATTTAAGCGTATATATTTTGTATCACCCTCCCTCCCTCCCTATTACTCGTCAGGTTCTTAGGGGGTACAATATTTTCTTGTTATTTTATTTTTGATATAAGTTTCACCTCAAGTCCTGTTATCTTACAGGTTTAGGATTTTGTAGTTTATTAAGATTAAGTTTTTAATAAAGTTCTGTTGCCCCAAATATCCACGTCTATTGTTTTTTTTTTGTGTGTCCTATGTTTAGGAGTTTAATTTTATGATTTTGACACTTAGTTGTTACAATATGTAATTAATCCTTAGGACTCTTTTGTTCATGGGAGTTTATTAACATACACGTTTTGTAACATGAGATCAGTTAGCAATTTCTTCTGTTAGTCGAAAAGGCCGGCACACACTGGGCGACAAGTCGCAGCGACTTATCCCCGCGACATGTCGCCTCAGTGTGCACTGGTTCAGCAACCCGGGGGGGGGTACTCCCTTCAGATCTGGGTAGGGGTGTTCCGCTGGGATCTTGTAGGGGTTACCCTGTTTATGACAAAAAATACGTAACTTCCATACCCTGTTTATGACAAATTACAATTGCTTAAGAACGTTATATGATTTGTACAAATATATCAATTCAGACACACGTGCTGCTCTTATCTTTTTTAAAAGTCAACGATCTTATTCCTGCCGATTTCCTGAATTCAAAGTAATTTCTCTCATTTTTTTGGACCCTGATTATGACAGAAAATTTGGATTAAATCGGAAATAGAGTAGAATTAGATACCCTGTTCATGACACCAAGGTCGAAAAACCATACCCTGTTCAGCGGATCATCCCCGTATAGTCGATATAGGGTAGTACCCCCCCCCGGGTTCAGCAATCCCAACCGGTTGGATTTCATGCGGCAAGTCGCAGCAACAAAATTCTGTCGCGGCGACAACAATTTTCGCCAAAAAATGTTATTACACACGGGAGGAAATTGTCACTGCGACACGTCGCGGGGACAAGTCGCTGCGACTTGTCGCCTAGTGTGTGCCGGCCTTAACATCTCCGCTAGCTGCCTCAAGCATCAAGCATCTAATCATTTAAGCGTATATATTTTGTATCACCCTCCCTCCCTCCCTATTACTCGTCAGGTTCTTAGGGGGTACAATATTTACTCGGACTTCCAAGGGAAGGTCCGAGGTATAAATTCGCAGGGTTTTTTTTTTTGGTGTTTCTGTCAGAAAATTATATTTCCCGGGTTTTGTATTCCAGTATGTGATTGGTTGCATTTCTTTCGTTTAACCTTATGATTGGTTCAATTGATCACGTGCCATGTGCAACGTCATTGCCATGCTGATGGTTCGTTTCATAATTTTCTAGCTATGTTCTTCTTCTCTTGTGTGACTGGGATTTCAACGTTTGAAATGGCTGTAAATTCCGTCTCTTTTACGCTCAAATCATGAACAAACGCACACATTCTTCTTGGTAGATCAACGCTAAAAGATGTCGATCGTTTTTAAAATGGATTTGTCTGCGAATTTATCAAGAGGGTCACTTTACGAGCGAAGTTTATCGAGAGAGTCGCTCACTTTACGAGTGAATTTAGAGAGTCACTCATTTTAAAAGTGGATTTATCGAGAAACTTAACGAGAACTTTATCGAGAACTATAAGCTATCTAATGAACTATATAGCAGATATAACTATTTAAACCACGCACATTTCCTGTCAATCTGTAAGAATTTGACTGCTGAAACTTCGACTACAATCAAAGAAGCGAAGAATGTCGAAATCTGTTGCCGGTCTACAGGCCGTGTCAGGCCGTGTGAGTCGCACACACTACATGTACAGCTACTTTTCCAGGGGAAACCTCTGTGTCAACGATCGTAAGTTTATTAGTTCTTTTATTCCTTGGTTTTGTACCAATTATTGAGTTCAATAACATTTGTTTCGCTGGTTTTATAGTTTAATGTGGAGTTTGCATTTTCATGGCTTATAGAATCTTGGACGTCCATGTTGAAATGTACATTTCTTCATTGTTAAATGATTGTGATATACTAGATAAAACTGATAACTTGACTGTACATGTATATAATGATGCACTAATAAAAATAAACATTGCAAAAAAAACACTAGATCTCGTTATTCTTAGTATATTTATTTAATACAATTATAGGCATGTCAATACGGTCACTCGGCAGAAACGTAATCGTGAGCCTAGCAGATTACCAACACGAGCTCTAAAACCTAATTAGTAACTAACTAATAGTCTATATAGGAACTATTTAGATGCTATCATTCAACCAGAACAGTCAAAGAAAAGGAAAACACAAAGGAAACAATACCTCGTTATAACTTACTCGTCCAAAATAGCCACTAAATAAGAACTAATATGTAGTAAGTATTTAGATTTTATTTAATACTGTAAGCACTCTAAAAAAGGCTAGTCGTTACATATCATAATTGTTTTCGTCTCACAAAATGACTTCTTTGTACAAAACCCAAACACATCTAGCCAATCATCCCGGGGGGGGGGGGGGGGGGGTGTACTACCCTATATCGACTATACGGGGATGATCCGCTGAACAGGGTATGGTTTTTCGACCTTGGTGTCATGAACAGGGTATCTAATTCTACTCTATTTCCGATTTAATCCAAATTTTCTGTCATAATCAGGGTCCAAAAAAATGAGAGAAATTACTTTGAATTCAGGAAATCGGCAGGAATAAGATCGTTGACTTTTAAAAAAGATAAGAGCAGCACGTGTGTCTGAATTGATATATTTGTACAAATCATATAACGTTCTTAAGCAATTGTAATTTGTCATATACAGGGTATGGAAGTTACGTATTTTTTGTCATAAACAGGGTAACCCCTACAAGATCCCAGCGGAACATCCCTACCCAGATATGAAGGGAGTACCCCCCGGGCCAATCATTGTCAATCTAAACTAAGCACTGACATTGAGAAGAATCCAGGTCCTGATTATACACTGTATACCATATAGTCAATTTGGACAAAATGCAGGACAAAAATGTGTTGCATTGAGTTTGTGTACTCTAATTTATAATAATAAACATGGTATCAATTCATCTAATGATCTCGTGTCTATAATAAATACTGGAAACCAGTTGTATTCAAGGTTATTGCAATCTGTAAGACAGTTTTTCAAGCAAACAGAATTAGCAGCAGTGTTGAATGTGTTTGAGAGTGACTAGCAGCTAGACTACATGGAGAGTTTTACAGGTAATTTACATCAAGAAACTGCAATTGAAGGATATGCATACTGTACTTCTTTACAAACAGCATTTCAATCATTAATTTCTGAGAATTATACCAATTTTATATTAACAATAGGGTTTAGTGCTGTTGCTATATATTGTCATAGTAACAATACATTCAAAGTTTTTGATTCACACGCAAGAGATTTATATGTTGTAGAGGCTATTCACACGGTACCTGTGTACTTCTTGAATTATGTAAGTTACTTAGTTCATTACTTTCATTAAACAAAGTATGCATTGCAATGCATTGTTTGAATTAAAAGGAGCTGTACAAGTAAATGATAATTATATTCAAACTGATAACACAAACTGAAAACTGTTTTGATCAATAAACAACTTTCCACTGCAGTTGTACTTTTGGCCGGTATTTACTATTCTAAGAAACCATGTGGCTATTGGAATCAAAACACCTTGTCTACTATAGTGAATAACCAATAATTGTAACAATTATGTACTAATAAGAATTTAAATAAGTACGTAACAGCTGATCAATTACCAAAAACAAATTAATGTGTGTAATATTGAAGTTGTTTGTGTATATAACAATGCAAGTAGTGGAGGTTTTACTTAACACATACCAAACTGCAAGAGCATTCTCAAAGAACTTATTACAAACAATCATGAAAATACTGGATTTGTGATGTCATCACTATTGATTGCATTTTTAAACCTTCAAAAACATAAAAATTTGTCTATTTTTTGTTGATTAATTTTAAAACTAAATCACGATAACCTCATTTCAAAAATATTAATGGTGTCTCGAGTTGTCCCACTCTTCCTTAGTCAAGTTTTGTCACTGCACAGGAACCTCAACAGCAGAAAAAGCGGTAGATCGTGTAACAGTGACAAAGATGTGCCCATCAAGGAAAAGCCAAACTAAGTAATAATAATAATGGGTGAAAGCGGTATACGCAAATCTCAGTGTCGTTAGTGTCACTTCATACACGAATACATTTTCAAAAATTAATTTTATTCTTGAAATAGAAAATGTGATATTCGAAATAACTGTATTGAATGTTGAACATCAAAACAGATTCTTTTATTAAAAAAGCGCAATGACAAGCATAATTATATCAGTTTTGTTTCATTTTCTAGTTTTAGCGCTTACGAACGCTCTTCAAAACAAACAGATAAATCACATAGGCCAAAAAGAAGTCCGAGTTCACGCAGATATGCGTCTAGTTTCTTGTTATTTTACTTTTGATATAAGTTTCACCTCAAGTCCTGTTATCTTACAGGTTTAGGATTTTGTAGTTTATTCAGATTAAGTTTTTAATAAAGTTCTGTTGCCCCAAATATCCACGTCTATTGTTTTTTGTGTGTCCTATGTTTAGGGGATTATTTTTTAATTCACTCTACTGATTACTCTGATCTAATTAATGATTATGATGTATATAATCTTCGTACGTCAAAACAATATTGCCCTGATGATGGACCACGTGTTTTTGATTGGTATATATTTATTGTTATTATCTTGCCTGATTGCCCAGTAAATGACAAATAAAAAGACATGCATTTTCCCATATTTGTTGATAGTTGTTTATGTAAATCTCAACAATTCCCCCCAACACGAAAAATCCACGAAAAATCTAGCTAGTTACCTTCTCCGTAACGTGTCAAATACCTCGAGAAAGGCTTTTTTCGAGTATTACAAAATTCCACTGAAACCTCTACGATTTTGTTTTCAAAAAACAAACATTTTCATTTCGGTTTCGATAATATTTTAAGAAAGGGCTTGTGAGAATAGGAATTATGGCGAAAATTTGATGAAAATGAAATTAAGATTGACTGAGATATGAAACATGAACCAGCTCTAAACCAAGAGAAAATGTAAGGCAATATTTTTACACCCAACTGCTAATACCTATCTCAATGTTGGTCAGATTTTCACCATAATTCCTATTTTTGCTAGCACTCTCTGTTTTCAAACCCAAAATTCAAAAACAGTTATTTTGTGACATAACACTTTAGGACTCTAAGTTTAGGTCATAAAAAGGTCATACCTTCGTGTTTTATGAAATGGCTCTTTCTGTTGTATCCGCGTGCGTCTTAATTGTGAAAATGTATAAATTCTATTTAAAAATGCAATTTGTATCATCAATAAATCATGAAATAACTCAATGGTTGTTGTACGACCGAATGCGGAAATGTACATTTAGTGCAATCATGGCTTTTACGTTCAAGTTACAAGTTTAACCATATATATATTGACGAAGTAGAATGTCCCAAGAGTGCTTGTATTGGACCTGGTGCCTTATTTAGTACAAGCAACCTTTTAAAACATTTGACATGAATATCAGCATATCTACATCTATTTATTATATATCTCCATTGAAATAACAACTTGCTATTTACAATGATAAACTAGACAAGATTAGCAGACAAAAGATGCTTTTTTAGTTATTTTTTGTGAAAGAGAGAGCAGGTTGCTTGTTGTTTTTATGCTTATGTAAAATATTATAAAACTTGGGACCTTGAAATTTTATAGAAAACTGTCTTATTTTTGTTCTACAATATGATATAGAGCTTATAACTTCTTGTGTTATAGCCATGAACCTCTTTCACATTTTTAATCATATTCATAAATTTTACTGGAAGAATATTATGGCTATAATTAAGACCTATCATGATGACCGATTGTTTACTGCTTAAATATCTATTATTGTTATTCTTACCATCGATTTTCGTGCCGCATAACGTTGAAAATATTTCCAATAAAGTACACCAACAGTACCAAACTTGCTACAAAACAAATGTTGCGAATCGTGTAACGTGAAGAGGCCATCTTGTATGTGGGTTCTGATACGATTGTCTGTCGACATCCAAGGTGTTCACTTGAGAAGAACTTTCGATCGTTCTTTTTAACAGCTGTGCGTTTGGGTCTATTAGTTTTGTTGTTTTGTGACTAACTGACCAAAGACTGTCTTCCGTACGGTGAGAACAGCTCAATTATGAATCAAATAGTCTCAGTCTCAGGCGGTTAAAAAAACTAGTATTCGGACGTAAATGAACACCAAATAAAGATCATACCACGTGTCATGAAATATGTGGCTTGGTACCCCAGTCAACACAAGCTTTTATACACAGTTCTACCTTGTCTACTCTAGATACAGCTACATAGGCCCGGTAAAGACTTGGGTGATAAATGTATTCTACTAACTCGTGCCGATAGTCGTGGAGTGTAGGTTCTGGTAATGTTTTATTTTATTTTCCTTTATCAGGCTCGCAATCAAAGGGTCTTGCGCTATGATTTTTTAAATGACTATTATTATATCATTATTAAGAAAGAGATTGTGGACATATTTCGTCTCATATTCCCGTCCCTTTCATGGAAAGTGGTGTTTCGGATATGTCGTTCAGCGCTGATATACACAAATACTGTACAAAATACAGAACAAAAGAACTAGATTTCTCTACTGAGCTGGTCTACTTGACTGACATCAAAATGAAGAAAATAAACAAGAAAATCTTCAGAGAGTAAAAGAAAGGATTCCAAGAATTTAGACTCGAATGAAGTTCGAATTCTGTTTAGCAAACGCTGGACCTTTGACACATGGGGAGTAAATGGAAATACTAGTACTACCAATGACAAAAACGTTCTGATGCGACACTACAACGCGGAAGTACTTGAAGGAAGTCTAAAGAATCCCACCAAACAAAAGAAACCGAACAAGTTTTGACTTACGTCTGCTAGTTAGCCTGCGATGTCATATCATCATGTAACCTATTGTTTGGATAATTCTTTGTTGACTTAAAAGATCACAAGATTTAGATTTGGTAATTAGTTTATCATAAGCTTTGATTTTACTAAATTACTTATCTAAAATGTCACTTCTTCTTTCTGCTAGCTATTGAAAAGAATAATGGCCACATAGTTCCAATTAAAAGTATATAAATTATTATCAAAACTTTAGCTTTGGATCTTTGTAGTCGTTTCGTTTCATCTTGCTTTTCCTCTTTGCCTCTTTTGAACCGCTGCAAATGCACGGTTTTTTTTTACTTTTGGTCACCGTCAATTCCCAGGGGGGACTACGATGGTAAACGATCGGGGATGCTCGTCTTATCTTTTAGGGGTAAAAATCAGCGATTTGGTCTATTTTGGGGTTTCAAATGTGAGATTTGCCAAATTTCTCACTTTTTGGTATCTTTAAAGTGTTTAATACCACTGAACTCATGATTTTGGTACTTAAGGATGAAAATTTTAAAAGTTACGCCTCCCGGGAGTCGATTCTACTTTTAAAAGATTATGATTAAAAACGTCACAAAGAACTAAGTTCATTGTTCCTTCTGTTATCGTGTTAAATGTATCTAGCTGTTTTACTTCATGCAGCCAAATCAGCATCCTGCAATAGAACTATCTTGCTTACTGGACGCACTAGAGCAGACGTCTTTGTCTTTTATAAATTATAAATTAGACAAATTTTCATGAATTTTAAGTTTAATTTATTTTACTTCATTTATTTATATTCATTGTTTTTCGCATTTTGTTATTTTTATTCTTATTAGGGACCCACGACATTATACCCACGACCCACGACATTTTACCATGACCCACGACATTCTACACACGACCAACCACATTCTACCAACGACCAACTACATTCTACCAACGACCACCATTCACGATGTTTAGTCCCTATCGGACAACGCAGACTAACTAGCAGACGTACGTCAATAATAGTTCGGTTTATTTTGTTTGGCGGGATTCCTGTGGTTTTTAATAAATCTCATATATATAAAAACGATAATCAAGCAGTCCATGACAACTTAACTCGTGGAAGCGTTTTGGTCTCCAGACAATTTTCGAATTTCTGAGCTACAAATTTTAGCGCCAAGCGACAAAAAAGTATTGTGCTCTGACATGATGTTTGTACTCGAGGCCACCGACCATGTTTGTTGAACTAATGGAATTCGAACAATATTAGCATTTAAAATACACTGACTTGTCAAATCACGGAGTTTACGTCAGAAAAAAGCAAAGAAATGTTCGGGGAAGAACACAAACATGATATGATTACTGTTCGAATTGTATAAACGTTTTGAGACGGACATACCACAAAATATTGACAGCTAGTTGGGAGAGAATGTTCCGTATTTTGTCGGAGTCGTGTCGCGAACCCGTGTTTGCAATCGCTGAGTGTTGTGGGGGGATCAAATCCCAAATTCAGCCAGCCACTCGATCATAACATTGCCTTACTTCGCTTGCTTAGGAAGTAATAATTATATAATTAGTGTAGTTTGCATGACTCGTTCCTGTTTTTTTAGGGATTTACTAAACGTCGTGGGTCGTGGGTAGCAAAATTTTATATCAAACCAAAGCCCATTGTTTCGGCTTTGTGAATCTGAAAAGCTTGATACATCTTGTCATATCCCACATCGTTTAAATGACGAGTTTTTAACTTATACTTTTTGGACAATAAAAAATGTGCATTACTTAAAAATTCACAAAATAATTCCTATTTCTTAAAACCCTTCCAAATTGAGACATAACAAAGTCGTAATAACATGCAATTAGATGATAATATCAAAACTGATCGAAAAGTCATAAAAGTTTGTTGTAAGAGACGAATAAATTTTGTGAATATTTTTTCCGAAAACAAGCAAAATGACCAGTGTTGACGAAAATCAACATTTCTCGAAAAATAAAGCGAACTTCCACAAACAAACTACACCACGTTGATAGCCATATAATAGAGTACAAACTGGCAAAGTATAAAAAAGCCCTCGAGAGGTCCGTTGCCAACGATCTAAAGAGTATGGTTGGTTTTTACTGACATAGCCTCTTAATGCAGTTTCGTCTCCGTGTATGCCTATGTTCTTTTCATTAATTTGCCATTTTTTTGTTTTGCTCAAAGCTTTTTTCCGATTCCGTTTCACTTTCCTGATTTATTGGGAGAGGTTTTTTTTATTATAGGTGTTTGATATGAGGAATTAACCTGGCATTAGGTATAAACATGCATGAACAGTAACTGATTTCTGGTCACATAAAAAACAAGTGTAAACACAAGTAAACACAACAAAAATAGTTAACGCACATGTGGGAAGGGAACAAGACTTTGGTAAATATAATTATCAGATGAATTCAAGCCTAGCACGCAGTTGCACGCGAGCAAGTAGAATTAAATGTAATCTACAATTATATTGGATGGCAGATTGATAGTAGATGATTTCACACGATCCTAAAGCACACAGATTTCCGTTTATTGCAGCTTACTCTGTAATTTGCGTGTTTGTGTGCTTTGAACTAAAATAGATATAAAAATATAGTTCACTTATTTAGCATCACAATATTACTTGGTGTCGGGCAAACGCGGATCCGGAGCGGTCCGCCGACGGACCGACGGACGAACGGACCGACGGACCAAAAATTATTTCATAATAAAATTATAGCAACGATGATAGAATAATAGTAAAAATAACTAACAGATAAATAATTTAATTAATTAATTGATTAAAATCAGTCTATAAAAACACTCACTTTTCTTTCTCACGTTTGTTCAGACAATCGAATTGATTGACATTTATCAACAGGCTGGGGAAGGGGTTTTCCGTGATCCGTGATTCGACCTATATTTATGCCGTGATCCGTGAAAAGCAGAAAAAAACATGCTGTGATTCGTAAAATTGAAGTCGGTCGTGACCCGTGATCGGCATATTTTTGTTGCCGTGATTCGTGATTTTAGCAATTATATGTCGTGAAAAAAATTAAAAAATCTTGCAAACCTCGTCCTCCTCTCTGGCTATTCAGGCTACCGGTAAGACAAACAAAAAAAGCTTGACCCTGCGCTGATTTGAAACCTGAGATCCTATTGCTTTAAACACTAACTGGAATAAGTATACTGTCTGTTTATTGAATTGATATCAAATTTCACCCTCGTGGCTCTACATCGCTCCACGACTGTTGCCGTTCGTGTTTTCGTGTCTCTCTATTCTTAATCTGCTGGAACTCAGAGTGTTATTCAGAAAGAAATTCAATATTCTCATTTGTGCAGCGAAACACAAATCTTCCTCAGAGTTTAGGACGCAGCGAGTGAATTTCGTCAGAATAAATGTCAGAACAAATCAGTACCGGCTACATGGAGTAGTGTTCGCTGTCGAATAAATCGGCGGTTTAGGCAGGCATCGCACGCAAAAAATAAAACACCATGTCAACAACCAGAAGGTTTTAAGTTTATTTTGACATAATGACGTTATAAAATTGACGAAAGAAAATGAAAATGAAGTCCTAAAGTCCACATAGTATGACACAAATATATAGCAGTTACTGGAGTTAAATTTACACTCTGTGTACTCATATGCTGTAGCAAAGCTGCATATTGTTCAGACCTGTTCATTATGCATTCAAGTCATTTACTATTTATCTACTTTAAAAAGTACTTCTGTTCTCCAAGATTCATGTGTAACTAGCCCCCCCAAAAAACACCTACAGACTACGTCTAATTTCCTATATAACCATCGCAGAAATTATCATACAAGAGCTAGCTGCTTGCATGATTTTTCATAAAACTGCTTCAGAAGAATCTATAAGGTACCTCGAGTAAACGCCTACATGGCGTCTAGTTGATCGTATTATCCAGTTCCGCCTTGTAAAGTGGTAAGATATGTACTAGGACTGTGGGTTGTGGATGGATGACTGGCTTAGCGTCGTCAATAAGTTGGATATGAAACAATCTTCCTTGACAATTGACTTAGAGAGTTCACCTATCTGTGCAGCTTGTTGCGCTCTTGTTGACTGTGTTTTGTTCATACAGGTGGTCGATGCTTACTGTTATTATGCCAAGGTCCTGGGCTTGTTTACATTCCATCATGGATGGGTTGCCGGGTGCTTCGACTACATTGAACTTGGTCTCGATTGACTTGTCTAGTGTTGTAAGACACTTCAAGTCTTGCAACTCCGAGGTTTTGTATTTGCGACCCTCCATATCTTCTCAAGATACTGTTGGACGATTCTAAGTACGTTGATGGAGATCGGTAGGACCTGAAGATCATCAGTCGTGAGTATGCAAGTGTCGGCTCCAGTACCAATTTTCATATTGACGTCACATTTATCATTAAGTTTAACACGGTTGTATATTTTGTTCTGATGACTGTTCATATCATACACTTCGTTTTCGGTTGAAACAGACCCTAGTATTACTGTGATTGGCTCGCTTGAACCTTCTTCCTCGTATGTGTAGGCATTACTGTGGTATTCTGTAGTGTCGTCAGCTTGTAGGTGAATATCTTGACCTTCATAGTTTGGGTCATCAACGATTTCATGTAGTTGCTTTACTTTTCTTTTCATGCAGACTGTCCTTTCTTTTTGCAAAAATTGCAAGAAGCGTGGATAGCTGGACAAGGTGCTTGTTTATCATGTTTTTCGCCGCATCGAAAACATCCGTTAGACTTGAATTTTAATTTTCTTGGTTTTGGTTCTGACTGTCGATTTACATTTTCCCGCCATTTTCGGGATTCCTGTGGTCTTGAATGCGAGCTTTTACGGAGTGTGTCTTGTTGTCGATTTCATTTTTACTTGTGATGATTTTCATCTTTGCTTTCGTGCTTACCTCCGTTTTAGCAAGGTCGTAGACTTTATGAAGTGTTAATTAGTTTATTTCCTAACGATATGGCATCCTGTCGAACTCACTGCAAAAACGGTATTTTTCAAAAAGAGTAAAATTAACTCGTTTTTTGAGTGAACTCAAGTTATACTCAATATATTGAGTAAAACATACTCAAAATAATAGTAAAATTTACTCAAAGATGTGAACTCCAAAAGGTTGAGTAAATATACTCACATTTGTGAGTAAAGTTATAGAAACTCAACTCACAAGTTTGAGTAAAATCTACTCAACTGTACTTGACACCTTTTTTGAGTATAGTTTACACAATATAGCGAGTAAATAAAACATGCTACTCATTATTGTGTAAAATTACTCTTGAGGTTCTTATCAACTACACCAACAAATGTGTAAACTTCCATAAGGTAAAATAGCATAAACCAGGCACTTCAAAATCAAATGCCAACACAACCACAACAAAACAGAAAACATGATGGATTCTTCCAGTTTTGTCAAAATTTGTTTTTTTGGATTGTCAACACAAACAGCTTTTTTGGTGTTGGTAGGCCTCAAACATACAGAAAATATCAATTTTATGATAATTTGGCAATTTTGACTAAATTTGCTTTTTTGATATTTCTCATACCGATTATGACAAGTGTCAACACAAACAGCTTTTTTGGTGTCGGTAGGCCTCAAACATACAGAAAATATCAATTTTATGATGTAATTTTATGTTTAGTGATGGGACAATTTTGACTAAATTTGCTTTTTTGAGATTTCTCATGCCGATTACAACAAGTGTCAACACAAACAGCTTTTTTGGTGTCGGTAGGCCTCAAACATACAGAAAATATCAATTTTATGATGATTGGACAATTTTGACTAAATTTGCTTTTTTGAGATTTCTCATGCCGATTACGACAAGTGTCAACCCAAACAGATTTTTTGGTGTCGGTAGGCCTCAAACATACAGAAAATATCAATTTTATGATGATTGGACAATTTTGACTAAATTTGCTTTTTTGAGATTTCTCATGCCGATTACGACAAGTGTCAACACAAACAGCTTTTTTGGTGTAGGTAGGCCTCAAACATACAGAAAATGTCAATTTTATGATGATTCGACAATTTTGACTGAATTTGCTTTTTTGAGATTCCTCATGCCGATTACGACAAGTGTCAACACAAACAGCTTTTTTGGTGTCAGTAGGCCTCAAACATACAGAAAATATCAATTTTATGATGATTGGACAATTTTGACTAAATTTGCTTTTTTGAGATTTCTCATGCCGATTACGACAAGTGTCAACCCAAACAGATTTTTTGGTGTCGGTAGGCCTCAAACATACAGAAAATGTCAATTTTATGATGATTGGACAATTTTGACTAAATTTGCTTTTTTGAGATTGCTCATGCCGATTACGACAAGTGTCAACACAAACAGCTTTTTTGGTGTAGGTAGGCCTCAAACATACAGAAAATGTCAATTTTATGATGATTCGACAATTTTGACTGAATTTGCTTTTTTGAGATTCCTCATGCCGATTACGACAAGTGTCAACACAAACAGCTTTTTTGGTGTCAGTAGGCCTCAAACATACAGAAAATATCAATTTTATGATGATTGAACAATTTTGACTAAATTTGCTTTTTTGAGATTTCTCATGCCGATTACGACAAGTGTCAACCCAAACAGATTTTTTGGTGTCTGTAGGCCTCAAACATACAGAAAATGTCAATTTTATGATGATTGGACAATTTTGACTAAATTTGCTTTTTTGAGATTTCTCATGCCGATTACGACAAGTGTCAACACAAACAGCTTTTTTGGTGTAGGTAGGCCTCAAACATACAGAAAATGTCAATTTTATGATGATTGGACAATTTTGACTAAATTTGCTTTTTTGAGATTTCTCATGCCGATTACGACAAGTGTCAACACAAACAGCTTTTTTGGTGTAGGTAGGACTCAAACATACAGAAAATATCAATTTTATGATGATTGGACAATTTTGACTAAATTTGCTTTTTTGAGATTTCTCATGCCGATTACGACAAGTGTCAACACAAACAGCTTTTTTGGTGTAGGTAGGCCTCAAACATACAGAAAATGTCAATTTTATGATGATTCGACAATTTTGACTGAATTTGCTTTTTTGAGATTCCTCATGCCGATTACGACAAGTGTCAACACAAACAGCTTTTTTGGTGTCAGTAGGCCTCAAACATACAGAAAATATCAATTTTATGATGATTGGACAATTTTGACTAAATTTGCTTTTTTGAGATTTCTCATGCCAATTACGACAAGTGTCAACACAAACAGCTTTTTTGGTGTCGGTAGGACTCAAACATACAGAAAATATCAATTTTATGATGATTGGACAATTTTGACTAAATTTGCTTTTTTGAGATTTCTCATGCCGATTACGACAAGTGTCAACACAAACAGCTTTTTTGGTGTCGGTAGGACTCAAACATACAGAAAATATCAATTTTATGATGATTGGACAATTTTGACTAAATTTGCTTTTTTGAGATTTCTCATGCCGATTACGACAAGTGTCAACACAAACAGCTTTTTTGGTGTCGGTAGGCCTCAAACATACAGAAAATATCAATTTTAAGATGATTGGACAATTTTGACTGAATTTGCTTTTTTGAGATTTCTCATGCCGATTACGACAAGTGTCAACACAAACAGCTTTTTTGGTGTCGGTAGGCCTCAAACATACAGAAAATATCAATTTTATGATGAATGGACAATTTTGACTAAATTTGCTTTTTTGAGATTGCTCATGCCCATTATGACAAGTGTCAACACAAACAGCTGTTTTGGTGTCGGTAGGCCTCAAACGTACATACTTTTTTATACCACTACAAAGTAGGCAAAAACATGGAGACGAATTCAAATAACTTATGCCTTTATTTGTCATTGAGATTTTCTTGGTAAATGGACACAATGGTAGACACAAACCAATCTATTTAACTGATATATAAATTGTAAAGTGTAATATTAAAATTTGCCATATTTATTTACAGCATTGTAGCATTAATCAGTTTGAATGTTAATTCAGTCAATCCTATACTTCAAAATTATGAAGAGACTATTTGAGTATAATCCAAAACCTTTTGTGATGCCAAGAGGATAATAATCTAAAAGTGCACTTTGGAGTATGAAATGAGCTTCATTTGTTCTTGTCACTTTGTATGCATTTATATGTCGTACAAACTCTATCACTCTTACAATATTGTAGTGAAAAAAAACTTTACTCCCATCCACAACTAGGATTTCTTCAACTTCACCAAAGATAGGAACTCCATGATCTGTGGCAATGACTAAAATACTTCCTTTGGTGTACTTTGTACCATAAACTTTTACCCAAGACGTTCTTAAAATAATGATAAAAAACAATTAATAACTTATTGGCATGTTAATATCAAAAAGACTGTCAATGATTTTTAGTGTGGTGTGATAGTGTACCCAAAAATGCATTAATTTTATTGCTATATTCAAGGTTTTGATATTGAAATAACAAGAGTGCATATATGTAGCTGTTACTGCAGTGAATGCTGGCAAATATGAACCTGATGGATGAGAATTTCCTTAATACAAGAAACTGACTGTATAAAAATGTAACAACATAACAGAGAACTTTTTTGATAAACTTGATGTTTGTGGTTATCTAGATTATTATACATGTTATCATGTGAAAACTTACTGATGTCAATGCATCGTATTCATCTAGTTTTTCACAAGCATGTGAAAACACATAAGAATCATTTTAAATATTTTTCTAATTTGAAATTACAAAACAAAAATGATTATTTACCTTGTCAAAGTACTGTTTGGTGATATGTTTGGGTCAACCTGTTGCAATGATCCTTCAAGTTGTGCTTCTTCAACTGATGTCAAAATTCCTATAGTATGAAAAAATGCAACATTTAGGTCTGTATTGATTATATATAGATCCTTAGGTACATTATTGTGGTAATAAATAAGAATGGTGCGTAATATATTTCTTACATGCTAAATTACACCATGTGGCTCAAGAATGATCATTGAGCTTTCTGAAAAATTCACCATTTTATTATAGCCAAAGGTGACTTTTCAATCCACTTTGTAAAATCATTAAGAAAAATGACTGACCTGGTCCTACTTCTAATGCCATTCTCAAAAAGTTCCCATTCGTTGATTGAAGCAAATATGCTTGTAGTGCTTGATGGCGTCTGGCCAAAGAATATGTTATATTCTTAAAGTTGTTGATCTTATACACAAGCTTCTTGAAGTAGTTATGCTTTGCTTCAAATCTCATTGCCCAGTTTCTAACAAGGGGACCATATCTGTAATGAAATAATAAATTGAAAGTAACATTATCAAATTCATGAATAATTAATGAACCCAGGACAATAGAAAATGTCCTGATTTGCATATGGTTTAGCTTGAAATTTCTTGGCCAAATTAAATCTGATTTCAAACATATTATTGAATAGCAGCATTAATCTTAACATGTCATAAGTAATCTACAATATTCAAGTGCAATCTCTATGAAATATAAAATACCTCACCGGCTTTGACTCAACATTGTACATTCAATTACAGATTGGTCACTGATATTGTTTATATTTAGAAAACAATGACTAAAATTATATACTGGTTCATACGCCACCAAAATAAAGATACAAACCATTGTAAAATACTGGTACCTTAAAATTTGAGTTGGATAATGCACCATGTAATGTTGTTTTGGGATCATAGGTCTTTCATACAAATTTCCAAATTCTCTGAGGTATTCCTCAACAAGGATGGCAAGATATGCAGCCAGCTGAGGGGTTGTCTGAGGAGCAAATATAATTTCCTCTATTTGTAGAAGGCATAAGAAGTTGTCCCATCTCTCATCATCGCGAGGAATCAAATCTCCAATCAGCAAAGGAAGTATTCTTGCTAAACACCACATTTGAGCAGCTGTGACATTAAAAAAAAACCAGACCAATTCACATTCTAAATACTAATATTGCATTCACATTAGTGTAAGTTTGCAATATATTATAATTATGTGGGTGATGATTCACTAGACAAATTGTAAAATGTGTTGTTATTCCTAGTGAAACTGTTGAATATTGCAATATGAATTCATGATTGCATAATTTTAGGTTTACTTATAAATGTTATACATTATTTTATTTATTCCTTTTATCATGTAAAACATACAGCCAGTTAAATCTGCTCCTGGCCATTTATTGTGAATATTTATGCTCCTTTGGAAAATGATTGAAGGACAGGTGTATAATGTAATAATTATTGTACCTGACTGACTCAATGATGCTGAATCATTAGCTAAGGCTTGCTGCTTCAGCTGGCTTGGTTTGTTGCACAAATCAGATGCAGGATAGCAAAATCTCTCCAGCCTTGTATTTACAATGTCAAGAGTAAGGTACTTTTGCTCTTGAATACACCATTGCAAAAGCAGTTTCAAATCAAGAGGTAAAACACCTTCTAGTTGGTCATGCATTATATCAAGGACGAGACCATCAACAGCATGGAAATAGCGAGAATTATTCAAAGCACTCTTTCTCTTTATTCCATATGTGGATGCCAGAGATGGATCATTTTGAATAAGGGTGCAATGTTGGTTGTAGCTTTCTCTTGTCCGAAGTTGGAACTGGTTCTCAGAAAACTAAAAAAAAGAAAAGGATATATCCATACATTGTATATTTACAGATCAAATTGCACTTATTCACAAAACCATTATTCTAAAGTATATTTGAATGGTATTATTGCTCATATCTTCTAGCATTGTATATCACCTCCATTTCTAAGGCTGCTTGTATGATGACCTCATATTTTTTATTTATTTTAGAAATTGACTCATCTGGTATTTAATGTGAATAGTTATCAAATGCTAACAATTATTAATCAACTAATCATTATTACCATGGTTTGAATTTGTTCCTTTGTTGCCATACAAATCCGACAAATTCTTAATGCATTAAAACTTTCAGAGAAGCCACCAATACCATGAGCTCCAAGATTGTCACAAGAGTAAGGGCCAATTGAACCTTGAAATGTCCTGTCTTGCCCTTCCACATTTAATGTCACACCATTATCCTGAAAGAAACAATACAGAGATAAACTTATGTGGGCCTCTCTGTGGCCTAATTTGCTATGCAGGATGCTAGGCTATATTTAGATTATTGTATAACACACTTACAGATTCTAATTCTTGAAGATCTTGCAAAAATGGCTGCAATATCCTGTTCATTCCATACTTGTTGATCAAAGGAACTCTACACAAAGCAACTAGCTGTATGATATTAACTACAGATCTATACTGTGGACTTAAGTTTCCTAATGTGAAGTAGAAGGCACCTGCAATAAATTCAATAGTACTTACATTAGGTTACATTATGAAAAAGGTTCAATACGAAATGATAATTATTACCTATCTTGTGTTTTTTAGTCTTTGATCCAAGAGGGTTAGTTACTTGGAAGTCATCATAATAACAATTCAGAATTAGTGCACTGGGGTTTTGTCCAAAAAGAGAGTGTTCATGGTAGCATTCCCCATCACACCAGTCTCTTAAGATTCCATCAGTACTGCAATGGGAATTCCTCACCTGGAACATTATCATTATATATATTAGTAAATGCTTGCATGGATTGTTTGAAATTGCTGGCTGACTAACTCTACTACTACTCAATTGCCTGGACCTCCATATTATTATTTGCATATTTTCATTTAACCAGCCATTTTCATTAAAAAAAGATAAAAAGTTATGTTATGGAGATGACAATTCAAAAATAAAAAAATAAAAAAATAAATAACAAATAAAATCAAGGAATACCTGTGATAGTACTTCTGGTTGGTTCAGTAATCCCTGTAAAGTCTTTTTTATTGGGATATAATGAAAAGCATCTTTGACAAGAACGAGCTTCTGTTTGCCATTAACATATCGGTACTCTGCATGTTGACTGAGGACAATTTCTTCTGGCTCCTGGAAAAAAGGTCAAAAATTTAGGAAATAAAATTGGTCCCTACATAGGTAAATATTAGTGTTTGTATTGCAGTAGTTAATAACTAAATTTTAATGACAATTAGCTAGGTTACTCACTACAACATTGAAGTTCTCCACAAAGTACTTTATTTGTAGCTGTTCACTTCTTAGTCGTTGATGGGCTTGAGAATATAGGCTTTTTTGCTCAAGGACATTTTGTAAACCCTCGATAGAAGAGACATCTAAACCATTTTCGTCGAGACAAGCAGTAATCTGACTTTTAAGAGTGTTCAAGCTACTTTCAACCAAGTCACTTGTGTTTTCCAGAAGGTAATTCATTGCAGTTTGACTTATCTGATTTTCTTCTTTAGTTTTGAGCAAAAACAAGGCAAGATTTCTCGTCATATTATCAACACGGTGGTTCTCACGTGTTTCTTCTTCATATTCCTCTTGTAATTCATCATCATTCCAATCGTCTGAGTTGAAGGAATCATCAAAATCTAGCGTATAGTTTTCAGATTCTTGAGGTGGCATTGCAGAGTGCTTTCGTTGGATATGGGATTTGAAGGAATTGAACTTCTTGAATGTCTGTCCACAGAAACCACATTTCGCAGAAAAATTCGGTTCATGGCTGTGAAAAAACTTTATGTGTGATAAAAGTTTCTTGAAATTTCTCCCATGAAAATTGGAGCAGTACGGACACGGAAACATAACTTTTCTTTACAATTTACTAGATCATGTCAATGTTATGCCGCGAATAAGACTCGTTTCTATGTTCAATAACAATAGATGATATCACATGATCTAAATTATCAAATCAACAGCCTTAAAAAATAAGCGCGCCAAAAAAAACAAATTTGCATAATTTATGTATCACACTTTTCACGCAAAGCATTTCAGAGCTGACTGCACTGTGTGAAGGATTGTTCTTCGTGTGCTACTCGTAGTTTAAAATCTTTGAGCGTTTCTAGTTCTCGATATCCCTTCATAAAATGAACATGAATGCGAAGACTGTCGAGGAAGTTCAGTCATGGTTGGAGATCAATGGCTTTGCAGCCTATTGTGTGATTTTTAAAGGTAAGATTTTAAGCAACTAGACGCATAACTGCGTGAACTCGGGCTGCTTTTGGAAAATCGATTAATCTATGACTCCTGAGGTGCACTTTGTTTAGCGAAAAAAAAAAAAAACTAAAGAAAGACGTCCATAAAATGTGCTACTCATTATAAAGCGCTATTTTATGCTAATTCTATTGTGTTATTGTTATTGGTCAATTACAGTGAATTTTCAGAAAAGTAATACTCTAAGTGACCAGGACAATTTAGTCAAAACGGGAGTTTTCAAATTAGGGAGAATGTTTTGTCAGATTGTGGATTTGGCGGTTCCAAAATTAGAGGCAATTTATTTTTATGGCCCCATTGACACACTGTAAACGCCACAATCACCCACTACACATGCCAAACTAGGGGCAGTCTCCTTAGGGTATACGGCACACACGTGAAAAACAACAGAACTGTTGATATAGTGTAATGAAATTCTAACACCAATTTTACACAAATGTAGTAGTTAAAATGATACAGACAGTGTCTCAATTACTGTTAAACTGATCAATTACGCTTGACAACTATTTCTTTATCATACATAAGGCAAATAAGAACAAGAACAGTTCAATAGTTCCAACTACTTGATATTGATACTTTGTTGTGTATTAGCAACAAGTTGTTCCGCAAATGTCAACGTGCTATATTTTCTCAACTGGCTGCATATTATTGCAGTAAACTGTGCACTACAAGATGTCAAAGTTTTCAGCATAAAGGAGAAATGTTGAACTGTATCTCCACTGTAATAGATCTGTTGGATGCGTTCGATATAATCATGATGTCTTAAATGACTTGAAGATAACTCAGTACCATTTGTTGTATTTGCAGACTTTTCAAGTATTGTTATAAGCTCGGAACTGCATGAAGGAGCACAGTATCGGCACGGGTATTATAAGTACGCCGAATAATATTCTTCTTGCCTCTGGACTGATGCGCTTGGCAATGATTGTATAGCTTTGTTGTTTTTTGCGTGAAAACGACATGTTTGTTTCTTTAGGCAAGGTCCTAGGTGACAAAATTATACCAAGTATAAGTTTTTTTAAAAAAATAAAAGAATGTTTGTAGATTCTTTTTGAGGTTTTCCTGTGACATCACCGTAACCTTGGAAACATTTTGACGTTCAGCTGTCAGCCAATCAAAAGATTTGTTATCGTCAAGATGGTGGATTGGAAGGTTGTTGTCTTTCTGAAAGAGAGTTTTTAAAGTTAATTTGGATGGATAAAGGATAATTATATGTTGCCATTGCATGGATTTGAAGGTAAGTAGTTATAATGTATATATAACTTATAAGATTGTTAACTGTCAGGCACCATCATATCTCACCGAATTACTTAATTATTATGTACCTAAGCGTACTCTTAGATCTGCATCCAAAGGCCTCTTAGTTACTCCTAGAGTTTTCACCACCACCTATGGTGATAAGGCATTCACTATTGCTGCTCCGAAACTGTGGAACAATCTCCCGGAGCATATTCGTAATGCTAATACCATCAATTGCTTTAAATCATTATTGAAAACGTATTTATTTAAACAAGCATTTTCATAATTATTAGTTTTAGTCATATACATTATATATATAAATATCTTTATTATCATTTTTACATTTTAAATCATTTAGATTATTTGTAGATTACAATAGTTTAGATTTTAGATTTATTTTATACTATATTTAGATTTATTTTATAATATATATATATATAGCGTTTTAGATTTTAGTGATATTTAATTTAGTTTCTAATGTAATTTCCTTAATATGTAAGCGCATTGAGGCATGCGAAATGCGCGGCAAAATACAGTTAATTAAATTAAATTAAATTAATGAATAGAGAACAATGAAAATTCGTCTTGTACTTACCTGCATATCAACTCTGCTGTTCGATGCACACCGAGGCCACATAACCTCTGTGTGTGGATGGGATGTCGATGGTCCATCATTTTGATATTTCATTTCAATCATGGTTTTTATCATAACAAAAAAGTAAGAAAAATGGCGCAATAAGAAGAAAATGTAGTTGTTTTATACAGTGTTATAATATTTACAGTTTGATTACAGTCTTAACACAATCATGGTCAGAATAATAAACACTTATCACTTCATTGGAAATTTTATCGTTAATAGGTTGTTGAACAAATACTTGATCCAGTAGACTTCCGCTTGATACAAATGTAGGCTCACTGACAATTTGAATATACCCCAAAGAGTTCATTAGTTGTTGAAGTGTGTTTGCAATAAAATAATTCGCATTGAAATCACCTAGTATAATCTGAATTCTATTTGTTTGAAGAATGTTAGAGAGACTTTGACAGAATTCCTGTACGTTGGAGTTGTTTTTCCTGTAAATTAATAAAAATGTCATTATTTTGTTGGTGTTTGTCTGTAGTATTTCAAACATCAAAGCATTAATGCTTTCAAAATATTGCTTGTTCAAGATGTTGGTGCTAGTTTTAGTGCATAAAGCCAAACTTAGATACTTATCATTTTGGTGATCTTGCCTATGTAGTTCATAAGGATGTAAAGTGTCTCTAATAGTATTGTCTGAATGATGAGGCAAAAGTTGCGTTTCTGTCAGAGCTAAGATATCAGATTGTGTCAGTCTTGCATCATGTTTGATGTCAATGCTATGTTTTCTTAAAGATCGTATATTTAATAAACTTATAGTAAGAGTATGAGGATCTGTAATACTAGATGAATCTGTGTAGATAGTCTCGTGTCGCAATCTTTCATATTCTGATTTTACCTTAGGATTGGCTCGTACATGATTATTTTCTATTTGGCCAATTACATGCAAACCTTGTAAAGATGTTGCTCTGCTTAATGCTACATAAATTTGTCCATAGTTGAAATACTTTTGTCTATTCAAGTCAAAACTAACAACAATTTCACTAAGTGTCAATCCCTGTACCTTGTGTACTGTACATGCCCATGCTAGTGTAATAGGAAACTGCAGTCTTTGTAATTCTGGAGAAGATGGTTTTCCTGGCCTGACTTTAATTCTAGCTAGTACAGGTTGTATCGGTACATAATTATTTTCTCTAGCATATGGATTTGCATGTTTTTGTATAGCATTGGTGCCAGCTTGAGGGTCATCAAACTTAATGTAAATGATAGAAGGTCTGTTTGTATTGTGATTAATTGCTATTTTTGCCACTGTACCCATTTGACCATTGATTAATCTATCAGCTATATCTATATTTGTGGTTATCATTACTCTCGCATTTACTTTAATCAATATTTCTGAGTCAAGACCACCAGTTTCAGATCTGCCTCTTGCTAGTACTCTGTCGATGTCCTGTTTTGTTACATTTTGTGGGTATTGATCGACAGCTTTTAGTCTGTACAATGGTGTTTTAAGTTGATCAAGATGTGCATTATTGTGTTGGTCTACAGGTGCATTTTCTGCAAAAATGTGCAATGCTTCTGATGGGTAATTGCTGTGATCATTAGGATTCAAAGCTCTAGATTGTATGGTTTTGATATCATCTTCAGTTTGAGAAGCTGTTCGAAATCTATTCAATAATTCTGTAAATGGTTGATCATCTTTTTGCCTCATAATCTGAATTAACTCTATCATTTTAAACACAGACCAAGGATGGCATAAGTTAAACACATTATTTTTATAGTCCTCAAATACAGGTTTTCTGCGAATTGGCCCTAACTGATACAGGTCACCTACAGCTAGAATACTAAGTGATGCAAAAAGTTGATCATTTGGTGTGGCAAAAATGTCTTTTAGCCTTTGATGAATATGAAGCAAAGTAGTGTTTGATACCATAGATATTTCATCAATAATTATTAATTTTAATTCTGAGAGTGCTATTCTTAATTGTGTTCTCTTTTGATCTGACATTGGTGGTAAATTGTCACCTGATTCCTTTGGTATTGCTAATGCTGTATTTATTGTAGTACCACTGATATTGATAGCAGCTACTCCTGTTGGTGCCATTAACAATACTGTTGGTTTGTCTGGATTGGTTGGACCATGTCTAAATGTTTTTGTTGCAGTATGATATATTGTTTTGATTACGTGAGATTTTCCAGAGCCACCACCTCCAGTTATGAATAAATGTATAGCAGGTACATGTTGTGGTTTTACACTGTTCATGTTTTTAACCTTATTTCTACACCATGTAAGTGCAGTGTCATATGCTAGACGTTGTTCAGTGTTAAGTGATCTGACAGACTCGCGGAGATCGTCATCAGAAATTTCAGATGGTTGTATGTATGTTGCTATTGCACCAGTAGTTGAATTGTCATTTGTTGTATTACCAACTAGATGTTCTGCTGGCAAATTGCTAAATGATTCGTCATCATTAGAGTTGTCTTGTAGTTTTGACTGTAAGTCCTCATTTTCTTGATCATTGATAGCATCATATGAGTGAAGTGTGCTCATGTCATTATTTCTCAATGTCTCAAGTGCTTCAAGTACTGCATCAGAATCTGGTTCAAATACATTCTTATTTTGTTCTACTAGTGCTTGAACATTTGATTCACAGAATTTAGACATGTATGTTTGTTCATTACCTAGAAGCTCACTTTCTTCTCTCCATGGATAGTATAACATGAGAATATGATGGAAGTATTTTTCAGGTTCTTTTGTCTTATTAGGAGTATGGTATCTTACGACAGCTTTAACCTTCCTGCATTTCATGACTTCAGTGCCATTTAGTAATTTTATTTTGTTAGGGAGAGAGGATGTGTCATCATGTGAATCCATATGTGACTGTTCAATGATGTCATCATTAAGTATTTCAGGCTGAGCATCAACTGTTTGAGATATGTCAGATTTGTAATCTTTATAATAATATGCTGCAAATTCAGCAAGACACATGTTATTTACAGATGGGATGTAATTTGGCCTTATACTGTAACGCTCAATGATATTGGACTTATATATATCTGTGCTATCGTCCTCTAATTCATCAAGGTCTTGTTGACTTTTTGCTACTCTTAATCTCTTTTCTGGCAAATCTGTGCTTACAAAAACAGTTTTAGGAAATATCTTTCTTAACCAAAGCTCTGGCATACAGCGATAGATACTCTCTTGTGAGCTTACTTCTCTTGAAGAAAGAAAAGCTGCTCCAATTTTCTTAAGTCCATCTTTGACATTTAGATTTGTCTCTTTTGCTTCTCTTGCAGCATTAACTATAGCTTGTGAACATTCGGTCTCATCCTTTGTGAAATATGAACAAACATATGTAATACATTTATAATGGTTGAATACAGGTTGTAAGTCAACATTAGCAGCAAATCCCTTTATACCAGCAATGAAATAGTTATTAGTAAAACAGCTGTCTATTGATCTTTTAAGATGTAAATCATAATCTGAATCAGGTGATACTGACAAAGCTGCTTCATATTCATCTTTAGTAACACCAACATCACTAAATATATCTTCCTGGGTAAGAGCTGGGTTATATTCTGGTTTGCTTGGGTTGAGAACCTCATCTATTTTTTGTTTTATCAATGAAAGAATTTCCTTACGTTTGTTCAGTGTACCTGCTTTCATCTCTTCATCCATATCTTCAGGCAGAGGTTCAGCTACTATTGTTCTATCAGTAAAGAATTGCCCAAAGTTGAATCTACATGCTATGTTTTTATATTTTCTGCATGTCTTGCTGTGACTATGAGTTTGATATTTCTTGACTAATTCATATAATTCAGGATCAGTATCTTTGTCAGGTAGGTAGGCTTGCACATGCTGATCTACATAGTCAATATAGGAATCCTTGGTATCATGGGATAGCTTAGGGCAGTCTGATGTCCATATTAATGCATGTAAATGAGGAGAACCTCTCATTTGAAATTCTATGCGAAGAGCATAATATACTATTTTACCAATAGGGTTAACCTGCGTGAGTAAAATTTCAGTAAAAAATGTTTCAACTCTATATTGGAAGTGCTTTGCTGTAATGACAGGATTGAGATTTAGAAGCCTACATCTTTCTTCATATGATAAAGCATCTACTTCCTCATCAGTCATATTTGACCCATTAGCTCGTGAGATTATTTGAAACAGTTCAGGCCATCTTAAATCAGCACATGATAAGGTCATAAACCATGTTGGAATACCTAATTGTTTAACCATCGCTACCACTTCATACATGAATTTTTGCCAATATGGTGGAGATCCTGGAATCTGCCTCAGAAATAAATAAGCCTGGTCTTGAGAAATAAGATTCTGCATCATTTGTGTATTTGATTTAACCTGTGAAGCTGTTAAAGTTTGACCATGAACTTTCTTCAGTGCAATATTAATAGCATCTGATACCTTTTTCTGTTCTATTATAAACTGTGCAAAGAATAGATATTCTGGATTTGTAGCAAAGCGCCCACTGTAATGTAGCAATCTGGCATTGAAATATTTAACAGGTGATAATTTTATGTCTCTTTCAGCTGTGTATCCAAATCTACCCATTGGAAATAATACTGGGAATGCAAGCTCTTCACATGATTTATCAGTCATCAGAGATACAGGATGTTTGTTTTCACCTGGTGCAACATTGTAAATTTCTCTTCCAGTAGCAACATTACTACAGCTGTTTTCTTCTATAATGACAGGGTAATCTGGGTTAATTGCTTGAAGGCATGTCTCATTGGCAGCTGATCTATATTCATTCAAAGGATCATCCTGTTCTTCATCATTATTACTATTAGAATTATCTTGGTCATGAATATTATGTGCTGTATTACTTACATCGTTTTGTGCAGATTGTTCAGGAAAGTCAATAGAATCTTCCTGATCAACAGATCTAGAGTAACTGTTCTGGGGGGGGTGTAAAATATCTTCAGTTATTTCACTTTGTGTTAGATCTGTTAGTTCGTTGTTAATGTTTGTGCATTCAATTAAAATGTCTTTATAAAGTTGGTTGTTATCTTTAAGCCATGCAAGTGCTGCTTGAAGAAATGCTGGTCTGACAGCTTCAAAATAAACATGACCTCTAAATTGTAGTTTTCTCTTTAATTTCAACATAATAATACCAGACCTTTCAGGAGGACGGGGTAAGATATTGCATGTTTGATCACACTGTACTGGTACATTGCATATGGCACCCTTAATTTTCCGTTGTTGTCCCTTTGGCATAATTATGATTTTTTCAAATACTATACGCTGTGCTATCAATATTTGTTCTAACTTTCTAAGACATTCAAGCTCAGATGGGATATCATCAACAAATAAATTATTTATAATTGCCTGACATGGAATTACCCCTTTAGTACATTTTGAGTGACATGTATTGCAAATATAGTCTTTCCCGTTAAATGATGATTTTATGGTAAACATGGATTCAGAGGGATATTTGTTTCTTTTTAGTTTCATGACTGACCTTTTGTATAAACTCCTGTTGCAAACACAGCATATATAATATGGCCCTTCTCTTATTTTCTTTTTAAATTGTGCAATACAAGAATAAATGTTGATACTTTTATTACTATATTTTTTCTTAAAAATTTTCTCTAATAAATCTTGTTTTTTATTACTATCCATTGTCCTATAGTTTTCTGCATTTTTGTTTGACAAATCCTGTTTTTTAGTACTATCCATTGTTTTGTACTTTTCTCTTTTTTTGTTTAACAAATGTAGTTTTTTATTGCTATCCATTGTAAAGTACTTTTCTCTTTTTTTGTTTGACAAATCGTGTTTTTTATTACTATCCATTGTTCTGTAGTTTTCAGCATTTTTGTTTGACAACTTTTGTCGTTTATCTTTGTTCATTGTTTTATAATTTTGTTTGCTTGTTGATCTTTTCTTTTCTAATAATATTTTCTTCTTTGCTGGTTCCATTTCATCATAAGTTTGTCTTGCTCTCTGGTTTTTCATTAGTCTCTTTCTTTCATAATGATCTGCATTTTCACCAGAACATACAAAAAATTGTATTTTGTAATCATTTTTATCTTGAACAGATTGATGTTTCCCATGAATGCTGACTATTTCATCAACAAGTGAATTAACACCATTTATATTCTTGATATATTGAGGTTGATGTGATTTAGTTTCATCATAAATCACTAGACAATACACATATTTTGATGTTTTTGAAGGTTTGAAAATGCAACCAATAGAATATGATAAAAATGACAGCACAAACCCAGTATTTTCACAATTGGTTATAATAAGTTGTCTAAGAATGCCTTTGCTTTGGTATGTGTTGAGTAAAACCCCATTACTTGTATTATTACACAAAGTTAAACCAACTTCAAAATCACACACATTAACGGTTTTTGGTAATTGATCTGCTGTTATATATTTATTTAAATTCAAATTAGTACATAATTGCTTACCATTATTTACAGTAATGGACAGCGTGTCTGAATTCCAATAGCGACATGGTTTTATTACAGAGTAGCATAGTGAATATAGCGCTACAGTATAACTGCAGTTGAAACAAGTGTATTCATCACAACAACTTTTACTTGGTGAGCTATCAGTATGAATAGAATTATCATTTAGTTGTACTCCTTTTAGCTCAAACAATGCATTGTAATGTATACTTTGAAAGTAGTGAACTAAGTTACTAGGAGATGATAATTCAAGAAGTACACAAGTACCCTGTGAAAAACTATTACCACATAAATCTCTTGAATGAGAATCAAAAACTTTGATTATATTGTCACTATGACAATATATAGCAACAGCACTAGAGCCTATTGTTAATATAAAATTGGTATAGTTCTCAGACATTAATGATTGAAATGCAGTTTGTAAAGATGTACAGTATGCGTATCCTTCAATTGCAGTTTCTTGATGTAAATTACCTGTGAAACTCTCACTGTATTCGAGCTGATAGTCAGTGTCAAACACATTCAGCATTGTTGGTAATTCAGTTTGCATTAAAAAACTTTGTCTTGCAGATTGTGACAACCTTGAATACAATTGATTTCCAATATTCATAATAGACACAAGATCATTAGATGAATTGATACCATGTTTATTATTATAAATCAGAGAACATAAGCTCATTGCAACACATTGCTGTCCTGCATTCTGTCCAAATATAGCAACATTCCCTTGACTATACGGTGCTGTTATTGTCTTGCTTGGATCAACATATAATATATTGTCAGGACCAGGATTCTTCTCAATGTCAGTGATTAGTTTTGATTGACAATAGTGGGCTAAATGTGTGTGGGTCTTATACAAACACAACACTTTATAAGAAGAAAATAATGCCATATAACGATTAGCCTTAAATTTAAAAGATTGCAGTCGAATTGAAAGCTTTCTTTTATTGATAGTAAATGAATGACTTCTTGTGCTAATGATATAATTATACAATTTGGACGATGTTGGTGCACTAGACCGTATATTTGCAAAAACAAACCGTCTCAACTTTCTGCTTTTTGTGGCAAGACGCTTTAGAGCACGTATTGGTAATCTACTGGGCTCACGATCACGTTTATGGCGAACAGAAGACTTACAAACCCGTCTATAATTGTAATGAACATACTGAGAATAACGAGATCTGGTGTTTTTTGAAATATTTATTGTAACTACTGCATCATTATATACATTTACAGTCAAGTTGTTAGTTTTATCTAGTATATCACAATCACTGAATAATGAAGTAATGTACATTTCAACATGGACGTCGAAGCGTCTACCAGCTACCAAAATATAAATTCCACATAATACTATAAAACCAGAGACACAAAATTGATTGACTTTGATTACTGATACAAAAACAACGAATAAGAAAACAAATAAAGTAACTATCTTTGTGACAAAAGGTATACCTTGAAAGGAGGCTGTTTTGTTCAACTCACAGCATGGTTTGTAGACAGACAACAGATTACCACATTCTTCATTTCTTTGGTTTACAGGTACATCGTCTAAAGATTCATCAGTCAAACCCCCATGGATTGAAAGGAATTTTGCGTAGTTTGAATATAGTTCATTAGATAGTGTATAGTTTTTGCTTAAGTTCACGATAAGTTTCACGATAAATTTCACGATAAATCCACTCGTAAAGTGAGTGACTCTCTCGATAAATCCACTCGTAAAGTGAGTGACTCTCTCGATAAATCCACTCGTAAAGTGAGTGACTCTCTCGATAAGTTCGCAGACCGACCCGTTTCGAAAACGCTCGACATCTTTTGGTGTGGGTCTACTACGAAAGGTGTGTGCGTTTGTAAGTGGATTGAGCGTACTAGACACAGAATTTTGAGCCATTTCTTCCATTGCAATCCCACTGAAAACAGTCCAATGTGCACTAGCAGAGTAGCAGAGTGATGCAGCGACCAAACCGCGTGCTCATGACGTTTGATATGACACGTGATGAATTTAGCCAATCACAAACCTGGAGCCGAAAGAAATGTAAAGTGCGGAAAATTTAAAACGAAGTCAGACAGAAAACTAACACAAAACCCGCTCAAATTATACCTCGGCCGTTCCTTCGGAAGCCCGAGTAATTATGCTTTGTTATCAAGTCAACGTTCCGATTCAACGCACGATTTGAATTACAATGTATGACCTGTTTTTCATTGAATTGGCTCACTTTAGGCCATCATCAATCGGTTTCCATCGATCATTGTTAATGTGCTCAAATTAGTAATTTTTTTTGGTTTATAAAACCCTGAAAAATCAATGCGATGTTTTTTGTGAAAGGGGCATCTCAGACCGAAGCTTCGAGTGACTTGTGCAGTTTATGTGTCTATAGATGTATTTTGTTTCTTCTTTTAGACAACGAAATTGATGGTGAGGCTCTTGAAGCTCTCACAGAAAGAGCACTAGAAATCTTGATTCCATCTGTTGGTTCAAGAATGAAATTTATGAAACTTTTGTCATCGACAAAGCACAAAGATACACCAACAACAAGTGAAACGACCACGCTGCAGGCAACTGCTATCCCAAGTACATCAACTGTGAACGTCGATGATGATTGTGAAGGCCCAGTTGTAGGTGGAGGCGAATCAGCAAACAGTCCAGCAAGGAGTATTGATTCGAGGTTGGTTATGTTTCAATGAAAGTTGTCCCTCGTGGCTGACCGCCATCTTTAATATATTCTGCTGTAAAGCTAAAAGGCGGGAATATTTTTCGCATCTTTGCGATTTCTCTGGTTGTTGATAAGTTTCTTTATTTTTTTGTAGTATTATTAATTATCTATTTATTAGGCGCAAATCCTATAGAATATATAATAATACATTATAATCAACAAATAACTGGTAAAAGTTGTTAAAATTGTTGTAAAACTATACTTGTAAGGCCTAAACTAAGATTTTTTTGAAATGAAGTACTTCTAGGAGCCTTAAAACATATTCATCCTTTTTCTGGGGCTTGCAAGGAGTGAAATAGATCAACAGTCAGCATGGGCTGTTTTTGTAACAATTGTGGGAATCTCAATAACTTTATAAATGCAATAATAATTTATATGGTGGATCACTCGGGATCAGCAATGTTATTTTAAGTCAATACTTCATTTTTCGTAATTTGATGAACCATATGGAAATGTTCTGTTTTAGGAAACGTCCCCACAGTCCAGAAAGTAAAACCATAATGAATGCGAGACTCCCTTGGCCAGCAACTCTGACTCTGCCAAGTGACTATCGACCAGAAGTGTTGAAAGTGTTAAAAGATAATGATCCAACAAAAGTCACTAGAAAGTTCAGAAGAGCATTTATTGGCAGACTGTATGACCACTTTTCAAGATATACTCTGTAAGTATTTTTTACATGTTTTTTCAGTTTGCAGTATTAATCAATTTCAATTCAAATGCAGCATTGAATAACAATGTAAACTGCAAGAATTGAGCTATTTTTTTTTTTCAAAAAAGCTCACTAAGTGGATGTTTAAAAAAATTGAAGTAGTATTTAGCATCAGTGAAAAAATTAACACATTAAATATATGTATATATATATTTGCAGTTATCCAACCAAACACCAGCTTGCAGAGATTTCACAACTCATTATTAAGACTTATCCATGTCTTAAAGACAAATGTATTGGGACTGGTTATGTAAGTATTACTATTTTTTACCAATAGGTAAAACATTCTATTATTATCTATTTATCTTTTTAAATACCTCTAATGAGCTTTATACATTTAAAGAATCAATAAGCTATCCATATATTGAGCTCTGCTTTTCCTCTGCAGCAGGAATACTGTCATTCAGTGTTATTGATATCATTGCTGCAGCAAGATATCTGATAGGGTTTGAAATTGATCTTCTCTACAAACAGAGTTACTATTCTCCTCTCTGACAAGAAAAGCAAGTAAAAAATAGCTCTGCTGATTCCTGATAATCATTTCTAAACTTCCGGATGTAGTCATAATGGATTGTGCATTGAAAAACTGCTTTCCTCATCGATACTCCATTGTAAAGTTCTGCTGATTTGACATTTTACCTAGGTTCTTCTTTGCCACCCTCGCTCTTGCTCAACAGGATTATTATCAGGAGATAGCAGAGCCAATTTCTCTTGCCTTTTTAGCAGGGGAGAAAAGAGACACTGTACAATTCATCGATGCTTTATCTACTTTATACATGATTGACAGAGCACTCATGATGAAATACCAACTTGTCTTTCAGGATTCATGGCATGCTACACTCTATGAAAAATTTAGAAATGAGAGGAAAAGTCTCCAAGATGACCCTGAGGTAACTCAGCGTAAAAAGGCTAGAGAGCAAAATAGTGCGACCACAACATTAAATAACAAACTGAAGAGGGGTGGAATAAATTGGGAGCCCCTTTATCCAGAAGGAGAGGATGAGGTGTCCCTCAAAAGACACAAAGAGTTTTTGCAAAGGGAATCAACAAAGAAAAGACCTGACGTAGAGCGTATTAACCAGCGAATGGAGCTGACTTTTGCTGACAGAAGACGTTACATGAATACCAGTCCAACAATAACAGATGTGAGGGTGGAATTTCCCACCTTGTTTGATTTTGACCAGGTATGTTATAGGAGAAACACATATTATTGTGACTTTTGTAGACTGTCTCATAAGATGAAGCTTGCTGCAAAATGTTCTGTCATTGCATGATTAGAAATAAGGCCTGATGTTAAAAAGTGCATGAAAACATGTTTTTGAAACATTCACCTGTGACACCACAGATTTAGTTGTTACTGAAGATTGAACTTCAATGGAAATCATTTAAACTTTGGTCACTTTTATTTCTTGTAGATTGTAGCAGACTTCCAGAGGGTACTTGGCCTGAGTCAAGGTGTAATTTCAACATTTGAAATGAATTTTCAACAAGTGGCTAAGGGCGTTATGGAGATAGCCACAACAAGAAAACTTACCAAGAAGGTTGAAAAGGTGAAAGAAATGGTAGCCCTTCTTGAAAGTGAAGATGACTTACATGACACGGACTGTGAACCCACCACCGGTAAGAAACTTTCAGATTTTATTGTTGGTTGTCAAGATAAATTTTGTTTGATGAAATCTCACATAGTTTATTTTGCATTTATTCTTTACATATCAAATATAGTCATCAGTTCTATATTTTAATATGATGGTTTAACCAAATTGAAAAACAAAATATTGCACATCAGTCAGAGCTGACCATTGCACAAAGGTAGTTTCATTATTCACTCAAAAATGGTCATTGATTATCATATTCAGGATTTTTTTTTTATATTAAGTGCCCTGGGTGACACTCTTTACCAAGCTGCTTGGTGCAAGTGTCCCATTGAAAAGTAATTTTTAAGTCACTTGTAAAGCCTGTGGAAATAGGGCTATTGATTTTTTAGAATAATAATTATTCTGAAAAATCCTGGAATACTACTTTAATTTGGTACATGCTCAATACCCCTAAAATGTATGCTACGATTGTAGCATGCACAAACCCATTATTTATATTTCTAATTTCTTTTTCAGATGAAATAGCTGAAGTAGCGTTGACACTGTTGCCATTTTTGGTCCAACCAAAACCTGGTTCAGTAAGCCTTCATGACTTTGTACAATTTATCCCGGTTAGTATCCACATTTTTAGTGTTGTTTGTATACATGCATTTTAATTTTTAAAGGGTACCTTTTGTCAATAATCACAATTATTTGTTTGCCATTGATTGATCTTCAATAACCACACATCATAAACACCAGCATTTGTTGTTGTGAAACAGGAAGCAGATTACTACTTCATAAAAATATCCAATTATAGAAATAATAAATTATTTATTAATATTTAGTTTATATAAATGCCGGCATGAGCACATTGATTTTATGCTTTTGTTTTATTTTAACCATTTTTTCTGCAAAACATACAACTATTCATGAAAAGGCTGTCCAGTTGAAATACTGATTTAGCAAATCACACTGTCATTTGTATATCTACAGTTTTCTTGTTTTAAATACAAAGCTGCACATTTTATATAGTTAGTTTATTATCATTCAGTGAAGTTACTTTGTACATTTTGACTTCTCTTTTACAAAAAAAAAAAAAAAAAAAGATATGAGAAGGACATTGCAATTTACTAAATCAGTATTTCAACTGAACAACCATTTCAAGACATATAGCTGTAACATTATTCAGGAATTAAAGTATATCTGGTATTTTTTAACAGGATGGCAGTGATCCAAAGGAAGTGCTGCAAAGCCCAACTCCATCCATAGTAATGGAAGGAAATGTCAATGCCCCAGGACAGGTCTTTCTGTGTGCTGACCGACAAGTTCTGTGCTGCACTTCTTGCAGTCTCGTAAAAGCCACAGTTGGACTGATGGCTGTTTTTTACATCTTTTTGTACCAATATCCCCCCAAACTTAGAAATTTTTTTTTTATATTTACAAAAGTGTATACTGCACATTCAGGATGGCCAAAAGCTGCCCACATCAGTAATTGAATTTGTGAATGAGCTTGACTCATTCACTAGAAAATGTTAATATATTAGTTTAAGTGTTTACAGTCAAATATGTTGTATCATGGCCATTCATTGAAAAATTTTGTTTTAATATTGTCTTTTTGTGTACAGCCAATTTACTTGTAGTGAAATACACCTCAGGGGCAGTGTTTTTTTAAATGATCAATAGTAGAACATGTTGGAGCAAGCTTCACTGCTTGAATGTGATTGACATTCCAAAAAAAAGAAAACTGTTTTGAAATGGCAGGCCATTAGGCAGTGGCCAATGGCAGGATGTAAGTATATTTATTTTTTCTCTGACTACAAAAGTAAATGGATTTTTGATACAAATTTATATCTATATATGAAAAATTGTTATTGTTCTACCTTGTATTATTTATTCACGAAGGGTCAATTTAGTATAAAGAAAAGAATTTTTTACTGTATTTTTTATAAATGAAAAGAAATCATGTACAGTATCGACATAACTTTGCCAGCTTAAATTGCTTATAACTTTAGTATTGATAGAAGTCATGGATAATGTGTGTGATTGCCAGAGTACTTTCCAAAGTTTGAAGTTGAATGCTTCAAAGCTGAATATTTGAAGGTTTTTAGGGATTTTCACATTTTGGTGGAAATAACAATATGACAATTTTTCATGTTTGGTATGTTCTCCTGTCATAAAATCGATAAAATATGCAACCACCAACATTATCCTAATTTTTTATTGTTCTGGGGGCACTTTAAGACAAACGATTGTGTATTATTTGAGAAATATTTTAAACTTTCATTACATTTTAAAAGAAGTTCAATTTTTGGTACTTTTTACAATCAGTGCCAAGAGTATTGTATAGTTATATTTACTCACTGTGTTGTGTAAAAAAAGATTTTACTCGAAATACTGTGTAAAAAGTTATTTTACTCCAAATAAAGAGTAAGCATGGATGCATTTTTTTGGTGTTCTACTGACTCATTTCTTGAGTAAATTAACTCAAATGTTTGAGTAACATATACTTTTTACTCTTTTTACAGAGTAGTCTTGACTCTTTTATGAGGAAATTTACTCAAATGCTTGAGTGATATCTACTCCTTTTGGAGTAGAGTTACTCCTGCTAGTTAGTAAACTTTACACTGTATAAAGTGTAAACTTGACTCCTTATTTGGAGTCGCTATGGATGCAAGCGTTTACTCCATATTTTGAGTTGAGATTACTCGGCCGTTTTTGCAGTGCTTTGTCGGATTTGAGGCCAAATACCAAAGTGAACTGTTGGTCGTATCCGCTATCGTCAATTAGACTTTTTGCTTTCGTAATAAAAATAAGACATATCCTCTTGTTTGAGACTTCGAAGTTGAAATCTTGATAAAATGTGGTTGCTTTTAGTCCTAGTGTAAGCTTCTAAGTGTTGAAATACTGGATTTAATTTTAACTCGTCGCCATCGGCCCATGTCGCCGTGTTATATATTTCAAGACCTTTATCGCCGATCCATAACAGCAAAAATCGTCCTTTTTTTCTCATCTGTCGACTTCTCTAACGACAAGAGAAAAAAATCGTGATTTCCAAAATGGGTTTATTTTAGGTTTTGGTTGGAAAAAATCCAACATTGGGTTCAAAATTGGGATTACCAAAATGGGTTTATTTTAGGTTATTGTTGGGAAAGTGCTACAAAAACCAAAAAAACCCATTCTGGGAATCACAAATGTTTTCCTGTGAACGGTCCATCAAATATTAGTTGACACTTTTGTTTGAAAAGCTTGAATCTCTTGTGAATTTCGCCTGGGCTAGACCAGTCCATTGTTTGTAGTGTGAATCGGTCTGACATAATTGATCAGTGAATTCTTGAACTTGAATGAGTTGAAGTTGACTGTTTGTGAAGCACTTGAAGTTGAAATTTGAAGCAAATCGAAGATAATTACCTTGACTTTCTTGTTTTTTTTCCCACGATTCTGACACCATGTCGAAGTTTAATGGGTTCTTTTTATTCAGTATCACACTGTGTTGTTACATGTGCTCTCGTTGAGCCGTCGATTGCTAACCTATTTACATATTGTATGTAAATTAATATCCCTATATGGGGTACTGTTAGCTTCCTCCGCAGGCGTCTCTTTTTAGCGTTTTCCTTTCTAGTTTCTTGGATGGGCTTCCTTTTTTGCAATTGACCTTTGGGGATTATGGGATTACGTCACCGCAACAAAGGAATCCTGAATAAGTAAAAAAAGCAAAAAGGGCCGAAAAAGGGTTGCCTGCGGAGGAGGCTAGGGTACTGTGACCATTTGTATAGAATATACAATGTCGCGACGAATGTAAATTCAAATGACACCCCAATTAAAAAACATTTAACCAGAAAACGTTATATAAGTATCTTACCTTTGTGAAGATTTCTGCGTTTCTGATATGTAATAAACCATCTATCCTAGATGCTGCTAACATATTTTTTAGAGAGGTTTGTCCAAAACAGCGAAATTTCAAAAGGGTAATCTGAACTTTCTCATGTTTTTTGTCAAGAGGGAGTAGTAACCGACGTATCAGCAATGTCCAGTTTAAACATCTTCTTTTCATGTTTTTTTTTGTTGCAAATATACTACATAAGGATGCTTTGCGGGCTTCTATTGCTTACATATTTGTAAAATAAACAAATCTACAAAATATCTCCAAAAATCAATCAATAACGAATAAGAAACTATATAAAGTATTCGATTGTATGGCGTGAGTAAAACATTGGGGGGAATTCGAAGAGATTTTATTCTTCTAGAAGCCATTTTCGGTCACATCGAAAATGGCCGCTTTAAGTATATGATAGACCACAGGGCCGCAAAGCATCCTGGCATAGATTGATTGTAAACAATAGAAGCCCGCAAAGCATCGTTATGTAGTAAACTTCAACAAAAACATAAAAAGAAGATATCTAAACTCGACATTGCTGATACGTCGTTTACTACTCCCTCTTGACCAGAAAAAAATGAGAAAGTTCACAATATTAGATATTGCCTATACGCATTCTCGATGTCACACCAGAAATGCAACACGGACAAATACAAACGTACATGCCAAGTCTGTCTCAAAACGCATACATTTCCTCTATCTTTCTCTTTGAATAACTTGGTCGCATTTCTTCAAATTCCCTTACGAAATACATCATTCGAAAAAGGCAAATGTGTAGAATTTACTAAGTTTATTTAAACTTAGGGTTTAGACAAAAGTGCAGAGATCGGTTACAGGTTTCTTAAAATAGCACGAAGAGTAGAGCCCCTGTGGGGTCCGGGGATAAGATCTCTTATGCATACTATCTTGATATCAGAGATAAAATATTCCCCTTCGTTTCCCAGGATATAGAAAGTGTACGAAAGAAATTTTTCAAGTGTTTCGGATTAATTAAAGGTGCTTAATAAGGGCGTGTGTAAATCTGTAATTCAATAACCAATTAAAGTCATCATTATTTACAAATAATCTTCGGAATAATTAAAATGCGTAATAAAGGCGTATGTAGATCTGTCATTCAGTGTCCAAGATAAAATCATCATTATTTTCTAATAATCTTGTCGAGCTGTAGAATTGTGCCATTAGATCGATAACAACATATGAAAGGAAGGAAAGCAAAACTGATAAGTCGATATAGCACAGCATTTCTTCTGTTTGTTTGTTGAAAAAATTATTTCTGTACCACTTTGTCATGTCTTAGGATAAATATACTATTACTTGTCTCAACTTTGTTTCTTTTCTTTGTTGTCTTCCGCAAGCACATTTTATCAGTTAATGATGTTGTTTGTGATTATTAGAGACGCCATTGGAGTCACTACAGAGTTCTTCCTCGGACACACTTTTAGTTGGCGTCATTCACAATTTCAGAGTATATGAATTCAGTTCGATTTAACTAACATCCCTAAGATATTCTTAATATGTTGATTGACAAGATTGTTTTTTAATCTATTTAGATAATGACGAGCCAGCTCCTTGTGCCAAGAAAGTGGTAGAAAAATGCCTTGTGCAGTACCATTAAATCTATTGTATTGGTAGCCTTTGTACTGCTTTACAAATATACTTTAGTTGTGAGTAGTAACAGAATGAGAGCCTTGGGCCACTTTTATGCCATTTTCCTCTCTTCCCATTTTCCCGTCCCATCCTATTTTTCTATCCCTGTCCTTCTCGCTCCGTCCCAAGCCATTTTAGCCTCGCCGCGCCGCTAGCAGGGGAAGGGAGGGGTGTTGCGGGTGACCCGTTTTTCGATCATGATTTTATTGTTGGTGGTTTTATTATCTTAATAATATCCAACTGCGAGCACTAAATCTTTGATCACGCATCGTTTAATCTGATATTTTCTTTATTTAGGTTCTTCCAATTTTGAAGAGTTTCTGTCGTAGTCAAAGTATCGTATTTTAATAGAATTGAAAAAAGAAGAATTTTTATCTTTTTTTCTTTTTGAAAAAGAACTTCACTCTCTTTGGGATTTGAACCCGGACCCCTCCCCGCATGGGAATCGAACGCCCTGCACGCTGTGCTACCACTCAAAATATTATCACTAGAAGTTGCATTTGAATATATAAAGCAGGTAAGCTTATTGTAACGTGATCAAGACTACGGTCGTTTAGCTTACCAGGATAAAGTTACCAGGATAAAGTGCATGCCTCGTGAACCGAGTATTAAATTATGATCTGATAACTAGTAAATGCAACAAACAGAGTAATAGTTTACGATCTTTATTTCAATGACAAAATAGAAATACAGGAATTATAAATATACTTTTTGTGATGATAAGCGGCCGTAAAATGCAGGGTATTTATCACGTTTCTTCTATATTGTTGGCATGTTCAGGAGCAATAAGCTTCAATCTATGCGACTTTAATGATAGTCGGTGCAATGACCTACAATTGTTGCAACTATAAAATAGTTTCCTTATATTTAGTGGACTTGCCCTAAATGCACTTCTGCAAATCTTACGTACACTCGAGAAGGCCATCTAGTTGACTTGAATATCCCTCATGCCAAAAACAATTAGGACATTCTACCACTAGTATCTTCAAAAATTCTCGACCATCTTCACACACATGACATTCTTGCTGCTCTTCCTCCTCATCATCGTCAACAGATTCATCTGCATCAGTAATTGTGTTGTTATAATCTTCTCCATATCCTGTATGGTCGTCATTCTCTTCTGAACGATCGCTATTTGAATCACTTTCTACTTCAATGCTGCTATCATCACTGTCTTCATCTTCTGGTTGTCTAGCAACAAGATCAACTAACAGTTTTTGATTTCTAATGAATTTTTTATCGATACCTAATTCGATCAATCCATTTGTAAATGTTTGTAGACCTCTTGGTGGTCTCACATCTGGGTTGTACGTTAATAATGCATATTCAAGGAGCTCGTTGATACTTGTAACTGGGATTCTTCGATGGTGGTATGTCATCTCTCCATGAGAATTCCAATATAAAATATCTTTTGATGCTGCCATACTATGAAGTAAATCCAACACATTCTCATTTGGTATACTTCGAGAAAGCTCTTCTGCTTTTTGACTTATTTCATCCTCTTCTTCTAAATTATCGTCATCTTCACTTTCAATTTCCGAGGTATCCTCATGTTCTAGTTCCTCAAGTTTTCGCTTCATGGTGTTGACTCACTGATTTTATGTGGCTAAATAAAACTTGTATGTCAGTAGTGACATATATATGTTAGTAGGAGGCTAAGGGACTCCATCAAAGGTGATATTACTTCCTGCAAGAAACCACCTCCTTTTTGAGTTAAAATTTGTTTCTTTGTTGAAAATGGTATTGATGAGTTCGCTAGCTGTCTAATATCTCCAGCATGAGGATGTAGGTTTCCTTTCTGGGAAGATGAGAGGGGGATATTTCCTTTTAACAGATTGTGACAAACTTCACAAATAGCATGAACCTGGTTAGGAGTAGCTGACACAAGCAAAACATTTCTCTGATGCTCAGGAGAATAGCATAACAGATGAAAATATCCAAAATTGTCCCTGATTAGGTGGCTCATGTTCACTCTATTTTGTTGAGAAGGGAATGAATTCATTTCCAATGATGACGTTTATTTATCGTCCAGAATATCCAAGCCGAGCCGAGCCGAGCGGAGCCGAGCCTAAGCTCCGAGCCGAGCCTAAGCTCCGAGCCGAGCCTAAGCTCCGAGCCGAGCCTAAGCTCCGAGCTGAGCCTAAGCTCCGAGCCGAGCCGAGCCGAGTTGGTTTTCTTAAATAGTCCACACATCGAAACTCTTTTCATTTGCAAGCAGCTACGAAATGGGTCGGATGAGTCCAATTTGCGGTAAGACCTTGCAGCATATTTGGTCTCATCTTTCTCGGGTTCACAAAATTAGTGAGGAGGAAAGGAGTCAAGTATTAGAAGAGAAACAATCAATGACTTACTCTCAGATACAACTCATGAAAACTAGCTGTAAAAAAATTCAACTACTTCACCCCTTTATAACTCTCGTAGCAGGAATGACCGGATCAGGGAAAACAGTCTGGGTGCGAAATCTACTTGAACATGCTTCTCAAGTCATCAAACCTGCACCTCAAAGAATAGTTTGGAGTTATTCACAGTGGCAACCAGCCTATGACCACATGATTAGAACTATACCGGGGATAGAATTTGTTAAAGGTATTCCTAACGATATTGACAAGGACTGGTACTTTGATACACGCGTCAACAATCTTATCGTCATTGATGATCAAATCAATCGTCCAGCGATAAACGAATTTTGGACCTGTTTACCAAAGGATCTCATCACCGGAATCTCAGCGTTATCTTTATAATTCAAAATGTTTATTTTCAAGGAAAAATAATGCGCACTTTAAGTCTAAATGCAGCTTATCTTGTTTTATTCAAAAACCCACGAGATAAACTTCAGATAATTACATTGGGAAAACAAATGTACACTGGAAAAACGGAGCAGTTTATCCAGAAATACGAAATGGCTGTTCAAAGACCTCATGGATATCTGTTCGTTGATTTAAAACCTAACACTTTCGCACAAGTTTCGTGCACCAGCCATTGAGAACATTTCGTGAGTCTGTCATTCTAGCTGAACCACGGTCTGCAGCCAATTAACAACTGGTCGAAAATATCATGATCGACCAAAAATTGTCCTAGTGTTTTTTAAATCAAAAAGGACTTTTAATAAAGGTCTTACTGCATTCACTGAGCTTGGTCGGTTTGTACAGGAGATCGAGAATCTTGATCGCCAAAAAGAATGCTGACGCAAGTTTATGAAATATCCGCTGATGGTTCATAACAATGAACCAATCAGAGCTCGCGTTATATCGTGTCTATGTTATAAGGATATTTTTATGGATTCATCGAGAGAACCTTCGGCGCATAGCTATAGTTTGGTGACAAATTCTCATTTTAAAAGCAGTCTTGCATGTTTTTGTATGCTTTTTTATATTATATATTGGTTAGTTAAAATGTTGATCTAGGATAATTTGAAGTGAGTCTTTGATTAAATCATGAAACTAGTACCCAGTCCCTTGGTAGTCCGCTCTGTACATGTGCATGTGAACAAATCAATAAATGGTCGCCACTACCTTAACTAGTTTTGGAAAGTAATTGATATCCATGGGGAAGTCGACAAAAGTCTCAAAATATGCATAGAAGTCAGGTGTTTAGAGTCTGTGTAACTAGAGCTATGAGCTGCTCCAAAATAAAATCATTACAGACGTTGGGAGTCCTGTGTCAACGAAAAAAAACAGATCGATGGATATATTATTTTTTCTTGACTATTGTGATTCACTTGAGAGGAGCTGCAACAGAACAAAAGTCCTAACAGATAAAGTGCACACACTAAAAGTGTTCAACATAAATACCACTAAATAGTGCTATTTTATGCTAATTCTATTGTTTTACTTTTGTTTAATTAGTGCTATTTACTACTAAATAGTGACAAATGTTGCACACATTTAGTGTTTGCACTCTATTTTATGTGTAAATACTTTAATATAAATCCATTAATCAAAGCTATCCTTACAGTGTTTTTACACTGGGTTGCCTTTGTATAAATTGCTCGAAAGGACTTGGTAGCTAGTTGACTAGCACGTGACCCGTGAGTTAGTCATGCCATCGACAGTCGACTGCGAAGTTCAGATCTTGTAGGGGTGACTGGTTTGAAATTTGGTAAGTTCTTTTTACATTTTAATGCCTTTTAAATGCTGGTAATGTGTTGAAAACAGTTGTTGGGTTAATTGTGAACATAAGTTTTGAGATTTTTCTATCAAGAACGTTCTTTTTTGCGTGATGAAACGCTACGTCGATCGAGCACGAGGTGTAAGGGACAGAGTCGGTAGAAGCTGCGTTCGCTTGAAAAATATAGACTATCAAACTTCTATTTGTGGCTTTGAATATTAAGACAAAATTCTTTTGCTTTCGTAGATGTCCGTTGGTTTCAAATGATCGCGCCGTATTTGCTGTTGCAACAAATATTTTTGGAGGAAACTTTCCAAACTCCCATCGAGTGGACGATTTTGTGTCGCTATTTGCAATGAGGCCTGTTAGGCTTATTCCTTTTTTTTGAAATATCCCATATCACGTTATTTTTAAAAGTCATCGCTTGTGATTAGCAACATTAGTAACCCTTGGATGCTTCCCTTAAAATCGGCCATTTTGAGTGTGGTTTTGCAAAAAAAAAAAAATAATAATCGTAGCTCTTGTACCATTTAGTCATTTTTATTCAACCATACTTCATTTAGAAGCCCTAAGAATAGAGAAATACACCTCAAATTAAATTGAGTCTTAATTGCTGCTGCAGTGAAGTGAGCCTGAGCGAGCGAAGCAAGGCATTATTGGTTTACATTATATTGGTTCCATTTATATATTTTATTCTATATTATATATATTCATTTTATGTTTATATTATATTATCACGACTGCTATGTAAACCAGTTCTTTTTTTTAACTGTTAGCATTATCGTGTATAAATAAATCGATTCAACAATCGATTCAATGCAACCCTTTGCAAGTCTCGAAAGAACAACAGATTTCTTTGTTTTGCTGTCAATTTGCTGTCACATGGTTTTACTACTAGAATCCTTTGTGCGCAACTTATAAAATACAGTGAAAAAAATGTAGTGTCAATCTCTGTGGCCAGTCATTCGATAGATTTGCATGCCTCTCAAAAAAGGTTTCTTCACACCAAACGCCAGCCTTCGTTGCTGACGTATTATGTATATGCTAACAAGCGACCTTTTCTGTTCTGTGACGTAGTCATATTGTATTTATTAGACAATCATAATACACGTTATAAATGTGACCTCTTGTTGACCTCTACATTGGTTATATATTTACATGTAAACTATTGCTTTCTACTAAAAGCGTTAGCTCAAAATACAAACTATTGAACTATGTATATCTTTTATGGTGTGTATTTCATGAGACTTACCAAAGGAGAGACCACATGGACAGCAATTTTATTTAATAAAAGTGATGTTTAACACAATAATAGATTTGTACTCAAAATTATTTAGTGAACAATAACAACAAAGACTAAGCACAGGCGTACATCAACAATCCTTGCTTGCAGTTAGCACTGAAATGAAGTATCTAGTTGAGAATTTGCAAGCTGATTCGATTATTCATGCAATTTAACTGATTTGGGCTGAAGATCACTTCCAGAAACTCCTTATAGGTACAAAAAGGTTCATGCTTCATATTTCATTAACTATTGAGATCTGATCAGTGGTCAGTGCTGCTCGATTTTATGTGATTCTTTATTCTATTTGTTTCTATTTACATTGATTTTTGATGGAAATGACTTCAAGAAAATGAATAGATGGTTTATATTTTAAAAGTTAGCTATTTTTACTAACTATTAACTTTCTAGATGTTGATTGTTATTTGTGTACATTTTAATTTGAAATTTAATCCAGAAATCCAGGACTCAACATCCTTGGGACAAATATTCAACCAAAGTAATGTAAAGGGCAGCATTCACTAAGAGGTCTTTCAGGCTAGTAATATCCAAATATTTTAAGTATTTTAGAGCTCAAACAATAACAATTATAGAACCCAGTTTGCTAAGACTGAGAAATGTTCCAAAATAAAAATATGTTATTTACCATTCCAGAAAGTTTCAATGAATATCAATGATAGTAATAAGATATTAATGATGTAATCTAACATGTGCACTGCAAGAGATATTTTTAATAAGAGTTGACCATGAATATGAAAAATGAGGTTGGCTTCAAAACTGCTCTCTGTTATTTGGTAAAGGATTCCAAGAACAACAAGAATAGAAATCGGTAAAAATATTCAAAAGATTTCAACTGATTTTGGCCGTAACTGTCCTTGTCCCTCTTAACCAAATGAAAATAGTGTTATCTGGTAAATTTCACCTTTCACTTTGGATTTGATATTAAAAGTTTTTGTAATAAAAATTTCAGCTGTAATTTAGTAGAACTAGAAGTGGTTAGCAATTAATCATAATAAAAATGTGCATAATCTTTACTATGTCAAACTGCAAAGCAGTTTTTACCAGCCATGCAGTTAAGGTAAACATTAGGCTGTGGGAGGACTACACATAGACAAGACCTTAAGTTCCCTCTTTGTTAAGGTATAACAAACCTTATAGCAAACCGAAGAGTTTTAATTGTTTTTAAGTTATCTAGCAAAAAGTCAATATAGCTCATTTTAATTTGTTTCGTTTTGTATACAGTGTAATCAATTTGAATCAAAAACATATTTAACCATCATTTTATGCAATACTTTCCACATGCATCGAACATTAACAAAAGATATAGTCAATATCCTAGCATCTAGCTAATAAACTGCATTGAAATGCAATACTTTCAAACTTGGTTATGAGTGTTCATCACTATAAGTTCTGTCATAGCTTTCATGAAGCCAGTCATGACCTCCATTTGCTTTGCTTGTGCATCTTGCATGTTGTTAATGACTTTGGGCTTGCGATCACCTTGATAGGTCATTGTTTTCAACAATTTGTCCTCTCTTCTTTCAATCCCTTGTTAGCAGCTGTCTTCAGTCTTTTCCTTTTGTTGCGCTTGTCTGGAGTTTCCTCAGTGTTCAGGGTTCCTTTTGGCAAGTCCAATAAAGTTGGACTAAAAGTAGATGAAGATTTGTCATGCTTGTTTTTTTTTTAACTATTATTATTTACAATTAATGAGAGACACACTAAGTGTGCCTCCCTAGAATTACCGCCGTTTTCAAAACTACGCGGCCACCACAGGCAAAATTCACGACGTGCACTTTGCAATAGACTGCCGTCAATCAAACATGTGACGCCATTTACACGCGAAACAAACTTTTCACACTGCAAAATATTCTCAATTTTTTAACTATTTTTTTTCTTTATTAAACATTACGATGACAAATTTCGTGAAAAAATATAACTCATTTTTATATTTTCTATTGAATGAAAGTATTTGAAGTTCAAAATGCAAATTTGTAAAACCATTCAAATGGCTTCTCATCACAAGTATGCACCTTTCCAGACGATCCGTCTCCGCTCGTCTTGACTTCAGTTTTGTAACGAGCTTTTGTTTTGCAGATTACGTTGTCTTTTCAAAGACAATGTTTTTTCTTCTTCTTCTTTTTTCAGCTTTGGAAAAGCAAAATATTTTAGTCGACCTCACCAAGCTTGAGGCGTGAGTATGAACTTGAATCTCCCACTTGTCAAAGAAGAAAAATTCGGTGTGAAAAGTTTGTTAATACATGTCGCTTATCGGTTGCTGAGTGAAAGAACGACATGTTTCACAATAGATAAGCCCAGGCATTACGAAAAACTGCGTTTTCTGCCGGAAATGCAAAAAGAAAACCTGTTTTTTTGTAATTTTACGCAACACAGACCCCAACAAAACATTACAATGATCAAAGTAGTTTGCAACCTACATCAACACAACCAAAATTGAGCATTTCCGCGCTAAATTTCTGAGCCCGAAATTTCTAATTACACAAGTATAGAAGGAGCAAAATGGCTTTTTTTTACTTTCTTTACTTTCATAAAAGATATTATTCATCATTTCATTCATTTATTTTCTTGTTACTATTGAAACGCGAAATCTGACGACTTTCCACTCCGCCTTGTGAAGTCGGAGAACAAGTGAAGTATGAATACATGTAAACATAAGAATAGTTTAAAAAGTACTCACTACATCTTATTGCTCGTCCCATATTTGGTAGAGCAATATTTACATACTCGGTGTCCAGGTCGAGTTCACTATCTATGAATCAAATAAATCTACCCAAACAATTGCGATCAAAAAGACGCTCTTCGCGTTTGAAACGTGTGCAAATGACGTCACATGTTTGATTGACGGCAGTCTATTGCAAAGTGTAGGTCGTGAATTTTGTCTGTGGTGGCCGCATAGTTTTGAAAACGGCGGTAAATTATCTTTACACACACAAAGAAGAAAAACATTAGTTTAACAATTATTATTTACAATTAATGAGAAACACACTATGCCTCCTTAATTTTTATGTTGTTCGAAACATTACATACCAGCATATACTGTTTCTAAATATACTGTTTCTTTACCAGCAAACTGTTTCTAAAGCGAACAAACTTTTAGGATTTATTAAGAGACATTGTCATACAATTCAAAATGAAAAAACTTTAACTTTATTATACATTTCTTTAATAAGATCGCATTTTAGTTTTGCTTCACAAGTCTGGGCCCCCCAATCTGTAATTAAGAACATACTTTTAATTGAAAGGATGCAAAGACGTGCTACCAAATTCATTTGTAAAAACAAGAACATGTACTATCAACACCGTTTAATTCATCTAAATTTATTGCCCATTAATTATTGGCTTGAATATTTAGACCTACTTTTCTTTTTTAAATGTAAACTAGGGATCGTTAGACTTGATATAGAAAATTATGTCAAATTTTGCAATAGCAAATCACGTCGTGGTGCATCGGGACTATACTTAGCAACACCTTACTTTAGAACTTCCCTTTACAGGGATTCATTTTTTGTAAGACTCTCTAATATTTGGAATGCTGTTCCCGATCACATTAAAGCTGAAACCACGTTGTCTTCTTTTAAAACTAAGTTAAAATCTTTTTATTTTCATAGGTTAAGACAGATTTTTGACGGGGACAATTTTCGTACGTTTAAGTTAATATGCCCTAAATGTCGTAAAGTTAATGTTTTCACAGTTTGCTCTTGTTAATCTTTTTATTTGTTATTAGCTGTACAATATGCATATGTAATTTTTTTGTTTAGTTTCTCTTAGTGGGTTGGGTTAGGGTTCAATTTTATTTAGGGGTTGGAATTAAGGGTGTAAATACCTCGGAGGGGACTTAGAGTCCTATTGTGTTTATACCCACCTTCGGGTGAATCACTAAATAAAAAAAATAAATAAAATATACGAAGCATATAAGGGACGTCACTAGCAAACAAACAGCAAGCAAAATACAAAAATTCATGGCTTAAACTGGATAATTGTATAGTTCAACTATTCAGTGCTATTTTTATTTTCGCCACTTTATAAAGTGAAATTTCATCTTATTCTTATTAATGGCCATTTTTCTTTCAATAAATTCATATTGTTTAAGAAAATTTTTGAAATATTGCAAACATGGTGATTTCTGTTTTTCTGTTTGTTTATAAATTGAGTATTTATACAATAGGATGACTAAGTTAACTGTTGTATCGTCGGTCCGTGTATATTCTGTCCATTTTTGTATTTGTGTATTTTGCATGAAATGAAAATTGAGAAGAAGACCATTTTTTGTGTTTGTAATAATTAGAACTTACTCTTTTGCTTTCCAATTTTTGGTTTTCAAGATACACGAAACTCAAGATTGCCTTGCTTATTCAAATGAAAATTGAAAACTGACAAAAGAAATCCCGACGGGTGGAGGGTGCTAACAAAGGCCTGTTTTCAAAGTAGTCAAGACGACTATAAAACAAATATTATGGTTGGAAAGTATACTTTTTCAAGAACGAGGATGAGTAATACTTTCCTTCCTTGGTGTAATTATTAATGGGGCTTCTATGTATAATGTATAATAATGGAATGTTTTTTTTATTAAAAAGCAAGGTAAGCAGCTTATACAACAAACTTTAATATTCGTGTGCACTTATTCTCCCTTACTTTTCTCTTCTGTCAATTTGAACATTTATAACGTACAAAACAATCTCTTATTAAGTTTCTTTTCAAAAAAGAATCATATTCGTCTACAAATAAATCAAAAATGGCTGAGAATCAACACAAGACAGAAATATAAGTTTTATAACAATTTATTAATGTCAACATGTGCGGAATCTCTCGTTGCAAATCAAATATTAATCCAGACAGCACTTATCATACTTTAATGAATACATGTTACCAGCTGACTGCCTATTTATGTTTGCACGTTTACTTGCATTGTACTTGCAGGTTGTCATTCCTGTTCTCAGACTCTCCATAATTAATCAATGCAAGTATCAGGACTATGAGGTGTTTGGTGTGGATAATGCATTTCTGAACAACAACAGTACTTTTTAAGAACTTAGTACATAACTCGAGACTTTATATACTATTGCTTTCGCAAGATTACTTTCATCAAGGATAGATTTTTGCTAAGTTAAGACTGCAAAATACTTCAAATCTGATACAAAGCAAGATTCATTTGGAACATATATGTCATTGAATGAACAGAAGTCAACAAACATCTCAAGGCAAACAGAGGAAGTTTTTTCCTTGTAAACCTTACTTGCTTACACTAGCTAATTTCTGGGAATCATACCCTTGACAGGAGTTCGTTTGAAACAAAAAAAAAATCAGCGGGCTATAGGTATTTTACGCTTGGCTTTCTATAGCTTTTTGTTTTCTAGGCTTTCTTTTGCTCTGGGGCTTAAATCCTCTGAAAATTACATTTTCCAGTCAACGCATTTCACCTATGAACACATTTTTTGCGATTCTTGGATTATTTAAAATGAACATTCCATTATTCAAACAGAAGAATGAAAAATTCGAAATGATTATTCAAAGAATAAAATGAAGAAACATATGTCCAAAATAAAGATTTGATTAATATTATTTCTTTTTCGTAATATCAAAAAAGTTTTTACTATAAAGGCTGTTATTAGCCTCCGCGTTTTATCTTAAGACATTGCGTACTGAAATGATTAGTTTGCATATCTTGTCAGTTTCATTTTAAGACAGACAACTGTCTAGCTTCTCCACGTTTTATCCTGCTGTGTCTGTTTTTGCAGTTAGTGTCGTGGGAAGAATGACTGAGGTAGTATTTATATGCCGTCTCTTATCAGTCTATGACGAATTTCAGTTGCAGTAACGCTTGGCTTAAGTATTTTGAATATTTCTATTAGCTCTTGAATGTCGTCGGTAATTATGTGATGGATTTTTCCCACCGCAAGAAAATGGCTCGATTGATCCGCGAAGACGGTAGTGTTTCAGTATTTTTGACACAGTCCCTTTGGACATTTTCAATTTTTTGGAAATTTTAGAAATACTTTCACAACCATTATACATATCAATGATTTCTTGTCTCAAATAATTAGGCAATGGACAGAAGATAGAATCCTCCCTCCTTGTTTTTTGCCATATTTCAACGAACATTGTGTAATCAGCGGTCGACTGGTTTGTTTTGACATCTCGACGGCTCTCATTTCAGAAGGACCATATTTTTTTGTCAATTTGGTTTGAATATTCATTTTAATAGTCGTGTATTCAAACGAAGATTCGAGTATTCGTTTTTAACAATCGATTATTCATTTCAAATCTTGAAGTTCACCCTTCATGCGTGAAGTGCGTTGACTGTAATGCAAATATATTAAGGAGTCACAAAAGTAAAACTTTACTATTTCTATTTGACTCAATCAAAGGATGTGTGTTAGTAATATTGTTCCCATTTGGAGTGTTTGAACTGTAATGCTGATTACTTAGAAAACAATGTGTTTAAAAGTCAAACTATGGGATTTAACTTTCAGTGGCATCATCGCTTGCCCTGAAAAGTGCCTTAATTCCATTCAGAAATTCATCAAGACCCTTAATTTGTAACAACCAGTACATGTTATATGTTAAACTATGCATTAAAATTTTTTTTTTAATATTTGTGTCTCCATGATTTATCCACTAGAGCATATATATTTTCCCATTTAAGTTGTTCCTCATTATTCACATTCTTTTTTCTATATTTATTTGAAACGTAGGTGTTTTAAATTTTGCACTTATTATTTCTTGATTGATTTCTTTTTAACTTTTTCAAATTGCACTAGTTTCTGACTTAATAAAAAGCTATTTGAGATCTGTTTATTTATATTTTGTTCTTTTTCAGCTTGATGATCTTTATAATTCTTTTCCAATCCTTTGGTATTGCATGTACTATTCCAGCCCATCTCAGATAATCTTTGTCGTGTATACCTTTGTTCTTGACCCATTCCCAGTTAAATTCCCCTTTGTTATTACATAGGTGTCCAATTCTGTTTATATTTTTTGCTGCAAAACTGTTTATAGAAGACCGATTTATTATCTATCAGTACCGGTATATATCTGTTACTCCGAATTGGTTGATTAATTACTGCTTGTAACGTGTCTATTTGTGAATTCGTAAAATCTGCCCATGTTGAAAGATTTTGCCTGAGGAAGTTTGGAATATTTTCAGGAATCCTCTGTGGATTGAAGTTTGTCCCTATTTGTTGATGTCATCTAAAAAGTGTGAAAGCAATATTGCATATGCTTTGTTTTCTATGTGTGACTTTATGAAGTTTAATATCCATTTAATTCTATTTGTTTTCAGTGTACTCTCAAAATCTGGTAATTTCAGTCCTCCTTTTGAATAATCTCCTATAAGCGTGTCCTTCTCATTTTTGGTTTTCTGCCGTTCCAGATGAAATCTTTAATCTTGACTGCTTTCTCGATGGGCTTACGGTGGTCCGTCTGGCCGGGGAAGTCTGGGCCCTTTATATCCTTGACTGCTCTCTATCTCGTTGACTTGTTTTTGTGAATATGCAGTACACTGGATAGCGTCAGAATGTCCTAAAACCATATGTAGGGATGCCCACGTTTTTTATTAGCATTCGTCGAACAACTGAACAATAATATTGAACACTTATTTAATTGCTATTGGAAGTATTCATCAAGGGGACAATCACTTTAGCGACCTATCTTATTCTAAGGGAATACAATGTCCTTTTATGATTCTTTCAGCTCTGTTATGTGCAAACTCATTCCCTGTTTCAACTCGATGAACAACACAGACAGTCGATCGAATATTAGTATAAGGAGATGCTATGTATGTACATGCCTTTGAAGAGCAAGTAATACCAGATACAGAGACACTGTCGCCAATTTTTTTGCCAGATTGAGACCGTTGGCCTTCAACAACAACTGAACCAAAACCATGTCGGCCGTCGAGACAAACAAATCACTTATTGAGGCAAAATAAATCAAATGAAGCTGATGGCAAACAGGCGAAATGAATCACCCAACAATGCAAACAAATGAGATGAATCGCTCAACAAGGCAAACAAACGAAAAGAATCGCACGTTGAGGCAAACAAATCAAATCAATCACCTATAAATAAAGTGCAAAATACTAATCTACCTGATACGGTAGAGCCCATTGAGGCACAAACAACAAGAAGTGGCTTATTGTGGGCTATTGGTTATAAAGATTTTTTACCATAGAAGAATTGTGCATGAAAAGGAGTCTCCATACTTTTCTTTGCATTCAGCTTTGATGAATACTTTCATTAACGATAATATACTATCATTTGGCTGCCTGTGACCTTTGTCTCTGAAAGCCACCATCCAGATTACAATGATAAAATGTGTCACAGCAATTCACTTTTAAAAGAAACGGCTAGTTATACTTGAAATATAAAGCTTGAAAATTCTTCCTGTGGCATATTGTTTTTTTGAGAATTGGTGTTACTATAGCTTTCTTTAGTTCCGATGGTACAATAGCCAAAGACAAAGAAATATTTGTTAATGATTAGAAGAAGATGTTTTAAGCTTGTTCTTAAAATACAGCTTTGTACAGGATTAAGCTCACAAGACTTAGTGACAAGACATAAACAAATAATGTAGAGCTCATCAAGGGAGATTTCTTAAAAAAGAGATCAATAGCTGCTCGTGCCTGAAATAAGGTGTTGTAGATCAGGGCGACTATTAAATGACTTGCTATCCTGAATGTCATTTTCAAAGCCTGCTTGGATAGTCTGGATTTTTTCTTCAAAAAAGTCAGCAAAAGAATTTGCAAGTAGATCAACAGAAGAAGAAGTTGGAAAAATTGGATCCCTTTTCATGCTTGATAGCATCTTAAGGTAATTCCGTAGAAATAAAACTGCCCGATGAAATTTTTTTATACTCTTTCTAACAAACAATTTTGAGAAACGCTTTCATATAATACAATAAAAAAGGGGGTTCACTGACTTGGTTTTTGTGCAATATGACGTCAAAGTTCATGCATTTTGGTAACTTGAGATTGTAAAGCAAAAAGCTAAAAAATTGAAGAGAAATGGAACAAAAACAGTTTTTTGTCTTTTAAGAGCAAAATTCGTGTTTTGTTCAAATGTCTGCACTTTATCTTATTTAAAAAAATATGAACAGATGTATAAAAAATAGGTGATCTTGAAGAAATTGACGAACTACCACGGTGCGCACGAGCTGCTAATTCATTCGTAAAAGTCCTAAGCGGAAAGTATTTTGGAAATTTCTCAAAATTTAGCCCGATGACCTATGCTCAATTTTAGATATATTTGATGTTATGTTATAACAAATAATTTTATCAAATAAAAACCATAGGTCACCGTGCTAGTTTGCGAAAAAATATCGTCATTTCATTGTTCAAAAAACAGTTTTTCCAAAAGAGGACTGGGTCGAGTTTCAAAATTATCGCGTTTTCTCGCTCGAAAATATCGCAATTCTTCGATTTTTTCATTCAAAGTAATTTAAAAACATAATTTGACTAGATTACATGATAAAAGTCCTGAAACCAAAAATCTTGAAACATGCGCAGAACTGTCGGAAATTTTATTTTATGTAAAACCGGAAGTGAGTTACGACTTAATGTATTTTTGACGTAGGAGACTAATGAGCTTATTGTCACACGAGTTTGAGACAAGGCGTGAGAATATGACTGTGAGCGTGAGTTGTGTTAGTTTTTGTAAAAAACCCTAAAAACGGTATTAAACGGTGATTGTGCCAGTGAAGTGAATTATTAGAAGCGCAAAATAAAAGCATTCTGCGTTTTCGACACAGTGGCGACCACGCCAGGACAAAATACTCAATTCAAGTAGTGTAAACATGACCGAAAAACAGCTCAGCGACTTGGAGAGTAAGTTGAAAACTCTAAGGTTTCGTCTTCATAAAACGGATGGTATTATTGCAAAACAAGATCGACAGTCTATTGAAAGACATTTAACATCTATTGCCGGGACGGTGGCTTCAGTAAATGAGTTGAAAGAAGCAATCGAAGAGAAGAAATTCAGCAAAGGTGAACCCGAACAAGAAGTGAGTGAATGGAGCGCGCCGATCGAACAAGAACTTGAAAAGGCTGACGAAGAAAGTTCTAAATTGACGCATCAACTCAAATTAATCGAACGAGATGAACGTGAAAAGGAGATGTTTGAACGACATCAACAAAATCTAAAATATGAAAGAGAAATACTGGAACAAAAGCTGTCCTTTGACAAAGAACACCAACAACAACAACAAGATGAATCGAAGACAACTGATCAACGCGCCTCGACTGCAAAGCTCCCTAAACTACAAATAACGAAGTTTGATGGCAAAATCGAGAACTGGCTGCCCTTTTGGGGTAAGTTTACATCGGAAATTGACAAAACTGACTTACCAAGTGTAACAAAGTTCGGTTATTTGAAGGAACTTTTAGAGAAAACTGTGAGAAACGACATCGACGGACTGCCGTTCAATGACGAAGGATATAACAACGCTAAAGCTATCTTAAGGCCGATTTACACGGTACGATTTGTAGTATACGACTAGTCGTAGGCTACTACAACTCCATTTACACGCTACGACTTGTCGTATACTACACGAAAAAAATCGCGCGCGACTTGCTCCGTTCGCCCAAATTGGGACTGGGTCGAGTAATGGCGGACAGGCGAACTGCGGCTTTGACAGCTGTTGCCATTTTGCTGCGCAAAAAAAGACGCCAAAGGAAAGCGAAATCTGTTTGGGTGAGGAAATGGCTGTCTCGAAGAAGTCAGTTGAGTGTGTACCAGCAGCTCTTGCAAGAATTAAGGGTAGAAGACAAAGAAAATTACCGGAGATATTTACGGATGGATACGGTAACATTTGAAGTAAGTTTTGAAACAAATTTGTTTGTTACCATTTTTTATTGAAAATAATGCGATTGAATATACCAAAACACACATTTGTTAATTGTGAAAACTGTTTCGTAGGAGCTGTTGGCAAAGGTTAAACCTTTTATTGGAAAAAAAGACACTAACATGCGGGAAAGTATCTCAGCCGAGGAGAGGTTGGCAGTTAGCCTACGCTACCTGGCCACAGGCGAAGCCTACAGCAGCCTCCAGTACCAATACAGAATGAGCGTGTCAACTTTATCTACAGCCATTCCTGAGGTGTGTCATGCTATCTACCAAGTACTAAAAGATGACTTCTTGAAGTGTCCCCAAACTCCCGAGCAATGGAATCAGATTGCACAGTGTTTTGAAGAACGATGGCAGTTACCACACTGTATAGGTGCCGCTGATGGCAAGCACATTAAGGTCATCCATCCAGCGAACAGTGGATCTAGTTTCTATAATTACAAAGGTTTTTTTAGTATAGTGCTTATGGCCATAGTAGATGCGGACTATAAATTCTTGTTTGCTGACGTTGGTTGCCAGGGACGGATCAGTGATGGCGGAGTGTTAAAAAACACTAATTTCTGGAAAGCCTTAGTCCAAGGTAGCCAGCATTATAAATCTATTTTTGGTATATAGTGAGCCCCCTCGATGAAACATATGCACACAAAAAATCCTTAAACTACAACTGATGTAAATATCAAAGTAAATGTTTTTTTTAATACAGATAATCTTGGTGTGCCACAACCAAAGCAGCTGCCACAGTCGTTGGATCCCAATTTTGATATCAGCCATTTTAAACAGCCAGTTCCATATTTCTTTGCTGGTGATGAAGCATTTACCCTTGAGCAGTTCATGATGAAGCCTTATGGCCAAAAACATCTGTCTGAAGAGAAAAGGGTGTTTAACTACAGACTAAGCAGGGCAAGGCGATTAAGTGAAAATGTATTTGGAATCCTATGCAGTAGATTTAGGGTGTTCTTGGGTACAATATGTTGCAACCCCGATAATGCAGTCAAAATTGTTCTGGCTGCTATTGCTTTGCATAACTTTCTAAGAGACAAAGTACCCAACCGGTACACACCTCAAGGCACAGTTGATGTTGAGAAGGATGATGGCAGTTGGGTCGAGGGCACATGGCGCAGTGAGTGTCAAGATCCTCCATTCAAAGATATGCCTAACTACAGAAAGGGAAGACAATTGATGAAAGCTGAGAGAATGAGGGATCTCTTGTGTGACTATGTTAATGGCCCTGGCCAGATTCCATGGCAGTGGAAAGTTGTTCTTTAATTGTTACCTAAGTTAGTAAAAATACTTGTTTTTTTTATCTCAACCAGATCAACCTAATTTGATTTAATGTACTTCAAACATTACCCAGTTTAAATATGTACTTTTAAAAAAGATTGTGTACAGGAATATTCCTGACCAGTGTATAGTAAAATCAGAACATGTCATCTGATCAAACATAAATTCTGATTGCCTTAAAAAATACATTCCTCTCACAGTCTTTTTTAAAAGTACAAATGTAACAGATACATTATGCAGTTATAAGTATTGTAGTTATAATTTTTTTATTGAATTTGCATCAAGATGCTGTGCAATAACTAAAGTACATAAAAAAATGTGGACTAACAGAATTATTGCCATAATGATAACAGTCCAAAGTAGATCAAAGCTATTTTCTTAGTTTTGTTAAAAACAATTCAGTGGTTATCAAAAATTAATGTAATAGTCCCTCCATGCACATGTTATTTTATCACATTGCAAATATTCAGGGTTTTTTTAACTTCAAGTTTACTTGTGAGCTAAAAGTGTAGAATGTTATAAATATCAAACCTGTGTTTTTAAAATGAAATACAGTGGCAGATCAAGTATTTTTCAAAAGGGGGTTCCATTTTGGTCACACATTTTCTAAAGAGTCATTTGCATATCGAGTCATTTAGTAAGAAATGGTACCGCCCATACTGCGCAACTAATGTAATGTTATGTAAATGTTATGTTGTAGCACATTTCACAATGTCTAAAAAATGTTTTACAGTTCAGTGTATGATGGATCTGTCACTGAAATTGTTTTCCATCATCTAAGTTCTTTCGATCTTAGCTAAACAGACAGTTTTTTTAATATTTTGAAATCCACAGGCTGCTTTTGCAATGTAGTAAAAGCTATGCAAAGAAGTGGGTTTGTAAAACCTAAGCATTGGTGCAGTACCTACTGTAGGTATGTAGTGGTCAGCCAGCTTTGATTTCTTAACCAATGATCACAATGAATCTCAGAAAAATAAAAAATATTTCACACACAGGCTTTGTTTTAGTAAAATCAAATCCTATATTTTTCTGAAAATATTTGCAAAATTACATTTCCAATAAATTATTATAAGCATGACAGTGCAGTGCAATTTGATGTCAAAAATAAAAATCTTTATTTTATTACGTAAAAACATATGCTTGTACTGTGAATAAAACAACTTATTTTATGTTAATGTATTTTCATCAGTATACATATAATCATTACTGTGTAATTCATAATAATTGTAATATTGTTGAACCATTATGAAGACATGAAGTGAGACTACAAAAAGCATGCCATCTTTCTAGCATGACATGAATTATGTTATTACTTTAATGCTACTTTTTGGCCAGTAATGTTGACAATTCCAAACAAAGTAAACCATACAAATTAATTATCTAAGATCTTGCATGGTCCTGCCACAAATGCTATATCAGCTAAGTATTTAATAATCCATATGCAAATTATTTGAGTGAAAAAGTTCATGACCACTGCCATATGAAAAGGGCAAATGGTCAATATCATGAGTAAATAGAGTGCACATCAAAAAACTGTGAAAGACCTATTAATGATTTAGTTGCCAATAGTATATGAGTAGCAACTAGTTTAAGTTGACAAACAGAGACTCACTAAGGCATTCAAACTAAATAGTGCAATTTTGTACCAATTCTGTTGTTTAAGAAGCACTATGTTTATGTAATTTATACAATATGAGTGGGCTGTATGAGAATTTAAAAGAGTGAGTTGCAAGTGAGCTGTTTTGAATCTCGTACAGATCAGACACAAACATTGTATAATATTACTTAAATTCAAATGTCTAGATTAATGTTGCTTTTGTAAATTTAAATTTTTCAAACTAGAGATGTACTTTGGCTGAGATAATTCAAGCTAAACCATATGCAAAACAGTATGAATTCTGTACCAGTATTTACAGATGCCTTCATGGTAGTGATTTTGCATTGTTCCCATATTATTCCGGGTTCATGAATTATTAATGAATTTGATAAACACTTCACAACAACTGAGTTTTCTTTCGCAGCTTTTTGGTGTACACTCTATGATGCAATGTTTGTTTGTATCACACTACAATGTTGTTTTCATTCTATTTGGTTAATACTAGTGGAAATCACTAAAATCAATTGTAGAGAAATGCTGACTTTCTGGTGGAGTTTGAAGCAGAACTTTCATTATTGCTTGTTGGATTTCAATTTTTAGCATTTCCTTATGGTATCCATCTGGTATTTTTTTAAATTGTTTTGCAATGTATTGTCCAAAAACTGTGTCTCCATCACTAGTATTTTCTTGCTCAATTTTTGGCTTCTTTAGCTCATTCAAGCAAGCTGCAAAAAGTTCGTCCTCAAGTTTCCTGGATGTTTTTGTGCATGTCTTTGAAGAGGGAGTATTTGCCGTGTTAAATATACACTCTGCACCTTCTAGCTCTTCAGGCTGGTCATCATGGTCTTGGGTTGGAGTACTTGTCAAATTTTCTTGCTCATTATCTTCTACCAATTCAACAGTACTGATTGTTTTCCTGGGTGTTATGTTGTCCTTGAGGAAATGCAATGAACTGTAATGAGGCCATTTTGACATATACACATCTTTTGTCCCACTTCCAGATTTTCGGCTTAGACGTTCCTTTCCCAGTTCTCTGCCGTAATATGTTCTAAGTCCTGATAACTTTTTAGACAGTTCTTCTGTTGTCAAACCTTTAATTGTAATTCAATCAAGTAAAATATTTATTAGTTTTTAATAAAATGGTTTAGGCTATAACAAACAAGGTAACCAGACTAAAGAAAAAGTAAGATGCATTTATGAACATTCTGCTGGTGGTATAAGTAATTATAATATGACTGAAATCATTTCATTGGATACTGTAACTGCAGGGAAATTCAAAATAGGATTTTATTCTACATCAAATAGAGTTTTTTCTGGTTCATCAGGCTACAGAGTGGGCAGGAACTGGAGTAAAAATGAAAACCAATATATAATGCAAAGAGAAAATTAAATCAACTAACTAAACAATTCATGTAACTTAGCACAGTGTTGTTTACTCTCAATTATATTTTTTTATTATGAGTTTTGTTGTTTTTACCTACCAGGAATGTTGACTTTCGTCACTACCTCTGCCAAGGCAGCAGCTCTAACATCTTTTTTGAAGTAGTTTTTGTTGGATGAGTTGAAAAGTACATCTATCGTAGACCATACACTAATGATACTTTCAATATTTGATTCGGTGAGTTGCAATTTGCTTTTTTTATTATCCATAATTTCAGTTTACGCAAAATACCTTACGATCAACGACAAAAAGCGAAATGGTCTTAAATAATTTTTAAAACCAATATTGCTGATTGCCAAAAAACGCACGCGTGCGGCAAACGATGATTTTCCCGCCAAAAACAGGTTGTGGACCATATCAAATGAATATATCTATGTATTCATGTTTATAATATAAGCTATGAGAAGAAACACACTTTAATTCAGTGAATACAGCATTTATTAGCAAATTGTTAGATTAAATATACACATATACACATAATAGATATTGAGATATATATACATTGAGATTAGCTCAAACCTGTTAACAGCAACTGTTTCAATCCAAAATTGATATAGCTTAATCCGTCAAAAATTCATTCATGATTTCCCACAATATTCGATAACTCCGCTGTGTTCACAATATTTGGTCACTTCTTCTGATTCGTTCAATTACCTAACTTTTCTTTCAATAAAATGGATGATAGTTAAGAAATAATCAACAAAATATTTCATGTGAACGACAAAGGAACAAGACTCAAACTAAAACATGGCGGATCGAAGCAAATTGTCGTCCGGCTGAAAGTAGTCTGGGCACTAGTTTCAGTCCCAAACACGGACAAAATACGTCATTTTCCTACGACTAGTCGTGAGGTTTTGAGCTGTGGCTCAAAATCGTACGACTAATCTTAGGTCGTGTACGATTAGTTGTAGGGCCATTTACACGACACGATTTGTGCTACAACTAGTCGTATACTACAAGTCGTATACGACAAATCGTACCGTGTAAATCGGCCTTTAGAGGCTGAATACGGCAATGAAAGTGATATAATCAACGCCTATACACGCAATATTATTGATTTGCCCGTTATCAATGACATTCATCCTCGAAAGATAAAGGAATTTTACAAGAAACTACGCTTCAATGTGCAAAGTCTCGAAACACTCGGTAAACTGGACGATGTCAAAGGAAACGTTAGACTTACTATGGACAAACTGAAGATTATTAAAGCTGATCTAGTTCGAGGACATGATAATTGGCGTGATTGGGGATTCAAGGAGCTATTAACTGAGCTAAAGAGATGGCTAGACATCAATCCTATAGAAGATGAAAGGGCTTCGACAAAAACCGCTCAACCGAAACAGACAACCCGCGCTACTTCCGGTAAGATGTTCTACTCCAAGGAAACTTCACAAGAGATTAAATCATGTCTATTGCAACAAGGCCGATCATAAGGCTATAAACTGTGATCAAGTCGTTACTGTTGAAGAAAGGAAAAAGATTTTGGCTGATAAACGTCTTTGTTTCAATTGTACCGGAAGTAAACACCGTGCAGCAGATTGTAGAAGCAACTCTACATGTCAAAAATGTGGAGCAAAACACCACACTTCTATCTGTAATAAGGAACATCAAAAGGAGCCCGGAATGACAGCTAATCATGTCGGAAAAACGTCAGTTGTGCACCCTGTGGTTGTTGTGAAGGTCAACGGATTTAAATTTAGAGCACTACTGGACAGTGGCGCAAGCCATTCATATGCTTCGGCAACTGCTATCAATCTCATCAAGGCAACTCCTAAGTCATCTAGTCTACGTCAGATCGCAATGTTGACTGGAATTACAACCAAAAACATGCAAACCTATGATGTTGTAATGGAATCAGTATCTGGAGAATTTAAGTTAGATGTCAACGTTACAAAGGTTGAAAGGCAAGAGCTTTTGACATTAGAGAACCCGCGATATAAGGACACAATTAACAATCACTCTCACTTACGAGGAGTTCAAATGGATGACATTGATGATAAGGAACGATTACCTGTTCATTTTATAATCGGTGCAAATGATTTCGCTAAGATCCGCACGGGACAACGCCTACGTGTGGGTCGTCATGGTGATCCCGTAGCTGAATATACACGATTTGGCTGGTGTATCATGTCACCAGGAACAGAGATTGGCACTTCTGGTGCATATCTTGCTGTTAATTCTATTGCTGATTATGAAAGGCTTTGTGCGTTAGATGTTCTTGGACTTGCAGACAACCAAGCTATGGATCAAACTGAAGTCTATTCTGAGTTTAAAGAACAATTAACACGCTCTACTGAGGGATGGTATGAGACTGGCCTACCATGGAAAAGTAACTGTGAGGAGCTATTGTCTAATTGCGAAGGAAGTAAGAGAAGACTTGGCGTTCTTGTGAGGAAGTTACAAAGAACCGACATGCTCGATGATTATGATGCCATTATTCGTGAACAATTGCAGGAAGGTGTAGTCGAGAGAGCTCCTATTGAAGTGAATGGGAAGGAGTTTTATCTACCCCATCGTGCTGTTGTACGCGAAAATGCAGAAACGACTAAGATACGTGTAGTATATGATGCCTCAGCACGTGAACGAGATGGTGTGCCATCATTAAACGAGTGTTTGCATACAGGTCCTCCTCTTAACAACCTTCTGTGGAATGTTATCACACGACAACGCTTTCATCCTGTTTCTCTAACTGGTGATCTACAAAAAGCCTTCCTTCAAATCAGAGTGAGAGAGTCCGAGAGAGATGTCTTGAGGTTCCATTGGCTCGTAGACAAGACATCACGTGAGATTGAAGTGTTGCGGTTCACTAGGGTGGTGTTTGGCCTCGCCCCATCACCATTTCTTTTGAACGGAGTACTTCAACAGCATCTCGACTCTATGGAGCTTAAATACCCTAACAGTGTCTTCGAAATCAAAAGATCTTATTTCTGGTGCACCTACTCTGCAAGAAGCTAAGCAGTTAAAGGACGATGCTGTCAAGATATTCAGTGAAGCAACATTTAAACTACATAAATGGAATTCAAACATTAAGGAACTAGAAGCGTCAGACTGTGATGACAATCATGGTGTAACATTTGCAAAGGATCAACTAATTCAATCAACGTTGAAACAAGAAACTAAACTTCTCGGTCTTGCATGGGAGAAAGGAACTGACACTCTGCATGTACACTTTCCTTCTGAATCAGCTTGTGAAACAAAACGTGGAGTGCTCGCTAACCTAGCCAAAGTCTATGACCCTTTAGGGATAGCCTCACCAGTAACCTTAGAAGGGAAGCGGTTATACAGAGAAATGTGTCTACAGAAACTTGGATGGGATGCTCCCTTACCGACTGATCTGAGTCTAGCCTGGAAACGGTGGGAACGAGCGAACTGAAGGTACAACCCCCTTTAATGTGATTGGAGTCGACTTCGCTGGACCAATTAAGTACTCTGGCCAAGATAAATCAGAAGAGAAAGCATATGTAGTGTTGTACTCGTGTTGTCTAACACGTGGTGTGTTTCTGGAAGTTCTACCTTCACTGGAGACTGAAGAGTTCATTAAAAGTTTTAAACGTCTAATAGCAAGAAGAGGTAGACCATCTATTGTGTATTCTGATAACGGGTCAACCTTTGTAGCAGCCTCCAAGTGGCTGAAAGATGTACAAGAAGATGAGAAGTTTCATGAGTTCTTGAGTGATCAAACTATCACATGGCGTTTCAATGTGAGCCGTGCTCCGTGGTGGGGAGGACATTTTCAGCGATTAATTGGCTTATTTAAATCAGCCTTTTACAAGACAGTGGGTCAAGGTCACCTATCCTGGGACGAATTGTGCGAAGTAGTTCTTGACATTGAAGTGGCCCTCAACAATCGACCTCTGTGTTACATGGAAGAAGACCACCAGCTCCCCACATTAACTCCAAATTCCTTGCTTTTCCTCAACACCAATCTACTTCCAGAGCTTCAACCCTACCACTTAGAAGAAATGAGTCTTAGGAAACGTGCTTAGATTATTCAGTCAACGAAAGATGCTATGTGGAGACGTTGGACAGGAGAGTACTTACGAGCTTTAAGGGAACGTCACCAAATCAAACGTGGTTCTAAAGAAAGCTGCCTTAAGGTTGGAGATGTAGTCATCATCAAATCTGATGAACGCAACCGCAATCAATGGCCATTAGCAATCGTCACCGATTTATACACAGGCAGAGATGGTGTTGTGCGTGCTGCCAGACTTCGCAAGGGTAAAGTTCACATTGAACGAGCTATCCAACATCTCTATCCTCTAGAGTTATCCTGTGATGTTCAACCAAATCTCACTGTGGTACCCGAAGCTATTATGCAACGCTCAAGAAGAGGAGCAGCAGAGGAAGCAAGACAACGCATCCAAAACTTGTTACAAGACGAAGAGGACGATTAAACGTTGAGACAATTGTTTATATTGAACACTTTTGCATCATGTGTTAAATTTCCTTGATATCACATGCCATGTATGTAAGTCATGTGAGGGGAGTGTGTCGGAAATTTTATTTTATGTAAAACCGGAAGTGAGTTACGACTTAATGTATTCATGACGTAGGAGACTAATGAGCTTATTGTCACACGAGTTTGAGACAAGGCGTGAGAATATGACTGTGAGCGTGAGTTGTGTTAGTTTTTGTAAAAACCCTAAAAACGGTATTAAACGGTGATTGTGCCAGTGAAGTGAATTATTAGAAGCACAAAATAAAAGCATTCTGCGTTTTCGACAAGAACTATGGTCAGTGCAAAACTACGGAATTACCTTAAAAGCAAAACTTTTTGATTGGACTTATTTTCAGAAATTATACCCGAGGAGAGTTCATTTTTAGTTTTTTGAACTAGATCTCGTACCAGATTGCATTGCTCAACATTCAATTGACAATCTACTGTTAGTCGAGTTTTCCTCCATTTCCTCTCAAGGCGCCAACGTTTTTTTTTTTTCAGCCTTGATGTCATCATTATACCAGGGCGCTGATGGACGTAGAATCACTACACTTTCTTTGATAGGTGCATGATGGCCCAGTGTAGATGTAAGTACAGATTCATATTGATGGATAAGCTCAGAAATGTATTCTTTATTGTTAGAAAAAGTTGGCAATATTGACGCACTGATGGTCCTTGGGAAACAATTTCACGTCAATGGATTTTAACTTTCGACATTTAGTTACAATTTTTTCAAAAGGTTGTTTTTTCAGCTGAAACAGCTGAATGATCTGATATAGCTGGATCGTGCACACAACGTCTTGTCTAGTGATTAAAATATCAAGGATATGTTTCTCATGGTATGTCACCTTCTTTACATGCTGGGCTTAGATTGAAACATTCTAGAGTATTAAAAAACTGCAAGGCAGCCGCATTTGTTGCATCTTCTACATGAAAATTAAAATCGGCCACTAAAAAAAGTATTTGAACCAGACAAAAACTGCTATGGAAAAACTTGTAATTAATCAAAAACATTCTATTTGAAAACTTATTACGAGTTGATGAATCAACACAGAAGGCAGTATATTATTAGGGGGTGAAGTGTACTTTGATATTTACATAAAGTAAAGCACTAATTAAACAACTCTGTGCAGTCAGCAATAATCATGGTTACTCATGGATTTAATCTTGAGCACGTCTATAAAAATAACTATATAAATGATAAAAGTATATGAATGTTCAATTCTAAATAAGTGCAATGTTCAATGTCCATGATTGATTATGATTGTTTTTTTTTTAACAAATGGCTCAATTGTTGGGCACCAATTCACAAGTGCAGAGCAAACCCTCAATATACGATTTATCATTGGTACCTGTGTCTCAGTAGGGCCATTGGGGTCACAGTCTAGATAGCTGGTAGGCAGCGTACTTTGTAGTAGATTGTACTTGCGTCTCAGTAGACCAATCACCCACTCAACATGTATCCTCACACTTGCAATACCCCTTGACCGTTCCACATCAATGGGGTCTAGCTGGGATTTGCCTTTAGCAAAGACTGGAATCATTAAATCCCCATGCTTCAGTCCAACACTTTCAGTAATAGTGAAGCCTCTGTCGGCCATCACTGTATTACCTGGGTTAGGTTGTCGAAAAATCCACATTTCTCTGTTAAATACTTGTCTTGGGTACGTCCACCCCAAGCTTTATAAAGGAAATTGTTCCTTGTGTTGTCATACCATTTAGTACCTTTATGGTATTGTGGTGTTTATACGAGAAGGTCTGAGCTCTAGCAAGTAGATTTGTGGCTTTGTTGATAAAAACCTCCAAACAATCAATAATTACAGTGACTTTATAACCAAATGTATAAAGGAAACACATTGGTATGGTTTTCCACAATTGTTCTCTTCTAGGCCACCGAATAAAGCAACTCAACCTAATGTCCATCGCTACCATCCAGATAGCAATTATTGTGGACACTGTTGAAAGTGATACAGAAAAATAATATGCCAGATCCTGTAGTGGGACATTCAGTCAAAGTTTCATTAGAACTATGATAAATTCTTGAAAGGTGTCTAATGCTGTCGATTATCAAGACACATGTACAGGGTGGAACAAAATCATAAATTCTTCAAAAGAAGGCAGTCCTGTATAAAAACGAACTTTCTCAGTTGAAAATATTCCTTATCTGGCGCTTGATGCACATGTTGATGAAACATGTATACAAACTGAGCTTCAGCGTTTTCGAAGACTTGACAAGTCAGTATCTCATCTGTTTGAGTTGACACATCTTTAGGTACTATTTCCTCGCTAAAATGTTCATTGCTACTGCTGCATGTAGTTTCAGTATATATGTGGCCTTGACAATCAGCAGAACACTGTGCTTCACTGTAAAAGTCAAATTCTTTAACGGTCAATCCAGTTTGATCTAACTGTTTTCTTTTTATTTCATTGATCTTTTGTAGTTGTAAGGTTCGCTTCCTGCGCTCGTTCGCTCTCAGTCCTGGCTTCCACTGCCTCTCTTTATCCTTGCAGTCAGTATTTTTTTATTCACTTCTCTTAAGGTTAATACTGGGAACCCAGTCAACGTTATGACGATCCCAACTAGCTGCTGACCTTCCCGAAACGAAGTGAAGACAGCAAACTCGCTCACTATCAAGCACTCTCTTTGTGTCTGTATTGCATCAACTTTTGACCTAAACGTAACGCCTTCTTCAGTGGACAAGAAATTCACTCTATTTAGTTATGACTTGATTTGCTTTCTGTTTGCTACATAGAATCACTTTCCTTCTCCTTTCTCTTGTCAATTCTTCGTGTTCTTCAACTTGATTTGTAACAATCTTCGGCATACAAGAGAAACGTACTCGGTGTTTTCTGCTTTTAGACCCGCATCCATCTATTATACAGTGAACTTTGCTCTTTGTTTACATGTCGAGGGACACACTAATGGCCGATAGCAACTGTTGTAAAAAGTTAGGTCACATGGGTGAAAGCCGAGAATTGCTATACTAATAATAGTCTTTTATTTACCAATTAGCCACAAGCACTATGACGTCACATGTAAACAAATCTATTGTTTTAATGCTAAGAATCATGGGCAATAGAGGGGATTCAACATCTTAAAATCAATGAAAAATAGGGTAAAAGTTCACTTATAATATTGAAACAAATTATAAGTACAATGCCAAATGTATTAAAGGAAAAATATTTTGCCAGAACTAGATGCATTTTTATTCATGTAAACAAGCCATGACGTCATAGTGCTTGACGGCAATTGATACCCTTTAGTTCGTTAAAGTAGCTCATATTTAGTGCCTAATTTAAGATGTTTAATAATTAACGAGATTTTTCTAGTATATATGCAAGTACTACAATTTCAAAGTATCTGCATTTGCTCTGATTGCCCATAAAACAATAGATTTACAGACAGGATATATATTCTTTATATTTTGCACTGCCCAGCCTCGGTGTAAATCTTTAGTGAAGTCTCTGTTTCCCATATCTATTCTCACACCATGCTAGGGATGACACTATCCATTTTTTTGTGCTGGCATCATTTTGCGGGCATTTCCATATAAAAATAGCATCAACTGGAATGTTTCTATTTCTATTTCGAATTTGAAGATAAAAATAAAAAAAATTATTCTCAATTTCTACCAAAATGAAGAATATGACTGTGCATTTATTACATGTTTGACTGTATTTATGGATATGCGTGCATTTGCACATAATTTTGTATTAATATAACTTTGTAAATTTATAAAATACGAATTTAGTATTTCTTCCATATCTCCATTAATTTAATATTTATTACATATAATTTTGCAAATATTCAATTCACAAATTACGAATTTAGTATCTCTTCCATATCCTTATTTATTTACATAAAACAACCACATTGGTGGTTTAATGTGTTTAACACTTTTCATACTTTTTTTTCCATATAGCTAACCTCAATTCAATTTTTTTTCTTCATATTTAAATCTACAATGACCTATGAGTCTTTTCTAACACAAAGAATCGTTGACTAACTAGTATAGCTTTTCAGTTATTTTAGTCAACTGTACCTAAAATCAGTTAAATTTGAACTATCTTGAATATATATATATGAGTCGTGAAAACTTAAATTGGGTCTAGCTGGCGAAGACCCCTTTGATGTACATCTTTTTCGTTTTTCACTTTTCTTTCTTTCGAAGTCGATGTTTCTCAGTTCAGAAACCCTTAGACCCTATTTAAGTAGTCACGACTCGTATGTATATATCAATGCATGGAAATGTGTACAAAAAATTCACGGGTAAAAATTGCGGGGATGTTGTTTACTCTCGGACGGTCGCGTCATTAGATCAGTCCCGAATTGGGAGTTCTCAACACTGAATCTGGATATGACGAACCCGGCCCGTATTCCTGCGCATTCTAGTATATTCTACTGTTGTATTATTCCTAAGGTTCATGGAACATTCTTCATTATTCTACATTCTTGGACATGAATGTTGAGACAATTAGACTCTATGTCCAAGATTTGTTACTTTTCATTTTCTGGAAGTTTCTGGAATGTTATTGTACATTCTAGTATTCATTTCTCCTTCTCCAACAGCATTCTGAGTTTTAAAATGTGTAATTTCCATCTAATATTTCTAAACAACTTTTCTTGTATCTTTCTTTTATTCATCTAGCAAAAATTATCAACTGGGGGCTAACCAGAAAACCTAACAGTTTACTAGCCCCCAGGCTCATTTTATTTTAGTACAACAAACATACTGGCCTGTAAAAAAAAGACATTTATTCTTATTATTGTACACATATATAAAATGTCAATATAGCTTAATAATGAGTAAATAAACATTCCAATTCTATTCTGTTTTCGATCTATTCATTTCTTATGTACTTGATAGAAACACTTTTACTTAGAAATACTTTATGGTAACATTTCGAGCGCTCCAGACATTACGTAATCTACTTAATATAGATTGAAGGTAATGTAATAGGTATATTTATAGAAACATTTCGAGCGCTCTAGAACATTACATAATCTTCTTAATATAGATTAATTACAAATTGAAAAATGCTATAAATTGAGTGTCTGAACTCCGGGTCAACTCAGTTCAACAATGTCATCCTCAGAAGATTCAAGTTTAATCTACCTCGTAAACGTGTGCGAGAGTCTCAAGGGAATACTGGCACATGCCGATAACATAACTGCTGACAAGAAGGAAAGACTATGTGAAGTTTTCAGAACGTTTTACATATCTCTATTTAATGATGGTAAGGTCGGGTTCAAATATTTTTAAATAAATGATAAATGAATGAACCAATAAACAAGGAAACAAATAAGTGAATAAATAAGTGAATAAACAAATAAATAAATAAACAAACAAATAAATGAAAAAGATTATATACAGTAAATTTAAAGGGATGATGACGTTTTGTTATGTTATTCGATTATTTTTCGCAGGATATTTTGACCCAGCAACGCACTTTGACCAGACAGTGAACGAAATTCAATCGCGACATTTCCCAGAAGAAAGAGAAGAACAAGAAGAAATAAAAGAACAAGAACAAGAACAAGAGCAACAAGAAGAACAAAAAGAAGAAGACGAAGACGAAGAAGCCGCAGAAGAACTGGTAGAATTAGAAGGACAGGATGATGAGACCATTTCAAGTATTGGATCACCACAGTACTCATCAAACGTTTTTCGTTTTGTCACAGCAGAACCCATTTGTAGGTACGCATCACGGCCATGTGACAGAGAACCAGAAAGTAGTCATGTGTACACAGTTCAAAGTGGACGATACTGGTCCGATGCCGAAATCTATGACCGGACAAACATCGGCAGTTTCACCAACCAAAACCAAGTAAGCCACACCCTTGAGCTTGCCAAACGAATGGCAGACAATCGAAACTACGTCAGCATGGACTGGAAGCCAGTAAATGACGATGCTCAAAAGAGGGCAAATGCGGTCTTTAAAGTAGTCCACAGCGAGCTTTATTTAGTTGCAAAGACGGAGACTGCTCCATCTAACCATCCAATAGAGATTTTTGTTTCATATGGCGATACGCAGAGTTACTGGATACCGCTGATAACCAAGAACCGAGAAACGTTTCCACAGAGTTTAGTATCTCCTGTGTTATGGATGCTAACATCACCACATTCTAATTGGACAACCGAAGAAAAAGTCACCTGGGCAAACCTAGAAGTATAAGACTATCATTAGAGCTTAAATATAAAGTTAAACATAAGTTGATGGTACACTAGAGATTGTCGCATTATCTATATTGCAGGATATTTGGAAAAAGCAAACTATTTAAAGAAGTACTAAGTCTAGTAGAAGTTTAATTGCAAAATACCATATCAAAAAAACCTATCCTGATCATGTAAATAAGTTTTATCAACAACAATAATGAACAAAGGAATTAAAAAGAAAACTGTAAATATTTTCTATTGCCAGTTGAAAAAATAAAATCAAAAAATCCTTTGGGATCTAATTAAAAAGTGAAGTGTGATATGATTTATCATAAAACTAGTTTGATCTAAAAAAAAAAAAAGATATGAATGAATGAATGATTGAATGAATGAATAAATGAAATAATGAATGAATGAATGAATGAATGAATGAATGAATCAAAGATCAAATGAATGAATGAATGAATGAATGAATCAAAGATGAAATGAATAGATCTATTATTGAAAGAAAGGATGGATAGATCAGAAAAAGTGAATTATTGCAGTCTCATGATCATGGAGTGTCAGTATATTGTATATGTTGTTTTCAAGTTCCGCAAGAATCTGGTCATTACATAAAATTAGGAGACTAGGCCGAATTTATACATGTTGGACATTAGCAACAACTACAATAGCACAATCATTTGATCGTTTAGTCTAACATTACCATAGCTTGTTTGTGAATGCAATTACTGGATAATTTCAATCTCAAATGTATGCAGTTACTGCAACCAATTTCAGTTGATTTAGTCGATTGCCATTGATTAAATAAATGAATGAATGAATGGATGATTGAATGAATGAATGATTGAATGAATGAATAAATGAATTAATGAATGATTGAATGAATTAATGAATGAATGAATGAATCAAAGATCAAATGAATGAATGAATGAATGAATCAAAGATGAAATGAATAGATCTATTATTGAAAGAAAGGATGGATAGATCAGAAAAAGTGAATTATTGCAGTCTCATGATCATGGAGTGTCAGTATATTGTATATGTTGTTTTCAAGTTCTGCCAGAATCTGGTCATTACATAAAATTAGGAGACTAGGCCCAATTTATACAAGTTGGACATTAGCAACAACTACAATAGCACAATCATTTGATCGTTTAGTCTAACATTACCATAGCTTGTTTGTGAATGCAATTACTGGATAATTTCAATCTCAAATGTATGCAGTTACTGCAACCAATTTCAGTTGATTTAGTCGATTGCCATTGATTGAATAAATGAATTAATGAATGGATGATTGAATGAATGAATGATTGAATGAATAAATGAATAAATGAATAGATGAATTAATGAATGAACGAATGAATTAATGAATGAATGAATGGATAGCATATACACTAAGCTTGTTTATAAATCAGTGCAAACTCACCAGAAGATTAAAATGTACGGTTTTCTTTTATCCGTGAAACACAAGGAAAGCAAATTTTCCTCGTTCACTTAATGCTGGTTGGCTTTGGGTTGTTAGTGATGACCGAGTTCGGCATTATAATTTAAGATCGTTTTTTTTTTACTCAGTTTGGAACTGAGTAGGCTGCGATCCATGTTCACTCACAACTGGAAAAACGAAACAGGAAACCCGCGATTCTGACCTGTGAACAAATGGACCAATCACAGAGAGTCTTTCTAATTCCGCCAACATTTGGCGGTCTTAGAAAAGTCAGCACAGGAAGCCCTTCTTACTGGGGATAAATAACACTTCGGTGTATGGATTCTCGTGGAAATCTTTTCATTGCATTGATTTTCCTCCGTTTCTTTCTTATTTTATTCAAAATTTTTTTCGCCTTTTTCATTGATCTCTTGGGGTTTTAACTTTCTTTCCGTAAGAACAGGACGATGCTGATGTTTATACACAGGAAGCCCGCAAGCGCCGGGACTCGATCACACATAGGAACATCAATGACAAAGAGTTTTTAAACACAACAGAATGCAAATGATAAAAGCGTTAAATTCCATATTTTGTGGGTATGCATTCTATTGTCTGGTGCAGCTCGATCATAACCACAATTCACTTGACTGATAAAAATTAAACAAAAGCCACAGTATCTGTAGTAATAGTAATTTTATTGCAGTACCTTTGTATAAGTGGATATTACATGTACACTTGAAATATTAAAATCATCAGGGCACACTCAATACAGCTATGCAGGTCTACATTGACATGTATCAATATAATTAAGTGTCTATTATCTAAAATGTTCATTAAGCCCACACTAGTGTCACTGTAAGATCACAAACTATTTGAAGAAAAGTTTGAAGGGCTCTCACCGATCCATATAAAAACATCAAATGGAGTGCCTTACTTATCAGGAGATACAACCTTGTGTATAGATCTCAGTGATTGATCTAGCTTAAAAGTGTCAACTTCTTTGCATGGTGTCACGTTCACTAAAACAAGATTATTTATATTCTCAATCCAGCACGAGTCATCACAGTGGAGCTTATAAGTTCCACCAGAAGCACGCTTATACCACGACAGGACAACTTCCTCATTGTTAAGGAAACAACATATCCTCCCAAGCAAGATCTTTGGACGACTCAAAGTGCTACTGGCTTCGATCACACCAACAAAATCTCCGGCCTTGAATGTGTGGCTTCTTCTTCGTTGTGTGTCTGTAGTATGACTAGGCGTCTCCACACAATACTGATGTTCTGATGACAACGATGCTTCCGCTACATTCTGAGCAAAGGAAAGAGCTTCTTTTTTCTTCTCTACAGCAGTCCTTCTGTCATATGTGCACTCCGCTTGCCTCTTTGAATGACGAAGTGCATTTGCCAAGCTATGCCTTAAACTTTCTGAACTCCCTCTGTTGAGAGACAAACAAGAATTCATAATGAGATTGGAAAATATAACATCCATCTCCACACACTATGTGGATTTGTGGGAGGGAATGAGAAGGGTGTTGGGGTGGTTATCATTTTCAAAGCAATTAATTTAGAGACAGAACTGCACTGTGATGCAGTCTCATTTCAATAAAATAGTAACAATTAAGCACACAAGTTGACTTACCCCTGGGCATACGCAAACGTGATGAAGCTCGATCGTATTGCATTTACAGAGACTTTAGTACCACTTAACGAGTTGAAAATCTTTTGTAAATGCTTTGTGAATGCCGGCCCAGCAAAAGGTTGTCCGTTAGAGTTCTAACAAAGAAGATAAAGAAGAAAAAAGAATTAAAATTAGTACACCAAACACCTTTCCTTCCTGAGAAAAATCAGCCCCAGAATTAACTGTGAGAATAAGGGTGGATTTTTTAAAAAAATCACCCTGAGAAGAATTGTGTCAGTTTGATCAGAATGAACGTTTGGCCTATTTAACCCCAAAATTCTTGTCTTAATCCCTTTCCTTCCTGAGAAAAATTAGCCCCAGAATTAACTGTGAGAATAAGGGTGGATTTTTAAAAAAATTCACCCTGAGAAGAATTGTGCGAGTTTGACCAGAATGAAAGTTTGGCCTATTTAATCCTTGTATTCTTGTCTTGACCTATCTTTCTTTCCTGAAGAAAATTAGGCTGAAACAGTTCTCTGCCAAACCCAGGGGTGAATTTTGACAAGCTTTAACCCTAGAGAGGGGTGGATTGGTATAGTCAGGGTTAAGGTTTGAGCCCAAATCACACTTAACATCACAACTTCACCCTTTAAAACAATTAAAGAGAACAAAATCAAACTTACCACAAACACATATTCTGTATTGGTGTCAGCAACAAGTAGTCGTTTTCGATGCAGCTTAATATAATCTGATATCAGTCTATGTAATTCACTGTCTGACTACGGAATAAATGAGAGGACTGATTAAATAAATGATGAAACAATATTTGACAACTGTACTTCTGCACACTTATCACATTGTGCCAATGATTTGAAGTCACCATTTAATTTTCATTCAGCTATAACAAAATTTACATTTCTTTGAATAACATGCTCTGGGTGTGTGCTGTAGCTCTGTACTCTAGATACTCTCAGTGCAGACTGGATTCAGTACAAAACCTAGTACACACACATCACATACCTCTATCAACACCTCATCATGTCCACGGAACTTTGCTGTCTTATAAACATAAAGATGAAGCTTAAACTCTCCACTGCTATGATGAACTAAATAGTTGGATCCTGAGTGCTCCTTGATGTTAAACTTGTTGTTCTCCTCTTCGGCAAAGTACTTCAGAGTACGAATCTCTAGGCCCCTGGAAAATTGAAGAAAAAAGAAAAAGAAAATTAAACATCTTGTCATGAACTATTCTGTACGTGTGATCACATTTTATGCAGCTCACTGGAGTACACGACGATTGATCTGCACATATTAAAATAATGAAGATGAATCATATTGGGGAAAAAAAAACAAAAAAAAACACATACACACACAGCAACAACCTTGGTTTACATAATGAGCTCAGCCAGGATTTGAGCTGGAGCCACAAGGGACTTTAGACTGCTTACAATCCCACCATTTGGCCAAAACACAAACAAATGAAGTCTGTCTGAGCAAAAATCTATATTTATTTTACCTTGCAGGTGGTGAGTGTGTATACAAAGCTACCAACACCAAGTCCATAAATTCCCTGGCTTTCTGGTCTCCTTTGCTGATGTCAACCTTAAATTGCTGGACTCTAACACACTCTAAAATTTCTTCCCTGTGAACACACAATTAAAAACAAACATTGAGTTATCTTATGTTCGAAATTTAGTGCATCACAAAGTGTGCTTCAATCCTATAGCTTGCAATGATTGTGACATCACTTGAAACAAATTGTATTTTCTGACAATTATGATCAATGATTTACAAAGTTTACATTTGTTAGGTGTTTCGTGGGGACTTCTTGTCTGTGTGTGTGTGTCTCTCTCTCTCTTTTTTTCTTTTCTTTTCTTTTGTTGTTGTTTTGTCTCCAACATGTGTTAGAGATGGGTGAGTATACAGTAATATGTTTTGGGTCAATGTGCCACATACCACGACAACCATTTATTAGCTGATGTGAGATATTCCACTGTGGATAATCTGTTAATGTCCCCTTCCTTTTGCAATTCTGTTGCCAGGTGTCGTAGCTGATTGATCATAGGGTCATCCCTGTATCTTGTGGCATACTTTTCTCGTCATATGTATTTTACCATATATATGATGGCACCAATATGATTTGCAATGGTGGATGGGTTTAACTTTCTCTCTGCCTGGAAATTTAAAAGATTAAAAAAAATCTTACCAATAGTTCAACACAATTACAGTGAATGGGAGGACTGAATACTTGTTAGCAATCACCGATACAGGTGGAAGAAAACAGTGAGCAGAATATGACTGGTGATCAATTGCTAATAAATACAAGGGTTGCAAGCTTGTAAAATAATAGTGTGGACTGCTGATAAATTCAAGCTTAGGGACTAGTAAATGACATATACTCACTTCCAGGTAGTTCAAATATGCTTGAATCAAGTCTTGATTTGTAAAAACTGTGGCACAAAGGTGTTCTTCTGGGATTCTCTTGTTGTTTTTGCAGTAGCCCAAGTAACCTGCGTCAGAAAACAAACAACATGCTTCATTTAGTTTTAAGAAACTTTAATTCAATTTGGTATTTTATGAACCGTCAATCAATTTCATAGGGCGGAGCTTGACATGATATATTCTATCCTTGGTTATCTTGAAATAAATTCCCCCTGAAATTGATTGACGGTTCAGAAACGACCACATCAAAACAAAGTTTTGAAACGGCGGGTAAAGACTGGACTTGTCTTAAGCTCTCTCGATCGCGTGATCGCGTGATAATCATTTTGAGTAACTTTTTTTTTTTTTATAGAGATTTAATATATCACTTACAATGAGCTCTTTCAAGAACTTTGTCCATTGTTGCTTGAGCTACTGCAGGCCCTGTACGTTCTAAAGTTATTTTCGAGGTGAAGAAGTCTTTGGCGTTGCGAAGGAAAACTTCGAGCGATGGAGGGAGGCAATCCAGACCGATGTCATATTTACCTCGGCGCTTCTTAAGAGGTGATTGTACATCCGACGAGCTTTCTTGTTGACTGTCTGCGCTATTGTCTTCAGCAATCTCTACTGTAGGAGTTGACTCTGTTGTAGTTATTGCTTCTTTCAACTGAGGGCTGTCACGTGCGTTCGAAGTGCTTCCTTGAGCATTTAAAGTGCTTTCTTGGTCATTCGAACTGCTTTCTTCGCATTCACGTGGTGACAATATATCAGATTCATCTTCTTCCGACTCGGACGTGCAATATTCCGAGTTAATGATCGAAAGGCAATGATCTTCGTCGGCCATGACTGGGGAATTTCAGTAGAAGCGAAATAAACACTTAAACGGTCCAAAAGATCGGGAGAACGATGTGTCACCTTTCTTCAAACTGTAAACAGTGAAAATGACAAGAGGTGTGAGGTCATGTGACCACTCAATATTTGCATAAATGGCGCGAATTTGTTATCGGCTCCAGGCCACGCGCCGCTATAACTGAACTCGCTTTCAGGTCCAATCAGTACACGTTTTTCAAGTCCCTTAATTTTTATCAATAATTTTTTTCAAAATAACCAGGTCAGTATTTCATGTTACAATCCATCCTGAAGATTATGCGCCCCTTCCTTGATCCGCGTCTGACGTTTTTAAGTTGTGTTTTTTGTTTTTGTTTCTTTGTTTGTGTTTGTTTGTTGATTTTTTCTTTTCTTTTCTTTCCTTTTCTTCCTCTGGATACAGAGGTGCATCGAGATATTTGTACAGCCAAATCGACTAACAATAAAACGGTCATTTATTGCTTACGTAATGGTTTTCTCCCTCTTTTCGTCTAAAATAAACTCAAGTATATATAGCAACCGCGACGGTGGAATTTGTGACGCGGACCTGGAGATGTGTTTCTCAGATTGTTTGGTACATATGTATATGAGTCGTGAAAACGTAAATTGGGTCTAGCTGGCGAAGACCCATTTGATGTACATCTTTTTCGTTTTTCACTTTTCTTTCTTTCGAAGTCGATGTTTCTCAGTTCAGAAACCCTTAGACCCTATTTAAGTAGTCACGACTCATATATATGTATTTCTATATGAAGGTACTAAATGAAAAACTGTCATTTTCATTGTACATCAGTCGTTATAAAAAAAATCGGCATAGGAAGATAAGATTTTTTTTACATATTGACTTGGCATATCGTTCTGATGCTGTAACTGTGCCATTGACTTGCTTTGAAAATTGCAGGGAGATTTTTGAAGTAAAAAATCATACATAACTAATGCATTTTGAAGGTAAACAAGGTCAAGAAGTTTTAGAATGTTTAGTTTCAAGAAAAGAGGGTCTGCATGAGCATTGTAATACGAAAATGTAATGAACCTATGTCAAGAAGGCAATAATCTTGAAGTGGTTTTTGGTGTGATAAAAGACCGTTGGCAATATCTTCAAGTAGTTAATGACATTGTGTGAAATACCTAGGTAAACGTCCATATCTGACAAGGCTCCTATTTTTGATTTCCCCTTGGGAAAAAACATGCATGGTCAATTTGGTCTCCTTCGAAGGTTATTTTTCTGATGCCTGCTCCACTTAGTCATATATGTGCATAGTCACTTTGTGGGTTTCTGTGAAGTCAGTTACTCTCATTCTATTGAGAAGAAACAAATTGAGATTTGGTACCTTTCTTACTTGCAGAATAAGCAACACTTGCTGTGATGCTTTTTTTGTCTTTTTTGTTTTACTTTTGTCATTTCTTGTACTGTTAACAATACTCTTTATTCGTAGAACATAGTCATGATAATTGCTTACTTGTATCTTGAATGCGAATAAGATCTAAACAAAAATTTATTAATTTAAGAAAGGTTGATTGATTTTAATAAAGAAGACTTCAGTTTTAACAAGCAATTGTTGTTGGAGTTTTCATTGCTGCAAAATATCCATGTGGGACTCGTGAAGCTAGATATCTTTTGAAAACCGTTACAGGTAAAGTAGCTAGATAAGACGTCTGTTCCACAAAGAATGAAAGCCAAAATGGGAAATTTGTTTTATTTATTCGGGTTTTTCCAGAAGCGGAACTCATTGCTGCACCTGAAATGACCAAACCTTACTTTCATTTGAGGAACTTTCATTTAGTTGAGTCTGTCACATTCTTTGCTGTTTTGATGTTATAGACCTGAGAAGTAATCATCATGTCAAGACTAGGTTACTAAAGTTTGAGATGTTTTTAGTGGACAAATGTGAAAAAACAATAATGCATTATGGTTGGACTTGTAGCGGCTGAAATGCAGGTCTGATAAAGGGGTTGGATGCTCATTTAATGAATTTGTTTTCGCAATTAATCCAAATTCTATGATATCTATATTTGATTAAAAAAGGATTGTATTAGTTTTACCTGGAACAGTGGTCATGCCCTTTGAGTCACATGGCTTATAAACAGACTACAATTTAGTGGTGTCTTCATTCAGTGGTAGAAACTGCCTTTGGTTTACTTCAGCATTGTGCAGAGATTCACCAATCGTTCCTCATCGACATTAGATTGCTCGATTTTATAGTTTGAATATATAGATAATTGATTTGATATAGATACATTTGTGATAGTTGCAGTGAACAATAAAAGTTTTGTGGCAAGCTTATGAACTCAACTTGCTCCAACCCTACAAAATACACTTTTTTTGTTCAGTGTAGGTATTTAAGGAAGATAAAAAGGAAGATAAAAATGATCAGATTTAATACAAATAACTATGGACAAGGGTACAAGTATTATTATTTTTTTTATATGGAGCAAGCGGATAGTAGTTGGTTTTGTAGCTTCTCTTCATGTATAGCTTGGAAGGTTTTCGCCACATCTTTGGTAGACTTGTAGACGTCATACTGCAGATTAGTGTGGGTACTCGTTGATTTCCATAGTTGTTTTATTGACTCGTTGGGGGAATTCTTGAGGGCTTTTCTTGCCACTGATTGGCACTGGATGAAGTTAACTGAAGGAGGAATGATGTTTTGACCATATTTATTACAGGGGAGAAAAATGTTGCTTAGCGTTCCACATATGGGGATATTTAACCATTTACGTATATACCCTAACACTAAGCAATCGAGACTTTCTTGAACCCAAGTCTTGGATAAATCTGCAACAGTGAAGTGCCTTTAATTTTTCAAAAGTACTAATAAGTTCAGATCTATGTTTTTTGTTCGACATTTCAAAGTCAAAGTGCCTTCCTAGGTAGCAAAAAGAGTCACTCAATTTCACACAAGAAACCATATTGTTGTTAATTAAGAGTTTAGGGAGAAATTGCACTGATTTTGATGAATTCTTTTTGATGCCAAATGCTGAACACTTGTCAACTCTGATTTTCATGTCAGCCCGTTGACACCATAATGAAAACCGATTTAGTAGGTGTTGATTTTCGTATTCTTGACCAGAAACAACAGCAGCATCATCAGCAAATTGGAACCAGTGAATTGGGTTAAGAAAAAGACCAAGTTGACGAAGTGAGAAACCAAACTGTTGATATTTGTCTACCTTTATGTGTTGAATAAATTCAAACACATATTAAACAGAAGCAGACTTAAACAGTCACCTTGAAGGACTCCACGGCCTACGTTAATGAATGGAGTTTGGAATTTAGATGTGATTATTGATGTCGTGAAATCGGTATAAAGACTACTAATGAGTGTTTTGATGTGAACAGGAACGTGATGATAGTCGAGGACAGATTGAATGAGATTATGATGAACCTCTCTGAACGCATTTTTTAGGTCAAGTAGTGTTATGATAAGAGAGCGTTGTTTGATGCGTGCTTTATTGATGATATGAGCCATTTGAGCAGTGTGTTCTAATGTTCCAGATATGCCGGGGGTAAAGCCTTTTTGAATGTTATGTTCAATGAGGTTATTTTTCGAAGTAATGAGAAGATTGAATTTCGGAGACATGAAGTGAAAACTTTTAATGGGATGGATTCTAGTGTTATTGGACGAAAATTTACAGGATATAGTGACAATTCTATAGAAAGTCTCTCTCGCTTTACATCAGAAGTTATAAAAATACGGTATGCAATTATTGAATAGAAAAAAAAAAAAGGAATATACGTGGAAATATATTGTGAATATAACTTATATGGTGAGAATAATATAATCTAATGAAAACAAATAAATACATCAAAGAAAAAGTAAAATATTAATGTGTACAGTATATACTATGTACAATTGAAAATGGTCAACCCCGAAAAAACATTTTCAATAACTTTAATTATTCATGATATGCTTGTCGGAACAACCAGGTAAAGTGAACATTTGAATTCAGAAAAAAGGGTGCTTGAATGGATGTTGCTAAGAAGGACTTATTACAGATTAATTATTATTATAGAAATTACAATTATGATGAACAAAAAATAAACGACAATGTATTACAAGTGAAATTTACTTTTGTCTTATAGCTTCTCATTGTACTAAGAACGCAAATTAAAAATTGTAGCTTCGGGAAGTTCCTGAGCCAATTCATCTCATTCAGTCATATCTTCGTCTTGATCTGCTACTGGCGTCAAACCATGAATCTTACTCAATCTTAGTGCAATCCTTTTTAAGTCCCATTTGTTTCATAGCTTCATAAGAATAGTTGTTGCTACCAGAAGGATTCATGTCTTCCCACTGTGGTTGTTTGTCTTCACTTCTGCAACGTGCTGGCATAGCATTGCCTTCACCTTTGTTTTCTATTATGTAATTAAGGCTATATTGATAATGATTTTTTACCTTAAGGTGTAGTACATGTTTACAATTTAGTGTAATCAATATTGTGAGTAAAGATTTAAAAAAAATGGTACATAGTCATCAATACATATTAAGTTTGTAACTGCAATCAAATTACCTGATTGCCAGGATCCTGTAGCGTTGATAATATCTGCCATTCAACTTCAGTTTTTGGTGTTATCAAATACTCTTTGCTGAGTACACGGACAATTGCCTCGCATGTTTCGCCGACTATTGTCCAAATCTGCTGTCTTATGATACGAAATAAGTTCTCGAAACTCTGGAATTTGTTGCCTGTTGCTAAGAATCTGAGCGTAACCGCCAAGCGTTCCTCGACTGATATGCTGTTTTGTAGAAGATTCAATGGATAAGGCATCGGTTTTCTCAGTAATACAGGTCTAATATTGTCGATAACAAACTAAAATTGATCTTGCAACAGTAGGAAAAAATTGTGATAGCACCTCACATCTTCAATGGTCAAATTCATAACAAGTTGGTGATATACACCCCTCTATTGTCTCCTACTGATCCTCTGACTTATTGGCTTCCTCTTCTTTCGTTTTTTCCTGTCAACTCGTCAAGTAAACAGAGCAAAACGATTGCTGCAGCTCGCTTCCGTTTTTGCTGTGATGCCATATTGGATTCAGTCTGCATCTGAGGTTTCTCCAACTTGAAGCAAAATATTTTGTTGCGTGACAAGTTGATCTCACGACGTGAAAAACGAGAAACACTTGATCAATACTTGAACAGTAACGATGTTGTGCGCCAAGTTGCAAGTTGTTTTGTTTCCTGTATTTTGCCGCCTTAAGGTGGTTGCACCGGCAAATATTGGTCATTTCAGAAGGAATTTTGATGGTAAGCTAGGGGGGTTACTTGTTTTAAACAAAATATAAAACTTTGATTTTAAACCTGTTTTATTGGTAAAGTATATAAAATATACTTTCATTTTTTTTTAACATTTAATCCTTGGAAGGAAAAGAAGAAAACTGTGCTGGGGGAACATAATCAGTAAAATATTCGCATAGTTGATAATTTCTTGAAATTCGTGTTCAGCCAAAGCTGCAACGTGGTCCTCGTGGTTATCTTCATCTGTCAGGGTTGCACTTGGTAATGATTTTTTGGCTGCCAAACGAGAAAAAAAGCTTGCCATCTGTTGAGGCGTCAAGAACTCTTCTGCTTGAAAAAGCAAGCATCAATCAGGATCGCAGGCTTTTCTCATTGACTTGGATACTTTGTTAGAGTCAGCCTTTCTCCCGCTTTCTTCGCCAAGAACAAAAAGGTCCAAGAGGTACTTTTTTAGTTCTCTTTCAGACGATTACCACTCCCAGACGTTTGCTTTAAGGCCCATACTTGCTTGGTATTTACAGTTTCACCATCAGCTGGAGTTTGAACACTTATTATAATTCTTCCATCTAACTCAACATGTTTTTTTAACTAAATGAGTTAAAACGATTATCATTTTACGGTATCTTTAAGAACAACATTCTATAGACTATCAAATAAAGTTCACTTTGAACTGTTAAAATCAGCCTAACTGTGATATTGCAAAACAATAGCTGTAATCTCACAACCGATAGTCTTCCGGTTAGCCTAAACCAATTATCCGTATAACAATAGCGTCAGTGTACCGTCACAGAGCTATAGTCAAAAATCGGATCTAAAATCCGGCTACCTGATTGGTTCATTTAATCATCCGATAAATCTTGCTACATTTCGATCCGCACTACCAAGTAAAAAGGCTGCAGTCTCAACTAACCAGTCACTTGCTCTTCTGACTTTGAGCAAACACATACAAGCTAAAAACAAGTGATGAAGAATACTGAGGAGTATTCGAAACCGGTCTTGTACCTATAGCTTAAAACTGTTCTCTTAGTAAGAACAACATGACAACTAGCCGAGACTATATACTTGTAGCTCTACTAGCAGAACTAGTTAACAGCCACTGACTCCCTTACAATAGCAATATAAACAAACGTAGTTTTTTCAACTACTAAGCACTAAACGTATTGCTAAAATACAAGAGTCGTATATTAGAGATATCACTGATCTTTACATGTTTAATATGTTGACAGTCTGTATATTGTTCTCAAACTGTGAAGTCAGTGTCTTAGAGTGCTCACCATATGTCCATGAAATAAAACTTATATAGTTACTGCCTAATAGTTTCTATTTAGTTACTATTAGTCACTATTAACATGTTCTATATTATTGTGATGTGGGTGTAATTACTCGGGATTCCTGTGTACACAGGTATCCCGAGGTATAAAATGGCCATCATTCGTCGTGTTCTTCGTTCGCAAAACTCACATCCGGGTATGAACCAACAATGAAAAGCTGCACGTCACAAGAGTCACATGTTTGCAAACACACGGACTTCTGGGACTTCTACACAGCACACAGAGGAAGCCATATTGGATAAATTGTAGAAAATTTCAAGTCATGTCGAAGAATTATCTGGATAATACGCTCAATTCACTCACCTCATACAATGCCGTTCACGGTCTAGCCACACTAAAAGATGACGAGCGTTTTCGGACAGGGCATTTAACGAGAGACCGTGAACATATCGTGAAACTTATCGTGAACTATCTATCAAACAAGCTACCAATCTATGAAAAAGCGAAAAACTCTTATACTAACACTTATAGCAATAGGGACTCAAATTCAGATTGCTACCAAGATTCTAATCACAAAGAAAGAAGCACCATATTAGTTTTGAGCAAGGACATGACAAAATCTACGACCAATGTCTTTGAAAATGTGTACCAAGCCGCTTTTAATATCTCAATATTTAAGGTAATTCTCATATTAAGCTTACTTACGTTGTTGGTAACTCAAGACAGAGCATTCTATATCATTTGTTTATCAATAACGATAGCTCTATTATTGTTCATATCAAATATTATGGTAATTGACTTGTATAGTAAGTGTTATATTTCTTCGTTTAACGATGTGAATGCATTAGATAAAGCGGAACGTTGGACGACTGTACATGCAATAGATAAACTTATATGCAATGATTCAGAAGTCACAATAAATATCTCAAAAAGTACCAGGTCGCTATATTCAAGGTTTGTTCATTATAATTATCGACATGTAAAGTTGTCTTGTAATGTATCATACATGTATCATACATGTAAACGACGTAAACGTGATCGTGAGCCAAGTAGACTACCAACATCAACTCTGAAGCGCCTGAATACTAAGAGTAAAAAACTCAGACTGTTAGTTTACCACAGAATACGTTTATATACACCAAAATCATCAAAGTTGTATGATTATCTAAATATACACACGAGGAGAACAGCTGCAAAACAAAGTTATACAACTTTAGCACGAACCAAAGGTAAAGCTGCTGATCGATATTGGTATTTATTTTCCTGTAATAGACCAATATCTCTTTATAAGAACCAGTCACATGCAAGGGATTATTGTCAATGGAAACTATTTAATGATATAGAGACGAACCCTGGTCCTAATGACAAAGTATTTGTAGAACAACGTAATACCATATCAGCACCATATAGTCAAGGTAATGCCATCATATTTGGACAAAATGCTGGACAACAATGTGTTGCAATGAGTTTATGTTCTTTAATATATTATAATAATCATGGAATAAATTCATCAAATGATCTTGTGAAAATAATGTCTATAGGAGATGAGCTATACACTAGATTGTCACAGTCAGCGCAGCAATCATTTCTTTTGATATCTGAATTACCAACTGCGTTAAATGTATTTAATAGTGATTATGAACTGCAGTATAGTGAGAGTTACTCTGGTAGTTTACAACAACAAAATGTAATAGAAGGATACGACTATTGTACTTCTCTACAATCAGCATTCCAGTCATTGATATCTGATCATTTTACTAGTTTTATATTAACAATAGGATGTACTGCTGTTGCTGTATATTGTTATGACAATATGAGATTTAAAGTATTTGACTCTCATGCGCGAGATCAATATGGTAGAAGTGATGTTAACGGTACATGTGCATTACTGGAATTGTCATCTTTAAACAATCTGATTCAATACTTTCAAAGTATTCACAGCAATGATATTTTTGAGATTAAAGGGGTACATATCAATAAACTACAAGAGAATATACCCTGCATTGACAATGAAATTCCCAATTTTAACCTTAGTTGTGCTATAGCCGTATATTCAATTTGTTATTCAACAATGAAATCATGTGGCTATTGGAATGACAGTGATCTTAGTCAGATTACAAATGGTGGCAAAGAGTTTTTAAATAGTCTTAGTTTAAATCATATATCACCAGATAATATTCCAAATATGATCAACATCTGTGGAGCTGAAGTGACATGTATGACCAATTATACTTCAAATGGGACTCTAACTGATTCTAACGAAAGTAAGTGCACTCTCAAAAATATGATTGAAAACAATCTTGAGAATTCTGGGTTTATGATGTGGTTTTCAAGTTCTTGTATAAGTTGCATTTTCAAACCTACTAAGAGATCAAAGTATGTGTACTCTACATTAATATGTGATCCATCAAATACAACAAATGTTCAATACACTAAAAATGTCAGTGGAACAAGCTCACTTGTAGATACAATTATCAATATTACAAAGTCTTGGCATGGTATCGAACAGAAATATCGGCTACAATTTTTAATTTGCTCTTGTGATAATATTGACAGCAATGAAAGAAAGAGGTTGATCAAAAATCACAAACGAAGATTAAATTATAATGAAGCAGAGATACCAAGGAAAAAAATATTATTAGAAGATCTTAGAAAGAAATATCAAATCATGGATAACAGTAAAAAACTACAACGATTAGCTAAGAAATCTGAAAAATATAAAGCAATGGATAGAGACAAAAAACAACAACATTTGAATGATCGAAATACAAAATATACACAAATGAATGGCATACAAAAACAGCAGATATTGGACAAGAAATGTGAAAAGTATAGAATGATGGAAACTAATAAAAAAGAAGAGCTTTTAAATAGAAATAAAGAGAAATACTATCAGGATTCTCAAAATAAAAACCTACAATCGTGTATAGATCGTTTTAAGATTTTAGTAAGAGAAGGACCATATTATATATGTTGTGTTTGTAACCGCAGCCTATATAAGAAATCAGTTATTAAGCTTATCTTAAACAAATATCCATCTGATTCTATGTTTAACATCAAAGAATCATATGATGGGAAAGAATATATATGTAAAACATGTCAGTCAAAATGTATAAAGAATGCAATTCCATGCCAGGCAATAATAAACAACTTACTTGTTGATGACATACCTACTGAGCTTGACTGTCTGAGAAAACTAGAACAAATACTAATTGCACAACGTATAGTATTTGAAAAGATTGTTGTGATGCCCAAAGGTCAGCAACGAAAGATTAAGGGTTCTATCTGTAATGTACCTGTTCGATGTGACCAGACATGTAATATTTTACCACGCCCATCTGAGAGATCTGGTATTATTATGTTAAAATTAAAGAGAAAGCTACAATTTAGAGGACATGTATATTTTGAAGCTGTAAGACCAGAATCTATACAAGCAGCCTTGAATTGGTTAAAATCTAACAATATATTATACAAAGATGTTTCAATAGATTGTACAAATATTAACAATGAACTCACAGATATCACTTCCCCTGAAAGTAACAATAGTTTACAAACATCTGATACTAATGATGAGGCAAGTAGTCCAGCTAGCCCTACAGCTGATGGTGATTTAAACCAAGACCAACCATTAGATATAGACAATGAAACTAGACTAGATGAAGAACAGGATGACCCTTTAAATGAATACAGATCACCAGCTAATGAAACATGTTTGCAATCTACACTACCAGATTACCCAGTTATTATAGAAGATAACAGTTCTAATGTATCTACTGGACGTGAAATATACAATGTTGCACCAGGTGAAAATAAACATCCAGTATCTTTAATGACTGATAAACTCTGTGAGGAACTTGCATTCCCAGTATTATTTCCTAAAGGTAGATTTGGATACAAAGCTGAAAGGAAAATAAAATTATCACCTGTTAAATATTTTAATACTAGACTATTACATTACAGTGGACGATTTGCTATGAACCCTGAATACTTATTCTTTGCACAATTCATAATAGAACAGAAAAAGGTATCTGATAGTATCAATATAGCTCTTAAGAAAGTACATGGTCAACATGTCACTGCATCACAAGTGAAATCAAATATTCAAATACTACAAAATCTTATTTCTCAGGATCAGGCATATTTATTCTTAAGACAGATACCTGGATCACCACCATACTGGCAAAAATTCATGTATGAAGTAGTAGCAATGGTAAAACAGTTAGGTATCCCAACATGGTTTATGACATTATCATGTGCTGATTTAAGATGGCCTGAGTTGTTTCAAATTATTTCAAGAGCTAATGGTAAAAACCTGAGCGATGAAGAAGTAGATGCTTTGTCATATGATGAAAAATGCAGACTTATCAATCTTAATCCTGTTATTACAGCAAAACATTTCCAATACAGAGTAGAAACCTTCTTTACTGAGATTTTACTCACTAATGTCAATCCAATTGGTAAAATAGTCTATTATGCTCTCCGCATAGAATTCCAGATGAGAGGTTCTCCTCACTTACACGCATTGATATGGACATCAGATTGCCCTAAGCTATCACATGATACTAAAGATGCCTATATAGACTATATTGACCAACATGTACAAGCCTATCTACCAAACAAAGAAACTGATCCTGAATTATATGAACTAGTCAAGAAATATCAAACTCATAGCCACAGTAAGACTTGTAGAAAGTATAAAAACATAGCATGTAGGTTTAACTTTGGACAGTTTTTTACTGATAGAACTATTGTATCTGAACCCTTACCTGATGATATGGATGAAGAGTTGAAAACAAATACATTAAACAGATGTAAAGAAATACTTTCATTAGTAAAGCAGAAAATAGATGCTGTTCTTAACCCTAGTAAACCTGATTATAATCCATCTCTAACTCAAGAAGATATATTAACAGATGTTGGTATCACTAAACAAGAATATGAATCTGCATTATCAGTATCACCTGACTCTGACTATGGTTTACACCTAAAGAGACCACTTGACAGTTGTTTTACTAATAACTATTTTATTGCTGGTATCAAGGGATTTGCAGCTAATGTAGATCTTCAACCAATTTTTAATCATTATAAATGCATCACATATGTATGTAGCTATTTCACCAAGGATGAAACTGAATGTTCACAAGCTATTGTTAATGCTGCACGTGAAGCTAGAGAGGCAAATCTAAACATTAGAGATGGACTTAAAAAGATTGGTGCAGCATTTCTATCTTCTAGAGAAGTAAGTTCGCAGGAAAGTGTTTATCGCTGCATGCCAGAACTGTGGTTAAGAAAAATATACCCCAAAACTGTTTTTGTGAGCACAGATATGCCAGAAAGAAGGTTACGAGTTGCTAAGAGCCAACAAGAACTTGATGATTTAGATGATGATAGTACTGATATATATAAGTCTAATATTATTGAACGGTACAGTATAAGACCAAATTACATCCAATCGGTTAACAATATGTGCCTAGCTGAGTTTGCTTCTTTCTATTACAAGGATTATAGAGCTGATATATCTGAAACAGCTGATGCTCAGCCTGAAGTACTTAGTGATGATATAATTGAACAATCTCATATAGATAATAATGATGACACAACTATGTTGCCTAACAAAATAAGATTAATGAATGGTAATGAAGTTATGAAATGTAGGAAGGTTAAAGCTATCATTCGGTATCATACTCCAAATAAAACAAAAGAACCTGAGAAATACTTCCATCATCTCCTAATGCTATACTATCCATGGAGAGATGAAACTGAGCTTATCGGTGATCAACAGACTTACATGTCTAAATTCAGTGAACCAAATGTGCAATCATTAGTAGAGAAAAATAGAAATGTATTTGAGCCAGATTCTGATGCCGTTATAGAAGCACTAGAAACACTGAGAAATAATAATATGAGCACAATTCACTCTTATGATCCAATTAATGACCAAGAAAATGAGGATTTGCAATCACAATTACCACAGGATAACTCTAGTGAAGAGTCGTTTAATAATCTACCTCCAGAGCACCTTGGTAATATAAACAATTCAAATGATTCTCCTGCTATCTCTACATATATACAGCCATCTGATATATCTGATGATGATCTTCGTCATTCAGTAAGATCACTTAACACTGAACAACGTAAAGCATATAACACTGTATTAACCTGGTGTAGAAACAAGGTTAAAAATATGAACAGTATTAAACCAGAGAAAGTAGATCCTATCTATATATACATTTCGGGTAGCGGAGGAACAGGAAAGTCACATTTAATAAGAAATCTCTACCATACAGCTACAAAAACATTTAGACATGGTCAATCAAATGCAGAAAAACCAACTGTATTATTAATGGCTCCAACAGGTGTAGCTGCTATCAATATCAATGGTACAACTATACATACTGCTTTAGCAATCCCCAAAGAAGCAGGAGAAAATGTACCTCCAATGTCAGATCAAAAGAGAACACAAATAAGGATATCTCTGTCTGAACTAAAGTTAATAATTATTGATGAAATTTCTATGGTATCAAATACCACATTACTGCATATACATCAAAGATTAAAAGACATATTTGCTACTCCAAATGACCAGCTTTATGCAGGACTTAGTATTATAGTAGTTGGTGATTTATATCAACTCCCACCAATACGCAGAAAACCTGTATTTGATGAATATAAAAACAACATATTTAATTTATGCCATCCTTGGTCAGTATTTGAAATGGTAGAGTTAACTGAGATTATGAGACAAAAGGATGATCAACCATTCATAGAATTATTGAACAGATTAAGAACTGCTTCACAAACTGACGATGACCTTCAAGTTATACAATCAAGAGTTTTAACATCAAATCAAACTGATTACCCAACACAAGCATTACATATCTTTGCTGAAAATGCACCTGTAGATCAACACAATAAAATGCACTTAGAACAACTGAATGAACCTTTATACAGACTAATAGCAATTGATCAATACCCACAACACGTATCAAAACAAGACATTGATAGAGTATTAGCCAGAGGAAGATCAGAGACTGGAGGACTTGATTCTGAAATATTGATTAAAGTGAACTCTCGTGTAATGCTAACAACTAATATAGATATAAGTGATAGACTGATCAATGGTCAAATGGGTACTGTAACAAAAGTAGCTATTAACAGAAATACCAATAAACCTTCTGTTATCTATATCAAGTTTGATGACTCACAAGCTGGTATCAATGCTATACAGAAACATCCTGATCAATATGCCAGAGAAACAAGTTCTGTACCATTAGTACCTGTACTTGCAAGAATTAAAGTCAGACCAGGAAAGCCATCTTCACCAGAATTACAAAGACTACAGTTCCCTCTAACACTAGCATGGGCATGTACAGTACATAAAGTACAAGGATTAACATTAGATGAAATAGTTGTTAGTTTTGATCTAAATAGACAAACCTATTTTAACTATGGACAGATATATGTAGCACTTAGCAGAGCCAGATCTTTACAAGGTTTACATGTCATTGGTCAAATAGAAAACAAACATGTAAGAGCTAATCCTAAAGTAAACACTGAATATGAAAGAATGAGACAAATGCACAATACTGATATGGATTGGACTGCGTCAAAAGCTGATAATAATCATGTTACTATCTCTTTGTTAAATATTAGATCTCTAAGAAAACATAGCATTGATATCAAACATGATGTAAGAATTACTATGTCTGATATAATAGCTCTCACTGAAACTCAACTTCTGCCTCATCACTCTGATAATAGTATTAGAGACATATTACAACCATATGAACTATATAGACAAGATCATCCAACTGATAAATATTTGAGTTTAGCAGTATGCACTAAACCAACAATTGCTGTCTCAAATACACAATATTTCCCAGTAATTAATGGCTGGAAGCTTGAAACAATTCAAACACACACAGACAAATCTATTGTATTCCTATTGATATACAGAAAGAACAACTGCAATACAACACAGTATCTTGAGAATCTTAGACAAATTATCCAAAACAACAACATTCAAATCATATTAGGTGATTTCAATATCAATTATTATACTGATACATCTCTCAAATCTCTCATGAATTCTCTAGGTTATATTCAAATTATAAATAAACCTACATTTGTATCAAGTGGAAGTCTCCTGGATCATGTATATGTCCAACAGTCTATTAACAGTAAAGTTATAAGTACAGTCACAAGTGTATATTACTCAGATCATGATTCCATTCAAGTTAAAATTGTAATATAACTGTCATATCCACCACTAGTTGGAAATTGAAATCGATACTTTAAAGTAAAATTGTGAACTTATAGCGTGACACCATTTGCGTGCAATAATTTTTTCAATATTCACAAAATGACGTCAAAACCCAAATAATTGATTACAAAGCACATTTATTATACGAAAATTCTAAATTTGGGTTGCTAGTTGATAGCTATGGAAAATTAAGTGAAACCTATCAGCCAATCAAAACTCTCTAATTATTTTCAAAAAATAATAATAGCCAATTGCACTAATTGGGGAAACCAAGTTATTTATAACCACAGCACAGCAGGTAAGTGTTTTTATGGGGGTATTCTTGGGTTCGAGGGATTAATGGTGGGGGGAGGTGTAGTTTTCAATCATTCAAGATCATAGCACTGAATTTTTTTTCTTTTAACAGATTGATTCAAACAAGCTATACATCAATCACAATGAATAAACCAACTGAACCAAAAATTAGTGATTAAATCAAGACTTTGAGCATACAGTATTATGATGGAAATTACAACATCAATCATTGGACCAACCAACTCAATCAGAAATCAGCTACAGTAACCAAACGTCATTGGAATTTAAACCACTGAAAGTAATCTAATGCCATGTTGAACCTTTAACCACCTCATAATAGGAACTATATCTTGGTTCAACCAACTGAATGAAAAAACAGCAAAGTTTTGTCACTGAGACTTTACATTAAACATGTATAATGAGAGCTGACGACATCGATTATTGGATGAGACTTGAATTTAAGTCATAATTGAGATGTGATAATGTGAGCTAACAACATCAATCATCAACCAACTGATCCAAAATTCAGTAATTAAATATCTTTGAAGCTTTAACCATGTGATGATGGGATATTAGATTGGTACCAGTTGAAACAAGTTGCGCAAAATACATGATAAAAACCAAGAACCATTTAAACGATTTCAGAACATCAAGCCAAGTTTGTTTCAATAATCGCCATAATCACGCTTCATAATGAATTCATGAAGACATACTGATATCTATGACTTGATATGAAGACATGATCATCTGTTACTATACTCAAATATATAATTTATTATAGACTACCTCAACTGTTAGACTCATCTTGAAACTTAAATATCATTATCAAAATTTCCATGCTGAATTCCTGCCATTATAATGATTAACAAATAACATAGCTTAACCTGATCATGTAAGATGAAGCTAATATTCATCAAATTTAGTTTATAATCATTTTTATGAAATTAAAAATATATATCTATAATTTACTTTGAGTGTGTCTTACTTAGCAGTTAACTTACAAAGTAATATTAAAGTCTAAATCATTCACTGACAGTTAATCAAAGCTAGGGAGAGTTGATCATAGTTAGGGACAGTTGATCATAGTTGGAGACAGTTGATCATAGTTAGAGACAGTTGATCATAGTTAGGGACAGTTGATCATTGTTAGAGACAGTTGTAGCAAGGTACTCTTGGACATAGCAAGGGGTAGATAGATATATAGAGGATATTACATGGAAGCACGGAGATACGAATTTTATCTTTGAGTGTTCAATTGATGAGCACAAGAAGATAAAATTAGCATCTCCGCACACCCATGTAATTCTATTTATTTTATACCTATCGATGATACGACTTTCTCAAAATATTTTAAGATAGAATATCTTTTCACATGTGAAGATATCAGATTTTCACAACTAAAACCCAGTATCTCATAAATAGGTATAAAAAATAATTAAAACTATGCACTATACAGAAGTTGTGACTAATATTGTGACACACAAGATAAATAACAAAAATCCAGAGTTTCAAGAATTTCCCAAAGTAAATCATAATCCTACACCGAGAAGGGGTATATTATAGCCCATGTAGGTATTAATATAGTGACAACCAATCATAACAACCTGGTTCAAAATAACAACAATTTAATTAACTTCTGGTTATATATAACCATACATAGGAAAAACAAAACTCAACTTATAATAAACTCAAACTTTTCTGGTGTCCTTGATGATTATGAATCTGACAAGCCTTGGATTTAAAGTGTTTACAGAATTTCTTTCACTAAAAGATTATGTACATCATATGTCAAAGTGATGTTCTCCTTATACAACAGTTCATTGGATAGCTGTTCTTCATCCATTTCCTTTACATCATGCTCAAGGATCTTTTCCAGCATCTCATCTCTTATCTTAAGTGTAAGTAGTTCTCCTGTTTCGACTTGAACAACGACTGTTGAAGTTATTCCGATGGCAATATCTTCTTTCTTTATTATACCGCAGTTGTTGCACTTGACGACGTTAGATGTGGTAGCTTGAGGAATTCTTCTTTGACACCAGTTGCACCTGTTGAACATTTCGTATCGTGGCATTCGTCGAAACTTCGTTGCTGTTACTGTGGCAATATCATCTTTGTCGTCTTGCTCGTCTAATGCATCCGATGTAATGTTCAAGTCTTCATTGACAAGTTCGATGGTTGTCTTCTTTGTTGTTGACAGCTTCTTCTTCCCGGCCCAAATTCGAAGTTGAACTGATTTTAAAGTGTACACTTTGTCTTGGGCAATCAACGGTATATGTTCTTCCCAGATGTCGATGGGTATGTAAGCGGTTTCGTCAGCAATAACGGCTTCAGCAAGTTTGAGTTTGTTCTTCCCCACTACTCGTGTTTCGCTGCTACGTGTTATCTTGCCTTTAATGGTTACGTTCGCCCACTCCTTGGTATCATTGAGTACTTCGATGATAGTAGTCAATGCTGGCGGTTTGCATTTAACTTCTGTATACTGAAACTCATACTCACATTGCTTCGGGGTGGATATATGGGTAATGTCGTTCACTACAAGTTTTTCTTTATCATCAGTAAAAGCATAGTCTTTTATCTTTATTGGTATGCGTGTTTCTTGGCTTTCTTCGAAGAGACTTCGCTTCTGTTCAGAATATATCAGTACTTCTAGGCTGTCTGTCTGTGAAGTTTGCAATGTGAAACTTGCGTATTTGAATGTACTATTCGGTCGTCGACTTTTCTTTATGGGTGACAAGTTTTGTACATAACCAATTATGCTTTTCTCGTCATCACCTGGAGGTTTCTTTCTTTTGTCAGTTGAAAATGCCATGATTTATATTCGTACTACACACACACAGCGACTGAAATCCTGATGACATGTGACAAAGTTATTTTGCGTAAGCAAATTTATATCGATCATGCGAGTTATTTGATTGGCTAAAAAGACGAACTTACGTCCGAGAAAACAATGTGGTTGGTTGGTTTCGTCATTTTCTTTCAACCAATCAAAATCAACTTTTCGAGGTTTGTGATCCTGATCTTGTTGATTTGATGAATTTATTAGCTCATTATTGACCTATGAACATGGAACAAAATTTTTATTCACCATTATAAAAAGCATATAAACAACTGAAACAGCTTTGTATTAAAATATGCTGTTATATAATAGAACAAAGTACTAGAAATAGAACAAAGTACATCAACATGTGATGAAAATAGCAAACTATAAAAAAAATATATTATTCATTTAAGTATAAATCTATTTAATAATTTACTTAATGATTTCGAATGTTCGATTGTTGATTTCAATATTCGATTACATAAAATAATTCTGAATATTGGAATAAACAATATGTTCATTAGACGTGAAGTACGCTTTTAGAAGAGAAATATTTACTGCGTCACAACCCAAAAAGCCTATGATAAAACCAAATTCGATTACGTGTTAATTAATTGATTGTTGATGTCAGACTGTAATCTAGACTGTTAATAATCTCCGAATGATTTGACATGGATTACCTGTTTCTTTGACCTCAAAGCTTTATGGGATATTTTTAAAATGGATAGCAATTTGTCAAATGCCCGCCCGTCCGGTCGTCACAAATTGTCAAATTCCCCACCATGTTGAAAAATAATTTGTCAAATGCCCGGGGCATGCCCGGGGGGCTGGGCAATTTTAGAATTGACTGGTACATTAGACGGTAAGGTTTTTGGAGGCTTGGCGGGATCGACATCTCCGTCACATCTATAATCAAGTGCCCCCCGGATAATTATGATATAACCAAGTGCCCCCCGGTACTCTTCACTTCTTACTTTCTTTATAATCTTTCTTTATAATTTCTTTAGAATCTTTCTTTATAATCAAAAGGAATCCCGAGTTCACGCAGTTATGCGTCTAGTTCTACATAGAATAATATAACATTCTGTGTCTTGGGAACCAACAAAAGATGAATATTTTTTTAGAATCAAAACATTCAAGTGTGGGCAATCATACACGCATTTGAGTTTCGCTTTTTGTATTTCTCCTGCTGTGAAAGGATGTTTGCTTGTCTGGGACACAATCACTGTCACACAGATCGTGGCCTAAAGGCAAACGACCAGAGCCATCATTTGAGAATACTCCAAATTTTGGAGCAAGTTGTAGCTGCTCCTTTATGTGCTTAAATGAATATGCTGTACAATACTGAAAATATTTCATTTCATAATTCTCCATATTGTCTAGCATTACTGGTCTTTTCATAAAAACACAGGAGCCCTGTAATTTCTTTCTGCCCCTGGTGAACCCAGACAGATCTGTAACTTCTCATGAAATTCCGGAAGTCGTGAACCACAGCCTTGAGCTTATGATTTATACTCGCAAGGTTTTTGCAAGTGGAATCAAACAATGTTTTGAAGTTTGTCTTGTGGCCGTTTACCCACTGTTCTCACATGAAATGGCAATTTTCATTGAAGTATGTTTTAACTGCTGCAAACTTTGTGGTATCACGACTAGCTGTTTGAAAAAATCGATTTCGTTTTTTTTCTGAGCCACCAATCAAATAGCGGCGGCGTTATGTAGTAGTCAAGCACTGAGCAGTTGAGGGTGTGAGCCATATCGAGAGAACGCGTGTACCTTGTGTGCTCCACATGGGAATAGTCTATTTCAGTCAAGAAAACATGACATGCGAAGAAGAAATTATAAACAGTTCTCTGCAAGATATCGACAATACACAAATCTGGCCAGACAAGAATGAGACGAAAGGTGTTTTTTTTTTCTTTACAGCGGAGCTGAGAACTATTTTCACTGATAAGTTTGCACTTTTACCAAATGACTAAGCTAATACTTACTGTAAGATACTATAGTCTAACAAAGCAAATTTATTTGATTTACAGCGCGAAGTTAGTTTGTGTTTATCTACAGACAATGGAAACTGTGATACAATATGCATGGTTTGTACTGCCACAAAAGTGGACTTTGGAAACGTTGAAAAAGGCTATCGACCGCAATATTTCACAAATGTATTACAAACGAGCGGGAAAAAGCCGTGATGTTGTTGGAATCAATTCAGATAAAGATATACCATCTATGCTGGCTGAATATCTGATGGCTACGTCAAATGGAAGGTCGTGCAGCAAGAAAGCTGTAATGGTCATGACAGTGGATTTGGCGCCTGCTTCGTCTCCTAGCTCATCGAAAACACACACAAAAAATACTCTGTTTGTACTGATAGGTTAGTGTAATTGCACCATTTATTTAAAATCATGTAAACAAAACACCAATAAATAAATATTTAGCAAGTCACGAAATAGGCTCGAATTTAAAAACACATGCGAATTACATGTACTAAAACTTTCACCATCAATATAGTTTAATCTACTAAACTTAAAATATCCATGATCTTTACACTTACAAAACTACTACCTTTCTTCTCGTCCAGCTCATTCTTTGCAAAGCCTTTGAATGGCAGCAATAGACAATCTTCGTCCCGTCAAGAATTCGAGCCATTGCTGCAACTCCTCTTCAAACGCCACTGGATATTGTGTGATTATATTTTTCATCAGTAAGATTTCTTGGGCTGTGAAAAGATTAAGACTTCTTACAAAATATTTTATTCATTTTATTGTTTGTTTTCGCATTTTGACGCGATATGCTGAACAAAAACATTAATTATGATATTGAACTCACTGTTTAAACTTCTTCGCTTTCCTCGTCTATCTGAGTAATCGACATGACCATTTGTCTCAAATTTTTCTTTGATTTTCGTCACAAAAGTATGTCCAACATGCAAAATTTGTGCAATTACGTTGGTTGTTTTCCCTTCTCGTATCATAAAAACTACTCTCCACCATAATTCTCTTGGATAACTAATTTTTCTCTCTTCGAAAGTAGTCTGGTCAGCGCTTGACTAGTACATAACTCCGCCCCTATTTGATTGGCGGTTCAGAAAAACCCAAATGAGATCGATTTTTTCAAACGGCTAGTCACGAAACAACGAATTTGGTTGTAAAACATTTTATGCATAAGCCATTGGCTGTTACAACTCTGCACCAGATCTTTTAGTATTCGATATGCAAGTTTGATGTATGTACCTTTTTTTCATAATGTCCTTTAAATTGTTGCTTTCTAAATTTAAACTCTTTGCAAATCAGTTTTAAAAGGAGGTAGCTACAATTTAATTAGTGAGTTTGCATGCGGTTCACAGATGTTGTACTGGTCATGTACATGTCAAGATACTCTCCAGTAGCGGTATCTTCATTTAAGATGTTTATTCTTTTAAATTCCTTCGAGAATTTGATTTTTGAATTTGATAGACGATTTCTATATACAGGGAGGGTTTAATTTATTTGGATCTTATTCCACCCTTGTGTTTTTGCATTGGAGTTTTTGTTGTGGAGATTTCGTTTTATAGAACTTATCTCTCTCCTCTTTGACATATTCTGTACAATGATGTGATTCTTCACTTTTTTAGTATCAGGCGGTCTGTGCAATGCTGCTGATATATCTAGTTCATCCACGCTAACTCCAATTAAATTGCCAACTTCGGGGACTGGGTACGAGGTATGGTGGGGTGAAGACTGTTTAAGTGCTGCGCAAATTGTTAAGAATAATGGGGTTACTCTTAGTTGACCAACCTAAAAGAAAGGCGAGACAAGATCAACTTCATCCCCACAGAATAAGAAAAAGAGAGATAATGATGAGGTAGATGACGCATTAGGAAAAATATGGGACTAGAGAATGCTTAATAAGGGCAGTAATGGAGGATAGATTGCTCAAAGAATTTTATGTGAGATAAGACTTTTCCCACAAAAAAACATTTTTTCTACCCCAATTGTTCAAGCTCAGTATCGAATTATTATCTTGAATATCTTGCCTTTTGTTTACACAATAAATAAATATATATGTTTTTAAATCCGATGTCCCTCATCTTTCTCGTTTTGATACACACCCTGCACTAGAAATTGTCTGCAATCTACAAATGGGCTATCGCATTTTATATCCGCACCACCCCTGTTGAGGACATGTGGAAAATCCAGGGGGGTAGGGCCCTAAAACCCCCATGGAAATCCAGAGGGGTAGGTGGTGCTCAATCGGTTTTAAAGGAAAATCCAAGGGAAGTGATCACGAGTATTAAATGGGAAAATCCATTGGGATTGGCAAATTTTTTATTGGACTTCAGGATAATCCAGGGGGAAGGCTCATTCTTACAAATGGAAAAATCCAAAGGATCGGGGGGAGGTGGTAAGCTGTGAAATGGAAAATCCAGACTCTAGAAAATTATAAAAACTCAGGAAAATTTCCAGAAGAAATAAGGGCTGAGTCCCATAAAAATATATATATTATATGTATATAAATGTATTTTTTAACATTATAGCGGAGCTCCATAATTAAGAAAATATGGTAAACCATCGAGCTCATTTGAAATCGACCACAGGAAGCCCGGATTTCTGAAATACGTACGTCCGTCCGTGTACATTCACGCAAAATTTGCTGACCAGTTTTAGTGGGCGCAAAATAATCATTTGTTTTGCAGTTTTACTGAAATTTTTCTACAAAATGACAAAGATCATGAAAATGGTAAAGCTAAGCTGACGGTTTGAAGAGGTTTGACTGCGAAAGGGATACAAAGGCCGCGGCGAGAAAAAGAAAAATATCTACGATTCAATGATGAAAAACTTCAAAATATTCAGTTCACTGACAAAATGGGTAAAATTCGCTAGTGGCGCTGTTTTTAACTATTCAAATGTGCAGTCATGCAGAGCTGTGAAAACTTTATTTGATACTTCATTCAATAGTCATTTAAAGCTGAAAATTTTACAAGTTGTATTTTCTGGAAGAGTTTATTTGATGGCAAGTTTGTCGCGGATGGTAGTAAAAAAGGCCGTATTCTTCGTGGCGTTTTTCAATCATTACTGATGGACTAATCTACTTTTAAAAGTAAAATCAACGGCGACAAAACGTTCATGAAAAAAAAAAAGTATGCGCTGCATTTGCAGCAATTCAAAACAGGTGAAAAGCAAGACGAAGAAGACTCACGAAGGCTAGATAACTTCACTCTATTCATTCATCAATTTTTAACAAGCAATGCATAACACGGAGAGCTTTAGGATCAATACAGATTTATCAACTATTCACAACAAAAAACTTTTCATACAAGATGTTTGTCAACAAATTAGGACTGCCGGTTCAGCTGGGAAGGAATGAAAATGAAAATTTTAGCACAATGTGTGATCGACCAACACTAGCTTGCCATCGCCGTTCAGTTGAACTGTGTAAACTTTTTAGAGGCGGTGAAAATGTTTTTTTTGCCACTTTTAAAATTCTAAAAACATGAACAAGCTTATTGCAATCAGAACTGAGGACAAAAAGTTCAGTGGAAAAGTGACAGTTCAGGACAAGAAACGTGGCGCCGGTATGTTCACCTTTTTTGACGATCTTTAATGAATTTCTTTTTTATACCTCCACATGAAAGCTGTTTGCAATAATTATATTTACTTCTTTTCGTAAGATATTTCTCCATTGTTGAGATCTTTATGGCTGTGTTTTTAATTTAATTGTTGTAATCATGGATAATAAATGTTGTAATTTTTTGATTTGTTATTGTATTGCAAATTCGTCGTCATTACACTCATCTGCAAGTTAAAATTTCAAAGTTCATACTATTTTGTAACGAGTTACGCAGTATTCACATTTGATAATTAAAAATGCACAACAGTTTTAGATAGCTAGATTACCAATAAGTAATTCATTACACATTTCACCAGAAAAGTGAAATTTTTGTCGATTTTTATAACATTTTTTCAAACGTAAAAGAGCGTAAAGCGAGAAGCGCGCAGGGATTTGTTTACAACTTAAAGAAGCCATGTCAGTGCTTTACTAACTTCTCATTGGACAAGCAATTATAATTGACAAGTGCTATTTTTACCATGCATAACAACAACTGGAAGCCAACAATTCGGTCGGATATGTTTCGCATTTTTGTGCATATTTCTTGGGTATAATAAAATGTTGTCGCATGCATAAACATTTGAATATTTCAATTGATTATATGATTATATGATTATAAAAAGCAAACATAGCAAAAAAAAAAAAATAATAATAACAGAGAGAGAGAGAAAATTATCCCGCACGTCTCACTTTTTTTGCTATGTCATTTTCTTTTCATGATTATTTGAATTGATTTATTCATTCATTAATTTATTTATTTGTTTACTTTTTTATCTATAGTCATTTTTGATTGATTGATTGATTGATTGATCAACAATTTGATAATTGGTTGTCAATGAACAAATGAATGATTGAATGAATAATTCATTTCATTAAATTGGAGCTCCGCTATTAGGTTTACCTAATTTTTATATTATATAGATAGTCTATTCATTTATATAAATGAATCAATAATATGATTAATAATTTATTAATCTTTTGTAAGAGTATTATGACTTTGCATAAGACTCAAATAAAGCTATCATCATTATTATTATCATTAATATTATGTAATTACTTGTATCTATTGGCATAAAATTATGGGTTCAAAATGAAGCTTGCATGGCCATCATATGATAAAATAGAAATCGCATAATGAAATATTGACCATTTATACTGTGCAACAAATATATGGTGAATGTAGAACAGTATAACTACTTAGTTTAACACATATTTTTTATATTGACCATTACATATGATTGTACTATGGGACTTGTACTATATACATCTTTTAAAATTGAGTAAATAGATCTTACTACACATCGTATAAAATGATATCAATGACATTCAAAGATTGACTTTTGTAAATGCAAAGTTAATCAAACATTCATCCAGAAAAAAAAACAAATAAATACTTTTTTTGTCTTGAAAAATTGACCGATGAAAGAGTTCGAAATGTTGCCTTTGTGAATACGACGCACAGACTCAAACGGTAATCAATTGTCTCCAAAGATCTCTTCAAACAGGGGCATGCGCAGCGATTGTCTAAAGGGGGTTCCAGAGTAGTATACTAGTCTTCTGTATTAGGAGTTCCTATGCGTAGGAGGTTGGAATAGGTGGTCCTTTTTCAAGAAGAGGGGGGTTAGGGAACCCGTGGAACCCTCCCTGCGCACGCTCCAGTCAAAGCCTGAATTTCTATATTAATCCACACGTATCAGGCCTAAATTCAAGCCGTATCTCGACATTTTCGAAAACGGTCTCCAGAGTGGAATTTGTTTTATACAGATCGAAAACGGATACGTGTGGATGGTCATATCAGTCTAAAAAAAATCCACTCTGGAGACTGTTTTCGAAAATGTCGAGATACGGCTTGCATTTACGGTGGATACTTGTGGATGCAGCTCGTATTCGTAAAAAAAATTCGTGGATAAAAAATTTCCGGATACGTGTGGACATGGCTTTGAAATTCACACAGCAACCAGCTTCCCTTTCGCAAAATATTCCGATACAGTACACTGATGGTGTATATGCAGTCTTCTTCTGAAAAGTACATAACATCAACAGTGTCATCGTCCACAGAAAAACCTTGTACACTGGCCTTGTACCATCCGCATCTCCATCCACTGTCTCCAATTTCCTCTTTAGTCCACTTAATTTTTACTTTCTTTCCGATGATAAAAAAATGTTCTTCTTTGTTTTGAACAATAGCTTTTGGGCTACTGCACTTGCGGCTGAAGTAAAGTGCCTTACTTTTTTCATGATGTTGTGTGTAAAGGATAGATAGGTAGTTTTTTAACGGCTTGAAAAGATCTATGTGTAGAGCGTCTAAAGTAAAATGTTTCGGGACAGACAAATGACTTGTCTTCCCTTTGAACGCTGCATGTGTTCTAAGTCTGTACACGTCACCTTGGTTTACAACAAAGCATTTTCTTTCCTCTAGTATTATTTTTGCACATAATGACATGACACTGTTGAGCTCATCCTCCTCTGCTTTGAAAGCCAGGTGATAGCGCTCATGACGAAACAGAAATAGCCTCAAGTAAAGTTGCTCTTTCGTACCAATCAAAGCAAGGCCATGAAAGTTCAATATAAATCTCATTTCGTAAACGGACATATTTCTTAATTGAGACAACGAAGTTGGAATTACATTGATTTCACCATTGTATGGATCATGACTTTGCATCGATTCACTACCCTCAAAGTCGACAAGACGTTGAACAAGCTCATGCTTGTTTCGTTTTGAGGAAAGTCCCATTTTGTTGCACATCTCTTTAAGGGATGGTACATCTTTTTTATAAAGCACATGACCTTTCCATATCTCTCTTGCGTTTTCGTCCTCCATCTTAGCACATATTTTGCTTTGCTGCGCATTGTAGTACGCTTTTATTTCGGCCTCTGGCAGCCAAACCCAAGATGCAATGGCATGGAAAACACCTGCTGGAGGATCAGTATCCATTGTCACTAGCATGTGAAGTATCCTATCAGGCCTATCAGGACTACATTCAATTCCATTACAGAGAACGCTCACCTTTTCGAACGAAAGATAGTGCAACTCACCATCGCTATTATACCATCTAATGTAGTCCGGAATTGGTTGCAATTCTTTCCTTGTGAGCTTTTCCCCTCTCCATTTATCATCTGGTCTGTAAAAGGTTGTTTCATATTTATCGAGCCACGATGTTCTGATTCCGTACTGGTTACTAGTTTGTAATCCTCGCAGTAGGTCCCCTCCAAAGCATTTCTTACATTCCATATCATGCAGAGATCATCCTGAATGGAATTACGTGGGACTGGGTTGTGTTGCCAATCACATTCTTCTTTGGCCTCTTCTGATAATCTCAAAAACATCTTGACACGTTCTTCATCATTATACATTCTATCGGATATTTAGCCTGTTTCAAGCATCCGACTATATCGTTAGCCATGACGTCCATATTCATCTTATGTTTTTCAGATCCTGGCTCGATACCACTTTCATCAAAGCACAGATGCTGAAAAAGGCCCATGTCTTGATAACGCTTCGTCCTCAGCAGCATGTACCCTTTGAACAAAATTTCTTTTGCTGTGATATTCTGCGAATGAGGCTTGGGTGACTTTATCAAGGTTTAGGACTCGCAACAGACGCACTAACAACATTTGCACAACAGGACTTGATGGAAGTTCTGCAGGTCCATTGTCAACTATAAAAACAAAAATGCTTTTAAAATTTCCAGTTTTTGAATTCCTGAATACAAAGTCTAAGGATGGTTGGTTAGAAGGAAAAGGATTTCGTTAAATAGCTTTATGGTGGTGTCTGGTTCCAGTAAAGACGGATTGATTAGTGTAACAGCTTTCCCTGTACGAGTGACATGGAGAATAGTATTTGAGTTTGGAATATTAATGTTTATATCATTTGGAATCAAGTTAGGAGGGATGGGAACGTGCTCTTTCCTAGTGACAACTGTTTCCAAGAATAAATGGGTCATCTGCGTCACTGCATTTGTGGGACTTTGATCCCAGTCATGGTCCAGATATTCTGCTGACTTCCAGGTTCTGCCTGGCTTTTGTACAGGTGAGATTTCCGCACAAGTTTTTTTCGCATCCTTTGACTCGATCATAACGTTTGTTTTCATTTTGTCACTCTTTTCACAAATGTAGTTTACGTTTGTAGTGCTGTAGTGTAGATTCACAACAAGGTTTTTTACAACGTCCTTTGATGGTCTGTTAAGTGTTAGTTTTGCATTTATATCTTTGCCATGGTGGTGGCGTATCGCGCTTGCGGAATGTGCTTTATAGGACATCGTGTAATTAAAACAACTAAGCGAAATATTAAAGGAAGGAGGTGAGACTTGATTAATAATCTCAAGGGCCTGTCTCATGAAACTGTTGTTATCTTTGCTTCTGTACATAACATCTGTCTTGAGTCTAGGATGTGCCTCTAAACCACCACCAGATCTTTCCCTCTAATCACCTTCACCAAAAATGTATTCCAATACTGAGGCAAGTTCTGGCCATTCTTCACATTTAAGCATTCGTCCTCTATTTTCTAATTTCAATTTCATCTTCTTTTGTTTTCTTGCATTGATAATGAGTATATGTAGTCTCTTTTGTTGTTGGTTAGTCATGTCATTTCGTACTGGCATTGAAGTTGCTTTTATGTTATTGTAGTTCTCTATGTTTCCTTCGAGTTCATCTCTGCTGTTCATAATTGCATTCTTATTTTGCAGTTTAGCTACAAATGTAACACTTGTTGCCTTTTACTATGTCACGGTCTCTTTTTGTATCCATCATTTCCAATGAGGTTTTAAACATTCCTCCTATTTTTGATGATATCTTGGCATTTGTATCTGCACCAACTGCACGTGAGGATAGCGAGTTTAATTGTTCAAGGATCTTTTCAAATTTTTGAATGCGGGTTCCCACGTTTTCCATGAGAAATGATGTTCCATGTAGGTAAAATTGGGCAATGTTTAAATACGATTTAAATAGATGAAACAAACTTGCTGATGACTTGCGACTTGATTGATGTTTGGTGGAAGTAGTTTTTAGCTTTTCAATCAAATATGCTTTCCCAGCATCTTGTGTTGATATAAGTAGAGATAATTCAATAAGTTCTCCAGCAGCAATGAGGCCCCTCAACTTGGCTATTCGTTTGGTGCTTCTTTGCTTTGAAATTTGTCTTTTCAGTGTTTCAATGTTCTCCTTGATGGTCCCTTTTACATTTCCAACTTGAATCTTTTCGCCAATATTAGTTTCAATACAGCTGACCTTTTCTTGATAGGAAGATCGATGGAAGTTTTTTGATGCAAGCCTTCCACGGTTGGAATTCCATCCTCGACTTAAGGTGGCTCGACACAGTTTCGGAAAGCTACAACTAGGCTCTGCAAAATTACAAATATAGATTATGAAATCGTTCAACTTGACAATGTTCCTCTATCTATATTGAAACAATTTTTTCATGAAACTTTACCTAATAAGTGAAGTTTAAAATGATGGGTATTTTGGGCAGATTCTCATTAATATTCATGAGTTATGGGGAATTCCTGAAAAACGGGTTTTGAGTTTTATCTCCGAAATTCGCCCATAGATTTTTGTCAAACTTTCATATGTCACAATATGAGTAATTTCCGAACTGGCAACGGAGTTTCAAGAATTTAAATCTGGGAATTTTTGAGAAATTATGCTTCAAAGTTTGTTTTGGTTTTTCGGACTCCGTTCAATGTACAACAAAAAATGAGGCGTAGAAAAATAACGGTTTATGTAATCATTTAAAGTTTTTACACAAACAATGACCCATGTCTCAGGTTTATTGTAAGCAAATTTGAAATCGTTAGCTTAAATAGTCTTTAAACTACGGCTCTACGGCTAAAAAGTATATTTTACGACAACATTTGTAAATCCAACATTTTTAGTTAAGTCCGCGTTTCTCCAAAACTGGTCCATAGATTTTTATGAAACTTTCTCATGTTCGAATTCAACCTATTCACAACAAAATACATTCCTTTTCATCTGAGTGAGGACTTTCTAGGTAGCGAAAAATCAAGGATAAATACTGATAACTCAACGGACTCGGCTTTTGTCCCGCACATGTCCCGAGCTGAGTAAAATCTTTTATTAAAATAGATTTACATAATGTCACGGTCACGCAGTCGCTGTCTGCAGCGAAGCCCATCCGCACGCTTGAATTTTGCTAATAAATGATAAATAAATTCAAGCTTGGTTGTTGTCCTTGTGTTTCAAATTTTGTGGAACCACAGTTTGTTCACCGTCATAATGACAAAAATTTTGAATTCATTTACAAGTTCTCGTTTGAAAATTTTAAATCCTAAATCTGTCGAGCAAGATAATAGTGCACGCACTAAAAGTGTGCAACATTTATCACTATTTAGTAGTAAATAGCACTAATTAAACAAAAGAAAACAATAGAATAAGCATAAAATAGCACTATTTAGTGGTATTCATGTTGCACACTTTTAGTGCGTGCACTCTAATAAGACCGCAAACAAAATAACACATGGGCGACGAGCGGCAGTGAAAGAAAAAATGAGGATGATTTTACTTGCAAATATTAAGAAAAAAACTGGATAAGAATGAATTATTCTTCATTTTCCTTTATCTTTATTTCCTTTTTTGACGGAATAGAAGCTTTTACGCACTTTTTGTAAATAAAAAAGCTGCTTGGATGCGATTCGCTGCAGACAACGACTGCGTGACCGTGACATTATGTAAATCTATTAAGATTTTACTCAGCTCGGGACATGTGCGGGACAAAAGCCGAGTCCGTTGAGTTATCAGTATTTATCCTTGATTTTTCGCTACTTACAAAGTCATCACTCAGATGAAAAGGAATGTATTTTGTTGTGAATAGGTTGAATTCGAACTTGACAAAGTTTTATAAAAATCTATGGACCAATTTTTGAGAAATGCGGATTTTACTAAAAATGTTGGATTTACAAATGTTGTCATAAAATATACTTTTTAGCCGTAGAGCCGTAGTTTAAAGACTATTTAAGCTAACGATTTCAAATTTGCTTACAATAAACCTGAGACATGGGTCATTGTTTGTGTAAAAACTTTAAATGATTACATAAACCGTTATTTTTCTACGCCTCATTTTTTGTTGTTCATTGAACGGAGTCCGAAAAACCAAAACAAACTTTGAAGCATAATTTCTCAAAAATTCCCAGATTTAAATTCTTGAAACTCCGTTGCCAGTTCGGAAATTACTCATATTGTGACATATGAAAGTTTGACAAAAATCTATGGGCGAATTTCGGAGATAAAACTCGAAACCCGTTTTTCAGGAATTCCCCATAACTCATGAATATTAATGAGAATCTGCCCAAAATACCCATCATTTTAAACTTCACTTATTAGGTAAAGTTTCATGAAAAAATTGTTTCAATATAGATAGAGGAACATTGTCAAGTTGAACGATTTCATAAGCTATTTGTAATTTTGCAGAGCCTAGTTGTAGCTTTCCGAAACTGTGTCGAGCCACCTTAACCTTGCCATATTCGTTAGGAATGTTGCTTGTGTAGGTTTTGAAACTCCATCTACAGAGTGTTCGCAATTAACTGACGTTGTTCCCCTATCAGCATACCATTACTTTGGCAGCAAAGGATGCGAAAGTAAAGCATTTGTTTCCAGGCGCGGTTTATCATTTGAGGCAGAAGTAGGTTGTTCAGTGTCAGACTTTGGTTTGTTCGATGAGCCGGTAGATGGTTGTTCAGTGTCAGACTTTGGTTTGTTCGATGAGCCGTTAGATGGTTGTTCAGTGTCAGACTTTGGTTTGTTTGATGAGCCGGTAGATGGTTGTTTAGTGTTGGACTTTGGTTTGTTCGATGAGCCGGTAGAAGGTTGTTCAGTATCAGACTTCGGTTTGTTCAATGAGCCGGTAGATGGTTGTTTAGTGTTGGACTTTGGTTTGTTCGATGAGCCGGTAGAAGGTTGTTCAGTGTCAAAATCAGTGCTGGGTAGATCTTGAATGAACATAGTTATATTGTCACTATCTGTCCAAGTTTTTGAGCAAGATCACACACAACATTACTGAAATATATATTTAATTGGTTGGCAATGTCTTTTTTATCAGTAAAATCACAGTTATTTATAACAATTTTTACTGGACATATTTGCGATTTTGTTTTTCTTTTAATAAGGTTGCCAATAAGTTTCCAAGTTGTTTTAAGGTTGGTTTTGTTTATTTCAAATTGTGATATCAGATATTGGTTTCTTAGAGTTTTTATGATATTGTTTAATATATTAGAGTATCTTTTATACTTCCCCTTTTTCTCTTGGTTGGTTGGGTCTAGAATTTTATGTTTATATAGTTTTTGTTTGATCTTAATCGAGTGCATTATACTATTTGTTAACCATGGCTTTTCTCCATTTTTTTGTTTTCTATTTGAGAGTTGTTTTATAGGAACATGGCTATCAACTATATTTGTTATTTTGATAAGAATGTTTGAAGTTGTAATATTTATATCTTGTTGATTAATTAAGGTTTGCCAATTCATATTCTGTAAATCATTTAGATATTTGTCTCTATCAAATTTAGAATAATCTCTGGCACATTTGTAAGAATATTGAGTTGAAGGAATATTAGGAGCTATGAAACAGAAGACTGGCAAATGGTCACTAATGTCAATTGGCCAAATTCCAGATATCATTTCAAAATTTTGTGAGTTGGTATATATATGATCAATTAGAGTTGCAGAGTGAGATGTTATTCTTGTTGGTTTTGTAATGATAGGATAAAAAGTATTGTCAAATAGCATATTCACATAGTTCTCAGTTAGTGTATTTGTTTCATATTTCAAGCAATCAATGTTGAAATCACCCAAAACATATGTTTCTAGTTTTTTGTTGTTGAGTTGTTTTAGTAATAGTTCTAACTTGTTTGTAAATTCCTCTACATTAGCATTGGGGTGTCGATATATACAACCAATAATTAAGGGAGTAATATTTTTCCTTTCAACTTGAATCCAAGTTGATTCAATCAATGGTATTTCAACATTTATGTCATATCTGCAAATGGCATGTAGATTGTAGATTGATCATTCAAAATATTGTTGATGTCATCTGCTGATTGATACTCAGATAATGGTAATTGTAACATATTATCTGGGTCAGAATCATCAAGCCTATCTGGATTTAAGTTTAAACTAGACGCATATCTGTGTGAGCTCGGGCTTCTCTTTGACCTATGCAAAGTATCTGTTTGTTTCGCTGAACGTTTTTAAGAGCTAAAACTAAACAAATAAAAAAAAACATGATAAAAATATGCCGAGACGATTAAATTGAGCTTTTTATAATAAAGGAATTTTCCATTTTTATGTTTATTGCCTTTTCGAAACAGTTATGTGTTCATGTATCAAGTGACTGTAATGATACTGAGTTTTTAGTATGCAATACCAGCTTTCACCCATTATTATTATCATTTAGTTTTTACGATCTATCGCTTTTTCTCCTCTTGGGGTTCCTGTGTAATGACAAAACTTGAATAAGGGGTAGTGGGACAATTCCAAGAAGAAAACAATCACTCGTACAAGGCTTTGCAAAGTAGACTAAATTTCGTCGAAAAATATTCCAATTTTACAGTTTATTTTGAAAATTATGAATCATATTCTAATCTGCATTTGAAAAAGAGGTAATTGGAATGGTTTTTGATTGATAAGAAAGTTACATGGAAGCAAAACTGACGAAAGTCTAAACTGAATCGAATCGAAGGCGAACGAGGTCAAAATACACGCGGTAAGTTTGTTGTTCTATTCCAAACTTTAGTTTCATTTTCACTGTTACTACAGGAAATAACCGTTTTGACAAACCATTCTATCCTAGATCTACAGATTGTGGATTTCGACTAATATTGTGAGAATATCAAACTGTTCAAGCAGCGATGAAGTTCATTTTTTATTCCTAAAATTCCATTGATTTAAACTCGCTTGACAGTTTATGGCCGCTCGCTTTGAGCAAAAACATAATGTTCAAGCAAATGATATTCCCTCAACAAAGTTCACTGACACAAACACCGGCTGACAATCAAAATACTTGACCAGAGGTCACAACACTGTGGTATTTGATCTGCTCGACTAAAGTTTTTTTATCAAAATTGTCATTGTACGAAGCGACGATGTCGCAAGATTTGTGCTTCAATCACATCATTTTTGCTTATTTGCCAAATTTTAACTTGACATTTTTCCTTTTTCTTTTCATTATTCACCAATCCAAAGTACACTAAGCAATGCGTAAATACTGTGGAAGTTTTATGAAGCGTTTACATTGACGTCCCGGATCTTATAAGCCAAACATTACAACACTTTGTTTATATTAAATTATAATAAAGATACTGCAATTTTGTTAAAAAAATTCGTATTTTAAACATTAAAAAAAGATAAAATAAATTGAAGATAGATTATTTTGAGACGTTGAAGTTTATTTTCAATAAAAGAACTAGGATATCTTCGATCGTCGTGTTCAAGAGTGTGGTGATCGATTCCACCAATCACAATCGAATTAATAAATACAACCAATCACAAACCTGAATTTAAAATGCCGACCGATCGAAAAAAAAAACCAACCCGAAATTATAACTCGGGTATTTTCAGCCCGAGTAATTATAGAAATCTTGGTTACTTATGTCTATATCAATTTGAGGAACCATACTTCTAATCTAATAATTTATATATGTCTCAATAATATATGGAACCTATTCATTTTAATAAACAGGGTAGTCATAACTATTAAATCGTTCAAAGTCTTCCATTGTTGTGAAATTGTAAGACGGTGAGGAATCATTCTCTTTGAGAAAGATCTTACCATTGCGTGTCCAAATATACTTGTAGCTGTTTGCTTTCTTGAACTGGTATACTTTGTTGAACAACTTCTTTCTTCCACTAGACAACGATTCGTTAATGTAAATCTTCTCAACGTGCTGGCCATTGGCATTCACAGATGGGAGGATGTCAACACTTTTGCCTTGGCACTTTTTCTTTTGATTGTTGATTTCATCTTTCTTCTCCCTTCGCACGAACTTGGCAATAAGTCTGTTCTTGACCTTTTTCGTATCGGGGAGGTGGTGCACAACAGATATATCTTCATCCTTCAGAGTAATACACATGTTGTTACATAGCTCTTGCATGAGTTTTGTTGGATCTTCGCTTTCTACTTTGGGTATACCAGTTACTTCGATACAATTGCATCTCAAATACTGCTGAATATCATCGACTTCGTGATCTAGCTCGTAGATATTTGACTTCAAATTTGAGATCTGTTTATTCAGGTCAGCTATGGTTTGGTTCTCTATCGTGTCAAGTTGAGTTTTGTTCGCTAAAGTTTGCTTTTTTGTTGCTTGCATAGACGCCACCAGCTCATCATACTTCTTCATTGCAAACCCTTGCGATTCTTCTACCTTGTTCACAGTATCAGTCAAGTCTTTTAGGCTTTTCTTGATACCTACTAGCTCGTTCTTAATTTCAGCCGATATTTCTGCTTTAATCTCCTTTCTTAGTTCTGACAGTAGCTCTTTTTTAAGTTTTTTTTAGTTGATCGGAATTTTTATCCGCCATCTTGATCGAGGCATGAGCTGAGGTAGCATCGATCCATCCAGTCAGTTGCGTCATGGTCGAGTTAAGTTCTATTTTTTTACATTGTCTAACAATTGACACAAAGAGTCATCTATTTGTTTTTGCATGTGTCGACTGGTGTCGACTAGAGATAACATAAGTGATATGCATGGTAATCCAACACAAGTTTGGAGATTTAGAGAATTTGATAGTCCTGGGCCTGCAGTGTTTATGCCAGTTCAGAGAATTTCTTCAAAAATTTGCAAGGTGTTCTTCATGTCATGAAAGTATTGACAAACTAGTTGTTACACCTATGGCATGATTGTTTAACTGACCAAAGTACTCAAATGAATTTTTTGTGTGAGTTTTAAGTAATATGTACTGTTTAATAAACGAGCAGGAGTGTTTTATCATGTTTAAAACGACAATACTTATATTAAGTAACATCAAATGCAAAAATGCTTAAAAAAGTAAAAAAATGTAAGCTTTTAGACCTGATAAAACACGATCTGCGAGTTTATTAAACTGCCTCAAAAACGCCAATACTTATATTAAGTAACATCAAATGCGAATATGCTTAAAAAAGTACGAACTCGAATTTTATAAATTGCTTCTAAAACTTTTTCAACTTTATCGGGAGAAAATAGAGTTTTAACTTTATGCAAATTAGGACAGTTCTATATCAGTAGTTATAAAACTCGTCACGGGTATAGATATAAGGGTTCAAACGCTAGGGCGAGGTTTTGCATTGGAATTCCAATGCAAAACTGAGCCCGTGCGTTTGAACCAGTTTATAAACCAGGCACGCCCCAATTCTATTGTGTTTATGCAAGATTTAATCAGGTCTTTGGAATGATATTGGCATTATAAGTCCATGGTATTCAGTAAAGCGTTTGTTGAAATGGAACGGATTTTACAATAGACATCAACAGTATTTTTGTACTAGATTAATGACGTTTACAATAATGTATTCTTTGCACTCTATAGTCAATTTGAAGTTGTTCATTTATATACCAAAATCTTTTCTAATTATAGTACAAGTTCAAAGAGTACTTTGTTTTGCTAGTGCGGCGGTGTTTTTGTTAACCGATATATATATATGCACAACGAAACAGTTCAGTTCGTGCAAAGTGAACTTGCATGAGCCGGGTCTGCATGTGATAACTGCGCTGGTGAAGATGAGTTTAAGCGACGATGAAGAAAGTATATTTATTACTCCACAACATGGTGGTTATTATCCAAGCCAACAACTTGCGCTTTGGTTTTGGTGCATCGCGCAGAATACAGGGACACATACGGGACTTTTCTATTGTTCTGGCGCCAGATTCAAAACGCCGACAGCGTAGTTAATGAGCCGTTAATGAGCCATCTAGTCACATTGACAAAGAAAAGTGCTTAAAATGGTCAAACCTTGCTATGTAAAACCTGGTTTACACTGATTTCGACAAAAAACTAAGAAAATGAACATGGTGCAAATTAAAGATGAGATAATTATCTATCGTTTGCACCCTGTAAGTTGGGAAAATTTGTTTTTAAACATTTCTCTTTTTCATCTTCAAAAAAGGGCAATTTCATTGCTAATTTGTATGTAAACAAATATTCACATATATTCAATACAGTTTTTTTTGAGAATACACAAAGAAACAAAAAAATGAACATGGTGCATTCAAAAGATCTGGTTTTGGTGATCATTTTCCACATTTTATGGTATTATTTTGACGTTTAGAAAGTTTCTCTTTTTTAATCTGAATATTTAAGCTATTATCTATTTTCATAACTTGCTACGGTCGATGTTTCTTTGTAATTACCGTACAGATTATTTAGTTAATTGGCCTTTTGTTTGTTTGGATTAGCACCCAACTTGTGATATTTTCTTTTGTGTTTTGACACAAAGGCGGAATTAGTGACAACACCGCAATCCTGAAGTCGTTCCAAATCTACAAACTGCTGTACGTCGGTTTCGAGTGATATTTTTTTTCTTCAGCGATTTGATAGTGAAGATCAAGATTAATTAATCTGAGTTTATAATTACTTCTTTCGGAAAGCTGAAATCGAAAATTGGTTTGAAGCTGCAAAAGTCACAAGAAATGAATTTTAAACAACTCATTTGAATTTGAGTTGTCAGCTATAGTTTTTGAGTTTGTGAGAAGGCTATTTAAAAAAGTCACAAACAAACAAACTGCACATTTAAAGGTTTCATTTGATATAAGTTTCATTGAGATTGGAAAATAAATAAATTTTAAAAACAACTAATTCAAGCTTCAGTTGTCGGCGGCTTCACATTTCGAGTTTATGAAATTATGAGGGTTTTTTGCAAATTTGGTTTATGAACGCATCTAAAAAAGTCACAAGTAAACAAACTACAAATTTTAAGTTTCATTTGATATAAGTTTGGCCTATCATATGTAAACGCGCCATTTAGCTAGAAAAATTCCGGTAAGAGCGCTCAAAGTACTCATATAGCTTTGTCCGCCGTTTGTCATTGAGAATGTTTAATATCAAATTCGAACAAAATGTGCTGAGTGAAAATTATTAGTTTATTATTTCTTTATAGTTGGTGTAGAATTTTTCTTATTGTTGTATCATAAAACATTTTGACACGCACGAAAACAATAAGCGGATAAGACAACAATAGGTAGATTTTGGTATTGAATTCTGAAACCCTGTGTCCGTAATTGCCTGTAGCTTTGTCGGAAGAAATATTCAAAAACAGCCAATCACAACCTTTAATCACACTGATTTATTCATATTTATGACTAGTGTGAATAATTTAGCACCTTAAGTAAATGTCCCTGAGAACAATAGCATTCTGCGCGATGGAGGATATTGGTGGTTTGCTAGAACTGGAGCAAGACAACGCAGAAAAACACATGTCCCAAAATAGCTTTATAATAATAATAACTTTATTTATTTCTATAGCACTATTTCCTATATAGCCCAATAGTGCTTTACAATCGAAATTTTATGTACATAAGGATATAAGTATAATTTACAATATTAAAATTTAGGTAAAATCGAATATCTACAACAATGATAAATAATAATATAAAAATAATCAATAATGATAAATAATATATGTAGTCAAATATATAAAAATTAGTTGAAATTAATTATGCCAAATCATATGCTTCTTTAAAGAGATGCGTTTTGATTAACGATTTAAAACTTGTCAGAGAGACAGCGGTTTTTATCTCTTGTGTCAGATTGTTCCATAAACTTGGAGCAGAATGGTAAAAAGCTCTAAAGCCATATGTCTTTAAGTTGTAGCTATTGGTTTTCAAATTAAATCTAGATGCTGATCTAAGAGTTCTTTTAGGTTTGTAAATGTCAATTAAATCTGATAAATATGTTGGAGCTTGTCCATTCAAGGCTTTATACGTTAATAGTAATAATTTGTATTTAATTCTCTGTGCGACTGGTAACCAGTGTAAATCATGCAAAACAGGTCTTTGCTCAAGAACTGCCCGAATTGGGAAATGTAATTGATACGTTCTTGCAACGAATGTCAGAAAACAAAGAAAAAGAGGAACCTGTAGAGAATCAAGCGCAAAAACATAGATTTTCTCTCCCATCGTGCGTATTAGTCATTAATTTCATTGTAGTTCTTGCAGCCTTGATTATCAGCAGAGAAGAGTAGTTGTGAAATATACACCTGGGACGCAGGTCTTGAATTTTGAATTCAAGACCTATCCCGGGTTTATAATTCAGCCCCACACTCCCCGGCTGATGGTCAATGCCGCCCCCGACTTTTAGAATGTCGGTCTTCCATTGATTTTCAAAACCCACATAGAACAATAGAATTGGGACGTGCCTGTTTAATAATTGCTTTTTATATTAAAGGCTTACAAATCAGTCATTTGATCAAAATTCAATATTATTGGCTTGAATTTATACATTTTTTCAATATTATCCCTCAAAAAGATAGAATCCATCATTATAAAACAAAGTGACTAGCAAATAGCTTTTTCTGTATATTTTATTGACAATAGACTCAAAATCAATTGCAAAGCACTCTCCTGAATGTTTAAGAATCCACGATACAGAAATTTATCTTTTTGTTAACTTTGACCCCACCAAGAGTTTTATTGAAGTTTATTGATTTTAAAGTAGAAAAAAGTTGACCTAAAAGTCCCATGCAATCCTCATCAAATACCGATATATTTTTCGTCTGTCTGTCTGGCTACAACACTGCTGCTAAACAACACTGATAATAAGCTTGGGCTACCTGTGCTTTGACATTAGACTATGCTGACATTTCTGTGGGTCATATGTAGAATGCAGGACATTATCAGTCACATCAACTTGTGCAAAATCAATATAGCAGACCCTGCTTTGCTAGTATTATTTTACAATGATTTCATGAATCTCTTATTTTCAAATATTTCGATTTCCACCAGTTGCGTTGCCATTGGCAGCTTGATTGTGGATTGGAGCAATTTTCCATGAGCTAGGAAACGTTGACGATAAATTGAGTAGTTTAGTAATCTTTGTAATGGCCGAGTAAGGATAGGCGCGGCAGTTTTCAACAATTTAGCACTTACACCATCATGACCTGTTGCATTGTTTGTTGGTAGTTTTCTTATTAAATCAAATGTTTCTTTTTCATTCAAAAATGGAATACCAAACTCAGTGTCATTATCTATTCGAGAGTTAATGAAATTAACAAGTTTGCTGTCTTGAGACAGATTGCTGTAGGATTTTCAGTATGAATTTGTGAAGAAATATTAACAAAGTGATTATTGAAGCATTCAGCAATCATTTTCAGATTTTCAAATGTTCCAGTTTTAACTATTTGATAGATTTCGTAAGCTGTGCCAAACTCCTGTTGGGTTGATTTCCCACGATTTTGATCAATTGATTCACTAAAATAAAGTTCGCTTTGCCTTCCTAATGAAGTTGATAACTTTGCATTTAGCTCGTTTATATTTCTGCCAATCATCAGCTGAATTAGCTATTCGAGCATTTCTTAATAATGAATCTCTCTTTTTGATAGCTTCACTGATCGTTTTGTTGAACCACGGTGGTTAACACTTTCGTTTGATTTTTTCTCGCGTAGTGTCGTGTGCTGATTTATAACATCATTCAATTGTTTTTCATAAGTAAACAATACATCATCTACATCGTCAAAAATAAACCCAACATCCCACGGGAGAAGGGAAAGATCGTTCAATAGTTCATCAGTATTCAGATTTTTTGTATCACGGTATTTGATTGTTATGTGTTCAGGTTCCAATTAAGTGTTTTCCCTAGCCGTATATTTACGCCTTATAAAAATCGGTCAATGATCAGCTATACCAATATGTGGAATCGATACGTGTGTAATCCTCAGGATTCATAGAGTAGAAATGATCTAGACATGAACCAGAAATGGGCCGTGTAACAGAATTGACAAGTTGATTAAAATGCATGGTTTGAAGAGATTTGATAAGTTTGTGTTGTTTACTTTTCCCCTTAAAAAAAATCAATATTAAAGTCGCTCGTAATGTAGATTTCCATTTTCATAATATAAGCTGTTTCAATTTTTTTTTCAAAACGGCTGTCCATTTTAGTGTTTGTCGTGGGTGGTCTACACTTGATTTATATGCATGAGCAAGCTCTTCAAAGTTTTGCCAGACTGTTTGTAACATACCAATGTCCAAAGATTCACTTGATAAGACTGAACAGAGGAAACCTTTAAAATAAGCTATACAAAATCACTGTCAGGATAAGGTCAAATCTATCAGTTAAGTTAGTTTATGTATGTTTTGACAAGTAACACACTGATAGTTTTCAAGTCGACGAAGCATGTTAATAAGATATCACGGCTTTCTTTGCCTAAAGCATGGTGCATAAGTACATTAACTAATAATAATAATATAAAGTCTCTGTCAACCTTTATGATAACCAAGACTACAAAGATTAAAAGTTACAATGACAAAGGAGTTGAAAGAACCATAAAATATGAGATTATGCTAGTTCTCATCAATTTGCAACAATAAGCATGAACCTGATAGTGGGCATAAAGTACTTAAAATGATACACCCATTCACCTCCCCCCTCACAACAAAAATCCACTTACTATTATAGATGGAATACAGTACTCAATCTCGGGTCTTCTTTTTTTGGTTGACAGACAAAATGTTGTCATGACGCTGCCCAACGTTTTTGTTGTTTTTCTGCCATCACCTGGAAATCTCAAGTCTAGCACAACTTCATTGTTATCAAGTATTTCTTTAAATTGAGGATCTTGACAAACTACAGTCATTTTCTCAGAGATGGAACGACGACAACCCTTGACAACTCCCTACAACAGCAAAAAAGCTTTTAGGATTTGTCATTAAAAGTCCATGTTAACATTTCATATCAGTCTCTAATTTTTTTAATTATAATTTTAGAATAAGCAAGATACATTTTTTTATGTAGATATGTTTTGGCGATGCTCTTGCCATCGCCAGTAACAAGTATGACTACATTTATTTATAATGCAAATATGCACAATAATTTGAGCATTTCTAATGGCTTTTGTAGTTCACCCCAGTTATACACAAAAACAGTTTTTAGATCTTCAACAATATTAAAATGGATTCTGTGTGACTTCAAACTGTAAAACCCCGGCAACTGCTTAAGTACATCGTAAGCAATATCACTGATATCACCATCAACTTTGGCCTATTTTGAGAATCGCGTAAAATGTTTTAGAAATAAAAAAAATATGTACAATGAATTTTTATCTATTAAGGCAGTTAAACACATACCACACAATTACACAAAAAATGCCATAATTGTGTTTTTAGCAAAGGTTCATACATTGAGTGCCTTTTGAATTATCAATGTGTTATCTTCAGCAGAACTATCAGTGGGATTGTCGTTAAGATTCTATTTACACTGTAAAACGGAAAGAGCTGATTCAGTCCCAAAACCCAAATCAGCCCCATGGAAAGCTAATTTAGCCCTTGTAATTTCTGATTCAGTCGCATACACTTCCCTATTGGCCCAATCACAAATGCAAATTTGGTTAAAAAGGCCATTTTTGCCCATCATGTAATGGGTCGATTTGGCCCCTATAACCAAATTGGCCCTATCGTATGGTCAATTTGGTTCAAATGAACCATTTTGGCACAACTGAAAGTGTCGAAAGTATTTTTGAAAAAATATTAAAAACATAACTGCAGTGGATGTTTAGATAGTGCTGAATTGGATGCTATAAGGTGTTTTCCCAATAAAATGTAGTAACAGTATAATATGTCATTCAAATTCAATTTCTAAAAATTTTTATATATTTTTTAATAAATGAAAAATTAATTGATACACTTTTTACATCATATACATTATAATTATGCTGTCATAAAAGACACTGAAAATACTACCTCAAAACAGCTCGGGTTTTTTTTTAATCAATACAAGTTTTGCTTTCATGACAGCATATCCACTTGCAGACATGTACTCACACCCATTACCTACCATTAAATTTATTATGCTATAAACACACAACACTGCTCAAAGTGTTTTTTTTCTTTTTTCTTCGCTGAGGGAGGAACACATCAAACAAACTCAGTTCACCATATAATTTATTTTTTTTATTACATATACATATCAACATCCAGCTTAGGGCAAATGCCATTAATGCCCTCCATTTGAATTGGTTTGTGAATATGCAGTGGTCTGAATGTTATCAAACAACTTTGTTTGATTGTACTCCCAATGATGGGTGATATATGCCCTATCCTAAATGCATAGATGTGTGAGTCATAATTCAAAGTAATGATTTCTTTCAAAAGAAACACTATATTGTTCTCTTCAAGGGGCCTGCTACTTAAATAACAATTTTTTTCAACAAGAGAGAACTTAGGCAGAACTCCATCATAGCCAATGTGGACCACAGCGCCTTTACAGTATTTTGTGTCATTGATCTTATACCAATTTGCTCTGTTAATAGAAGAAATAACAATGTGTAAACAATTTCTTTTTTGCACTTCCATTTAATTTATTTGCTGCATTCCCATTTCATGAGCTATCATATGCGTCTTTTAAGCTCTCCTTCAAAGTTTTTTACATTATGGATATTCTATACGTTTGGCATTTAGCCAGTTCTGGCCATACAGAAAGGACAGCCACTATAATTAAAGGCGCAGTAACTGCGTATGTGGTACTCCTATAGAAGCGATCTTAAAATAGAGAAAAAACGTTACGATAGACGATAGACAAGAAGGAAACGTTGTACATTGCCGTAGGAATGTTATTGTACATGGGCTGACTTTTTAAAAAAATCGCTTTGAGAAAGCATCGACTGCACATGTAGTTCCTTCTTAAGATATCGCCATGAAGATAGGCCTAAAACTTCAAAAATACTTGAAACGACTTTCACAATGTAAATTAACGAAAAACCGCCTGGAAATAAATATTTTGGTTGTTAAATACTGAGATAAATTTCGACAAAAACTTACCACTGATTGGTGTTCTCCTCTGAACTCTGAAAGAGTCGAGGCTGCACATTGCGTCATCAGATGTCGAATCATCGAAACACACAATTTAGCTTATCAATCTTCCTAACTACTCATAAAATTTCATTTCATTATTCATGCCCAGAAGAGAGTAACAGCGAATCGGTTACGTCCACTGTAAAACAGGCTGATTGCTGATTTGTGACATTTGCTATTTGTAAGCCGTGGGATCCCCGTGGAGGCCAGGCCGCCATCTTGTGTTACACTCTTTCATTCACTCATTTGCGGCAACATAGTGGTACTCCGTCTATGACTAGGAGTACCACAAAAATGCTCTGAGTTCTGTGAATCATTTCATCTTGTCTTAAATCTTGCACTTGTTCTTTAAGGACATCCAAGTAGCATGTTTTGTTAGCTTGATTTTCGTTTCCTTTTAAAAAGGAGAACTTGGGTTTATTAATTTTTTAAAGTGCTTGGATGATGTTAAATTTCAACAATCAACAATCTAACATTGCCAAAAGAATACCCAAGAGTCATGCTAATCATTTTGAAGACTAATGGTCAAAAACATTTATGAGAAGTATTTTTTACGTTTTTTTTAATGTTGATGTCATAAGCACAGCATAGTACATGATCACATACATGTCCTTTAAACTATGAAGTAAAAAAATTGTCAACATAATCAATTAAGAATATTGATCAAAATATGAACCTCTTGAAAACACTTAATAAAAAAGTGTGAAAGGAACAGAATAATTTACAAAACAAAAAGGTAAAAATGTATGGACCATGTGTGTGATTTATGTGTATGACATCATCAAAATGCCATGCATGAACAACCACATAAATTATGTCCAAGTACCGCTTTTAAACACAGATCGAAATTGATATTACACAAAAATGACTATCAGCCATATTTCAAGGAACATTGGTAAAATTTCCTATGCAAGATGCCAACTTCTTGCGTCGACAATGTTTAACTTCAAACCTCATACACCAGGTTCTGACCATTGGACCAAGCCAGAAAATAGACAATGTTTTCATATCAATGAAAAACCTAGTCTTAAATTGAAAGATTTGATTACAAAAAAATGCAGAGTTGAGCTAGATAATGATAATAATCATAAGTTCTCATATGGCTCATAACCTAATTATCTCAAGGAAATTGTATGTGCACAATGGTAATTTTTAACCTTTGTGAGAAATTCAATGAGTGTGCAACTGTTCCACGCATGGAAACAAGAATAGCATCTACATCAGTCTATACATCAAAAGGCATTCATGCAAAAAACTCTGATCAAATTAATTCAACCTAATATAAATCAGCAAAAAACGTCTGTTTTAGTGTCAGTACAATTATTCTAGGGTAATGCACCAATTAGTGCATTTTAGGGATCACTGATGCACCAGGATATATTAGCACAAATGAGGAGTGATGTTCTTCCATTAGGTTAGCAAGGTAGTTTGCTTTGTTGGCTTCCACACAGGGAGAAAATATTATATCTACTACTACTAAGAGTAAGATATAAAGTTTCCACTTTTCATCTTCTGGAGGGAAATGTGCTAGAATCAAAAGGAAAGGAATCGACCAAGGTACCACATTTGGGAAGCTAAAAAAAGATTACATTTACTGTGATAGTTAAATCAAAAATAATTAGTTGACATAAGTGTAGGCTCATGTAGATGCACAATATGCATAGCAGTATGCACTGTGTAACACTATCAAGTGTTATAGCCTATGTCAGTAACTGTCAAGTAAATTACAATTTTTACCTCTTTGCTTGAGTCCATTGGTCTTAGAGTTTAATGTGACATTGGAAATTGTGGATGGCTTTTTTGAGATGTCAGGGTAACCATAATCAAAGTCTTTTATCCACTAATTGAGTTGCTCAAGAGTGAAATGACCCTTGTCCTTGATTGCATATTTCAATAGCTCTTTACACTCATACTGCAAGACACCTTCATGGACATCATGCATAGCATCACCTGGGAGGCCACCAATTACATGAAAATATCTGGACTGAGTAAGGATAGAACGCTCATTTATGCCATAATCACTAGTTAAATCGTATTCTGAGTCCTCAATTTCTGTGCATTTGTCATCATACTCTGTTCTAGTTCTGAGGTGGAAGTTACTTTCATGAAACTAAAGTTAAAACAAAAGATACCAACATTATTAGATAAAGGTAAAATAAAATAGTAAGATGATATCAATGATCAGTATTAACAGGCATATCGAAGTCAAGCAAAATGATTTTTGATTATTTTATACTTAGTATTGTTATAAATTCAAAATAAATTTAGCATCAAAACCATATCAGTTATCCCTCTAACTTATATCTTACCAGTGAGGTTATTTCATCAGCTTTGCCCATACATTCTGTACATTTCAGGTTTGCAGAACTGCCTATTTTAAATCCACCAGCTTCTTGCGAACCTAGGTTATGGCCTGAAACATATGCAAATGAACGCTGTCTAACTTTGACAGTGAATTGATAGCCTCCATCCTGTATTAGATTACATATACAAGACATAATTACAGTCCCTATATTAGTTTAATTGATCATTAGTGTAATACTCCGAATCAAAATGAGCCAGACGGTGTGTTTAAGTTCTGGAATGAAGTTACAGGAACAAGGCTAGTCGGTTGTTGTACATCAACATTATCTTCAAATAGAGTATTTTTCATGTGTTTTGTTCCATTTTGCAACAATATTAACAAAGCCCAGAGATGTTTATCTAGACGACTGACGACTTCGTTCTCAAGATTGTCGACTATTTTTTTGAGTTGTTGTAAAAATAAATAATTTACTTTACATCATAAATACATCAAAACCTTGCCATTTGAATTACAGTTATGAATATATGAAATCAATATAAAAATGTGTACTAGTTATATGGAAATGTTTTTTTGAGGAGTGTTTGTCAACTTATATTATCAACAACTTTCAGTTTTTTTCAAAATATAAAATCTGTACTAAATTTTGTCCACTACTAACTCTGGTCCCTGAAAACACAAACACATTTTCTTCATGTATTCATTGAAAACTGGACAACAGGAATCAATAAATTATTATTGACTAGATAATAAACAGAAGAAATCAATGTTTTTTTTATACCTTTTCAATCTCTGCAAGACGTGTTATGAAATCTTCAAGCCTTACATTGATGCCATACTACTGATTATAGGCCTCTTTGCAATACAAAGAAGCTGCATGGATTTCAGTTGGGAGCGATATTTTGGATCAATATTTCCCAGTGTGTAGTAGAAACCACCTGTGATGATAACTTCAATTTAAATTGTCACAAATTCTACTAATCATTTACTAGGTCATTATATCAAATATGTAGACAGAAATAAAAATTTTACTCACAATATTTTACGGCTCTTTCAAGCAATTGCATTAATTGCTTTTATCATTTATATTTCAAGATATCTATTTAACTTACCAAGCTTATGTGTAGATGTCTTGCTGCCTTGCTGCCACAGTAATCATATATTTGTCCATCTTGACAACGATCAGGATTTTCTACCTATTGAAATTCATTTTACAAGTTTGAAATTTGTCACAGAAAATGCACATGTTTGAAACCAGCTTTAGACTGCCCCCCCCCCCAAAAAAAAAAAAAAAAAAAAAACAAGACAAAACGTTACTAATGTATTTACCTGTCTGAGTATAAGTATCATTTAGCATTTGTTGTAAACTCAAAATCCAAGGTACAATGACTCTTTTGGGAACAAAATCATGCCATGCAGAGTAATTTTATTAAGCCTGAGAAACAACAAACAAAATTGTTACTTGCTAATGGTCATAACTAACATTAATGACTAAATAAGTTAACCAGAACAGTTCAAGATAAAAAGGTAATACACAGGAGATCTCACACCATTTGAATTTTATTTGATCTGGTTGAATAATATCAACTGTTAGTCACTAAATTGTACTATTGGTTAGAAACAATTTTGTTTTTATTCCACAGATTAAGTAAAATCAATCTAAAACAATCTAAAAGTATTTTTACAATGTACCTTTTCATGTTTGTTCTATTAGCAAGCTTATTCCAAATGATATTAAATAATGCATTTAGTAGAGTGGTTTTCATTGGACTGTGAAAGAATTCCTAGTAGTCAGTGTTTAATAGTCTCTAATAGTTTAGTAACTATTTCACAGTCTGGTGAAAATAATTTTATGAATAGTAATACTTTATTTACTAGTTGTATTGTTTTCTATTGTTCAACTAACACTATTTTGTAAAACTTTGTAATTAGTGTTACATGCTTTTACTGAATGCTTTCTATTTGTAAACAATTCAACAATCCTCAACTGAGTTTGATGTACTTTCCATTAAGGAGTCTATACCTTCTAGGTCAGTTGTGTTCAGCAGTTCAAGAAGTGTAGAGTCATCTCGAATCTGGCTCCAATCAAAATACTGTGTTAATTCCAACGTCTCTTCATTTTCATCATCTAAAATCTCAATCTCTGTATCCCCAAAACATTTTGAATTATTGAAAGAATGTGCACAGCATATCTGTGCCTCCATATCTTTATGTTTCGAAGGACATCTTTCAAAGTAAATAATATAAAAATTAGGTAAACCTAATAGCGGAGCTCCAATTTAATGAAATGAATTATTCATTCAATCATTCATTCATTCATTTGTTCATTCACTACCAATTATCAAATTGTTGATAATCAATCAATCAAAAATGACTATAGATAAAAAAAGTAAACAAACAAATAAATAAATTAATTAATGTATCAATTCAAATAATCATAAAAAGAAAATAACAGCAAAGAAAAAGTGAGGGATTATTTTCTCTCTCCCTTTTTTTTATTTTATTTTTTGCTATGTTGGTTTCTCATGATCAAATAATCATATAATCAATTGAAATATTTATGCATACGACATCATTTTATTATACCCAAGAAATATGCACAAACATGCGAAAAATATCTGACCGTATTTTTGGCTTCCTTTTCCATAAGGTTATGTTGTTATGCATGGTAAAAATAGCACTTGTCAATCAAAATTGATTGTCCAATCAGAAGTTAGAAAAGCACTAATATGGCTTCTTTGAGTTGTAAACAAATCCTCGCGCGCTTCTCGCTTTACTCTCGCTTTAAAAATCGAAAAAAATTTCACTTGAATTACTTATTGGTTATTTAGCTATCTAAAACGGTTGTGCATTTTTAATTATCAAATGTTAAAAAATAGTTAGTATGAACTTTTGAAATTTTAACTTGCAGATGAGTACAATGACAAATTCATACAAGCGTTTTTGCAATTCAATAACAAATCAAAAAATTACAAGAATTAAATTAAAAATACACACATAAAGATCTCAACGATTGAAAAATATCTTACAAAAACAAGTAAATATAATTATTGCAAACTGCTTTCATGTGAATGGTATAAAAAAGAAATTCATTAAAGATCGTCAAAAAAGGTAAACATACCGGCGCCACGTTTCTTGTCCTGTACTGTCACTTTTCCACTGAACTTTTCGTCCTCAGTTCTGATTGCAATAAGCTTGTTCATGTTTTTAGAATTTTAAAAGTGGCAAAAAAAACATTTTCAACGCCTCTAAAAGGTTCACACAGTTCAACTGAACGGCGATGGCAAGCTTGTGTTGGTCGATCACACATTGTGCTAAAATTTGCATTTTCATTCCTTCCCTGAACTGGCAGTCCTACTTTGTTGACAAACATCTGGTATGAAAATGTTTTTGTTGTGAATAGTTGATAAATCTGTATTGATCCTAAAGCTCTCCGTGTTATGAATTGCTTGTAAAAAATGATGAATGAACATAGTGAAGTTATCTTCGTGAGTCGTCTTCGCGAGGTCTTGCTTTTTATCTGTTTTGAATTGCTGCAAATGCAGCGCATATTTGTTTTGTTTTCATGAACGTTTTGTCGCCGTTGATTTTACTTTTAAAAGTAGATTAGTCCATCAGTAATGATTGAAAAACGCCACGAAGAATACACGAAGAATACGGCCTTTTTTACTACCATCTGACAAACTTGCCGTCAAATAAACCCTTCCAGAAAATACAACTTGTAAAATCTTCAGCTTTGAATAACTATTGAATGAAGTATCAAATAAAATTTTAACAGCTCTGCATGGTTTCACATTTGAATAGTTAAAAACAGCGCCACGAGCGAATTTTATCCATTTTGTCAGTGAACTGAATATTTTGAAGCTTTTCATCATTGAATCGTAAATCGTCTTTTTCACGCCGCGGCCTTTGTATCCCTTTCGCAGTCAAACCTCTTTAAGCCGTCAGCTTAGCTTTACAATTTTCATGCTCTTTGTCCAATGCAGAAATACATTTTGTAGAAAAATTTCAGTAAACTGCAAAAAAAATTGTTTTGCGCCCACTGAAACGGGTCAGCGACTTTGCGCGGCAGTACACGGACGGACGCCGTTGTACGGAATTTGGAATTCCGGGCTTCCTGTGGTCGATCTGAAATGAGCTCTATGGTTTACCATATTTTCTTAATTATGGTGCTCCGCTTGCGCGGGCCTTCGGCCCGCGCGGAGCTCCGCTATTAAGTGACATCTGTCAAGCACTTGATTTATGTGGAACATATTGAATTCCAACAGTATGTTGGGGCATGCCACAATGTTGTCCAGTTGTACATTTTTAAAATTGTTCTGCTGAAATGTGATCAATTTCTTTTTAAGCTGTTGTTTTTCCTCAGAATTCACAACTCTGGTCTGTACATTTCTTAGGCTTGACCTTTCATTACTAGGGTCTCGGAAAGGTGACCAGATATCCTTACAATCACCACAGTTTTTAGCACAGTTTGATGTTAAGGATATAAGATTGACCCTTTCTCACTTCCAAAATGAGCCATCAATTCTTCCCTAAGGCATCCTCCACTCTCCTAAAAGGATTTCATTGTGTGATCACAATGGACAGATGCCAGTCCATTAAACAACAATACACAACAACTTTGCAGTCCATCACGTCCTGCCCTCCCACATTCTCGTGCATAGGCCTCAACTGTTGGAGGAGGGCAAAATGGTATAACCCTCCTCACTGACTTACAATCAACGCCCATGCGAAAGGCAACAGTTGAAATTAAAATTGTGATGCATCCATCTGATCTTGTTGAGACATGTTGCTGGATATGAACCTCTTTCACTGGTTTAGGTGTTCCAGCTTGAAACATTTTAACAATATAGTTCTTTGGACTCTTCCTATCATGGTACAATGCGTCCCCGAGTTCTGTTTCAAACATGCGGTAAAGTACCGAACATTGTTTTCTTTTCTGACAATAAATTATTGTCCTTTTTTGTGATTTAATGCCATTTTTCTTCAATTCCTCCATAAATTCTCCAAATTGACATTCCAATGGATATCTTTTGTCCAGGTATTCTTTCACATAGATAAGATTGTCCTTGTTAGGACTTTGCTCAATAAAGTATACTTCTGGTTGTTCAAGATGCAGTGAGGGGAGTATTTGTTTCTTTGTAGACAGTGTGGCTGTGGCAGTTAGAATGATCAGGCGTCAGGAATTAATGACCTTAACTCTCATAAACTCCCATACCACTTCCGAAAAGCATTCCTATGCCTTGCATCAGAAAATCCCCTATAAAATAAACAGTAAGCAAAAAATTATTAGTTTTCGTGTTAACAATAAGTATAAAACAGTATGTAACTTTTCCATGTCATAGTGTTGACTACTTTATTTACATGCATGGGGTCCTTACTGAAGAAAGGGTGGGAATAAATATTCCTACAAGTATCATGTATTATTTAATTTGGATCTATAATTCATTTAATCTTACTTTTATACCTATTATATGCTTACCAGTGTGAGATGCAGTGTGCTTCATCTATTGATACTCCAATAAGCATGCTGCGGTAGGTACGATCGGCGATAATATCTCTTCCATAGCTGGAAAGGAGGTATAAACAATGACATACAGTCTGTTGGTGACTTGTTGGATGAGGACTGGATCGTCCAGTCCAACTAGAGAAATGACAGGTATCCCAAGATTGTTAAGTTTGCTCACTTGGTCGTTCATTAACACAGTGAGTGAAGAAATAACCAGCATAACACTGGAACTGCGTTGTTTTTGATCGACGACGTCCGCAACAAGCGGTAAACATTGGAAAATTAGTGACTTTCTGTATCCTGTTGGAAGGTTTACGAACAGATTTTTGTTTGTAAAAAAACGCTTTGATGGCTTCTTGCTGTTCTTGTAATAGCTTTTCGATTTCAAATTGACGTTCGACAGATTCGAAAGCTTGCTCGAACGCCATTTTGTTTTGACTTGTCTTGTCACTATTATGAGCGTAGACTGGGATCAGGCTATTGACCAATCGTAGAATGTGTTAGAATCGAACTAAGCGAGAGCCAATCAGAAATTGCTTCATATTTCGTGGCAGGTTCGCTTGGGGTCCAGAACACGAATGTTGGCTTTATTTCGCAGACGGTATTTATGTGAAAAAAAAACCCGGCTGCACGCAGGCTAATAATTGAGTGACATCGAGATATTAAAATTTACTGATGGAAGGCAAAAAAATGTGTTTTCTGATTCTTTATGCTTATAATCAAGGACAGCCCACAGTAAAGCTTTGATTGAAAGGTAGTACCAACATTAGAAAAAAAACGTGATCTAAGGGCCCTCGTGGCAACAGGGATCCCAAAAGCTATAACAAGGCAAGTAAAATATTAACAGTAAGTTAATATGTGTCCGTCCAAATCATATGGGTGTTTTCTAGCCACAGCACATGGCCCCTATTTCGTTATTTTGACCAAGGTGTAGGGGCTTAATCAGTCATTTTATTAGGGTTGTTTGAGTTACTCAAAAATACTAAAACACTCCAATTTGTTTATTTTGACCCAGTTGTAGGGGCTAAACCAGTCATTTTATAAGGGTCGTTTCAGTTACTCAAAAATACTAAAATAGTCCCATTTTGCTTATTTTGACCCAGGTGTAGGGGCTTTATCAGTCATTTTGTTAGGATCGTTTCAGTTACTCAAAAGTACTAAAACAGTCCCAATTTGCTTATTTTGACCCAGGACTAGGGGCGAAATCAGTCATTTGATAAGGGTCATTTCAGCAATAGAAAAGGACTAAAACAGCACAAATTTGATTATTTTGACCCATTTTGAAGGCTAAAACTGCCATAAATAAGGGTCATTTTATCCCATTTTAAATACAATTCAGCACCGCTATTTTCCAAATCGGTCCCACTGTTTTGCAAAACAGCTCAAAGCTGGAGTTGTTTTCACCCCTTTACAGGGTCGTTTTGACCCCCAAAAATGGTATCAAAACAACCCTCTAAAAGGGGGCTCAATTAGCCCTTTTACATGGTACCATACATTGTATTTAACTCACCGTTTTGGCCCCTTTTTGGGGCCAAATCAGCTCTTTCTGTTTTACAGTGTGTAATGCTCCTCATCAATTGTTAACAACAGCTGAAACAAAATTCTTAGTTTTAATAATAGATTAGATTAGATTTCTGATCGAGTTTTTGTCTTTTTCTGTTTGATAGTGAAGTACAAACCTCATTCACTTTCCATTCTGATGGAAGTTTGTCAAATTGAGAATTAAACCATTTCGATCATTTCAAGGTTTTTGTGGGACTTTCTGAACCTATCCAGCTCGTGAAACTTATATTGAGTTATAAAATGGTCGTTTTTCTTTAAGTAATTGTTTTTTTCAAAGTCATGTTATCTTTCTCTGCATTAGCCATATTTACTCTTACAAGTTTGATCAACACGTGAATATATTTTGAATAAATCACAAAATATTTTTGAAAGGCTGCAGTGCATCGATTTTTTAAATTGCTACTTAACTTACGTACCTGATGCAGAACCAAAGGGCCACTTGATTATTCTGCTATTTACGCACACCTTAAATTAAAGCCCGCACTACTATTACCAGCTCAAACAATACATTTAAATTTTAGCTATTTACTGTCCAGCTTCCCATCTTCATTGTCTACAAAGCTCTTTGCATGCTTATATGAGAGTTGTTGTCACTGTTAGGCAAGATATAATTTTTAGCCAAGATATAGAGGATATTACATGTGCGCGGGAAGATACGCATATTACCTTCAAGTGGTGAAATATAGTGAGATTTTCAACATGAGAGTACAAACTTCGTATCTTCAAGCGACCATGTAATATTGTGTTTATCAATTGATTATTCATGAACAAAGGAATATATTCATGCTTTTTTTTTGAATTTATGAAATATTCAAATCCAAATTAAAGAAATATGTTTACGTTTTTTTTATTTTACAAAATATAAAAAGTAGCAAATACGAATAGGCGGTATTATAAATGAAATACCGGCTACAAAATTGTTAAATTTCTGATAAAAAGAGCAATAAGACCTAAAAATGTTGACTCAGTCTTGACTGCTATCCGGCGATAAAAGAAATTCCTCTAAGCGAGCTGAGGAAGTTTCATATTTTTTTGTCTTATTTAGTTCTTGCAGCCACAATGAACCAACTTAGGAAAACATTCAATTCAGCAGGCGGTATAAATTCAAAATCTCTGCTTTCGTTTTGTTCTTCAAGTAAACACGCTCGTACTATTTTCACATCATAAAGGGTCTTCTTTTTGGTGTTTTTGTCCTCTTGGTTCTAGATTAGGTCATTCACATCCGTGTATGTTATGTTAAGAAATCGTCTTTGCTGCTCACTCTCTATTCCAAATGTAGGTAACTCTCCCTATGCCTGTGCGGCCATGATTATCGCATGAATGAAACTGCAAAGCTGCCGCGCGAAGGCCTCTGAAGTGTATCCATGGCAACGTGTTCTTTTCACTAGTGAAAATGACGTTCTCTTCACTAGTGAAAATAACAGGTTTACGACATTGAGAAATATGTGTCTTTTTTGAATAATCATATGATGAAAATATTTACATTCTCTTCGCTCTTGCTGAAACGCTGTTCATCGTGATAGTTCTTTGCCAATGCCCAAAATAATAAGAGAAAAGTTCTTTTTTTTTCTATTACGGGGGAATTGCTACTAACATACATAAAAAGTCTAACCGTGCTTTTAATGTTGCTGCAAAATCTGCTTCATGCAGCTATTCCAGTGCTTAATCTTGGCGTCGCACCAATGCAAAGATCTCCCAGCTGATTTGATATTATTTGATTAGTCACCACAGTGACTGACTAGCAAGAGTGGCATTTTTCTGTTCCTGGGTTGTCAGTATTATCTATTTCAAGTTCAAATATCTTGTCCATTTTATGTAATTTATTGAAGGTGTCTAGCAAAAGATGTAATTACAATGTGTATGTACATGCAATGTCCGGTCACACCAGTGGAGGTATGCGCTCAGTTTGTGTTCATTATTCCACTTGCAAATGCATGATTAATATTAAATTCATATTGAATTATGTGTTGATTAATTGCATGTAGGATAGATTGTCATGAATTATCAATGGTAGAATCTACAATTTTGCATTTGGTATTTGTTATAGTTCAAACCTACTACTATTTCTACTGATGTGGCTGCTGCTAATGCTACTCTAAGCTACGTTAACGTATCGACCTATCTTCAAACCTACAACCTTGCAACATTCTATTCATCATTCCACAATTTACACCGCTCAATTCAACTTCATAATCATCTTATCGTCTCACTTCAGTATCACGTCATGAGATTGTTGATTCTACATTCGTGAAAAGATCATTGTGAAGGAACATGTGATTTATGTTTGAGTAACTGAGTTCAAATTGTTAACCTGTACCAACAGAGTGACCCTATCACTCAACGATCCGCAGTAAAGTACTCCCATGCTATCTGGTTTCAATTTAAAGAACATCAAAAAAATTGCTATCGCAAAACAATTTACACATTGAAAGAAAACTAAACAGTGAACAGTTGCTTAAAAGAATGATGATGAAAAGTACATTTTCTGTTACCGTATTGTACGATTACTTGGAAGATACACAAACTTTCTGAGTAGGTCTAGAACATGTGGGTGTAGAGTTTGATAATTCTGAAATGGAAAAGAAAATAATTTCAATTACATTAACCTGTTGGACGTCACTAACTCAACGCAATGTTTTAATTTGTCCACTTTAGCAGCATGTGGGTTGATTGTAGCCTAACCCTAACAAGTTTAAAACAAAATTGAAGATGTCAATAAATTTTGGTGATGACAAAGTTTGTGTATTTCAAATGTCAGAGCATTGAAGGTTGAGAAATAATATTTAGCTCAGACAAAGCAAATGTCAGTTTAACCTTGAAAACCAAATTGTTACAATTATTGCCAGTAGTATTTTGCATAAAATGTTTTTTAGATAATTATACTCTACACCTACCAAATGTGTATGGGTTTTAAATAGTATGTCATTTAACATACAAGTATAAATACCTTTGATGCCATCCACAAGCATTAAATCTGGCCCTCTTTGACATTTTAATTTGTTGTTCCCATAGTACTGACATTTCTTCTCGAATATCATTTTTATCAACTGAATTCATCATAGTTGTAAGGTCGTCATGATCACTGTCATCCATCAATATCATTTCTTTTTCTGACTTGGCCTATTCTCTCTTTAGGTTAATGATGCTGTTTCTTTGTTGAATAGATTTCACTATAAGGTCCTCTCTAAATCCATAAGTCAATAAGTAATGGATTTATTTGTATTTGGGCATTGACATTTATTGGCACAGGTCATCCTCAGATGACAAAGTATTATGTAAGGGAAAACCTTGAGAAAAAAGTTAATGAAGATCATTTAATGTCGCTATTAGCTTACAATTATAATTATTAAAAGTACCGCATGAAAACTGGCTACACGGAAACTTGTGACCCATTGTCTGGCTTTCTCTTTAAACTGTGGTGGTTCAAGATATCGCGTGTCTCCAAAGTTGGATTTAAGTGAATTGCACAGAACTTCAAAGTCTCTCCAAACATTTATTAGTTGAGCAATATCAAGACTATTCGTTTGGCTTGTTTGACTGATGATAACTGTGAACATTAGAAATATCACTTTTAACAGTTATGCCAGTATTTTAACAATATTTTGATAATTTTTTGTTGTATGTGTATCGAATGTCTTAATACCACTTAATACAATGCTAGTGTTTATGAATTGTGGACTTTAATTTAGTCCAACATTTATCTGTCATTAATGCAACAATTTGGTTATGGACTATAATCTAGTCCTGCATTAAAAACAAATGAGGTTATTGTGAGTAACAGTTGTTCAAAGTCCTCTTTCACTCCTTACTTATTCAAATGTGAAATCAAAAGGTTAGATTATCTGGAATTGTATGTTATTCTCTTTGAGGTAGTGTACCAAATTTGCCCTCAAAACATCTTTGGTCCCTGTTGTTCTTAATTTGTATCTTTGTGAGGCAAGAATGAGCTGCTGCTTATTTAGACAATCTAGAACTTTGATTTGTCTTCCATGTTACTGCTTTATCACGGTCTCAAGGTCATCACCTAATAGAGAATAAAAAAAACTATTACAAGTATTCAAGGTATATGTATGTGCACTATACAGTTGATTAGAAACTAATACTTTATATGTATTGCGTAACATTAATGATCACAAATAACATCTTATAAATATATATATATTTTTTATGGTTAAATTTTCATAATTTAAGGTTTAACTATTAAACATGAAATCTAATTAATGTTCTGCTGTTACTTAATTAAGAAAAATCACATTGATATCTGTGATATACCGATAGTCTCAGAATGTCAAAAATTTGAATAAATTAACATGTAATTTGAACCCTTCGGATGTGTCCCACACCATCACACCCATGGCATCTTATTTGGCTATCTACATAATAAAGAAAAAGAAATTAAAACAGCGGTAGGTCAAGGTCATTGAAATGTAGAGTTGTTGATAAGTATACCTGATCACTTGCAGTGCAAATTGATAAAGTGTACACAGTTAGAAATATTTCATATTTTTCTTAATTTTTAACCCTTTGCACAAATCAACCAATGCTGATTCTACAAATTGATGAAGAAAACATTTCTGAAATAATTACTATACAATTGCTTGCACTTTTCCTATTTGCACTGTAAAAAAAGCAAAGTCAACAAAAAAGTAAAATCTACAATTAATTGAATTATTTTGTAATAAACAAAATGACATATCACAAATTTGTCATTGTTTTGATGATAATTATTGTAACTGGGACAGAATTATGTGAAAATGAGTGTGTGTTATATTAAAGAAATGTTTTCTTACAAGAAAAACCTCAGTTGTTGCAATCCTGTTAAATCACAAAATATTTCACAAACATGACAGTGGCATCAATACCAGATATGTACTATCTTGTTGTGATACGTGAGGGAGGGGTTATCTTACAAAGAGACAATAACATCAAATTTTAAAATAAAATTTTATAAACACCTTTCTCTTTAGTTGGACATCTTCTTTGATATTGGCCTTTGCCTCCACATTTGTAACAGCATATTTGTTCTTCTAAAAATTATTATTTTAAAAAGTTTATTAATAAATTATATTTAAAACTTAAACTTCAAAAATGAAGCATTACTTTTTGAGATTGCACACAAATTTGCAACAATGCCTCAATGTAAAAAGTTTTTTTGTGAAGGGATAATTTTCAAAATGTATTACATTATTACCTCGTCTTTGGCCTTCAGGTTGGTATTTGCCTACAAATACACACAATATCATAAGCTAGTAAACAAGGATAGTTTAGGGCATTTCCCACTTAAATTGACAAATTGATCAAAGAAGGGTTGATTGCTGGTATCTAGCACCTCCAAAAAAAAAAAAAAAACAAAAAAAAAAACATGTGGCTCAACATACCATCAATAAAGACAATAAATCCTTCTAGTACTGGATTTCTAAAAAAGATATATTAAAGAGCAATAAATTCCATTGTAGGATAGTACCTTGTAAAAATGGTGGTCGAGGGGGTGTATTTGTTGAAATGAGATGAACGATTTCTCATCAGTAAATCAAATATAATTGTCTTTTTTAAGTTTGCAAGGACGACTCAACTTTATTATCATAAAAGTGGATGATTAGTAAGTAACATAGAAAGTGCTTTAAATGTGGTTGTGGCTTTGAGAGATTTGAACTGCAAAAAAATATCAGAAGTGACTTTTTGATCAATTTGAGTGCTTTTTGCAGAACTAAAGTTCATTTATTTGCATCAGTTTTAGCTTTTTCTATCCATTAACTTATGGAAGTATCTATAAAAAATACCCAGTCTCTCAACGTCAGGCAGCCTGACGGAGTGTTGTGAAAAACTAAACGTCAGGCAATCGATTTAGGTAAAAAAAAAATAGAAAATTCATAATTTCAATTAAGTAAAGCAAGATTAGTGCTCAGAAGCTTATAAACAATATTTCTGGTAGGATTTTGCACATAGTTGAATAGAGATTTTTTTGATTGCCTGCTGCCACGCCTGCTGCAATGTCATCGAAAACACGTCAGGCAATCAATTTTTTTTTTGAAAAAAGAATAAAATAATTATGGGCTTGCACCAACATAACATTCAAATAAATGGTTGCATATCAAACACTTACTGTCGTTCGTTGGGGTTCCTGTGTAATTTTCATTTTTTTGGGTTTGCTGTCTTTTTAAAGAAAATTCAAAATGGCTGCCAGTTTGATAAAGTTGTTCACTGCAATCTCTGCAAGTTTTCATCGAAATTTGCCGAGAATTTTGGCTGCAAATAGTAGAAAATCACCAAAAAAGAGTCCATTGTCACTTCCAAATAAGGTAAGATTACCAAATATGGTTATGGATGCGAACGACAGTTTTCTTAAGATGATTGTTTGATATGTTTAACACAAAAATATTGTATATACTTAAGAGACAATCTCTGTAAAAGTGAACCACTGCATTTCGACTTTCAGCAAATGCTGCCTTCAAACTTTTATCACAGAAAGGCTATTAATAGTGAGTAAATAAATTGGCTTTAGTTTTTGGAAATTCCTCAAAATGAATTTTTTGGAGCGACTTTTTTATTGACTGTTATAAAGGCTAAAATGTTCAGTTTTTGTCAGTAAAAAATCATTGATTTTTGAAATAATGTAGCTCGCATACAAAACACATTTACCCGATACATTTTTTACCCACAGTTTCACTATTTGTTCTTTGCTAGGAAAATGCAAAAAGATTTTATAAAAATCAAAAAAAAAAACAGTAAAAATTAGTTATATTCAATTATAGCCGTGTTTCGACATTTTGGGATATACAAAATAAACCCTTTCCTAAGCAGCTTTTATCTCCTAAGTCCAGACTCGTCAGCTCTAAACGTTTACACCAATCTATTCCTCTAATGATGCTTATTATAACTGTGTAAAAACATTATGCGCTTTTGGCCTAGTTTTTGCACAGCGACCGTGGGAATTTAGCCCTTTTTGCTAAAATTAACTACATAAATATGCAAATTAGGCGGAAATCAAATCGCAGAATTATTCTATCAAAAACTTTTATTTGCCTTTATTTCGATACTGCATGTCTAAATACACTAAATATGAGCGTTTCCTTTATTTAAATATATCCAGGGCTAAAGAAATATCACTTTATGACCGGTTTTTGAAACCAACAACCGATATTGTTTTGACGTTTATGCAAATTACTTTTCGATTGTCGGCGATGAAAACAAAACTTTGATGAAAAAAATTCCTTTCCCTTCTCGATCTTTATTTTAGTTATCAAAAAGGCCTTTATGTATTTATACCAAGTAAAAAATAACATCTGAAATGAGTTTTAACCTGAACGGAATTATTCGGAGTTATTTTTTGGCAATTAATCGTCAAAGCTCGTGGCTTGATTTAATTCATTTATTGGTGCCTTTGTTCGTTCATTTGTTCATTCATCAATTAATTCCTTCATTCATTCTTTTATTTTTTTATTTTATTTTTTTATTCGTATATCTATGCATTCATTCATTCATTCTTTTATTTACTTTGTTATTTATTTGTTTACTTTTCGATTGATTGCAATTGTTTTTTTTATCAACTCTTATCTGTTTTAACTAAGTGAGTAAAGTAACAACAGAGCTAGCTACAACACCATAATGTCACACCTTGAAAAAGGGGAAAAACGGTTTTACAATGATTATGATAATGATGGTTATGCTTGTAATTAGGATCAAGATAAAGATTATGTTAATGAATATGACAATTTTGAGCTGCGTCATATTCTCCATTTATTCATTTATAAATTGCTTCATTTGTTTGTTCGCTTGTTCCTTTGTTCGCTTGTTCGTTTGTTCGCTTGTTCGCTTGTTCGCTTGTTGTTCGCTTGTTCGCTTGTTGTTCGCTTGTTCGCTTGTTGTTCGATTGTTCGCTTGTTGTTCGATTGTTCGCTTGTTGGTGGGTTGTTCACTTGTTCGCTTGTTGGTGGGTTGTTCGCTTGTTGGTGGGTTGTTCGCTTGTTGGTGGGTTGTTCGCTTGTTTGCTTGTTGGTGGGTTGTTCGCTTGTTCACTTGTTGTTGGGTTGTTCGCTTGTTCGCTTGTTGGTGGGTTGTTCGCTTGTTCACTTGTTGGTGGGTTGTTCGCTTGTTCGCTTGTTGGTGGGTTGTTCGCTTGTTCGCTTGTTGGTGGGTTGTTTGCTTGTTCGCTTGTTGGTGGGTTGTTCGCTTGTTGGTTGGTGGGTTGTTCGCTTGTTGGTTGGTGGGTTGTTCGCTTGTTGGTCGGTTGGTCGCTTGTTGGTCAGTTGGTCGCTTGTTGGTCGGTTGGTCGCTTGTCGGTCAGTTGGTTGGTTGGTTTGTTTGTTTTTATAAGGCTTTACACATGCATATGTGTGAGTCCACCACAACAGAACTAGGCTCCAATAGTTGCTCATTAAAAATAAAATCCATACGGATAAATAAATGAACATAATAGTATTACAGGAAATATATAAATAAAGGGAAAAAAATAGAAATCTAAGGTTTGGCCGTAAGTTTGTTGGTACGACAGCACTTTGGGCAAACAGTTTTCCAAGTTTGTGGAATATCAGTGTCATACCTATTTAGAGCTTTTGTATAATAGTGCAACAGCTTCTTTTTAATGATACTAGCAGATTTACTTAGACGTAATTCCTCAGGTAAAGAGTTCCCAACTTTTGGTAGAATGCAATAAAACGAGTTTTCTCTCATGTCAAACATTGCAGATCTTACTAAAATCAATTCATACTCAGTTATGGAATTTCGAGTCAAATGGAGAGATGCAATGTGATTTTCGACACTGTTTTTGCAATCTAACAGGTTGTATAACCCTGAAATAACTCTCGAGTCTATTTAATGTTCTGAGGTATATGTCATATTGAACGGCAATGACCAGAATAACCTCTCTGACCTCCAGGTTTAGTATCAACTCATTATAGGTAGACCACTAACTACAAAATATATCCAAGCATCACCAAGTTTCAACTATTATTTTTTCATGTTTTTTAATACCACGGCAATCTAACTTTTTCATAACCACACCAACCAACCACTCGCAGCACTCCTCTTTTGATTAATTATATTTATAGCGGAGCTCTGCGCGGGCCGAAGGCCCGCGCCAGCGGAGCACCATACTTATGGTAAACCGTCGAGTTGATTTTTGATGGACCGACCCAGGCCCTCCGCGCGTCCGTAATCCGTCCGTGCCCATCGAGATTGCTTTTTGGCGCGAAAAATGAAAACGACGCGTGCGGACATACGGGAAACTCTTTAAAAAAAAACAACAAAAAAACAAACAAAAAAAAAACTATCATTTGCAAAAGTCGAGCTGGAGATTTCAGTTACAAAGATTGGAGTTTCATTGCTACAGCTTCAGCCAAAACTAAAAAAAAAATTCATTTTCAACAATACTTACAACCTAAATGGAAAAGAAGGAAGGAAATGAAAAAGCTAAGCATCCGAGAGTTCTTACCGAAGATGAAAAACATAGAAAACGGGAAAGAGAAAGGGAAAGACGAAGAGCCTTCAACGATGAAAAGCGTAGAGCGGAACGAGAAAGAAAGCGCGAGTGCAGAAGAAAGAGTACCGATCCAGAACATAAACAAAAGGACCGCGAAAGAAAAAGGTTAATCCGAGAAAATTTTACTGAAGAAGAAAGACAAAGAGTACGCGAAAGGCAAAGGACAATCCGAGAAAACTTTAGTGAAGATGACAAGGAAAGAGAACGTGAAAGGAAAAGGCGCTCAAGGATTCATTCAGCTGAGTCAGAGGACAGTGAAATGGGAAAAAATGAAACTAGTCAGGAGTCATCTGTCTTAGGTAAGAAGCGAAAACATTATATATATATATATTTTGTTTTAATTTGAACACTAAGGAAGTTAAAAACTTTCACACACAAAATCGATAATGTTTATCAAGCAAGGTCAGTGGACGATTGGTTGGCATAGCAACCTCAAATCTCTCGAGAAAATGGCGGACTACTTATAAGAGCCGTCGTGTTGACTGTTGTTGGCTGTAAAACCAATTATTTATGGATTTGCACGGTTACTTGAATGATATTTTGTCCGCTTAAAATTCGCATTATCACAGGAGAAAGACAGGTAAACCTTTTCTCTACAACAAAACACTTTAATTTCTGACACTTTCTTTGCAGCTCGTTGAAAATTTGTTCGGTTTTGAGGTTGAACCTGTCTTGACCTTACGCAGGTTTTTATTCATGCTCATCCGAAATCATGAATTAAGTTGACATAAACTTTGTAAAAGTGAGGATTGTCCAATTTCATTTTATATCCCAAGTATTAGCACATGCATCTAAACAGCAGCGAAGAGAACGATCTCAGCCTGTTCACTCTTCTTTATCCAGCAAGGATGAAACAATAGTGAAATTAAAGATTATGTACGGTCTCCAAAAGAGTTTACAAACCATTTCGCTATTAGCTATGTTTAAATGCTTGGTATTGTAAGTGATATTTCTGCCAGGTATTTCTATCTTTAAAATCAAGTTCATTTGGCGACTTACAACGTACAATATGGTCCAAAAAATGTCCTCATAAATATTGAAAGCAAAATTACTTATCCGATTATGTCACTTAATTAAAAAAATAGTTGGCTACGATAAACATTTTGAAGTGCTTTAAAAATGGATTATCGAATTAACCTTCAAAACTGTAGCAAGAAATAATTGCAAAACTTGTCATATTACTTCACCAAAAAAATTATTGTTCTACTAAAATGTTTGACTTAATTAATAAGTGTTCTAGATAAGAGATAAAGTCTGCAATCATTTAGTTAGAAGTGAGCTGGTTTTCAGCAAATGAAAGGAAAAGAAACTATTATGTTTGCTTTCTTATTAATTTTTTCATTCATGTACTCATTGATTTAGATTAACTCACTATTTGTAATACATACACCTATTTCCAAAAACATTGTCGCAGAAAATAGCTGAAACCAACTGAAGACTGAAAGGCATTGTGGGTAAATGCTTTAAAATGTATTTATCAAAAGAGATTGCTGCAAATCATAAACAAAACAGTCATGTTTTATCACTGAACATTAAATCACCACATTTATTTTTATTACAAAAGTGTTATATTTTTTTAAATAAAAACACTTCAGGGATTCTTGTAATATTGCAGCATCACATGAACTATAAAGGCTATTGTGCAATTATTTTTCTGTCAGGCAAATGATGCTTTGTAGTTGAAGTAATGGTTAAAACAATCATATATTTATAATTGCTGATTTGTTTACAATATAGTTCCTCCAAAGGTCATTTTTTTTAACAAAGCAACATCACTCATGCATCACAGGATGTATGTTTTACCAGTGTCAAATTTGAAATTTGTTCAGCATTGTAATAATCTTCATGCAATTTTATAGTTAACTTTTAAAATTCATGAATAATTAATGAACCCAGAACAATGCAAAATCACCACCGTGAAGGCATCTGACTACATGTCACATTTGCATAAGGCTTGGCTTGAAATATCTTGCCCAAATTATATTTGATTTCAAAATTCTCATTCTAGAATAGCAGCATTAATCTGGACATTTCATAAGTAATATAAAATATTTGCGTCCAATCTATATCGAACATACAATGTCTCGCCTGCGGCTCAACATCCTGTATATTCCATACAGATTGGATGCTCTTATTGTGTATATTACTTGTAAAATTCATGAATAATTAATGAACCCAGAACAATAGAAAATCACTACCGTGAAGGCATTTAATATTTTATAGCGGAGCTCCGCGCGGGCCGAAGGCCCGCGCAAGCGGAGCACCATAATTAAGAAAATATGGTAAACCATCGAGCTCATTTGAAATCGACCACAGGAAGCCCAGAAATTCGTACAACGTCCGTACAACGTACGTACAACGTCCGTCCGTGTACATTCACGCAAAATTTGCTGACCAGTTTTAGTGGGCGCCAAAACATTCATTATTTTTGCAGTTTGATGCAGTTCACTAAAATTTTTCTACAAAATATATTTCTACGCTTGACAATTAAAAAGAGCATGAAAATGGTAAAGCTATTAAAGCTGACAACTTGAAGAGATTTGACTGAGAAAGAAAACAAAGACCGTGGCGTGAAAAAGAAAGATAACTACGATTCAACGATGAAAAGCTACTTCAAAATATTTTCACTGACAAAATAAGTAAAAGTCGCTCATGGAGCTGTTTTTAACCATCCAAATGTGCAGTCATGCAGAGCTGTCATAATTCATTCAATAGTCATTCAAAGCTGGAGATTTTCTGGAGTTTATTTTGACAGATGGTCAAAAAGGCCGTATTCTTCATGGATTCTTCGTGGCGTTTTTCAGTCATTACTTATCGACTAATCTACTTTTAAAAGTAAAATTGACGGCGACAAATTTTCATAAAAACAAAAACAAAACAAATATGCGCTGCATTTGCAGCAATTCAAAAGAGGTGAACAGCAAGACGAACACGACTCACGAAGATATATAATTTCACTCTGTTCATTCATCAATTTTTACAGAATATTCATACAACGGAGAGCTGTAGGATCAATGCAGATTTTGATCAACTATTCACGACAAAAAAACTTTTCACACAAGATGTTTGTCAACAAAGTAGGACTGCCAATTCATGTAGTGGATGGAAATGCAAATTTAGTACAATGTGTGATCGAGCAACACGAGCTTGCCATCGCCGTTCAGTTAAACTGTGTAAACTTTTTAGAGGCGGTGAAAATGGTTTTTGCTACTTTTGAAATTCTAAAAACATGAACAAGCTTATTGTAATCAGAACTGAGTTCAGTGGAAAAGTGACAGTACAGGACAAGAAACGTGGCGCCGGTATGTTTACATTTTTTGACGATCTTTAATGAATTTTTTTTACCATCCACATGAAAGCAGTTTGCAATAATTATATTCACTGGTTTTTGTAAGATATTTATCCATCGTTGATATCTTTATGTATGTGGGTTTTTTTTAATTTGATTTTTGTAATTCTTTGATTTGTTATTGAAAATAAAACGATTGTATGAATTCGTCAGTGTACTCATCTGCAAGTTAAAATTTCAAAACTTCATACTAGCTATTTTTTAATTACGCAGTATTCACATTTGATAATTAAAAATCTAGATAGCTAGATTGCCAATAAGTAATTCATTTAAAATTTCACCAGAAAAGTGAAATTTTTGTCGATATTGTTATAACATTTTTTTTCAAACGTGAAAGAGCGTAAAGCGAGAAGCACGCGGGGATTTGCTTACAACTCAAAGAAGCCATCTTAGTGCTTTTCTAACTTCTCATTGGACAATCAATTTTAATTGACAAGTGCTATTTTTACCATGCATAACAACATATTTTTCGCATTTTTGCGTATAATAAATTGTTGTCGCATGCATAAAGCTTTGTGTATTTCAATTAATTATATGATTATTTGATCATGAAAAGAAAATAACAGCAAAAAAAAAAAAAAAAAAAAAATGATCAAGAATTTGATAATTTGTAGTGAATGAACAAATGAAAGAATGAATGATTGAATAAAAAGTTCATTTCATTAAATCGGAGCTCCGCTATTAGGTTTACCTAATTTTTATATTACAGAAATCGTCCTGATTTGCATAAGGTTTAGCTTGAAATATCTCGGCCAAATTAAATCTAATTTCAAAAACATTACTCTAGAATAGCTGCATTAATCTAGACATTTTATAAATACATGTAATATACAATATGAGCGTCCGATCTGTATGGAATATAAAATGTCTCGCCTTCGGCTCGACATTGTATATTCCATACAGATCGGCTGCTCATATTGTATATATTACATATAATCATGTCAAGTTCATATAATGTTGGTTATGTTTCACCAATGGCAGTGAATAGTGAATACTGAAAATAACTCAACCATTCAATGCTTCATACATTACAAATCATTTAAAACAATTTATAAGACTAGTAGAGCCAAACCTTATGCAAATCAGGACGATTTCTGTATCAGATATAAAGATACCTCACGGTAGTGATTTTCTAATGTTCTGGGTTGATGGATTATTGATGAATTTTTATTTTTATTTCATGAAATTAATATACTAAAAAAAGATAATGCAACCACTTAAAGTTCCATTTTACAAGTAATTTCGAATAATGTATAATTATAAAATCAAAATTATATAACCTCATAAAACATGAGCTGCAAGTTCATTAAACTACCTCAAAAATTCCAATATTTATATTAAGTGTATTAAATTAAGATAAATGCTGAAAAAATTTAAAAATTATTAAGATGATCTTAAAACTTATATTGAGTATGAGCAGTTGAGCTACAAATGTACACATTTTGATCACACATTTAAGGACCACTGAGTCTAGTAGAAGACTGCTATCTAGCTTCTTGAACATCTTCAAAAGCTAGTGCATGTCTATGATAACATTTAAACTGAGAACTTTTGCTAGACTCATGGACCTCTATTAATTAATATTTGAGAATTTTCTGACTTTCAAGTGGTTATATTTTGATTAGATTGTGCTTTTTTCTTAAGTCTGAAAGTAGTGCAATTTCTGCTCCCACATACAGACACAAAGATTACTTTAAACTGATATTTTTGTTTCTCTGCATTCACTGGACACACATAACAGAATGAAAACAGTTGAATTATAAGAAATAATTAGTAAAACAACTGATAAATATTTGTGGACCCATTCTGTTATGGATGCATTTTTTTTATTTCAAATTTTAAAGTTTTTCATTTTTATTATCAATAAATACAGCGTTATGCCTTAGAAACACTTTGACGTACAAATACGAACAGTTTTCACATTTTCAAGCGAAAAATTACAAATCTCTCCAAACTCGCCCCAGTCCAGTGAGATAGACTTGCATATGCAAACAAATGATGTTAATGTAAATTCTTTTCAATTTGTTGTGGATAATAATATTGTTATAGGTCATAATGATAATGTACAAGATACAGCTGAATTGGAGGGAATTGGAAATCAACATGGTGAATCAGAAGAAGAGATACCTCATGAAGTACAGGAAATAGCTAGCACCACGCAAACAGATGCTGAACCTATTTGTCAAAATGAAGATATACATTTGATTGCAAGAGCAAGAGCAGTTGGTATCACTTATGAGTATGCGAAACCTGGTAGTACTGAAAGTGCGGATGATCAAAGTAGAAGGAGACGTAGAAATCAAAGACGAATTTTGCAAGGAGAAAGAAGGCTGCTTGAGGTAATAAGTGATCTTCCACAACCACCCCCACCAGGTTCAAGTGAACATGAAGATGAATGCTACACTGCCATACGAGCATTTGAAGTAGAACAGATGTCCTACAAGTTTGAATGTTGTAATGTTTGCAAAGAAAGGCGACTACAATTAAAGCCCACCAGAGGTGATTGTTGCGCCCGTTGTAAAAGAGACAAACAAGTTCCAAAGTTATGGTCTCAGGAAAACAAGATGTCACCTGGATTGGTCCCTAATGAGCTCAAAGATCTCACAGATGCAGAACAGATGTTGATAGCAAGGCTAGCACCAGCTGTCCATGTGCGTATGTTGAAGCATGGTGGTATTGCTTCAAGAGGTCACTGCATTGCATTTCCACAGGCTATCCAAGAGCCTGCTACAATCCTACCACGTTTACCAGCAGATGTGGATATCATTTGTGTGCGACGGCAAGGCAAGGATGACACACACAAAGATTTTAGAGTCCGACGGTATTGTGTGGAAGCAGCACTTCGATGGTTAAAGAACAACAACCCAGCATATGGTAACATAGTGATTGATGATTCTCGGATTCAAAACTTGCCCGAGGATGATGAACTGCCACAACTACGTACAGTCGAATTTAGCGAGACTCAACATGGAGATGACCAAGGACCTGCCCCTAATCAGTTGGATATTGAAATTGAAGAGGATGACCAAGAGACTGTTTCTGGTGTTCTTCTGCCTGAACCAGGAATTAATGTACAGGAGCAAATTGAGTCAGCTGTGAACCAAGTCATTGCTGATCCTGGAAATGCTGATGAGGAAAGACCTAGAAATCAGAGACCAGTAATTCCTTGGCCAACGACAGATAGAGAACCAGCATCAGAGTTCACAACAGCATATGTTTTTACGATGGCATTCCCATGCCTGTTTCCAACAGGCCAGGGAGATTACAGTGTTAACCGCCCAAGGACATGTACTTCACTTCATGAGTGGGCAGAGCATTTGCTGTGGTATCAAGATGGACGATTTGCCAAGCACAAAGTATGGAAGTTTGTGGTACACAACATGATCATGAGAAAACGAGCCCTAGAACAAAGTCGTTATTTTGTTGACCAGCAGTTAGGAGAACCGCACATTACTGTAGCTGATCTGCAAGAGCGTCTAGCAAGAGGAGACACAAGTATAGCCGATAAGTTGCTGTATTTTGAGCAAGTCTACGTGGCACCTCACAGTATTGGAATCAAAGACGGAGAGAGCTTCGGGCATTGATTGAGTTTATGGTAAATGAGAAACATGGATTGCCATCCTTTTTCATGACTGGGAGCTGTGCTGAGTTTTACTTCCCACCCTTAAGGAAACTATTAGAAAAGTACATTTTGGAGACTACTGGAGAAGTTGTTGATCTACTTGAAGACAACAATGCACGATTCAAAGCAGTACAGGAGAACACACATGTCGTGGTATCTTACTTCGATGCCCGTACCCAGAGTTACCACGAGAAGATAATCAAGGACGTCTTTGGTGTTGCCGACTACTGGTATCGCTATGAATTTGCAAAGTCAAGAGGACAAATTCATTGGCATCAGCTTAGTTGGAGAGGTGACCGAGAGCCACACGTGTTGCTCAACAGTGCAAGAGAAGATGGATGTGATGAAGAAGAGTATGTTTCAAGGCTCAGTACTTGGGTTGAAGACAAGTTTGCCATGTCAGCTTCACACCCAGCAGGTAAAGATGATGAAGGAAATCCAAAAAAGGAGTTCTGGCCACCACCAGAAGGTACAGCTCAGCCTGTAACCAATGATCAAGATCCATTAGTGAAGATGTTGATGGATGTATCTGCAACACAGGATGCAGTACTGGAAGATTATTTGCAGTTGGTTAATAGAGTTGGTCTTCATTCCTGCTCTGATTACTGTTTGAGGACACCACGACATCCTCAGCCAGGGCTTCAACCAAATGAGCGAGTCTGTAGAATGGAATATGGCTCTGAATTCCATAGAGGAAAAGAACCCCGTGATTCAGCAGCAGTTGTGAAAGACCGAAATGGTGCTTTGAGACTTGAGTTGCCTCGTGATCATCCTCGTGTAATACAGCACTCAAGGTATCAGTTGCAGTCGTGGAGAGCAAATTGTGATGTTAGTTTGATTGTGTCAAACTCCAATCCAGCCTTCCCTAGTGTAAATGAAATCATAGCTGTTACAGACTATGTATGTGGATATGCCTGCAAGGACAATGAACCAACTGGTGCGACTGTTGATCTATTCAAAGACATGGTGGCTACAACGGACTCAGCTGACGAAGTATCAGGAAGGTCAATTTGTGCCAAGCTACTTATGAAAACAGTGGGAAGAAGAGATATTAGTGGACCAGAAGCTTCTTTTGAGCTAAGCGGTTTGGCATTATGGCGTTGCAGCAGAAAGTTTAGCTACTTATCAATGACAGGTTCAAGACGTCTTGAACAAAATGGTGAAACAGCAACCACAAGTAGTTCACTGGATAAGTATTTAGCAAGACCACGTGGAGAATTGTGCTCTTGGTATGATTTTGCATCCCAAAATGGTAAAGTACCAGTTGTAAGTGGTGGTGCAACCTGTGCAACATGGCCACTCAGTGAAGATTATTGCCGCACAATGATGCTGCTGCATTGTCCCAGCTGGTTTAGCATTCATGAAGTGAAGAGAGCTGAAGAATCATGGATTGAGCGTTTTGAACGATTTCTTCCCAGTGATGATTGTCCTTCATTTGTGAAGGCTCAGATGATTAAAGCTCAACAAGCAGTAAACCATCGACCTGAGGATCAATATGAAGCTGATGATGATGAACATGCATATGAGGCAGAGGTGCAGCCAGACTGGGTTGGGGTTTATGCAGGTCCGAATCATCAGTTTGAAGGAGTTGAAAGTGAGTTCCAATATGATGATGGTGGTGATCAGTTTGACTGGAGTAACTCTTCAATCCCATTACCAGAAGTTCATCAAGTTAAGCAGTGGCTACAACATCGTATTGAAGAGAATGAAGACACAAGTGCTATGAACAGCAATGTCCAGTTGCCAGATGTAAGTCCTTCAACTTTGAATGAAGAACAGAGATTAATTGTTAGCTTAGTGCTGTATACTCTGTACAACTTTGTGGAAAATCGTGATAACTACTCACCCTTGAGACTTGTCGTGTCTGGAACTGGTGGAACTGGAAAGTCTTATGTAATCAAGTGCTTACAGCGACTGGTGCGGCAAGTCTTTGGAATGAATGATGCCATACAGGTGATCACTCCAACTGGTAATTCAGCTTATTTAGTGGATGGCAGGACTGCACACAGCTTTTTATTACTGCCATCAGGTGGACGGTCGTGTACTGAACTGTCCACCACCACAGCCTGATTTTGTTTTGGTACATTTCAGCGGGTACCGAGGACCAGCTTTTCTTGAAGAGCATCCAAAAATTGTACCAATTGTGCCTATTAGTAGATCTGTTGAGTGTGCATGTCGCTGCAAACGTTTGCAGGTTCCACTGAGACTTGCCCGGGGAACAACCATTCATAAATGTCAAGGTATGACAGTTGGTGAAGGTGAAGCCTTTAGATATGTTGTGATTCACCCTGGAAATCATGCATTTGAAGCAAAAAATCCTGGAGCACTTTATGTTGCCTTGTCAAGAGCTGAGTCAGCTGGAGGACCACAAATGGATCCTGATTTTGCTTTCCATGAGGGTGTTCTCATAAATGAGGACAGGTTTAAAGAAGTCAACACTGCAACAACACGTGCTCGAACAGCAGAAATAGAAAGGTTGCACTCAATGTCTATGGAATGTCGCAGCAGAGAAAATATGTTAAGGGCATATGAAGAGTCTACTTTCAACAGGCTTGTTGATTGGGCTCAATCCAGAGCCTAAATTGAGTGAATAACTAGTAATTTGTTATGGCCAGATTCGGTCAATACACACTTATCTATTAAGTGAATTCTAGGAAATAGTTCAGTATGTGACTGAATGGTATTTAATAATCCATAATTTTGTAGGAGTTCGAATGAATACAAATATTAGTTCTCTTCAGTCAAAATTTTATTTTTGAACTTAAAGGTACACATATTTCAGCTAATTTTGAAGTTCTGGCTTACATTCCGAAAGAATTTCCATTTCTGTATAGTGCAGTCTTATTATTTAAATGATTAGGACCATAAACAAGAAAATGAACCATTTGTTTTGTATTAGTTTAGAATCTGCAAACAGAATGCAATGTTCATTTTTTAATCTTCAATACTTATAGATAAGTTTGCTTTTGCCTATTTCACAGTGAAAGTCATATAAAAATGAGTACTTTAAGGAATATAAATAATAATGACAGTGTAGTTCTGTGTTTTCTTTTTTGGCTAATAAACAGCTGCAAATCAAACAGTGACTACAAGAAGCTAGCTATGAATGCTGTAAGCAATCAAGTATCAGATTGTAGGCAATAAACAATTGTAAAAATGTGTTATGACATCTGAAGCTAGCTATCAATGCTGTAAGCAATCAAGTATCAGATTGTAGGGAATAAACAATTGTAAAAATGTGTTATGACTAAAAGAAGCTACCTTAGCTATGAATGCTGTAAGCAATCAAGTATCAGATTGTAGGCAATATTAAAACTGCTGTAAAAATGTATTATGACTACAGAAGCTAGCTATCAATGCTGTAAGCAATCAAGTATCAGATTGTAGGCAATAAACAATTGTAAAAATGTCTTATGACTACAGAAGCTAGCTATGAATGCTGTAAGCAATCAAGTATCAGATTGTAGGCAATAAACAATTGTAACATTGTGTTATGACTACAGAAGCTAGCTATCAATGCTGTAAGCAATCAAGTATCAGATTGTAGGCAATAAACAATTGTAAAAATGTGTTATGACAACAGAAGCTAGCTATCAATGCTATAAGCAATCAAGTATCAGATTGTAGGCAATAAACAATTGTAAAAATGTGTTATGACAACAGAAGCTAGCTATCAATGCTGTAAGCAATCAAGTATCAGATTGTAGGCAATAAACAATATAATTGTAAAAATGTGTTATGACATCAGAAGCTAGATATCAATGCTGTAAGCAATCAAGTATCAGATTGTAGGCAATAAACAATTGTAAAAATGTGTTATGACTAAAAGAAGCTAGCTATAAATGCTGTAAGCAATCAAGTATCAGATTGTAGGTAAGAAACAATTGTAAAAATGTGTTATGACATCAGAAGCTAGCTATCAATGCTGTAAGCAATCAAGTATCAGATTGTAGGGAATAAACAATTGTAAAAATGTGTTATGACTAAAAGAAGCTACCTTAACTATGAATGCTGTAAGCAATCAAGTATCAGATTGTAGAAACTTAGAAGTTGTAAACAGTCACATAAGTGTAACATTGGATTGTAGCTGCAATATGCAGTTGCAAAACAAAGAATATTTATTAACAATTATTTTCTTATTGACAGAGACTGATGGATTACAAAAAAGTACAAATTGTGGAAAAAATAAGTCAGTTTCCCCTCAAAAATGTAGTTATGATCGACTGCTTCTTGTGATATTGTTTCAATGAAAATTAGCTTATTTTGACATACTTTCATTAATGTGATTACATTCCACCCAGGTAAATTGACATTTTTAGTGTTCTTCAACATTTGTAAAAGCATTATGACTTTTGTTTTTATGCATTTTTAAGGAGTAAGTTATCATTATTATTATTAACATTAGTTTATAATATTTAGACTTGTGGCATTTCGATACTTCTGGCATCATCAAGTTCAAGTGAAGTTTAAAATGTAAATGTCAATGGTCAAAGTGAGAATACAATAGATAATGCAATAGGTATTGATGGTGATGCAAAGAGCATCAAAAGATTTTAAATTTAAAAGATATTGAATTTCACAATAAGAAACACAATAATTAGAACTTGACTATGTTTTCTCAAAACAATTCAAGACTAAATATATAAAATATCAATTTTTATTGTTAATATTTTACCATCTTGAAACATTTTGCAGATCAAGAGCCTATTTTTGTAAACGGAAAGCTGCAATAAAGTTATTATTATTATAATTATTATAAATTATTAAATCATTAGTTTATATAACATTCACTTGCTAATTTACATTTACATGTAATTCTTTACAGAATTGTACCAGTACACTTCTCCAACTTACAAGATAGACTTCTTACAAATTTATTAATGCTCTATAGGATTTAAATGATACTGAGGTAGACATTCATATGTAAGGCTGTCTCACAAGTATGTGTGTTTGATTGTAGGTGTGTTTGTCCATCTGTCTTTTTCATTCTACACATGTTAGTGGGTGTATTGAGGGTTGTAAATATTTTGTTGTTACAGAACATTTGGTTTTCAAGGTCCTTACCAAAGATTACATCATCAAAATTAGTGTGGTGTGGCTTGTCCTCAATAGGCTTCTACTTGGGCTGTAAGTACCATTGTCATCATGTAATTATGATTAATTTATTGATAACAACTGTACTATTATTGTTACTAGGTGTACTAACCTATATTTTTTATACCACAAAAAATACTCTTTTTACTACAGTTGCCTGTGCTCTGTTTATTTACATGCTTTCTCATTCATTAAATAAATACATTATACATTTGAATTTAGAAACTAAATAACAAAGATTTCTGTGATGTTTAAAAAGGATTCAGTGTTCATTTGACACATGTAATGGAGTTCCATGTGATAAATGTCTAAAGAAAGTGTTACTCTCCCATGAGTGTTAATAAATTTCTCTTTTTGTTTATTCTAGATATCAACACTGAATTTTATTCATGTCTAAAGGCAGGACAAGACATTATGCTACGTGGTTAAAATACCATAAAATGTGCATTTTGGTTTATTAACTGAATTTTAATTAATGCAATTAATTCGATTGCATTAATGTTTCATGGCATCTTTCCCTGTGTGTCTATGTTCATCACTGTCATCAGATAATCACAGTTATTTTTTTGTGGAAGTGTTTGTATTAAAATTGAATACCACAACTAATTTGTACAATATGTACAATATTTTTTTCATTAATTCTTCATAGGCTTTTAATGACAATAAAGGGCCATTTTGTATACCAACTGTTTATTAAAAATAATAATAAATATAATAATTTAATTCAATATCAATCATAAATACCGTATATGCTGGTGTATAAGTCGACTTGGTGTATAAGTCGACCCCTAAAAAGATGGCTAAAATTTCCAATTTTGTCCATTTCCTTTGTATAAGTCGACCTTATTTCTATAAGTGTTATCTTATTAGACAATTTGATGTGGAATATATGACTGGATATTTTCACAACTGACGCTGCATTTTGAGAAGCCTTTAGTAAATATAAGTTGATGAGTAAAATTTCTAGACATATTCCACATCAAACTGTCTAAGAAGCTTGTTATTATCCAACTAGAGTGCAAACACTAAAATGTGTGCAACAGTTGTCGCTATTTAGTAGTAAATAGCACTAATTAAACAAAAGACAACAATATCATTAGCGTATTTATGTTGCACACTTTTACTGTGTGCGCTTTATCTCATGAAAAATGAGAAAAGAGTGAAAAACAATTGTTATTTTGTTTAATTAAGTCCTTGGGTTAAACCAGTTTTTGGCAGTCTTATAAACACACCGTCTTAACAAATTTTTGTATTTTTTGTTTTGACTGTATGCTCAAATTTTGCGAGAAAAGGGGAATTATTATATGTTGTTTTTTTACAAGATGGACAATAATGTGATATGCAATTTCAATAAGAATGAATTTTTTCATTAATGTATACATATAATAATAAAATACTCAATTTTATAAAATTTGTACAGCTCAATATGTAATGTAATATTAAAGTAAATAAGTGTGATGTGACTTACCATGACCACCTAACACAAAGTTTTGAACAAGTTGACCAATCAGATAGTGATTGAAATTGGTTAGAAAGATAAGGCCATTCAAAAAAAACTTCAGATAGCAATGTTGCCTGAATTCACATGATGTCACACCCAAACTTGAAAAATCTATTGTTAAAATTGCAAATGTGTTCTGGAGATTATTTGTGAAACATAAAGTTACACAAATTATATTTGAAAACCAGGTTATTTTACAATAAACTCATTTGATGGGAGCTATTGCTTTTTGAATTTACTGTTCAGTTTGGCAATGTTATCTTCCACTAAAACGTCATAGTGAACTATTGATTAGAATTCCTTTTTATATTTCTTATAAACTTGTAATAGCCTGTTGAATAAGTTTTGTACATTGATAAGGCAACAGTAAAAAAATTATGAGGTGGCCATGGTTAGACACATCTCAATGCAAAAGCATAGGAAAATGCTTGATACACATTTTCAACTATTAATAACTGATATTTTTAACAGTTGAAAATTTGTATCAAGCATTTTCCAGTGGTTGGTTGTCCAGTTGGTCTTTCTTGATACTTCTTTTGTGAAGACCCCTTTTGTTGAGCTAAAAATGTAAAAGCAAAGTAGTGTTGGAAGTTTTGAAGCACTTGAGAAAAAGTGAAATACAGTTGTCATCAATTAATGAGAACCTTTAATTAGTGAATGAAAAGATATGTGTTAAAATTTGTGACTGTAATACTGCTTCATATCAATGACCACCTAATTAAGAAAAAAACATGGTAACATACCCCTTTTTCTTTGGAGAAAGGCTCTAGTGGGACACACCCTCCTGGTGTGTCCCACACCTTTACAGGAATGGCAAGTCATTGTGCTTTCTACATATGGAGAAAATGAATTATTATTATTATACCTAGGTTTTAGTGAGGTTTGCAAATGTAATTAGCAGAAATAAAAATAAAGTTTACATTATTATTTGCGTTTGGCACTAAATAATTAAAATTGTTTCTTGCTTAACTGTGGTGTACACTCTATTACCAGTCTATCAATTTAATTGATGAAATCATAATTACAATGGTTCATAATTTTATAAATACCTTTGTCTTGTGTGGGGCACTGTCTTTTCATGTGCCCCTTACCATGGCACTGGAAGCAAAATATTGCTACAATTAAAAAAAAAAAAAAAGAAAAAAGATTGTAAATGATATACACAATATCTGAACAAGATAACAATATGATTATTACTTGTGAACAAATTTGCATAAATGGCTCAAGGTGCAAAAATATATGCGAAGGAAAATTTTAAAAAGTATTAGATACCTTTGCGTGCAAAGCCATGGTTCTTAGTGTTGGCATTTCCTGTAAGGGTGACACAATTAAAAATTTAAAAATAAAAAATAAATTCATTATTTCCTCTCCGCCAGAACCAAATAACCATAATGGTCAAGCCATTTTCTGTTATATATGTCTCTTGCATATTGGAATCAAATATGTGCGTGACCACCAGCTAAGGTCTTTTACTTTGCAGATTTAAAAAAAAAAAATTTATCATGATGTAGCTTTGCAGTTCTCAAACATTTCTTGTTTATACTACTAATATACTGTCCGTTTACAAATTTCTTTCAATAAGCTTTAATAACATAAGACGTGAATGAAAGTGATTTTTATGTAATTTTTCAAGGTAATGAATTCCTCAGCTGGTAGGCTACACAATTTTTCTGGTACTGTATTTTTCAAAGAAGTTATTTATGTTGAAATATGACCGAACAATGAATTATGTCATTATATATTACCTTTTGAATAGCGTGGTTCAGGTGTACCCGGGGGTGTACCTGTCAAAATGAGGTGAAGGATTTTCATTTCTGTCATATCTTGTTTAAAAAGGTACAAAGTAAATTTTCTCCGGATGGAGATAACATTACAGTTGATAACTCAACTGTCTAATAAAATTATAATAAAAACTAATAAAATTTGTTTCACAGAAAAACCTTTCAAGTTGGGTACGGCTTATTAACTAATATATCGGCATCGCATGCCAAACACTTCTGATCTTTTAAAATTGTGAAGGTTATTTTTTACGATCGAAACACCTGTATTGCTCAGCAAAACATATCATATTTGATACGAGTGTTATTGAAGTTGATTTAATTTAAATTACTCATACCTCCTACGGAGTTACCCCCCTCAACAGACATGTCATCGTCGTCTGAAATGATAGGTAATCTCGTATTAATAATGGTTTATCTTAACTCTAGTGTTATCTGTATCATATAAACCGCGTTAAGCCCGCCGCACACGGTGAGCAATTTGCCTCACGAGCCATTTCCTCACTGGCTCGCGAGACAAAAAACTCACCGTGTGCGGATAAAATTCGTCATTTTTCACCGCTCGCGAGACGTCTTGACGATTTCAAACACGCTAGAAAATTGACTCAGCACCTCGCGAGCAGTGAAAAATGACGAATTTTATCCGCACACGGTGAGTTTTTTGTCTCGCGAGCCGGTGAGGAAATGGCTCGCGAGGCAAATTGCTCACCGTGTGCGGCGGGCTTTACAATTCGCGATCGAGTTACAAACTTCATCCAATGGAGAATGTGAAGGCTGTGAATGATGATTTTGTTATGATATTTTTGTTATTTTTCATATTTATTTTTTTTTTTCGATTTAAAAATGGAACTTCGAAAAAAAGTAGAATTGAAGAAAATTAGATGAGCTTATAAGAATAGGAGGTTGACCTACTTTGTGTATTGTTTATATCTGACATATTTCTTGCAAACTGAAAGTAAAATAAAAACATTTTCATTTGAGTTTAAAGCTAGCCTATTTTTGTTTTTCATTTTTAATACACCGCAATTACGCCCAAAGTTAAGTAGAGAAAAACAAATGATACTTTTTGATAACAGTGCTCCCTCTATTACTCTTCCGCAAATGAAACTCAGCTCAATAAAAACTGCTATTTGATGTTTGAATTTCCCGCCTAAACCTTTTATGGCGCGTCGCGACCATTGGATTTCGCGCCATGCAACTACACAGGAAACCCACAAATGATGACAACTTTCCCGCCTAAAATTCCCAAGTTCGCGCGCTTTTCCAGTTCGCGCTCGCGTTTCATTCAACGCCACAGGAAACCCGCATTGATGAAATACTACTCTTGTCAGGTAGTTGTTGAAGTTGTTAATTTCTTTTTCAACCATCAACTTAACGACTGTATTCTGTTCAGCGAGGAGAAAATATGGCTTTTCAATTTGACGAGGAACAATACGAGTACATGAATAACCTGTTTTGGACAGAGCCAAATGATAGATTCTTATTTACACATATGAACAACTTGGAGGATGGTCTCAATGAGCTGGTTGCCCGTGGATCATGGGAAACTTCAACAGTTCGAAGAAGATCAAGATCAGTTCGATATAAGATAAAGCACAGTGTTTATGACATAAATGTATGGAGAGTAAATTACATAAAACGCCATTATGATGAGTATGCTAATAGAGGAGGAATGATAGTGAACAAGGAAGGTAGGATCGATCCATATTATTCGTTGCGGCAATATTGTTTAGAAAATTTACCTGGTACAGACGACCACGAAATTGACAGCATTTATTTCGTTGAATTTACATATCCTAACGAATATTAAGCAAAGAGCTTGTTATTGTGCAGTAATCAATCCAGTATGGGATTGTAGGCAATGTGTAGTTGTACACAATGTTTATTGTTATTATGCTGTAATCAATCCAGTATGGGATTGTAGGCAATGTGTAGTTGTACACAATGTTTATTGTTATTATGCTGTAATCAATCCAGTTTGGGATTGTAGGCAATGTGTGGTTGTACACAATGTTTATTGTTATTATGCTGTAATCAATCCAGTTTGGGATTGTAGGCAATGTGTAGTTGTACACAATGTTTATTGTTATTATGCTGTAATCAATCCAGTATGGGATTGTAGGCAATGTGGTTGTACACAATGTTTATTGTTATTATGCTGTAATCAATCCAGTATGGGATTGTAGGCAATGTGGTTGTACACAATGTTTATTGTTATTATGCTGTAATCAATCCAGTATGGGATTGTAGGCAATGTGTAGTTGCAAACAATGTTTATTGTTATTATGCTGTAATTAATCCAATGTGGGATTGTAGGCAATACACAGTTGCAAAACAAACATCCTTATATCACCCATTATGACTGCAAAAATTGTAGTTATGAAATATTGCTTGCAGCAATGGCATGACTATCTGGTTGTTATACTACTAAAACAGTGTTCTGAAAATTGTAAACAAAATCCACAGCTCAGCGGTCGCTGTATATTTTCATGACCTCATCAAAAAAAAATTCTTCAAGTTTAAGCTTAGGTTAGGCCTTCGCGTGGTCATGCACAAGCACGCTAAAAAGACAAATATTTAAATAATATTACTGACTACCTTGTATACATATAAACAATCTTACCTTGCTTATTGAGGTCATTTATAATTATACATATCATAGTACAGTTCTTTACGTAATTTGACTTTATTTTAATTAAATTCATAATTTTACTCTAATTGGGCTTCCTGTGTAATTTTTGCAATTTTCAGGATGTTTCACCAAAGGGATTTTTGGGGACTTTTAGAATGTTGTTTAGCTTAACAATATAACTGTTCAAAGTGCAGTGGCAAAAATTATTTTGCAATTTGTTCCAACCCCACTGGATGACTGGACTATAATTTCTAATTGGACAATCAATTTTAATTGACAAGTGCGATTTTTACCATGCATAACAATATAAAGGAAGCCAGTTGACTGTTACTAACAAAATACGGTATGATATTTTTCGCATTTTTGTGCATATTTCTTGCATATAATAATGTGTTGTCGCATGCATAAAGGTTTGAATATTTCAATGGATTATATGATTATTTGATCACGAAAAGAAAATAACGTCGCCAAAATAAAAAAATATCCGTCACTTCTCTTTTTTTTTTTTTTTTTTTTTTTTTTTGCAATGATATTTTCTTTTCATGATTATTTGGATGGATTTGTTCATTAATTCATTTATTTGTTTGCTTTTTTATCTACGGTCATTTTTGATTGATTGATCAACAATTTTGATAATTCGTAGTGAATGAACAAATGAATGAATGGATGAATTAATGAATAATTCATATCATTAAATCGGAGCTCCGCTATTAGGTTTACCTAATTTTTATATTATCACATTAGCAATAATGCGAGTTATACAAGAATAATGCACCGCTGATTCGGTGGCTATCAAACTTGTGTTGTCATTGGATATATGAGCGTATGCACATCACGATTATAATGCCTTTCAGATTTTATTTTTTAATTGATATAAAAATATGTAAATACTAAGTCACTGGCGTTCATGTGATTCCATTTAGCTCTAGAATATCTTCTTTGATAACTCAATTTCACATCAAGAAAGAAAAGGATTTTTTTCATCAAACTTTTGCTTTGATCGCCGACAATTGAAAAGTAATTTGCATAAACGTCAAAACAATATCGGTTGTCGGTTTCAAAAACCGGTCATAAAGTGATATTTCTTTAGCCCTGGATACATTTAAATAAAGGAAACGCTCATATTTAGTGTATTTAGACATGCAGTATCGAAATAAAGGCAAATAAAAGTTTTTGATAGAATAATTCTGCGATTTGATTTCCGCCTAATTTGCATATTTATGTAGTTAATTTTAGCAAAAAGGGCTAAATTCCCACGGTCGCTGTGCAAAAACTAGGCCAAAAGCGCATAATGTTTTTACACAGTCATAATAAGCATCATTAGAGGAATAGATTGGTGTAAAAGGTTAGAGCTGAAGAGTCTGGACTTAGGAGATAAAAGCTGCTTAGGAAAGGGTTTATTTTGTATATCCCAAAATGTCGAAACACGGCTATAATTGAATATAACTAATGTTTACTGTTTTTTTGATTTTTATAAAATCTTTTTGCATTTTCCTAGCAAAGAACAAATAGTGAAACTGTGGTAAAAAATGTATCGGGTAAATGTGTTTTGTATGCGAGCTACATCATTTCAAAAATCAATGATTTTTTTACTGACAAAAACTGAACATTTTAGCGTTTACAGCAGTCAATAAAAAAGTCGCTCCAAAAAATTCATTTTGAGGAATTTCCAAAAACTAAAGCCAATTTATTTACTCACTATTAATAGCCTTTCTGTGATAAAAGTTTGAAGGCAGCATTTGCTGGAAGTCGAAATGCACTGGTTCACTTTTACAGAGATTGTCTCTTAATTGTTTTGAGATTTTATACACGTTTTATTTGAGCTGCCGAATCGAACACTTACAGAAAGGTTGAAAGATTCACTCCGTGACCTTGTTACAAAATGTCACGCAAGTGATTATTGAATTTATTCAAGTACAATTGCATTGCTTGCTTACCGACGTTTAGTTTTCAATGCTTGCTCCATAAGGCAACCAAAAAACTGTGCAAAATGTAAAACCCCTACTGAAATATTCTGAGAACTAATCTTGCTTTACTTAATCGAAAAAATAAATTTTCTATCCTTTTTTTAAAAAAAAAGATCGATTGCCTGACGTTACGTTCTCGATGACATTGCAGCAGGCAATCAAAAAATCAAAAAAGTGTTTCGACTATGTGCAAAATCCTACCAGAAATATTGTTTTTAAGTTTCTGAGCACTAATCTTGTTTTAATTAATTGAAATTGAATTTTTTTTTTAATTGATTGCCTGGCGTTTACACTCAATCACGCTGCCTGACTTCTAAACAGTCCGAAAAAATTAAAAGTCCAACTCAATAAAAACACAATAAAAGTTTGCTAACATACCATATTTATGATTTGAATTAAATTACGCTTACCTTCAATGGATCCACCCCTGTCTACAGAGACAGTATCCTCGTCTGAAATGATAGGTAATTTTGTACAATTAATGGTATTTATAAGTTATACTAAACCTCTTCTCAATCAAGTAGCACATTTAACTTAATCAGTAAAGAAAAGTCAGTGGCTGAATATTATCGGAAACGCAGGCGGTTACGCATATATAATCTGTAACTTGAAATTGATTCTCTGGGTTTCCGAGGATAAATGATAGTTCTTGTCTTTTTTATGGAACTGAGAGAAAGTAAATTGTTGAAAGCAAGAAACACTGACTTGCTGTTATCACTAGCACCGTGAGACATAGTTAGCTGGTAATTAACTTGATTTCTTACAGTAACTGAAAGTAGAATATAAACATTGATAAATTTAGATCAATATATATTTTTCAATTTTTTTATTATTTTGTACATCATTTTTTGCAAAAATGTGTTGATTTTTTAGATAAATCGTGAGTTAACGTTTCTATATTACGACTAGCCTGTTAATCAGTATTAAAAAAAATCGTTAATCTGTAATAAAAAAAAACGTTTTTATTACCGATGTTAAATCGTATACAAATATACACTAAGTTTCAAAATTGTTGGGACATTGTCATTTTTTTCGACACCATTTTGTTCTCTCGCACTTTTTTTCTTTTTCACTCTACAATATCCCGGTTAATTCCCCCTCCCCCCTAAACAATGTTGTCTGAGGTTTCATTTCATACCAAAATCATCATCAATCATACCAACATTGTGACAGGGGAGGGGGGAGGCGCCTGAAAAACACTCAACAAGAAAATGTGGTTTAAAACAACGAATGTCCCAACTAATTTTGAATCTTAGTGTAGGTCAACATTTGTTGTTGTTGTTTGTTTTACTTATTTATTTTTTGTTCATGCACGATATAAGCCACGAGTAAAATAAAGAAACAAAAACCCACACTTACTACTTGACGTTCCTTATCCTGTCCTGACTCCTCTCAAGTGAAACTCAGGTCAATAAAACACTGCAAATTTATTTGAATTTCACGCCTAAAACATTTGTGGCGCGTCGCCAACATTAGTTTTCGCGCCATTTCATTACACAGGAAGTCAGGAATTACTTAGAATTTTCCCGCCTAAAATCGGTCTCGAATTTCCGCGCCTAGCAACTTAGCGTTCGCGTTTAATCCAGCTAGCTCTAGAGGAAACCCGCATTGATGAAGCATCAGTTTGTTCAAAAAACCTGAAACCGTTTTTGCTGTCAACTTTTTCAATCACATTTTCCTGCTTTATCGTGTATAAGCGGCAAGGAGAAAATATGTCTTGGGACGAAGACCAATATGAGTACATGAACAACCTGTTTGGACAGAACCAAACGACAGATTCTTATTTACGCATGCTAACAACTTAGAGGATGGTCTCAATGAGCTAGTTGTTTGTGGATCTTGGGAAACTTCAGCAGTTCGAAGAAGATCAAGACGAGTTCGATATAAGATATAAGTGCTTATGACATAAATGTATGGAGAGTAAATTACATAAAACGCCATTATGATTAGTATGCTAATAGAGGAGGAATGATAGTGAACAAGGAAGGTAGGATCGATCCATATTATTCATTGCGGCAATATTGTTCAGAAAATTTACCCGGTACCGATGACCACGAAATTGACAGTATTTATTTTGAGGAGAAAGAGGGGGAAAGTGCACACGGCTAGGTAATTCCGTAGAAATAAAACCACCCGATGAATTTTTTGTGCCTGCTAGCTAGAAGCTGTAGGCACTATGTCGTCGGTCTTTATGCAAATTGTAAGTAACTTGACGTCACAATGGGGGAAACACGATACCATATTATGGCGAAGTTTAGCCCATGGCGATAATATTTACTTAAAGTCTTAAAATCGAATCATGGCAAAAGCAAAAGTAGAAAGAAGATAAACAAATTTTTAACAATGGTTTGGATTCTTTGGACGTCAAATTCTAAGGTACATTTGCGATGTAAGATTTCTACATTTCATTGTAAAACCAAAACGCATAGTTGTCTTATTCCAATCATGGTCTTTATTCTTCGACAATTCATTTGTAAAGAAATGTATGCAATAAAATGTGACTTCTTTCGAAAAAGTATAAATAAAATAAAATAAAATAAAACAAAATAAAATAAAACAAAATAAAATAACAAAAACCCTCTTGTATAACAAGGCATTATTTTACCTGCGCATGCGCTGAGCTGCTGAACCAAACAATTGTATCGCGGGCTCCTCACAGGAATGTCGCGCACAAAGCCTATATTGTCAACATGGCGCTTGTTGTGTAATATTTTTTTTTACTATCGCTTGTTGTTCTTGCCTTCTTTTACAGATGTAAAAAAACAATGTACAATACAAACGTTTATTTCATTTCTTTAATATTTAATTCATTGACATTAACAAATAAACAACCATGAAATATTTATTCCAGCGATTTGAATCAGAAGTCATTGAATCATTACGCCAGAATGTCAGTGACAGGTCAAATTAAAGCCATGTTTTCGTCTCTTTGCCAAATTTTCCCAGTTGTTCTCACCTAGAGCCCGTTCGCACTTGTCCGACAAAATTTTGTAAACCATTACAAAAATCAAGCCAAAAGTTGTCTCGACCAAAAATTATTTGTCTAATTGTGTTCGCACTGTGACATAACCAAATTGTAGATTAGCAAATAACATGTCAATCAAAACAGAAATACGACTCAACTATACGTCTCGTTTCGCGGCAAAGTTTTCGCGGCGTATTTTGTTTACATATGTAAAATGCGACCTTTGAATGCTCTCGCATTTATCTATGCTTTTCACCTGATATTTAACACCCAACAGCAAATTTTACTTCTCCTTGGCCTACTCAGATTAAATCACATTGCACAAAACCGAATTTTGCTTGTAAATGCTCGGAGACGACGAAGATTACAGCCATACTGGATGCTGCCACGTCCTCAAACCTCATGGTTCGAGATCCATTATAATGATAGAAATATTCCTGAAGACTACTTTCGCCGTCAAATGAGGATGAGTAGAAATAGTTTTGATCTCCTTCTGAACATTCTACGTCCTTATATTCAACGAGAGAACACGAGGCTGAGACCATGCATATCTCCGGAAAGAGTTCTAGCAATAGCCCTTTACCGGCTTGCTCATGGAGGGACTTACGAAAATGCTGGTGTTGCAATGAATATAGGCAAAACCACCGCATATGAAGCTTTTTGGGATGTAGTTGATCGACTTCATGAAATCAGGGGAGAATACATAAAATTCCCAACAACTGCGGCTGAAACTGCCACGGAAATAGCAACATTTCAGGATTACTCTGATTTACCGAACATAGCAGGAGCAATTGATGGCACACACATCAAAATAAAAAGACCACGGCAAAGTGGCCATGACTACTTCAGTCTATATCACCAGTATGATGTAGTAACGCAAGGTATAGTGAACGGAAGGATGATATTCTTAGACGTGGTAACCGGTTTTCCTGGCAGTACGACGCCCGCGTACTTCGTAATACTGCTATTTACACAAAGGCAGAAAATGGAGACATTCTAGCCAATGGACCCATGCTCCAGATTGGTCAACATTCTCTACAACCATATCTTGTGGGTGATAGTGCTTATCCCCATACACCATGGTTGCAGAAACCTTACCCAGAGGGAACTGTAGACCCCAATGAAATAGATTTCAATAGAGAGCTATCTGCAGCTAGAGTTAAAGTTGAATGCGCTTTTGGAGTATTAAAAGCGAGATGGAGGATCCTAGATTTTATAGAGGAATGTAATGTGACAAATATATCCAAAATTATCATGGTTTGTGCTGTCCTTCACAACTTCTGTATTTTAGTTCGCGATAATTGGGACATAGAAGATCCTCCCGATGACGATAACCCACCAAACAATAATAACATTGTCTTAGAGACGGACAATATATTCGAGAGATTTTGAATGATTATTTGCAATAAACACATATAATTACAAACACTATATATTCAAGAGATTATTTTTATTTATCTTAAATTTAATAGAAATGCATAGACAATAGATTCTTTTGAAAGTAATTAATGAAACGTTTGACCATATCATATAAATGACACAAAAGTATCTTGCAAATGAAATCAAGCGATCAATCATTAATCAAACAAGAGTTTATAATTAATGCTAGAACTGTAACAAATGTAAAAATGTTAATGTTAAAAACACTATGAAATCATATTGTTATTAAAACAATGTTCTTTGCAGACTTCAGTTTACTGTGATATCATATATAGCAACGTTCTTTACTTTGGTTGTGACATTATATTTACCATTGCCTCCATGAACTTTCCCATCATTTCGACTTGTTTGGATTGTGTTTCTTGCATCTTTGCAATAACCTCGCTAATTTTGTCACCCTGCTCGGTCAATGACTTAATATGATTAACTTCGTCGTCGCTTTCTTCTCTGCTTGCCCTCTTTCGCTTTCGACTTTTTCTTTTCTGTGTACCAGTTAAAGCATTTTCGGCACTTTTACTACTAGTAGAAGGGGAACTTTCGTCGTTAGTAGAGGCAGTACTTTCGTTCGCTCCCGAGCCACTCGCTTCCTCGACGTGTTGGAATGTAACTACATCTCTTGTTCCAAGGACTGCGTCAATTTCGTCATAGAATGGCGATTTCCACAAATGTCCACCGGACTGCTTCTTATTCCAATCACTTCGTTCCTTATACTTTTCCAGAAGGTACTTCATTTTGCGTTTACACTTGTCGACTGTGCGGTTGTTCTTGTATTGCTCATTCAGCGTTTCCACAACCTTATTCCATGCCGTTCGTGAATCCTTGCTCTCAAGACGGTAGTGGTTTTCTACCCATAAATTGACAAGTAGCTTGGTTTCATCTTGGCCCATTGTATCATATGCTGCTTTTTTCAAGACTGGCCCTTTCCCTTTGCCTGCGTTGCTTGTACTTGGCAATGAATCCTGATTTCTTTGCGCGCCATTTTGCATCGAGTTGACGACGATGTTTTGGCTCAACTGCTCCATTTGGGATCCATAAAAATTAAATGGACCCGGCGACTCCATTGTGTAAAACTGGTAGCTATTTGGAGATTGATTTTCACTGAAATTACAAGAATTTAAGTTGTACGACTTGTAGTACGGACTCCATTGATAACTCATTGTTGATCTAACGAGAATTTGATCTGTTACATATCCTAATAGTTGACAGTTTTGACATTTGACAAAAAGTTGGCCTACTTTGGAGCAGGCCGACGGCGTCTTTGAAGATTGGTAAGCCAAGACAAAAATTGGTAAAGGAACAAAATCGCGTTCGCACTCGTCTACACCTCTCGTTGACAGATATTTTTGCAAAACAAACACCAAATCAGCCTAGTGCGAACGGTCCCCTAATAACATAAAAGTGTACATAACATAGATAAGAGAACAAGTTATAACTCAGTGGTTGATGTTCGAGAATTCATGTTATGACACAAAATTAAATATTCATGAACAACAATATTCAAGGTGAATTTAAACTTCGGACCATTGTAATGTCAGATCACCGATTTTGCAAACAAATAAATGGGATTGTAGCACACGAATTGGGAAGATGGAATTTAGAGCTACAAGGCTATAATATTCTCTTGTTTTGAAAATGGAACCGATATTCTGTCTGCCGCTAAAACCACTATCAATAATATTTCACGTGAAAACCCTAATTAGCCAAATTTTGCCAACAATAAGTTTCACATCACAATGATAAGGATGAAATTAGGGTCTCATCAGTAGAAATAACTCAGTGGTTGGTGCCCTCCAATAAGAGAATTTTCCCGTTTGATATAAGCTATAATTACTCCAGTGCACAATATCGAGAGATTTCAAACCGAAGCAAAATCCAATTCGGATAATCCGATTTCAAAACACATAATGAAATAAAAACATATTTATCATACACTTACCTAAATTTATTGATTAGAACCATGTCTTTTAGTAAAAGGGATGAAACAACAGCTCTTCTCAGGCAAAAACAAGCAACAAATGGCGAAGATTCTTCGCACATTTATTAGTTTATTGGCTAAACTTTAGAATACCCCGTCACTTATTACCATAACAATAGAATCTATTGTTATTATTTGTCGTTTTCAAACAGTGCCGCTACGGGAATTGTTAAGTGACGGGGTATTCTAAAATTGCTCCGTCTATCGCGATCGGCGTGTGCTTTTGTGTGTAATTTGAGCGTTTTAGCAGAGAGTTTCTTCGGCATCGTCTTCGACCCATGGCTGGCAAACACGTTTTCTTTGACAACTATATCAATGAAAGTATTATGGTTTGTTTACTCTCTTTCGCTATCGAAGGAACCTGGGAATGAAGGCGAAATCTCGGAGAAATACCACGACGACGACGACGGAGAATAACTTGCATTTTTAGACTCGTTGCCCACGGCACGAGTAAAAAACAGGTTTTCCAAAAAAGGACTGGGTCGAGTTACAAAATTATCGTGTTTTCTCGCTCGAAAATATCGCAATTCTTCGAATTTTTTATTCAACGTACTTTACAAACATAGTTTGACTAGATAACATGATAAACGTCCTAAAACCACAAATCTTGAAACACGCGCAGAACTATGCGCAGTGCAAAACTATGGAATTACCTTAAATATAAGTACCTTTCTTTACTCTTCCTCATGTGTGCATGAAAGTAAAAAAGACCCAAACCATGCTAATAATTTTGATCACGTTTATTTACTTAAAATTATTTTATTTTAACAGCCTTTAATGGTATTGCATGGACTGACTCACATGCATTTGTTTGAGTTTTATTACTGGCTGTAAAGAACGTTTTTAGTTACACACGTTTTTAGAAGGATGGAAATTACAGTCTTGATGACTTTCACGACTCAGCTCAGTGACTGCCTTTTTTCCCACAGACTCCACTGTTTTGATAAATCGCCTCATGATTGGGGAATCACACGAGTGTGTTTCTGCTTCTGCGCGCACACAATAGATGTACGTTTGAAAGGCAGTACATAGCTTGCCAGTGCAAAAGATTTTCTGGTACTGCGCATGGCATTTTCCTAGCACTTTCTTGACACAAAGAGCTGGCTTGTCATAATCTAAAGAGATTTAAAAGAACTTCATTAAATACCAAATTATTTATACGCTTAGTTATTTGTTCTTACTGCGACGACAAACTAATGTCCGAAAACTCAATCTTACAATGATTATCAGTTAGCTCTCTACATAGCCTTACTAAGTAAATTTGAATGCACACTTTTTAGGGATTATTTGCAGTACGACATTCGATAGTTTGGGGGGGGGGGGGGGGGTAGAAGCTTGGGTATGATCGTCATATTTTTTAGGAGTGACAACAAGCGACAATATGAGATTTGCCAAATCCTCACTTATTGGTATCTTTTAGAGGTCTTATAGCACTGAAACTAATGATATTGGTATCTTTAAGAGATAAAAAATCCGTGAAGCCACGCCCTTTTGAAAAACGCCCGGTATCTTTTAGGGGTATTTTTGAGAAACGGCGACGAGCATCCTTGATTGTTTATCCCCGGAGTTCACCCCCCGCCCCTTCCCCGGGTTGCACACTTTGCTTGGACGCTGGGTGCATCAAAATCCTATTCGAGCAAAACCAATTTTAGGATAAGTTTCAAAACAATAGATCATGCAAGAATTAAACTCTAGTCTAATTAAATGAGAATAAATGAGCTGTAAAATGGAATTTGTGCTTAAAAAGCAGCAACAAAAAAATAAATAAATGAAATAAATAATAAAAAAGTCAACAGCAATATGGACAAAACATGCATTTGATAGTTAATCAAACCAAAGAAGTGAATTGGTTGTTACGTAGATTACAAATGCTTATAAACGTTTTAAACGAGGCAGTACTTACCGACAAGCAAATCTTTATGTTGATGGAGAGTTCCTGCAAATTCATTCACTACATGTTAGTTGTCTCAAACGTTCAGACTTATATAGCCAAAACATTGATAGAAACATATTGGTCATTTTAGACATTTGACACGATATTAAAAATGTTAAAACACGATCGACCACTTCGACATCGCAAATCAACACTTTATAAATTAGGTTGACTTTTAAAAACACCTGAATATTAAAGCATGGTTACCCAACCTGTCTGTTTTAGGGCTTGGCGAAGAGCAGTTATGTCAATTGGTGGCTGACACATTTGATGTTTGTTCATTAATGTACTTTCAATTAGCATAAAAAGTGATCCGTCTAGCAATGCACCACGGTCCAGGTTTTCGCCTCCTTCAATTACACATGCTGATGTAGCCTGTTAACAATGAGAATGTCAACATTTGATTTAACCAGCAATAGACCTAATCGGCTTACAAGTCACGTGATTTGAATTGGGTGTTTACATAAAATTCAAGATGGCGACCGAAGCTAAGTTGGATTGTTTTTGTTGCAAATCACACACAAAATGTTGCAATTCTTTCACTAAACATACTCTATCTTGGTCGAAATCGTTGAGAAATGTTCCCAAGACAACACCAGAAACCTTGACTGAGTGGATGAAACGATGTGGACGAAAATGTATATGCGAAAAGAGTTATAAATTTTTTCGCGAAGGCTATGTGCACGACATGTATGCTTCGGATCGTAACGAAGAAAATATGTACTTTATTAAATGTTGCTGTTATCGATCTCTAAGGAAGAATGAAAAGCCTCATGATACAGTTATTTTGCTGAAAGAAAGCAAAGAGAAGATTGCTAATGCCCAGAAAGCACATTGTTCTTGTAAGGCCGGGAGCGGCGGCCATTGCAGCCACGTGTTCGCCTTGCTTTATCAATTGAACGATTTCTCATGCTTAAAAATTAAAGATATTCCAAGCGATGCCACTTGTACAAGTCTGCCACAGCAATGGCATATTCCCCGAGCTCCAAGCATTCAACCTTTACCAGTTATGGGGACTCACTTTGCACGTGCTTCTACTGATCGTGACAAAGAAAGAAGCAGAGAACCTGTTAGATGTAAATTGTATGATGCCCGTGGTCCAGTTCATCAAACAGGACTTAATTCTAGAAATGTGATGGATCAAGTAAACTATCTTGGGAAAAAGGACAAACCCCCTCCATTTTCATATCTTTTAGCTGACCAAGAACCAGCCCTGAATGTTAATACAGTTTTTGGAAATGTGCCTGTTGGTTCATATTTATCATATCAACTAAATGATTTTGGTCGACCTGGCACACTGTTTGTAACTAACAATATTCGTTATGATTTACCCTCAGATGAAATATGCAAGGAATTTCCTGACATCCCCATGTTTGATTCTGCAGTGAAAATATTTGATATTGATGCTCTACAGTCTCCTAATGCACATTATTTTTTCGAAGATTACATCTTGATAGATGTAGATGAAGCCCAAACATTAGAAAAAATGACAATCCTTCAAGGAGAATGCCCAGAGTGGATAGAACAACATAAATATAGACTGACTGCTTCAAACTTTGGAAAAGTCTACTTCAGAGTAAAAAAACCTACTGAGTCTATGTTTTCTAGCATATTTGAGAATAAAGATTTATCTAAAGTAAAGGCAGTTACTCATGGCAAAGTCAAAGAAAAGGCTGCAAGAAGTATTTATGCAAAGAAAATGCAGAAAAAAACAAAAAACTATGCAGTGTTTGATGCTGGTCTTGCTGTGCTACCCTCAATTCCCTACCTTGCTGCCAGCCCTGATGGTAAAGTATTCGACCCTTCAAGTAGTTCGAAATATGGTCTTTTAGAAATCAAATGCCCTTATTCAAAGAGGGATGAAACTCTTGAACAAGCGGCTGAAGATTCAACCTTTTATCTTAAAAACCAGGGTGGTAAATATTATCTCAAAAGTGAACATCAGTCAGGGTATTTTGCTCAAGTGCAGGGACAACTTGCACTCACTGGACTACCATGGTGTGACTTTTGTGTATTTTTGTCCAACAGTAATGAAATGTGTGTGGACAGAATTTATTTTGACCAACATTATTGGTCACAAAAACTATTCCCAAAACTAGAAGAATTTTATATGAAGCATGCTTTGCAATATCTTGTTGACAGAGAATATGATGATGAATAGGTTAATTGAAATCAAAACTCTACTGATGTTGTTGTTCATATTTTAAGCATTTAGTATGTATGTTTTCCCCACTGACATAACTAATTAAAAAAATTTGATAATCAATTTTTAATAATAATTGATAACAACAACTGATTTTCAACAGTTATCAGTAAATAATTATTGATACTCACTCAGATTTTTGAAGTTATCAATTATTTAAGCTGAATGTCATGTATCAATTTTAATTTGTAAATTTTATCTATTGACTTTCAGCTTTATCAATTGCCAATTTTTAATTTTATCAATAAGTTACATCATGATGTTTTTGAAGATTTGCAATTGATTAAATCAACAATCATTTATTTAGAATATATTTTAATTTCAACAAATGATTGTAAAGAACACTAGTCTTGACTGTGTCTGAATCTGACAGTACATTGTACATCCAGTTGAGAATATGAACATTGAATGATTTTATACAAGGTAAAGAGGTTTGATAATGTAAAATATCATTCATTTTTTACTATTAAAAAAAGTATATACAGTGAGAAAACTATGGTAGATACTGCACTATACTGTTAAATTACAGCTAGTGCATTGCACATCTAGAGATTGTTTCTATGTAAACACAATTTACTATAAGCTTTATAACATTGTTCATGAATTTGTTTAATATCTCTCAGTCCTACACTTGGTTTTTCAAATTACACTGGCGCTAGCACTGGATTTTGAAAATTGGAAAGGAAACATGCAACAGTCCATATTTGGTTGACTGTTCCAAACATAGCTACAGGAATGTTTGAATGAAAGATTTTGAAGTTTCTTATCTTTGCAATAGCTCTCTCCACATGAATTCGATGCTTTGCAATTGTCTGTGTTTTGATTACATCATCTTCTTGAAAGCCAATCTGATCGTGAAGGAAAGGAGGAATATTGAGCTGCAGATCAAGCTTTTTTAGATCATCCTTAATGTCAAAGCCCTTGTCAGCCATGATAGAATCCTGTTTTCTAATTTCTCCAACTTGAAGCTTTTTCTCAAGGACATCAAGTAGGCCTGATCTTCTCACAATTTCTTTGTCGCTGATGGATCCTTCATAAAGTTGAGATACAAATAACACTCCACCATTGGGATCGACACCAATAAGGGATTTAAATGTAGTATGTGATTTGTAGTTACTGTAGCTCTCACTGTGCTTTTGAAGAGCACTAGGGACTTGAATCTTGAGTTCTGTAGCATCTATTATTATAATGTTATTAGGATACTCCTCTATGAATTCCTTTGGGGAGTTTTTAAAAATTATATCCCTATGAGGCCAAACCTTTAAGCAACCCAGTACGATGTATAGATAATTAATCCAGGTTATAAGTACAGAAACAACAGTGCTTTCAGATACATTAAATCTTTCTGAAAGATCAAGGTTTGTAAGTCCCATTCTAAGTTTCATGAGTGTCATGAGATATTCATCTTCAATTGATAGTTTATGAACACTTCTGGTTAAACATTTCTTTGTTTCATATGTCTCACATTCATCGTCAGATTCTTCTAGTTCATTTTCAAATATGTCTCTTTCCTCTTCAAAAAGTTTTTCTGTGTCAATAAGACGAGATTTAGCTGCATTTGTACCCCAGTATATCAATTGTTTCCTATTCAATCCTGGTAATAAAAACAACAAACTGTTTTTAAAATCTTCATAGTTGTTAAAACATGTATATTGTCGAAATAACTTCTCTTCCTTCTTTGCAGTAGCGCACTTTGACAACAGATGCGAGGCTGAGAATCTGTGACAGCATGGGATTCTTTTCAAAGAGTTATCATAACAGCAAAATTCATCCTCAAACGTTTGAGTTTTTCGGGAAATGTTCGTTGTTTCTAGCATAATATCGCCTTCACCCTCGGACGCTGTGTCAGTCGCTTCTTCGAGTTCTTGTCGAGAGGAATTCAACTTTTCAGAGGCCCTTCGTCTCTGAGGTCGAGACATATTTTCCTTTTTAGTCCAAGCGAAAATCGAAGGCACAGCATCACTTTTTAGGCGACGTTTATTTGATAATGGATTGATAAAATCTTCAGACAAAAAATGTTCGCTACATATCTTTGAGTGTTGCGATGGATGGAAGTGTTTCGGATGTCTTCGCATTTTTGTCATCCAAACCGACAAAAGTTTCTGCTGATTGTCCAAAATCGGAAGGCTATGAAAAGAAAGATCTTTTCTTCGATCAGAACTGTTTGTACAACCTCCAGAAGAGCAAAAGTGTGGCATTTTTAACTCCCCTAAGTTAACAACAACTTTCCCGCCAAATTTTACTCCGTGTTTGTTTTGATCACAGTACCCATTTCAGGTCACGTGATCAATATTCATGAGCCAGCCGATTAGGTCTATATATATATATATATAAGTAGAATAAAGTAAATCAAGGCCACACAACTTGCAACTATAGAAGCGCTGTTTATTCAGAACGTTTCGGCTATTCAGCCTTCTTCAGCAAACTGAATGTTTTGCACGCGCCACTTGTAAAAAGACAACAACTAAACTAACGAAACCAAGCAACCAAAAAAAAAAATATATATATATATATATCATACTAACAAACACCAGAGAGAGCAAACAAACAGACAGAAAATAAACAAGGAAACAAACTAATACTGTTGCAAGCGATCGAAAAAAAATTCGATTATAGGGAAGGCAACGTTTTGCGATCCTACGACCATCTCCGATCCATATACGATCGCGAGCGAAAACTTTGGTTTCCCCGAAATCGAAATTTTTGCGGTCATTTGCAACCGTTCTCGATCGTTTGCGATTATATGGAAATCAGACTTATGGTTTAGCGACGCTCATCGATTAACTATTGATTTCCTGGTTCAGTTTCTATAACGGCAATTGGTAATGTTATTACATTTTGCGCCAAAAAAATTCACATTTTGCGTTAAACAGAGTTCGTACATTTTGCGTCCAAAGTTATTACATTTTGCCGATTTTTATAACTTATCTGAGCAACAAACCAACCCCAAAAATAATAATAATAAAAAAAGAAAGAATGATTATGAAACCAATTGTTATATGTCTTTGTTAGGGTTCGAGGTTGAACCGGTCTTGACGGTGCACAGGTTTTTACTTGGCTCATTCGAAATAGGGAAATAAGTCAACATAAAGTTTGTTTATCATATAATGGTAGGTATTATTCAAATTTTTTTTTTCAGTTAACAAGGATTTTTAATCATTCCTTTCAAATAAGGCGTTGCCTTTAATTACGACGTTGGCGTTCTTTCTGACGTATTTTGAAATAGGTGTCATTTTGGTCTTATTTCGAAAAATTATATTTTATATCTGTCTTTTCTAACTCTCTTACACCAAAGAGGACTCCCTTATAGTATTTTTAATATTTAAAAGTATCAAGAAACTATGGTTGTACATAATACTTAACCTCAAGTCGTGCACACTGCCAATCATAATCCAATGGCATTTTCTTAGCGGAATCCCACGCCTTCATACATTTCATCAAATGCTCTCTAGAACAGTAACATGAAAGCACCATAACTGACAAGAAAATCGTAAAGACGTAGCCTTTCATCTGAAAAATAAATGAACAGTTTTATCAAATTAAAAGCAATTGAAACGTATTTGATTCATGAAACAAGTTGATAGTTATTGCACAATGCATGGTTGTTGCACACCTTTTCAGGCGTGACCACACAATATTTTGTTTCACTATCGTTTCACCCTTATAATGGAGGCTGAGTGAACAGATCAAAATCGTTCTTTTGGCTGATGGTTCGAAATGCTTTCTAGTTTTTGAAAACAATTTGAGCAATTCTTACCATGATATCGCAGACGAAGTTAATGTCGACTTATTTCACGATTGAGTCAACGCAAATATATACAGCTGCACGGCCAAGGCCTGTTCGACCTCAAAACCTAACACTGACACATAACAAGAAGTTTGCTAACCATTCTTGTTTTAAACCAGATGTTTAGCTTGTTAATAAAGATAAATTAGATCATATTCACTTTTCCAGCTGTTTGTTGTGAATGGCATGTTTTGCAATGGCATTAAATATGGTTTGTGAATTTTGTCAAAAAAACCCTCATTTTTTTTCTTTTTCATGGATACAATTTGAATACAAAAGTTGATATAAAGCAAACACAAGTTTACCGTCCCTTCGATAGAATCTTTTGTAACATCAAGACTCTAGCTTGGGAGCTAGCTATGTTCGGCATATGTATCTGTATTCCGGGGGGGGGGGGGGGCACACCGGGGATAAACGATCGGTCATTCTCGTCGGAATTTTTCCAAAATGCTCCTAAAAGACACCGGACGTTTTTCAGAAGGGCGTAGCTTCACATATTGTTCACAAAAAAATACACTAATACATACTAATAAACCTCATACTTGTAAAACCAAATTACATACTATAAATATTAAAGATTGTAAAGCGCATTGAGACATTAGTGAAATGCGATGTATAAGTACCACATTACATTACATTTTTTAAATTAGAATTTTCCTATAAATCTGTTTAGCTAACCTTGATGAACATTTAGATTTGTACATGATTCACTAGGTTATAATTAGCTATAGTTAAATCATTGTAAGGAAATAGTTATTTCCAGCATGGTCACAACAACAACAACAACAACACAATTATTCAACGTTCAGATTCAACGTTTCATGCCGTATATCCGTTTGAGTTATAAGCGAGTAAACATATTGATCATATAATGAATGGGAGAAAACCACATTGGTCAGCAACCAGCTTGTGATCATCCAATCAGTCAGTTTTATCTAAAAGTGGTTAAATAACTGAGTAGACCTGCTTCGCCATAATATTGTTTATTCCATAATCAAAATGATCATTCTATAAAATATTTGTCAGTTTTGTCTTGATCACTTTTATGGTTGAAATAAGACACGTTCCTGGAGCAATCCAAGCTTGTGTTCCAATAAACCAAGATTGTATTATTAAATGAAAAGATGTCTTTTAATTTGATAGTAATTTGACGACATTAAATTAAATTTTATACTCTACAAGTATAAGCGACCACTACTGAAATGTGTTCAAAGAAGACGTTTGAACAAACTTCAATTTTTTTTTTTAATTGTTTAGAAAAAAATCATCTATAGAAGACGACGTGGGGCTTGCGGAGAACATGCAAGAAAATAATATATTTATAGTAATGCAAAACAGCAAATGAACAAAAAATAGTGTATTTTTCTCTGAAATTCTATTGACTACTCGAAAGCTTATAGGACTAAAACATCATTTCGACAAAAGCAAAGTGGTGTTCTGCACAGCGCCTTTTTGATAATGCCTATATTTTGTTATCATGAATATAATAATTTGTTTAAGAAAGCTAAGATAGACTAAGATTTTCATTGATTGCAATTAGTTGTCAAGCATGTAATAATTTTGACGCTAAATGTAATACTAATAATACTAATGCTTTTTCGTTTTTTCTTCTTTTCTTTATTAAACAAATTCGCTGGTAATATATAACTCTTCTTAAAAAAAGATGAATTTTTAAAGCTGTTTTTTTTTTTTTATTTTATTTAGTTCTCTCCATTAGTTAATATCTAATTAAGAGCCAATTTCTGTAATATTTGAGCATAATCGCACATACGCGGCAAGTCGACTTTTGCCGATTTCCTTTATATTTTGCTCATAGATAGTATTTAGGGAGATAAGAACTCTGCTAAAGTTTTTCTTACAAAAACATTTTTCTCGCTGAGATATGGCGATTTTAGATTTTCGATCAAAACCTTAAGATTTTTGCAAATATAATGTTTGAATTTTATCCGAAAAACTCGCTCTAAAAAAGCACTAAAATCATTCCATATTTTGAAAATAACCATGGAATCCCAAAAACAAGACGTTGTTCTATCTTTCTAAGCCAAAAGAACTCCGCAATATTAAGTTTAGAGTATATTTTTGATTTTTCAAAAAGAAGGATTTTTTCCGATTTAACTCATTGAAAAATTATCCTCTCCGAAAAAAAATGTTTACGGTATGTGCCATTTAATCGATTTTCTTGAAAATTTGTATATTACACCCAAAAGAGATGTTAATTAACTTGTATAAAGCTTTTGCTTGGTTATTGCAAACTAACGGAGTTATGAGCGGCTGAACTTGGCAAAAATTCGCAGATCGCGTGACAATCTTAATTGCCAATATGGCCAAAACATTGACTTTCTAACGGTTTATTGAATATTTTATGCATTCCTTATTGTTCATTTACAATTTGTTTTACTCTTTGCTACTTTTTAGTAATCTAAAAGTTTGTCAAAGTTCGTCATTTTAACTATTAGACTGAAGAGTCCAGTTTCAAATTATCTTTTACACCGCCCTAGCCTCAATTCTCTGCGCAAAATATTCATTAAATAATCCAATTGTCTTTTTCAAAACAACATTTCAACGGGGTGCTATTAAAAAAGAATGTATTAAATGCCTTTGAAGGTAAAGCTGTGTAAAAGAGAATTCTAAACTGGACTATTGTCTTTGCATTGCGTGCCATACTTTGAAGGCCCCATGCGTTGATAAATATTCCGTGGAAATATCACTGGTGTCTGTGTGAAAAAGAGTATTGAATTAATGAATATGAAACCGGTTTAATTGATCCAAATAAGAACATTAATTTTCACAGAATATATGACTGTTGTAATGTAAACTCATAGTAAGATATATCGAAAATCGTTTTGAAAAATGGATTAAAAAAGTAGTATAGTTCCAAAAAAAATCATAAAAAATGCTAAAAATAGTAAAAAACTAAATTATGTTTCTTTCTCGCATTATACCCTTTCGACTTAAATGCCTATTTATTTATTTTAATTTTTTTTAATTTTTTTTGGATTGTCATCCCAAATTACTCCCTATATTATCATCTCAAAAGTTTTTGATTAATTGATTGATTCATGAAATCATTGATTCTTTGATTCGTACTCCATTTAGTTTGTTATTCATTTAATTTTCCTTTTTGCTTGCTTTTTTTCTTTCTTTCTTTTTGATTATCTTTTTGTCATTTTTGCTTTGTTTTTTTGTCTCCCTTCCAGTTTCCTACTGCATTCTCTTTTGTCTTTATTCCTTCCATTCTTTTGTTGTTTTTATTTTCTTTTTTCTTTTGCCTTATTTCTCCTATTTATTTTATCTTCCCTTACAACTTGCATTAAAAAAAGCAAATGAAAGAAATTGACAACACGGCAGCCCATTATTTTACCTGCAAAATGCTCTTTTAAAAATCTGTTGTTGGTCGTTGAAAGAAAAAAGTAATTCCATTTAAATATTGCATTAATTTGAATGTATTTTTGTTCTGATTCCATAGTACAATGTAATATATACTTTAAAAAAATCGAGAGCGAGAGTAATTTCTAACCTTCACTTAATTCCATTTTGTTCGAACTAGACTAGAAAATCCCAACAAACAACGTTTTTTTAAACAAAAACGTATTTTACAGACATTGTGCGCGGCAGTAAGTCGGCCGAGCTCATACTCAGAGCCCGCGTTTTTCCTCGCCAGCAGCGGATAACAAGGGCTCTGACATAATCCGATTTTTGTTAAAATTTGATTGGTCATTCAACTTTGACAACCACGCAAGCGCAAACAACCGGAAACGCAAATAAACTCAAGCTAGATGTTTTTTGACCGTTTTTATCAGTAGAAAATATATAAAATATGATAAAAAATTAAGTCTGTACTTGTGAATCGCTATTTTCTTTACCTTCCTAGAATTTCAGCCAATTTGAAGCAATAGTTAGAAAATTATTTAATGTTTCGCCCTTCGTCACACACGGCTGCCAACGGCCGACAGAATTTCTCTTCTAGCTCGTCGAAAATCACAAATTAACCTAAAATCCCTTCGGATTATGTTTACTCAATGAATAATCATTACAATCTATGAATTTTGTTCCAACTTCAACAATATCACTAGGAAAAATCCATTTTCATTGACGACATCGCCGTATGTTGATCGACATGCCGGTATGTTGATCGATGCTGGATATCGATTCCATCAGAATTACGACGGATTTTACTTTTAAATATCAGCTCTGACATAATCTCGATTCCCCATTGGTCGGTTTGTAAATTGGCCGTAAAGACGCATGCGCAGCCGGAAGTCCAAGAAATCTTGGACTTTTCAGTGGATTATGCCAGAGTCCTTGTTTCGAGCCGCTGGCCGAAGTAACGAGGACTCAGGGTACGAGATTGTAAGTCGGCAAAAAAATATTACCGTGCCCAGCCGTAAGGCGGCGGCACGGTCAAGGTTTACCTTTTCGGTCTATACTTAACGCATTGTTTTTGCTAGCGCTCAGTCTCACCACACATTGCCAATGAGACCAAAGGAAGCCCAGTCTCAACAACGTGGCCAATACGTTAAATATTTACCATTTTCAAGATTTAGTGGAAAATGAGTTAAAAAAAGACTATCAAAACACCAACAAACACACACACACTGTTCGCCATTTGTACACTCGCACTAAAAGAAGGCAAAGCCGAGCGTCGTCAGAAAAACAAATTCAAATGTCCAAAAATAGTTAATATAGTTGATATACATTAACTATGGTTCAAATGAACTGCAAACACTAGCAGGATTCTCGTACCCAGACACTTCTCAGTTACACTGGGCACGATAAGTTCTACGTAGTAGCTCTAGTTTGGATTAAAACGATAATGACAAGTGCATCGCTTCATTTCATGTGAAATGAACTTGACATAAAATGGGAAAAACAAATGAGGGAAGTTACAAAACAAGACAAAAAACAAACAAACCAAGACAACTGTTAGGAAGAAAAAAAACAAATCAATAATCCAATAAACAAAGCAAAAATGTTGAATCAGTCAATTTGTAGTTGTTATTAGGTTTTTAGTACCATAAATGTTTACATTGAAAAAATAGATATATCACGCAATCCGAAATATAACAATAATAAAAATGCAGTAAACATTTACACAACTTTTTAACACAATTTACGATGCATAAATACCTTCAAAAACAATAAGTAGTTTTATTCTCTTTATTTTGCCCATATTGGCAGTTACTTAATAAAACAAGATTGTCACGTGATCTGTGAATTTCCGCCAAATTCAGCCGCTCATAACTCCTTTAGATTGCAATAACCAAGCAAAAGCTTTATACAAGTTAATTAACATCCTTTTTGGATGTAATATACAAATTTTCAAGAAAATCGATTAAATGGCACATACCGTAAACATTTTTTTTCGGAGAGCATTGTTTTTTAATGATTTAAATCGGAAAAAATCCTTCTTTTTGAAAAATCAAAAATATACTCTAAACTTAATATTGCGGAGTTCTTTTGGCTTAGAAAGATAGAACAATGTCTTGGCTTTGGGATTCCATGGTTATTTTTAAAATATGGAATGATTTTAGTGCTTTTTAGAGCGAGTTTTTCGGATAAAATTCAAACATTATATTTGCAAAAATCTTGAGGTTTTGATCGAAAATCTAAAATCGTCATATCTCAACGAGAAAAATGTCCTGGTAAGAAAAACTTTAGCAGAGTTCTTATCTCCCTAAATACTATCCATGAACGAAATTTGAAAGAAATTGGTGAACCTTGACTTGCCACGCTATGCTAAATATTTAGAGAAATCCGCTCTTAATATTTACAGTTAAGTATATAATTACAATAATGGAGACTGGGCATTATATAGAAAAAAATCTAATTAGCAGCCCAGCGATAAATTACAATAAATAAAAACAGAAACATATAGTTATAATTTTACAATTTATGAATTAGTACGTCAAAAGAAGAAGAAGAAGAAACTGACATGAAACAAGATGTTGAAAGCTGATATGTGACCACATACTACGGTCAATGTTTTTCTTCATATTTAGTTAGATAAAGATTTTTAAGAGACTGCTTAAATTGTGTTTTTGTTTTGGAGTGTCTAATTTCGAGAGGTATGTCGTTCCAAAAATATTTACCTTGAACCGTTGGACAAAATTTTCTTATATTAAGTCTAAAGGACGGATTAGTTAATAGTTCAGATTTCTTGCTTCTTGTTTCATAATCGTGTTGCCCAGAAACTAAGGATAATTTATAATCAGCATGCTTATTGTCATAGATATTGTCATATAGAAATAGACATGTAAATAGTTTGACTATTTCTGGAAGTTTAAGCATTTTTAATTTAAAATAAGATGGAGTAATGTGCTGTTTTGATATTGTTGTTCCCCAACAGAATAAATTCGAGAACCATTATTGAGAACTATAAGTATACAAATAGTGAAACAACTTATAAGTCTTATCAGAACTTTGACCTAAAAAAGTAATATAATAGAGTAGAGTCAAAAAGTTTTAATTTTCAAAGGTAAAGATTTCAATTTTAACGAACTTACCGAACTTTGCGAGTTATTCAGTTGCGAGTGACTTCATGTCGAGAAACTTTATCGAGAACTTAATCGAGAGCTGAAACCTCATCAAATAAACTATCGAACTATTCAAACCACGTAAATCACCTAACTTTATATAAGGATTTGACACTTGCATTCTCTACATGATGCTGGTGTAAACCAACTAAAAGGAGAGAAGGAGGAACACCCAAATCTGATGTAATGTTTAAAGGCCATGCGAGTCGCACAAATAAACAACATCCGTCAAGGTATAATTTCTGTGACATCAATCGTAGCTATACTAGTTATTTCTTATTTGTCGAAGCAACAATCACTATCATGATCTTCCCGATGGAAGTAGTCTTTAGAGGGACTGTTTGGTGTGACTAACGTTTCAACTGCCTGCGCAGTAGTCATCATCAGAGTCAGTAAACGTCTTTGTCAGAAAGGCTCTTATCAGGGGGAGGGTGTTTCCCAGGGAAACCAATATTCATTCATTGCTATCTTTTACCTCGACCTTAGGGCTAATGCAATTACAAACTCTTTAAAAACAAACTCTTGAAAATTAATTTCAAATTGAACTCGAAACCGTCTTATTACCGATACAAATAAGACAAACGACATATCAGCTTCCAATTAAAAAATAATGGCCAAAAACTGAAGTACTTATCTGAAAGACATGCATGCATACTTATGACCCTTTCCGTATTTAGTGTATTGAGAATGACAAATATAGTGACAATTCACTGTTACAAAATCATATATATAACACAAATAATTGCACATTTTTAAATTATATTCTTATGATGGTTCAAACTAATTCGCTGAATAAAAATAAAAATTCACAAGTATATATTAGACGAGAGGGGAAAACATTCAGAAACTACTATCGGTACGTACGTGCTAATTAAGTTAAAATAGAATGTAAACACAAAGGAGAGTGTTATAACAGTTTGCATTTGTTTGCTATATACAAAGGTCCTCCATAATCATACATAAAAACACCGTTAACGATAACATTTACCCTCGATATTTTCATTCAGTCCAGCAATTTGGTGCATAAATTGTTCACTTCGAGGTAATAGCATGAAATTTGGCACAATTATAGTATTCAATGTGCTGATTAATTCTAGCTATGGACCCCATCGCGATTTGGCCAGGGGGGGGGGGGGGGGCAAATATTCCACCTAGGGGGGTAGGGTAAGTCAAATCTGCTTTAGTTTTTTTTAATAACTAGTAACGTCTGCCCAAAGGCATATAATTTAGTATATCTACATCATCGATATGTTCAATGATTCAGTGAACCATTCTGTATCACACTTGTACAGGAAGGGGGTCAATTTTTTACCAAGAGGGGAGGGGAGGTAAAATGTACTTGATTTAAAATACATACATAAATATATTATCTTTCAACATCAACTTGCCATATCTGATGATTGTATGTCTCTTTAATGTCACCCACATCTTATTTATACAAACAACCTTTATTTGACAGCACGAAATAATTTCAGACTGAGGGGGGCGGGGTGGTTGATATATAAAAATATATGACATATTACAATTACCTTAAGTGTATCATGATAATGGTGCATTTCAAAGTGGTGTTGAAATTTGTGTATATTGAGCTATTAATCATAAGTCGATTTAGTGTTTTAAAACAGCATTTTCATTATTTACAATAATTTTTTATCTTGAAATATATTTTCTTGATGTCTTACATGCAAGATCATGGAGCAATCATGGGTCTCTTTTGCATTGTCCCACATTTGCACAATGCGGTACACATCATTCCTACTTTCAAACATTTACAACGCCCAGTGCAGCCTTTGTCTGGATTACAAACACATTTTATAAGTTCTTTGCGTATGACTGAGGCCTCTGATAAAGTACACCAAACTGTCTGCCATGAACCTGACTCGGTCGTTGACCAACCCCACTCTGCAGGAGAAGGAAATACTGGGCAGGAAACTAAACACAGTCCACAACAACGCCCGGCTTGGTACGCGACTCTCTTGATGTGCTGTAACAAAGCATCAGCCTTAGCGGGGATGTTTTGAAGAGCTCTATCTTTCTGTGCAAATAGGACTTTCCTTGCCTTATTAACATTCTGGCATTGGCTTGTACGATCGTACATTCTGACCACAAACCTTTCCAAAACTGGCACAACACCCATATGACATCTTGTGTCGTAGACCTTTGACTGATCTGTGTGAATGCCTCAGTTCAAGTGAATGCCTGTTACGCCACAAAATGTAATAACTCACACAAAATGTAATAACAACGCAAAATATAATAACTTTTGCCGCAAAATGTAATATTAACGCAAAATGTAATAACTTTTGCCACAAAATGTAACAGCTGCTCTAACGTAAAATGTAATAACTTTTGACGCAAAATGTAATAACATCAGAAAAGTAAACAAAATGTTTTAGAAATGAGGAAAAATAAAAGGAACGACGATATACAAGCTGGGCAGCTAAAATAGAAAGCACAATGACAGAATGGCATCAAACAGACTGCACATGTCACAAAACCCATGAAGCTTGTTATCCAGGGGCCGGTTCCTAGAAAGACGGATAACTCTATCCTAGGGATAAATATGAGCTATTCTTAGGATAAAGTTATTCTAGGGATAAATTGTGTTCCTGAAAGCACGGATAGCTTTGTCCCAGGGATAAATCTCCGATAAAGTTATCCCACCTCCCGAACCTAGGATAAATTGCTATCCTAGGGATAAGTGAACTAAGCCTCGACGTTTTTGTGACATAAATACAATTCAAACAACTATTAAAACGATTGAAAACTTAATTCTAACCTTAGATTTAATCAAGCAACAGAAACTCGATTTACAACCAAATACAAGACCAAATTACTCGTTTTCTTTCATAGTTTCGACGTTTTTCGCTAGTGAATTTTTCTTTTCGCTTGAATTAGTTTGAAATTGATTTTGTATATTTATTCTTATAAAGTCCATCGCCTTTTTTTCGGTCTAATTTGAGTTCCCTTTATAAAACAATGTCACAAAAACGATTTCTGTTTTACTTTTATATTTATAGTTATAATTTTCATTTGCCGGGTCACAGTTAGCCCGATGAAATGTAAACAAAGCGCGGCCGCGTCTCATTTTCCCGCCGTTGAAAACCGGTTTTTCCCCGGTTTAACCAGAAAATAGCGAAGTTATCCTACGGATAACTATCCTTTGGATAAAAACTGCTTTCAGGAACCGAATTTTATCCCTAGGATAGCTGTCCCTCGGATAGGGCATTTATCCCTAGGATAGCGCTTATCCTAGGATAAAGTTATCTGTCTTTCTAGGAACCGGCCCCAGTAGAATTAAGGTTACAGGAAGGGTCCACGGGGTCTTTTCGTTAAAAAATCGCCTTCGCGTCGGATCGTGTGCTATTTGGATAAATTATATATCATTTTAAAGCTGAATAACTGAAGAATATGACTATGCTATTTTTTGTTCAATATGGAAAAAAGAACGCGAATTGTGGCGCTCCAAATGAAAAGTGAGAGAGCTGTTGTTTGAAAAAGTAACCGTTTAATACGTAATATGTAATACGTTTAGTCGGATTGCTTACATTTTTGCAGCCGTGTCAATCATCACATAATTGGCTACAAAATCGTGAGCGATTTTTGATATTTCATTTGGTATAAAAATATACTGGATTTGATTTTTTTCATCCAATATTTTTTAGTGAAATCTGATACTTTTCACCATAAAATAAAAAGTTAAAAAAAATATCAAGAATCGCTCACACGATTTTGTGGCCACGAATGTGATGATTGACATTGTACAAAAATTTAAGTAATCTGATCAAACAAAAACTCTCCCTCTTCATTCGGAGCGTCAAAACTCGCGACCTTTCTTTGCTTTGAAAATAAAAACAACATGGTCATTTTTTGTCAGTTATCTAGCTTTGAAATGATATATAATTTATCCAAATGGTAAAAGATCCGACGCGCTGGCGATTTTTTTGCAAAGAGACCCCGTGACATGCCGCGAACTCTTCCTGTAACTGTAATAGACAAAGACGGACTAGAATAGAATAATGAAATGAGACTTGATAGGATGTAAGTGAATGGGATGGGATGAGATTGGATGCAATTGAATGAGATGGGATGAGACTTGATAGGATGTAAATGAATGGAATGGGATGAGATTGGATGTAAATGAATGAAATGGGATGAGATTGGATTGGATGTGAATGGATGATACTATATCGCCGGATTTGCCGCGCCCTACATTAATGATCAAAACTTGCTAAAAAACAGTAACATCTTGTTTTGGAAGATAAAAATGTAAATTATTTTATTTTTACTTATTTGCCAAATCGTAACTTGAAATTTTTCCTTTTTCTTTTCAGTATTCACCAATCCAATATACAGTAAGCAATGAGTACATACTGTGGAAGTTGTGTGAAGCGTTTACATTGACGATGTCTCGGATCTTATAAACCAAGCATTACAACACTATTTTTATATTTAGATCTTATTAACCGAGCGGGAGGTCTGTACAGGAGAATCTTGACCGAGGTCGAAAAGTACAGACCGAACGCAGTGAGGTCTGTACCCGACCAAGGTCAAGATTCTCCTGTACAGACCGACCAAGCTCGGTTAATAAGACATTTATTATATGACCTTTTTTAATTAAAAAACTAGAACAAATCTTTTTTCTTCAAAAAAACTAAAATCCATCAATCAATCACGATATTTTTCGCGCGGTGATTGGCTGAAAACCTTGACAAACCCTTGAAAATGCTGTCAGTCGATGCTGGAGCCGGACGATGTGCGGAAGTTAGCAAAACGTTTTTCTCAAGAAAAAATGTGTAAATGGACAAATTATCAATGGAAATTAAGAAAATGTAAGTAGCTTAATGCAATAAATGTTTTCATGATTTGACAAATCGTTTCTGTTGGTAGTTTTTGTTCGTTTTCGTCGGAAAAGCCCTAACCTTGAGTTTGGCATAGTTTTGATCAAGCAAACTTGTTTTTTCGTTGTTTTCTCGCAATAAATAACCAAAAAAATCAACTTTATGAATGCCATTTCTGTCTATTCTCGATTATCAATTACCAGTAATAGCGGAGCTCCGCGCGGGCCGAAGGCCCGCGCAAGCGGAGCACCATAATTAAGAAAATATGGTAAACCATGGAGCTGAGTTTTCGTCGACAGACACAGGAAGCCCGCGCGACCGTAATACGTCCTTCCGTCCGGCGTCCGTGCCCATAAGTGCGAGGTCGCTGACCATTTTTAGTGGGCGCCAAAACTTTGACAAAATTTACTGATCTCCACACATCAAAATTCACAATCGATATTTTACAGTTTACTGACTGAAACTTTCTACAAATATATTTCTAAAATGGACAAAGAACAAAAAATAGTCAAGCTAAGCTGCCGGCTAAAAGAGTTTTGACTGAGTAAGAAAAACAAAGACGCGTACGCCGAATTTGCAAAAAGAAAAAGAACTACGATTCAACGAAGAAAAGCTTCAAAATATTTACACTGACAAGTCCCGTGCCGATGTTTTTAACTAGTCAAAATTGATGTGAAGTCCTGTAGAGCTGTTAAGATTTTCTTTGGTGCTTTTAAAAAAGCCATTCAAAGATGGAGAGATGGAGATTTTACAAGTTATAATTTGTGGAAGAGTTTATTTGGCGAGTTTGCAAGATGCTGGTAGACAAGGCTGTATTCTTCGGGTTCGTGGATTCTTCGTGGCGTTTTCCAATCATTACTCATCGACTAATCTACTCTTAGAAGTAAAATCGACGGCGACCAAAATTTCATAAAAAAACGTGCATTTGCGGCCATTATATTCAAAAGAGGTGAAAAGCAAAATGAACACGCGATCACGAAGATGACTTCACTCTGTTCATTCATCAATTTTTTACGGGCAATTCATAACACGGAGAGCTTTAGGATCAATGCAGATTTATCAACTATTCAAAACAAAAATTAACTTTTCATACACGATGTATAAAAGTAGAACTGCCAGTTCAGGAGTGGATGGAGATGCAAATTTAGCACAATGTGTGATCGAGCAACTCGAGCTAGCCATACTACGCCGGCCGTTCTGTTGAACTGTGTAAACTTTTTAGAGGCGGTGAAAATGTTTTTTTTTTTCACTTTTAAAATTCTGAAAACATGAACAAGCTTATTGTAATCAGATTGCCACTTTAAAAATTCTAAAAACCTGAACAAGCTTATTGTAAACAGAACTGAGGACAAAAAGTTCAGTGGAAAAGTGACAGTACAGGACAAGAAACGTGTCACCGGTATGTTTACATTTTTTGACGATCTTAAATGAATTAAATGAAAGCATTTTGCAATAATCATATTTACTAGTTTTTATAAGATATTTATCCATCGTTATGTGTGTTTTTTTTTTAATTTTGATTCTTGTTATCTTTGATTTGTTATTGAAAATAAAACGCTTGTATGAATTCGTGATTGTACTAGCTATTTTTTAGCGAGTTACGCAGTATTCACACTTGATAATTAAAAATTCACAACCGTTTTAGATAGCTAGATTACCAATAAGTAATTCATTACACATTTCACCAGAAAAGTGAAATTTTTGTTGATTGTTATAACATTTTTTTTCAAACGTGAAAGAGCGTAAAGCGAGAAGCGCGAGGGGATTTGTTTACAACTCAAAGAAGCCATGTTTGTGCTTTTCTAACTTCTCATTGGACAATCAATTTTAATTGACAAGTGCTATTTTTACCTTGCATAACAACATATTTTTCGCATTTTTGCGTATAATAAAATGTTGTCGCATGCATAAAGCTTTGTGTATTTCAATTGATTATATCATTATTTGATCATGAAAAGAAAATAACACAGCAAAAAAAAAAAAAAAAAAAAACTGATCAAGAATTTGATAATTCGTAGTGAATGAACAAATGAAAGAATGAATGATCGAATGAATAATTCATTTCATTAAATCGGAGCTCCGCTATTAGGTTTACCTAATTTTATAATTTAAACTTGTGTTTGTTTCGAAATGAGATCGTTTTGATCTAGTTTTACGAGTTTGGATTTAGCGATTACTTGCAGTCGTTTTGTGGCGGCTTTGGATCTATTTTTTACACTCTAACATCAAATTCTCAACAAATTAGGCCGGGGACACGAGTATTAAAATGAGTTGAGTTTTTTTTTATTCCAAGTCGAAAGTCTCTGCAAGTTCAGGCAAGCCTGAACAGCCTACGTCATTGTCCAACATCACCCTCCATTCCCCTTCTACAACAGTAACTCTATCCTCCCCCCACTAAATTTACGACTGTGGACGTTTGTCTACTAATTAACCTGATCCGTATGGTGAGAACTCAGCCTTTATACCTCTACAATTTTTTTCAGCGAAACGTGTGGGAATATTATAATTTCTAACTCCAATAAATAAAAAAACGTCTAATACCAAATCAGTGTTGTTCTTTATACAAGAAATTACGATAGTTGGACTCTATTGTTCTTTTTGTGCTGTCGTTCGCAAAAATGCTCCTGTTGAATTTGTTTATTTTCTTACACTTGCACATGCGCAATATCATGGATTATTCGAAATGTCAACAAAACAAACTGCAAAATAGTATAAAATACAGTAACTTCAAAAATAAGAGATCTAACTAGCAGTATTATTAATAGGTTCGATTTTAGTAACATTTGTTTTGTTTACACGACGTTTGTTCCCTAAGGTACTCGTCGTTTGACCGTGGGAAGCTAGTTAATTACGAAGCGAGAATCAGTTGTGACTAGGCGTTCCTTTTCTGTCAGAAGAAGAGGTAAGAAGATTGGTAGCTAGTAAATCAACCACGAGGGATTTTTCATCGGTCTGGATCGTTCAAGTTGTTTTTGCGGGCGATGATTATCTTTGAAGATAAATCAAACCATGGTTATACCCCTTCCATTCGTAAGGGAGCTCTTTTAAAAGCTAAGGACGAAGAGACCAGCAATAATGTGGTCGCTACTCCTTCCATTCGTGAGTAAACTGCCCTGGCAGTGAAAAACGAAGAGACCAACATGGTCGCCACTCCTGTCTTAGCAGCAAATTAACGAAGAGAGCAACAGTGTGCTCGACCTGACAACGTTTAATAAGCAAAAAGTGTATAAGAAATCTGCTAGAGATAATTTCATGTTGTTGATTCGTGACTGGATAATAAGGTTTTTTGCTGTTATTAGTATATTCGGTATTGAGTTGAATGTAAGAAAATTTAATCTTGCAAAATGTTTGTAAAAATAAAATCCATATTGTTGTAAAACAAAAACTCAGTTTTTGCGTGAATTACATTTTTTATTATTGTTACCCTTGTTATGTCATTTTCACTGTCAAGTTGTTTATTTTTTTTTTTTCTTGTCATTCTTATCTTTAAAATGTTTAAATAAGCTTTATGGAGTCCATATATGCGATGTTTCCAAATGTGCAGTTTGATATGTGTTTGTCAGTAACTGGGATATATTGCGGCGTGTCGAAATCGAGGAAACTGATGAAACTGAGGAAACTGAGGAAACTAAGGAAACTGAGGAAACTAAGGAAACTGAGGAAACTGAGGAAACTTCTGTATATGTGATTCATTGGATTAGTTTAAGAAAATTATTAACTTACTTTATATCGTCTTGTTGAATGTTGTTTCGGATTCGGCACTCAGGCGGTAAGGAGTATGTATTGGTTCACGACATCCATAACATTTGCGAATGCGCGTTCCATGTAGATGTTTCAATATTAGATGTGTGCTGTGTTTATCCAAACTGTTACAGGGCACTATTGCTCCTGTTGTCTCCTTAGGGCCAGCCGATGTGTTTGTATTTGCATTTTTTCGTCTACGTGGACGGCTCCCTTTCTGACCTACGCATCTTAGATTCAGGTTCATTGTTGCCTGCTTGTGTTTGTTTGTTGTTTTGCCGTTTTTTGAATGCCAATTGAGAAAAGACTGCAGCTGTTCATTGAGTTCAGCAGAAGCCACAACATGACTGCAGATGCTGTGAACGGTGTAATATTTACAATTACAAACGAATTTTCCAGATTCATGGACGGTTACTATCTGCACTTCCTCCGGTGTTTCCATGCATTTTAAAACAGAAAACTTTAGAACATTTTCTGTTAGACACGGAGCGGGAAAAATAGCTTTCTGAGAGTTCTCAAGTAGCTTTGCTGCAGCAGCCCATATTTGTTTGAGTGTGTACATATTGATATTAATACCTGCTTTGTCATAGGGGATACTGACAATCCCACAATTTGCAAGTGATGCTGTCATAGCATTGGGCAAATCTGAATGAGCATTGAGCTCGCACATAGCGATTGAATGAACCTTCTTTAAAAATGATTCCCTTTGTTTAACGGAATTTTTAAAATAATCACTACATTGAATCAACTTGGTGTAATCTGAGCGAACATAAAATTTACCCTTGATGTTGCAATACGCTTTGTTTGCTTCAGACTGTTCTGCGCGCACAAAGGCTTCCATCTCTTCAACAAATTTAGGCAAGCTTTTTTTCCCTAAACCCTAGCCAATGTTTTATGCGGAAGTTGTTACTTTCACAATCATTTGTGTAAAAGGGTATGGGTGGTGAGCCCAAGCCCGCGCGCGTTCTCACTGAGGAAATCATTGAAGACTTCATAAATGATTCCAGTGATTTGATATAATTGAAAAACCTATCGGAAGGATCCAAGATTTTCCAAGTAAGTTCCAAAGAGGCTAATCTAGTGTCGAAACTTTGCTCATTATTGCAGTCTAGAAATGCATCATCTCCATGGATGATATCTTCGAGAAATGTGTTCTCTTCTTTTTTAAGTTTAAAGTCAGATATTTTATCTTTATATTTTCTTCTAAATGTTTAAAACATCTTAACGGCACAGCATCTGGAAACACCTTTTGAAGAGCATTAACTAATGCCTGCTCCCCGTCCGTGCCATAAGCTTTTAAACATGATATCCCGTGCCTCAAACGGACTAAAGTTTGAAAAAATGCAGTATAAACAGTTTCAGTCTTTGAGAAATGAATAAGTACTGGACCCAAAACAATTGGATTCTGATTGTTGTCTGGATGTGTGGATATGGTTAAATTTCGAAAAGTGATCGGTGTCACATTAAAATTTCCTAGCTTAAAAGTTGGGTCGACTGATATTGGCCAATTCTCACTACTATCGGTGCAAAACCGTTCCAGATCAATCAACTGTTGGTCTGTTGCCAACACAATGAAAGGTTCTGAAAAGCCTTTTATTTCCCGTATGAAATGCTTCATACTACTCTCTGCCATATCGTTCAGCGAGGATAGCTCATCGTCCCCTTTCGGAATACTATTAACATGCTTTGCGTTTTTATTGCGATATTTCAAATCACGCAATTGCTTTTCGTTTAAAACGTCTGCGGGATTTTGTATGTTTTCTACGCCACCTATATCCTCTATATTGGATGCGACAGAACGCATAGCGTTGCTACAATTGGTAGATTTTTTGATAACGGAAGGTTTGACTTTACAGTAAGTTGTCGAATCTGACTTTGCATTTCCATGCTTCTGTGGTTTTATTGCATGAACTGAATTAGTAAATATATATTGTAAGAACGCTAAATCATTACAAATTTGGCCCCTGTAATTTATGACGTAAACAATTAACTTTTTGAAGTCAGGGTAGTGCTTGTTGTGTAAGTATTTTCCGACTAATACGTAATCATTTTGTGTCATTCTCTTTTCTGGTATTTTAGTTTTTGCTATCAGGGTGTAACCTCCGCTGGTTCTTTTAAACGTCATAGACCTTACCCCGTCGGACAGCCAGGAACTATGTCCATCGTACCCGATATCAGATAATGGCACATCCGATGGCTTTACTGAAATAAGGAAAGACAGGTTGTCTTCTACTAATGGAGGTAGTTTTGTGCAAACAAAATCTAGATTTGAATTATCTACCAGAATTTCAAAAAAATCGGAAGAAACAGGCGAGTATTTACCAGATTTAAAAATTGGAATACTGGAGTCGTCTTTAAAAAAAATAATTGGCACGTTCTTTTCATCTTCACTTTTGATGTCTTGCTCAAAGGTTGGAGAAGTGCTTCGCATCTTTTTTTTTTTTTTTTTTTTTTTTTTTCAAAATATATATATATATATCATATGTATTAAAAACTATTTACGGCTTAAAACATTATTAAAAAACCTATATAGCCGGATATTATTTACTTTTAATACTAAATTGAGAATGAAGAAAGAGAGAGAGAAAGAAATGAAAATGATCCATTCATTAATAGTATGAAATGATTTAATTACCTTTTGGAATCAACACAAGCCGTCTTCTTTCTTTTAGAGCTTTTCTTGTTTGGACTTTCGTTAAGCGCCACAGAGTCCTAATGAAACATTTTAACAAAACAAAAACAAAAAAGAAGTAAAATAAACCACATGCTTACATGCTTTCATAAAACGAAATTTTATAGACATCACAGTTTTATACTTACATGTAGATTGCGGTAGCGAAAATTTCCAGTTTTCACTTTTACATGAGCTGGTACACCATCGTCCCACTCATCGGGCTCACTGGCGCTACTGATGAATAAACACGCCGCACCCATACACTTGCTTTCACTATCACTACTTAACACTTCTACACGGGAACTAGAGATGACTGGTTCAGTGGCTTCAACCATTTCCAAATCACTCATCGAAATGTCACTAAGTACGCACACAACAGGGATCAAATCGTCAAAATGTTCCCCACGCCGTAAAATGAAACATTTTGACGGGTTGGTATTGTCTCTCGGTGGAAATTCTGCTCAATAACTGAATTACCCCGGACGTTAAGAACACAAATCGTTTTTTTTCCACACAATTGGCGATTGCTTGTAGCATGATGTCCACAATTTGCAAATTATATTCATTGCTAGAGGCATGGAAATCGAATTCTTCGAGAAGATCTTTTCCATTGTAAAAAGCATTGTAAATGTCGCTATGATCTTCAAGTTCCTCCCGGCATCGTTGTAAAATCTGGCTTGACGAAATCACAACCCCTACTTGATCCAAACTAGTTGTGACAGAATGTACAAGACAGTGGCCATCACCTGGACTTCGTTCAATTTTGAGGGACTTTCTTTCTAAATACTTTTTGATTGGGAGCTCTTTAGAAGGTAAATACAGAGAACAAAATGTCAAAGATGTCAAACATACAGACAGACTTGGCTGGGATTATGATAATACTCATATCAAACAATTGTTTAAAAATTGTTGCTATTCGCGCTTTTGGAGCTCTTTTACTAGCATTGTGCTTCCTATATCAAATCTATGCTAGATATGGCAACGTCTACAACAAGCAAGACAGCGGATTGCTGAAAAGTTAAGTCTTCGCTATAGTATCTGCAAGTTGACAATTTTAAACTTTCAATACCAAGAAAAAACAGCGAAAACAACGTACTGTCAAATAGGTAAGAATACAATATATAGCTGCAATATAGCTGCTAAGCAAACAACAACTTTTTAAGAACAGTTTTTGATATGTTGGATATTATATATGTATTATGTATGTATATATTATATATCATATGTTAGATACAGTCGAGGGACATTAAATATTCGTCACTAATTTCAAAATTTCACACGAAATGTACTGGCAGGTTTGTACATTGAGCTAGCGCGGGAAAAAAACAATACATTACCGTTTAACAGGTTAGTTCAGTTGGGAGAGCGTTGGCTGTTAACCGGGAGGCTGCGGATTCGAACCCTCAACCGGAACATCACTCAGGGTCTTTCAATAATTGAGGAGAATGTTCTTCGATTTATAATTGTTATGCTTCGCGTCTTCTCGGATAAGGACGATAAACTGGAGGTCCCGTCTCGCCACACTTCACATTAACCAATAATAAACGGGAAGACGTAAAAGAAGGACTGAGGACGCAGGTACGAATATCCTCGGTGATAGGCCTACACTAATACACACTAACTACTTTAACTACTAATTAGCGCATTTGATTATATATATATATATAGATATTTGCGCTATATAAGCATTAAATAAATAATAATAAATAATATATCAGCAAAGCTACCAAATGTTGTGAGGACTATTATTCATAACTTCACTCAGCAAATTTTATAAGCTAAATTAACTTTACTTGAACTTAATAACTCCATGTCTCCGACAACAACAACAGCAGCAATACTGATTTTTCGGACAAAGCCGTATTGATGTTGACTTGAAACACGAAAAACGTCGGAATATTACATCAAAAAAGGAATTAAACAATAAAAAAAGTTTTAAAAAGCAGAAAAAAATATCTGCTTTAACAAAAGACTTTTTGAGAAAATACTTACAGCTTACACAAAGACGTCGCCATGTCTTTCGAAGATAAAGCCATGAGAAAGACCATGTGCTTGATAAATCCACATCTGCGCTAAAGGGTTCCCTAGGCAACCAAGTCGGGAAAGGTGTAGGCTAAACTACAAAGTTTAGATTTGGGTTTCCTGTGTTTATACTGGCTTTCAAGATGGCGGCCGAGCAAAACAAGATTGACGAAAGACTTACGTTAACAACTTTGTTCATAGAGGTTAAATCAGTCCAAATGAAAGTACAAAAAGCATTTACAAAACGGCCATTGTTTTCGAATTCTCTATCAAAGATGCTCAGGAATTATTGTTTATGTATATTTTGATGTACCGCCTGAGTGCCGAATCCGAAACAACATTCAACAAGACGATATAAAGTAAGTTAACAATTTAAACTTAAACTAATCCAATGAATCACATATACAAAAGTTTCCTTAGTTTCATTAGTTTCCTCAGTTTCCTCAGTTTCCTCGATTTCGACATGCCGGATATATTGGCCTTATTTTTATTGGCTATATTCAAGGAAATTCCTAAAACCGGGAATGGAATAAGGAAAAAAAAATTTCGAAAAAAAAAGAATCTCCAGAGTATACTTAGCGTTCCATTATGCCTATACGCTAGTTCCGTAAACAATGATAAATACATTTATATTCTAATTCGCTCCCCCGCTCAAGCGAATATAAAACATTTACCATTAAATACTACAAGACTTCAGGGGAGTGTCCACACAACAGCGCGTGCGAATATGAACAACGGGCATAGCTAAAAAGGTCATATGATACTTGATTGATATGATAAATCAATAAATAAACAAACGAGTAGGAAAGTGGATAGTGTAATACGTTATAATGGTAGGCGCTGGATCACTAATGGATAGGACTTAGAGGCCTAATGACTTAGACACTGACAGAAGGGCTTCGATGTTGTCTTTGATGTACCCATCTTTTGCTTTCTCCGACTTCCATCGCCCATGCCTTTTGAATAAACGATCTGAAATGTTAGCGTTTGCAGCAGCAGAGCCGCCCCCCCCGCTCGAAAGCTATGTAAACCGAACATGTCTTTAGGGAGGCCAATGCACTCTAATGCTTCTAAAACTATTTCCCGAGACCTGGAATAGGATAGTGGTTTTGACCCCACAAGAATATATGTGCCTGTAGAGCTGAGAAAAGTAAGAGACCTAAATATAAATTCGTCTGAACCCAAAGGGATTTTTGCAACATCGAGGTACCTGTGTACAAGTTGAACAGGGCATGTAGGGCCGAAGGTCTTAGCAATAACAACCAACGCGCCATCCCGGTAGATGTCGGTTTTACTCTTTTCTATGAAAATGCGGACAAACGTAGGTTCAAATTGAAAATCGCAACCTCTGAGATTGATGACTTCACTGAAACGCAAGAACCCGGTGTAACTAAGAACACTAATAGCCAACACTCTTAGATCTGAAAGTGTGGCTAGGTGGTGACCAAATTTGGAAAATAAGCGCTTCATAATATCTGGTGAAATAGGTTCTTTTTTACGCACAAGCAGGCTTAGAATTCTTTTACCGGAGAAACCGTGCTATGTTTACAAGGATCCCCAAACCCTGAAATATCGTGATACCATTTTATCCCGTAATGAACTTCGTTTATTATGCAGGATGACACACCCTCTTGAATTAAGCTAACGATAAATAAGCAGATATAGTTAGTGGAACCGGGGAGAATAGAAATTTCTGGATAATTGGCAGCCCATTTCTGCCAGCGTTGGAAACCGCGACGATACTTAGTTTGTGTGTTCTCTGCTTTGCTTTGTGTGAGCAGGCCAAAGACACTGGTGGGTAGATTTTGCAGGCTGGGGTCTTGAACGTTATTGAATTGTCTTGAAACTGCATCTTGTAATAAATCTATTAAAGTAGATCAAAAGGTTAGCCGTGAAATCCTGATAGATTATTGACATTAAACCCGAAAACACTGGTGGTAGAAATCTCATGTAAGTCAATCGACTAGTGTGCATAGCAGATATACAGTGGTAAAGCTAAGGTTGCACAATACGTTTCTCTGTCAATCGACTATATTGAGCTTTTCAAGTGCTAATCATCTAAACAATCATATACATTCTGAAAAGCTAGATTAATCAAGAATAACTCATAGGGGTCAATCGACCAGTCCGTTGGTGGTATAAGAGCTGCACCGCTCTCATTAAACTAATCAGTTCTGAAGGAATAGACGGTAATGGCCATGTTACTTGCTAATCAGCTGAACATAAATTATCTGGAAAAACGAACCAGACGTTACAATCAGATAAGTCAGATAAATAACCCTGTAGTGTAAAATAATTAAATTGGCTGCTTTCTGTCAATCGACCTTAATAAGCAGTTAACAAGCTAAACAATCGTATGCTGGCTGATAAAGCAGACCAATCGTTTTTTTTTTTTTTTTTTTTTTTTTGTAATCAAGATCGCTAATCGTTAGTGTTTCTCTCTTTTTTTTTTTTTTTGCTGTTGTGCTATTATTATTATTATTATTATTATTATTATTATTATTATTATTATTACTATTGCTATTGCTATTGCTATTGCTATTGCTATTGCTATTGCTATTGCAATTGCTATTGCTAAGCGCTCCTGAAGTTTTCACATTTTCGTTCATTTTTTACTTTAACTACAATGTCAAGAAAGTCAAAACGTATAAAATGGACAGAGGATATGAACAGGGATGTACTAGAGTGCAAGAAACAAGCGCTGGAATCGCTGTCATCGAATAATAACTCGACAAACAGCGGAAGGAATGGTTATATCAAACCTATTACAGAATTGTGGATTGGAAAGGGTTATGGGCATCTCGGTCTATCTGGACAAAACCTACGTGATCAAGCTGCAAGATTCGAAAAACTACACGACCTCGAGATAAATTCTAATGCTTCAATTAACGAAAGTTTTGACGAAAGACAAACTCATGAAGTAGAATATGCAACAGCTCAAGCGAGTCAGGAAAGAAATTTGCATACAGCCAGTTCTCTACACGTCCCAGGGGAACCCAACAATGAATACAGTGAAAACAACTTGAATTTTACCAGCTATCCCGCTTGTTTGCCTGACTTTAAAAGCATTAAAAAGCCCTCAAGGTTATCTTGGGGGAAAAAGATGATGGTAGTATTACTTACATCACAGACACCACGATAATAGAAGCGTACGACGAGATTACTACCTGGAGAAAAAATGTGTTCCTTGTTCCCTATGGAAGAGTTGGAAGGGAATTCATTGATCAAATAACCCTGCATATAAATGAATGGAACAGCAGCACTGAAATCCAACATATTGCTCTGAAAGCAGCGTTTGTACTTATGGCTGTTTGTCTTCAAAAACCGGGCCCCAAAAGCAAGGCGAATCAGCATGTGGCCATTCTTGAACAACGGCTTGCCCTCTGGAAGAATGGTGAAATTGAAAAACTGATACGTGAAGGACGAATTCTACAACACCACATTGGAAAGCAACATGTTTACACAGATTCACAAGATAGATCTAAAGTTTTTTCGAAACTTGTTATGGAAGGCCGTATCAACACAGCACTCCGCTTTTTAAATGACTCAAACAATGGTGGAAAATTGGAAAATCAAAGAATGTAATACAACGTGCCGATCCTTATTACTACTGACAATTATTACTACTGACTGAAAAAATATTTCAGTACACTATGTTGCGAATCTGGGCATTCTGTTGTTTTTCGTCTTTTTCCCAGTTTTTGTGTGAGAGGGCGACGTTTATATGAAGGTGTGGGTGGTGGTGTCATAAACTCATCATCATCGTCTTCATCCTTCTCTTCCTTGTCCTCATTGTCTTCTTCATCATCTTTATTCTCTTCCTCATCTTTCTCCTCTACATCCTCCTCTGATCTTTTGTTTCCCATAGTCTCTTCTTGCTGGCTTACTGGTTCGTTTGAACACGGTAGAGTTGTAACCACATCGATGACGTACTTTGCATGGCATTCTTTAAGTATGCCCAACTTTTGACATACTCTTCTTCGTTCTTCGACAGCGGCATTTGAGTTGAGGGTACCTTCAAAGTAAAACAAGAAAAAAACAAAAACAATAATAAGTAGTTAATATATCCATTATCTTATTCATCTTTTATGCAAAATATCTAATTTAACAATAAGAACCTTGGTTTTTGTGGAACATCCTTAGTTTGTTTCTGATAATTTGCAAAAGTCCTTTCATTGCCCCAATTCTCTGTCGGTCATTCGTTTCCAGCATGTCGTGTGTCAGTTCTGCCATATGCTTCTCTTTAGCAATGACCCATTTTCTGCTGTGTGTCATCATAACGCTTCTGTAGGTCAGGTGGCAGTGGTTGTTGGGCGTCAGTTATGCGTCTATTAGCTTCTTCTTAGTCGAGTATGCCATACTCCACTAGAGATTTTTTTTGGAACTCGAGCTGCCTTTTCTCTAAGCTTCTTGACACACTGTTGTAACTACGTCTTCTTTCCTGTGTACTTTCCAGTAAAATTCGTAGCAATCTTCCTCTTAGGCTAGACTCGTCACACGACTTTAACTAATGTTGAAGTGTGCGCAGGTCCACGTCCATGGAACTATCAACAGTCACGACGTCTGATCCAGCCTCCTGACTCTGTGTACTCTCTTCCTCATCATCACTTTCACTTCTTGTGGAGCCTGTTTCTTCAGAGGCTTCGTCGTCATTGCTGTCATTGAGTAATTGGACAGTTGTGATATTTAGCAAATCTTGCAGGTCAAGCCGTCTTCTATTCGATTCTTCTAGCTGTTGTGTAGAATTCCCTGCTTGCTTTGCTGCCCATACAATGCAGTCCATGGCGTGGTCTTTGAGCCATTGGTTGGCTTCGGGCTTGACTACTGGCAAACTTTTGAAGTAGTATTTATGCAAACATCTGTCCATTGCTGGATTGTGCACCTCGCCAAAGTCCATTTCTTCTTGGCAAGTTATGAACATTGTGGCTTTGTTCTCGAATCCTTTGGCTTTCTTCCACTTAGTGTCATGACAAGTGTACCCTCCTTGACACAATATCTTCCAATCGTCGACGTCTAGCAGGCTTGCATAGGCTTCATCTAAGAAGATAATTTCCGTAGTGCTGTCGATCATCGCTTTATTGAACGCCTTTTGTTTAGTGACTCTAGCAACCCGTTGCATCGACACAACAGCAAAAACTGGGGTGAATAAACTTGTCTTGCCACTGTCGGATGCACCAATCAGACAGGGAACTGGTTCTTTGTGTTTCTTTGGCTGAAATAAAGCCAAATAGATGGAACAAAATCGTCATTGAGGTTGTTTTTTAGTATTTCTTGAAAGTAAAGCGGTTCGGGGTCTTTCGTAGTCTTTTCGTATATGAGAAGAACGCTCGAGGGGTCTTTTCTCCAATCTAGTAAATACAAAAAGCAAAAAAGGTAGCATTATTAAGATACTAGTCAATTTAATAAAAGCATATACATTTGTATGCCAAATGCAGTGGACAGTGTTTTTGTAACCCACTTTTCGCATTCACATGCACCATCGTAATAACTTGCATAACAGTGAACCCAGATAACCACTCACCTCGTGATCTTTGATTACGTCCTTAACGAACTTTCGTGAGCTAAAGCACCAAAACCAACCTTGTTCACTTCTACTAGGTCTTTCAGTATCTTTAGTTGTGGAATGACGCAGCTGTCTTCATCGCTTAGAATGGGCAACACTCGGGAATGATACTGGAGTAATCTGCCTTTGAAGGACTCGTTCCTCATCTAGGTTGAAAGAAATGTTTTTATCGTGCATAGATACATGTATGTATATTTTGATCGGGGGTCTTTTTTAAAGACATCATCTCGGTGAACACCAAAGTTGAGTTTTTCCATTGCCAACTTTATGTCGAAGCACAACACAGTTGCTGGGCTTGACAACGGCCTGTTAACGGGTTCGAGAGTACTTTCAGTCAGAGTAGAGCTGTCGTATTCTTCTTCTAGACCATAACAGTCGAAACGTAGACCAGCAGTTTGTAACTGCTTGACAGCAGTCGACAACCTAGTGAGAAAATGCATAATCAACATTAGACAAGGTTAATCCACCATTTATCGGTATTTTTCTCTCCTTGTCAGTTTGTGAGAACAGCATAGTACCTGGATTTCATCCTGCTCTCTTTTACTTTAAGCCTGACGACATTTTCTGTGTGGACTGGACTTTGAGTGATGTTTTGAGTGGAGTTGAGTTCCTCTACAAGATTTCTGGAATACTGGCCACTAGATCCATCATGCACGGGTTTTTATGGTCTTTAAGAACTTGACAAAGCTGATTGAGATGTTGGCAACCTTTTTTGCTTGACGATTTACTCATGTACACCTCCACGCCGCAACTAACTAAGGCACGCTGTAGCAGTAATGGGTTAACTGGACTACCATTCGGTGTTTGGCAGGCAGTCCAGTATGTGATTGCAGGAAAAATTTTATGTTGGTTCGAAGAACCAAGTTGCGAAGCACTTACTACGGTTTCGTCCAAATCTTCCTTATGAGCTTCTTTGCAGTTACTCTTGACGTACTTATTGCCGAAAAGAAGAAAGCAATTTCTTTGATTTCATAAAGTTTGCCATCGCATTCCTCGCGTTTTTCGCATATCCACTGCCAAGCGTCTGCAATTTTACTCTCATCCACCATCCACAAACATTTAAACGCAACTACCGAGCACTGTCGATATACGGCAGACAAGATGTGACATTCTGCCGTATCTCGGATAATTTTACTGTTTAGCTGTGAGAACGGCTTGCTCATCTTGCTATACTAAAACTAAATTAAATTTTACTCGACTTTTATAGACGACTTTGCTGGGTGATAGCCTGGCCAAAATAAAGCATATTGTTCCTAAATACAAAAGTACACTGTTCCTATTGGTCCGGGGCAGAATCGTTTAAGCTAGGTTTTCTCTGGAGATTAATTTAGAATCGTAACACATATTTTAAAGTACAAAAGAACTCTTTTAAACGCTATTGTTTTACTACTTTTCCGTGGATTTAGTACATAAATCATAATAAAGAAAAAGAACTCGATAGTCTAAAAGAACGTACATTCATTAATAAATTCTGCTATTGCCCGCTATGTACGTTATTCCCGGTAAAAAAAACGTGACCAAAAAAATCTCTAGCCACCTCAAGATAATGAAGTATTCAGCTCTTACTCTAATACCAAGACGAAAATATTAGTTGTTATTACCCGCTTTATACATTTAACACACCAAATCCGCGTTTCGGACATAGAACACAAGGAAAAAATCAAATTTTCCCGAGTATATCATCAGAAGTGAACGGGTATTACGAGAATCAATTATCAGATTACCTAGAATCGTGTATAACAAATAGAGTTTAAATACATAGGACGCTGATTAAATATACTATTTCCCGCTATGTACGTTAAAAACACTATGCACATGGTTGTGAAATAGAAAACACAAAAACACCATATCAACTACTCCCAGATTATAAAGTATATATCGATTATTAAGTATATAGCGGGCAATAAGAGAATATATCAGCATCAATATCAAAACACCACACCAATACTCCCAGATTGTATAAAGGGTATATCGAGTATTTCGGATATAGCGGGATATAAATTATCATTTCTTTCTTTTCTTTGTTTTTTTTTATTATTATCATAATATAATTATATTAAATTATAGTTATTATTATTATTATTATTATTATTATTTTATTGTTATTATTGTTATTATTATTATTATTATTATTATTATTATAGTATTATATATAATATAAATATATATGCATATATATATTTATTAATATTAAAATTAATAATAATAATAATAATAATGAATAATAATAATCTTTTTTTAAAGGTTAGTGAGCCATCTTTGTGAAGGAGTTTTGTTTGTATTTGATGTATATGGATGTGTTTGTTAACATGTTTGTTTGGTGTTACGCGTTGTTGCTGTTTGGAGGGATCCTCTCTTGATTTCTAATTATGAATTTTGTCTCTTATTTCAATGTTTTCTCTATTAATATTCTCCTAACAGATTCTCTTGTGTTTGGTTGAATGTTTTGGCGTGAGGAGAAGTAATTTCTTATTGTCGAAGAATGAATTTTGTGGGTTATGATGATGTTAAGTTTGTGTTTTCCACATTGATGTGTTTTTAGTGTGAAATTTCAAAAATTGTTTGATTTATAAATTACGGTTGGCTGAGTGGTTGTTAGCCATTTGGTGTGTAGTAGATGTTGGTTTTAGTGGTGAAGTTTAGCTGTATTTTGTTGATGGGATTTTTTGTTAGATTAGTGTTGATCTGCGCGCGCTTTCCAATTTGATTTTGTCAGTTTAGGTCAAATTTGAATTTTGATTGAGTTCTGATCGTTGGTGCTTGGTAAGCGTGAAAAGCAAAACATCTTAGTGCGCGAGCTTAATATTAGGCCGCGTGAGGTTCAGGTCAGATTGTATTTGATGTATATGTACGATCTGCTACTGGTAAACCATGTAATCCGGTACAACCTGAATCATGGGTCGAGTTGTCAGCGACTAAACCGGCTTCCCCACCAGTTTACTAGGCCACTGGGGACTAGAGCTGGTGAGGTGGGTGGGTGGACACCCAGCAGGAATTAAAAACAAGACCTGCTTTAAGGGCGGATGAACTCCTAGCGAGTCAACGGCCATCCACCAGTACGGCAGATGGGGCTTTTAAGTGTTGCACGACAATTCATCTAGTGAATTACATACGAAAAATGGTAATCGTAACTCAAGGTCTTGTTCGTGCTGATGGGTGGATGGTTGGAACGTTATTCAGCCATTAACGACAGTATGGTAGGAATTAGCGACCCCTATCACAAGTAGCTTTACCTAGCGAGCCGGGCAACGTTAGGTCGACTGATAACACCCGAGCTAAATAACCAAAGCACATGGGAGTTATCGATCAAAATCAATATCATCCAAACGAGATTACTGAACAAACAGTGGCGCATGAAAATGTGGCTGAGAATAGAGTATTTCGTGTACCTAACAGTAGAATTCATGGAATGATCAAAGCTGGATGGACTGATGATGAAAAGCGAAGAATAGTGCAGATTGATAAAGAAGAACGCCGAAAAGGAAAGAACTTTATGAAAAGGATTAAAGAAAAGTGGGACAGTGAGTTTCCAGGAAACAAGAGAACAGCACAGAATTTAGTTGATAACGCTAAACGTTTTGCTAAAGAAGGATGGGGAGTAGAACAAAATCAAACTGTCAATCAAGTAAAGAAGAACATAGAGTGGAATACGGAAATGAAAGTGAAATTGCTGTTGATTGATAAGGAGGAAAGGAAAAAAGGAAGGGGATTTATGAAAAGAATTAAACAAAGATGGGAGATTGAATACCCGGAGCACACTAACATAAGTACACAGAAATTACGTGATAATGCAGCACGATTTAAGACAGAACCAGAAGTTAATAACCTTATGCTAGTGAGGGAAGACAATGTGATTAATAATGAGCAACAAAGCGATGAAGAACGTGACGTAGAAGAAGAAGAGAACATTGATGATTATCAATTGGATGTAGAGAATATAGTAGTTGAAGCAAATGATGATGATGATAAAGAAACAAACTTGGATGAAGAACTTAATCAACTATTCCTTGAGCAATTTCGAGATCTTCATAAAAGTATGATGCAGGATTTAGAACCTAGGGAACGATTGAGGAAAATGAAGTTACCAAATGATATCTTAAAGAGCGCAGACAACATACTTGGCCATCATCTATGTAATGAGGATACTATATTGGAAGTAACGGATAAAGTATATGCCATGGGAAAAGCAGCAGAACGAAAAATGGGAATCAAAATAAAAGCCAAGAAAAATACAAAGATTAAAGCTGTGAATGGTAACAGACGCGAAAGGAAATTAAAAGCTGAAATGAAAGACAAAGGGTAGCAAGAATAAGTAACGAGCTACATAGACGAAAGATTAAGAGAAAGGCAACCAGCAGAGAGAAGAACATATTAACACAATTACGAATATCAATGAATAACCAAGAACCAACTTGCTCACTACTAAGAAAATATAAGGAAACATGTATTGACGAATTGCGTTATAAAAAAGTGAGATTTGGATAAGATGATAGAAAGAAGTAGACGGAATATGCATAATGCTTTATTTGAAAAAGATCAAAAGGGATTTTTCAAGTGAATGCAAGGTGAAATAGAACATGAAGGACAAATTCCAGAGATGAATAAATTCGTACAATTTTGGGGAGGCATATGGGAAAAAGATGAAATGACACCACAAACGTCTTGGATGCAGAAAGTGAAGACAGAATTAAAACAACAAGTCGTGCAGGTTAACAAGTTTGACGTGAAACACCTAGAAATAAAGACAGAGATCAAGAAGAGAAAAAATTGCACATCGCCTGGCATTGATGGAATCCAGAACTTCTGGTGGAAGAAATTAATATCTGCACAAAGTGCACTTCAAAGAGTATTCAAGCAAGTATTAGAAGATACAGATGTAATTCCAGTATGGTGGCCAACAGGAAGAACAGTGCTGCTTCCAAAAACGAAAGAACTTGGCGACGAAAAGAACTACCGCCCCATAACGTGTTTGAATACATCCTACAAACTACTTACCGGCCTAATTGGCAAGTATATGAGAAACCATTCAGTCCAAAACAACATCTGGGATGAGGGTCACTTGGGTGCGGTTGAGGGAGTTCTTGGAACTGTAGACCAACTTATCATCGATAGATGTATCATGGAGGAGGTAAAAGCGTATCACCGTAATTTAGCAGTGGCGTTTTATGACTACAAGAAGGCATATGACAAAGTACATCATGATTGGATGCTAAGGGTGGATGAATGGATTGGATTACCAAAGAACGTCATAGGTTTGTTAAAGGAGCTGATGAATAAGTGGAAAACAAAACTTGAAGTATGGAAAAATGGAGAGAAAGAGACAAGTAGGTGGATTGATATCAAATGTGGCTTCTTACAAGGAGACAGCTTCTCGCCAGTGGGCTTCTGTATATCAGAGATTCCAGAATGTAAATTGCTGCAGGAAACAAAAGGCTACCGAATGGGTCGACCAGGAAGACGAGAAGTTAAAAGTTTGTTTATAGACGATCTAAAAGTGTATCAAGAAAGTCATAATATATTGAAAGACGTGAACGAAACTATTGTAAAAGCAAGTCATGATACTGGAGCGTGTTATGGAGTAACAAAATGTGCAGAAATTGTTTTCGAACGCGGTAAAATGGTTAAGGGAGATTGTCTGCAAGTACTACAGGAAAGAATGAAAACAATGGATCCGGATCAAAGTGAAATATACAAATTTCTTGGAGTAGAACAAGCAGATGGCATTAAGACCAAAGCTGTATATAACAGAGTTATTGAAGAAGTGGAAACAAGAATGAAGATGATTACTAAGACGGGACTGAATGATGAGAATTTGATGAACGCAATTAACACTAAAGTGATTCCTGTTGTTGCATATCCGATGAACGTTTGTAAATTTACAAAGTCAGAGTTGACTGAGTTAGACCAAGTCGTCAAGAGAGAATTAAGAACGAAAAACATGTTAGGAAGACAGTCAAGTGATGAAAGGTTATACATGAAACGGAATGCAGGTGGTAAGGGACTGAAATCGTTAAGGGATGTATACGCACAAACAAGATTACGTGTAGCTTGTTATATGGCAACATCAAGCAACACATGGATAAAAGCAGCTTGGGAAAGAGAATTGTTCAAGGAGAGTGGCTCAATCAAAGATGATGCAGTAACCATAATGCAATTATTTGAAAAGAAAATAGAGTTTGCTGAAGAAACAGTCATACTAGAAGATGAAATTATTGAAAAGGACTGGAAACAGACATGGAAAATAGTAAAGTCAAGACTGAATAAAGGTCTGCAGGAGAAAAGAATCGCTCGTTACACAACGAAAGAGATGCAGAATGAGAGTTATAGAAAGCAAGAAAATGAATGCCATTGGTGGTTAAAACAAAAATGCTAGAGCAAATGGTGGAAACACGATCCTGGAAGGTAGCTAGAGGATTAAGTGATAATGACAAATGTAGGCTGTGTGGTGAATATAAAGAAACAGTTCATCACCTTCTCGCTGGATGCAAGGTTTTAGCCAGTGGAGAATATTTGTCAAGGCATAATAGAGCACTAATGATCTTAGCGACTACATGGGCCAAATGTTATAATCTGATTGACGCTGACACTAGGTGGTACAGAGAAAGGTGGGAACGAGGACATGTTCTTGAAAATGAGAATGCAAAGTTAATTTGGGATTTTGAATTTAAAATGAGGAAAACAACAAAGGCTAGAAGACCAGACTTAACGCTGGAGGACAAAATAACAAAGAAAATTTGGATTTGTGACATGGCATGTCCTCAAGAAGTTAACATCGAAGAAAAACGAGTAGAGAAACTAAACAAGTACCGTCAGCTGGCATTTGAAATGCGTGAAAGAAGACCGGGATATAAAATCACAGTGGTACCATTAATAATAGGAACACTTGGTGGTGGAGTGAAGGAGACGTCAAAATACGTTGAAATGGTATTTGGAAAGGAAGTAGATAAGAGTAGTAAAGTTTTAGGAGAAATGCAGAAGACGGTATTGCTGGACAGCGAATCAATAATTAGAAAAGTTGTATCAGGATTATTTCAAAGTCAAGATTAACATTCTTAGAATATGAATATGTTGAAAACTATTGTAACAAAGGCTAGCAAAATTGTTGGTAGTCTTTCTTTATAGGCTAGATCATATGATTGTAGCTATCTTCTTCAAGATAATAAAAATAATAATATTATTACTATTAATAATAGTAATAATAATAATACAATAACAAGATATCATTATATGATAATATAAACAACAAAACTATAGTAGTAGTATAATAATGATATATTGTACTATTTCCCGTTATATACTTTATACATGGTATAACCTATAGTGCTATCAAATGATTGATGTATTGGTGACTTGATATTTTCCGCTATTTCCCGTTATATACTTTATAGCGGAGCTCCGCGCGGGCCGAAGGCCCGCGCAAGCGGAGCACCATAATTAAGAAAATATGGTAAACCATCAAGCTCATTTCAAATCGACCACAGGAAGCCCGGATTTCCAAAATACGTACAACGTCCGTCCGTACATACATACATACATACGTCCGTACGTGTACACTCACGCGCAAACTTGCTGACCAGTTTTAGTGAGCCGAAGTTTTCGCGCCAAAACTTTGACAAATTTTAGACTCGTGACATAGGACATTTGCTGTCCTCGACAAACTACGCACACAATAAAAGTCTTTAGCAAATTAATTTAAGTTTACTAAAACCTTAAAAAGACTGTTTTTCACTGTTTAAAACTAAAAAAAAAAAATATTTCTACAATGGACAAGAAGAAAGAAACTGGTAAAGCTAAGCCGCTGGTTAAAAGTGTTTTGACCGAGTAAAAAAACAACAACAAAGACTAGGAAAAGAAACACGAAGGACTTTCAATGAAGAAAAGCAATGCGAACTGAGCGAGAAATAAAGCGTCAACTGACAAGTGTAGAAGAAATTTTACCTAAGCAGACAGTAATTGGTCAACAAAGACAATCATAGAAAACTTTAGCGAATCATAAAAAGACAATTTTAGAGAAGGAGGAATCCTCAGAAAAAAAAGCGAAAGGAAAAGGACAAGATACGAAAAGACTGAAGGCGCTCCAGGATTCATTCAACTGAGTCAAATGGCTTTGGAAGAAGAAAAAAGCAAGAGATCAGGAGTCATCTGTCTCTGGTAAGAAGCGAAAACGTAGTATTATTTTTGCTTTAATTTAATCACTAAGAAAGAAAGAAAAAATTACAAAACTAAATCGATTTTATTGCTCAAGCAAGGACAGTGGTCGGTTCGTTGACATAGCAACCGCAAATCTGTCGTAAAAGAAAATGGCGGACTACTCGTGTGGAGTGTCGGCTGTCGTTAACGTTGGCTGTAAAAGCAATCCTTTATGGATTTGCACAATTATTTCAATGACCTTTTGTCCTTTGTAAATTTGCATTATCACTGGAGAAGTGCAGGTTAGTGGTTTCTCTCCAACAATACACTTTTATTTCTGAAATTCTCTTCGTGAAGTCTTGTTTCTTTAGCCAAGTTTTGTTTATAAACTTACCTTATTATATAATCCTCAATACCTTGTAGAGTAAAATATCTGTCTTTTAAATCATGTAAATTTATTTGCCGGCTGATTACGTACGAAATGTTCAACTTAAAATGCTCAAAAAGTCCTCATTAGTTTTGAAAACAAAATTACTCAACACTCACGCTTCTAGTTTTTCTGTAGTTGAGAAATTATGTTTAAGCATTGCCTTGAAATATATATCGCCAAAAAAATATTATGCAATTTGTTAAAAAAGCCACTACTTACGTTTTGACATTTTTATTTTAGAAAATAACTTAAAGCATTATTTAATTCATTTTGAGAAACTCATGAGTTTAGAGTGATGAGCTGTTATTGCAAAGTATATGTACAACTGAAACCATTGATTTTCGTTCTCATTACATCTGTAATAATGTGTATGAGGGTAAACAAATTACATTTATGGATAAGTGACATTGATAGATACTATTTACTATTTAGAACAATATAGTGCTGATATAACAATGGAAAACAATGCACTTAGCATAAAATTGTACTATTTAGCATTGCTAATCTAATATATTTCATGGACATAACCAACCTCTACAGCAACAATGTTTATCTTAACTAAAATTACTAGCTATGTTTGGTATGTGATTTTCATTGTATGAGCAGATATTTTACAAGTTACAAGTCTTACGAGTTAAGATTTTGCAATTTTTTGAGCTTTGAGATTTGCATATTAACAAAATAAATATACATTAACATTGGTTTTAAGCAAATATTGCCATATTGTTAAAATATTTCATTTTTATATTAGCTTAAAACCAATGTTTTTAGACAGTGGAGGCTACTGCATTGTTTTAAAATCATTTCTCTTTTTGACATTAAATTGAACATTGAATTATTTTCTCATTTTTTATTTGCTCAGTTTTTTTATGTTAAGTTAGATTTTTGTTTGTTTATTTGTTAGCTGTAATCTTTTTATCAGTGTTTTGCAGCTTATGTGTATTTTTTTTATCAGAGACTATAACAGCTATATTTGATATTGAAGAATAAATGAAAAAATGCTGCTTGTATTTGATAGGAGAGGCAGAGGAAATAACCCCAAATGGTCAAATATGTACATGGTAGTTTCATTAATTCTTCTTAAATGGTGGAATTTCATATATAATTTTTGCATTCTGACACAAAGTGAATTTAGAGGTCTTCCAATTTTCATTGCATTTCACAAAGTCAATAATGTGTGCTAAGTCATTTTGTTTGTTTGATTGTTCACAGGTAGAAATGGCAATTTTCCTGAAGACACACTTGGCATTTGTTCACTATTAAAGACCACAAACATACAAATTGATATTTTTATCTCTTATATATTTATAATACAATTGTATTATAAACTTAAGATATAAGAAATAATGATCTCTCACAACAGGTTTCAAAACAATGTACAATTTTAACTGAAATTAAAATATTATTCAACATCAATATACAGCTGTATATACTGATTGAAATACTGATTTAGTAAATAACAATATCATTTGCATATATCAAGTTTTTTTAATTTTCTTGTTTTTAATGCAAAGCAGCACATATTATATAATTACATAGTTATTATAATGATGTGAAGAAGTTATTTTGTAAATTTTGACTCATCATTTCTTAAAAAATCAAAATCATGAAATATGCAAATGACTTTGCTATTTACTAAATCAGTATTTCAACAAGACAACCATATCAAGAACAGCTATATCTATAATAATATAATCAACCTAATTTGATTTTTGTTGTTACATGTTTTTACCGCTCTCAACCCCAGAATAAAATGTGTTTGCAATGGATGAGCACTATGTTTCAACATAGCTGTTGTTTTTCCAGGCTATTTATATCGACCGGTTGTTCATATCAGCCAGGCACTTGTAAATAATTTAAATTATAATTATAGATTTAATTATAAGTTTTACTTTACTGATTTGTTGTAGCTGTATTAATTGTTGTAGACAATAAAGACTACAAATGTCATCCATATTTGCTGGTGTTCTGATAAGCAAAGGCTATCAAAGTGCCAGGATGCATTAATTCATCTTTGTGCAGAAAGGAAGGGGGGGAGGTTAATAGATGAAATAGGGGTAGGTGTTCAGGTCATATTTCTGTAAAGCAGTTAACATTAAAGTTGCTGCAAAGGAAGCATTTTTGTTTTGCCACAAAAACATATTAAATTATATAACATTGTGCTCGCACCAATTAAAATTATCCGAATAATTATATTGATTTTAGCCATATTGTTGGAGCTCCGCTATTAGGTTTACCTAATTTTTATATTACATGGTATAACCTATAGTGCTATCAAATGATTGATGAATTGGTGACATGATATATTCTATTATTTCTCGTTATACACTTTATACTTGGTATACTCTATAGTGCGATCAAATGATTGATGTATTGGTGACATGATATATTCTATTATATCCCGTTATATACTTTATACTTGGTATACCCTATAGTGCTATCAAATGATTGATGTATTGGTATCATAATATACATGTATTTAGTGTGTAGAGAGTGTATAGCGGGTAATAATGATATAACTTATGTAGCCTTATAGTTACTTTATTTGGTATACCCTATAGCTAATATCAAATGTTGGATGTTGTTAACGTATTGGTTTCTATATCATAGACACATAGATACCAAGGATAACGTTGATAGCGGGTAATAGCGCACCGAAATGATCCTCCTGTATATCACAGTAGTTTAAGCAGCATAGTATCTATACTAATACGTACTTTTTCAATAATACAACCATAACATAACCATGTTCCGAAATATAGAAGTGGACCGTTTTGTATCTGTTCCTCGCAAAAATGACAAAAATATATTTTTTTAAAAGTCGTGAAAAATCATTGAAAGATTTTCAAAGTCTAAAACTTTAACATTACTTAGATAAGTAAGAACTCTTAATTGTGAAGCGGATAAAACAATTGAATCTAGACCTCAAAAGCGCAAAAGTGACATTTAAACAAAAGGAACAGTGAGATTAGGGAAATGATCATCATCATCATCATCATCATCATTATTGTTATTATTATTATTTTAATCATTATTATTATTACGTAATTATGTATCGGCCAATGGCGAAGCGATACGAATAGCAATAACCTGCCTCGTAAATCTTGATGAACCTAAAAGGGAATCTTTGTAATTACCTAAAACGAAAATACCGATCCCACTCGAAAAAACGATGCATTCTTTAACGTAGGGTTTGTAGTTAAAGGCGTCCTCGAACAGTAATGGCCAAAAACCGCTAGAAGGCCAATAAGGGACTATTAAAGTACCCGATGCTTTACTGGCTAACAGGTGTTTAATGGCTTGAACGACACAATGTAAAGGTGGAACTAACCAGTTATTTTCACCTGCCCAGCTAACCGAAAAAGCTACTACGCGTTCTGAGCCGGGAACAGAAAAACGAGAATTAGAACGAGGAAGGTGGGCAATAAAAGAATCGGCAAATCTGTCTACGGTGAGAGGGCCCCAAACCTTGTCTATATACAAGAAAAACTGACGCGAAGTTGCCCAATCATAATCCGTAGTCTTACTGATATCGTCCGCAATTTTGTTCAACTCTCTAGGGATCCAGTACGTTAATAAGCAAATACTGTTATTTTTACATAAAGTAAAAATATCTATAGCCAAACTTTGTAAATCAGGTTTGGGGCTACCCACCTCTAGAATTCTAACCGCTGCCTGGTTGTCAGTGCCATAGGACAGAACTGTTTTTGAGCGAAGAGCAAAAAGATAATAAACAAAAATGTATGGCCTTTAACTCTCGCCAAGTAGAACTGTTTAGTCTTTCGCTCGGATTCCACGAACGGAAAGAGACAGTGTTATAGTCGTCCAAAAAACATCCACATGCAAAGTTGCTAACGTCTGAGAAGCAAAGTGATTTAGGGACTGTATAATGATTGATATACTTTATATTAAGTTTAGAGATGTTATTTTTCCTATAAAATATTTTCTCTAAAGCCTCGTTATGACGACCGATATTGATGCGATCATACCAAGAAATTCTACCATCTATAATTTTGTATAAATATCTAGTCTTGAGCCTTGTTAAATTCCCTACTACAGGCGACATGGAAACAATATGTCCTACTACACTGGCGCAATCTCGTGCAGTCACGTAAGGAGCTTTATTTAAGAAAGTATTAATTACCTGGAAAAAACTTTGTCAGACGGTTAGTTGTGATCTTAAGGCTACCTTCGCTTAAATCCCAATCGATACCCAACCAACAGAGCTAATTCACTGGTTCCCATAACGATTTTGTGCTATTGATAACAAAACCCGAATTCCTCAAGGTTAGCTTCACTAATTCAGAATGATTTTTCGCCGAGTCCCGCGAACACGAAAACCCACAGCCGTCGTCTAAGTAGAGGACGATGAACACCCCATTGAATCTCCAAAACTTTGCTAAGGGCCTCAAAACTTTGGTGAAAATATATGGAGCTGAACTTAGCCCAAAAGGGAGAACATAAAAACAATAATGCTTTTTAATACCGTTAAACACCCAAGAAAATCCCCAAAATGTTTGATGTTCGGGGAATATATCCGTGTGATGGTAACCCGATTTAAGGTTGAACGAGAACAAGAACCCGCCTTTGCTAACATAGGACATAAGTAAACGCCAGTCCTCGAATTTAATTTTTTCCTTCCATAAGCATTGATTGACATGACGCAAATCAAGAATTAAACGTTTCTTACGCGATGACTGAACAGAAACCGACAGTGGGTTCACTACGTGAGGGATGAATGGCACCTCAATAACGGAATCGATATTTAGGAGTTCTAAAATCGCGGACTCAACAAACTCAGTGTGGTCGTAAGCAGACTTATTATTCTCTAAAATGACACGAACTGGTGTTTCGATAAAAGTAAGTCGGTATCCGTGCTTTATAACATCTAAAACAAACGTGTTGGCATTGATATTTTCCCAGTATGTAAAATGCCTGGCTAATCTACCCTTGATTCTCGGGGGACTATCACTTTGCTCATATTCAAAGTTTTCATCAATATCATAATCAAAATGCAAGTCGTTCATGTTACAATAAACAAAGGTGATTCGCTTTGCATGAAAACGTACAATAAATAATAAACACTATACCTTAACGGAGCTTACAGATTACCTCCACTGCGTGGTTGATTGTTAACAGTTGTAGTTGTACTCTTTGGAGAAAACCTTCTACAGTCGGTTCTCCAATGCCCTTGTAACCCACAGGCAAAACAAATATCGTTAGGACCCGCCCTTCTGGTTTGAAATCTGTTAAACTGTGTTGGTCTCTAACTTGCTGATGGGGGGTAGTGCTGAGACGTCTGGCTTGGTGGATGGACAGTAATGTGGCTAGGAGAAAAAGGTTGAGTTAAAGTGTAGGGCTGTGTTCTTGCTCTAGGAGCGGTTTCTTTGTTTTAGCTGTGTTTTCTTACGCAGTGCCACCTGCTCGGCCTTTCTGATTTTTCGCTCATCTTCACTGCCACTAGCCATCTCGTCCGACAAGTATTCGTTTACCAAGTCCCAACCCGCCGGGGATTTATCAGCAAGCCTGATAAGCTTGTTACGTTTTTTGATCTCCTTAGCCAGCGCATCAAGCGAACTGTTGGCTTGTCCATACGTTTTCTTCGCTAGGGATTTTTGCGCTGCTTCCACGTGCTCGGCTAACGATGTATTAAATTTGTGTTGTTGTTTGTTACCCTCGTATTTGAACGTTAGCTCTGAGGATTCTTTTATCTTCTTGGCCACCGATTCTGATGACGACCTCGCTTCGTCTCGCAGATCTTCTTTTAATGACGATAACTTCTTATCGAGATAATCCTTGAAAAGTGAAAATGTATCTGCAAGATCTGGATTTGGACGGCCCTGCATATGGTCAGGATTCTCCGTTGGTTGTTGGTCAGCTACATCTCGTGTTCCGTCTTCAGATATCAAATCTACATCCGTGTGTTCTAAAGAGGTCATTAGTATAAACCGACAAGAGAGGAGAGAGGGTTCAAAATATCAGCACGACGGAAGAAACGGTCGTTGGACGCGAATGGATTATTGCACAACTTGCACCCTTTTATATACGCGTCCCTTCACTGAAATTATCAGACACATCCCGGAGGGGGGGGGGGGGGGGACACCGATGGTAAGCGATCGGGGATGCTCGTCGTATCTTTTATTAAGGGGTAAAAATCAGCGATTTGGTATTTTTAGGGTTTAAAGTGAATTAAAAAAAATTGCCTAATTCTCACTTTTTCTGACCGATATGTTCTGCGAAAAAAAAAAAAAAAAAAAAAAAAACAATTTCGAAAAAAAAAAGAATCTTTATACTTTTAGTTTTACATGTTGGGTTTCCTTTCTAAACGTTGCTCGTGTAGACCTGGTATCAAACTGTTTATCACGTGACCTCAGGTCGAGATGTTGGCCATAATTTAGCGAAGCTGTGCAAGTGTAGAAGGGTTTGTGTTGGAATTTGGTAAGTTTTTCATGTTTTAAATCCTCGAAAATGCTGTTAATGTGTTGAAAACAGTTGCTTAGTTAATTTTACTCGATATTTTTGAAGTCATCATTTCAAAAACGTTTTTTTTCGTTGTTGAAACGTTACGCCGAGCGAGCACGAGGTCTCGGTTGAAGCTGCGTTCGTTTGAAAATTATGGATTGTCTGGCCTCAATTTTTGACTTAAGATATCAACAAAGAGCTGTTATGCTCTCGTATATGATCTGAAGTCTCAAAATATTTTGCCGTATCGTTGTTGCAAGAACTGTTTTCGTAGTAATCTTTCCAAACTCTAATGGAGTCAACGAGTTCTGTTACCGCTGTTTGACACATTCTTGATGAGTCTACTACTTGTCCTACGTCAATAATATAAAAATTAGGTAAACCTAACAGCAGAGCTCCGATTTATAAATAGGATTGTTATAGACAATGGAATGCTCACTCATTCATTTATTCACTATCTTTTATTAAAATTGTTAATCAATGCAGAATTAATCAAAAATGACTATAGATGAAATAGCAAACAAATAAATGAATTAATTGATTAATCTATTCAAGCAACCATCAAAAGAAAATAATAACAAAAATAATATAAATAAATATAATAATAACAAAAAAATAATATAACAAAAAATGAGCAATTCAAATGGTTAAATGAATGAGTGAGTGATTAAGAAGATCGTTTGAAGTATTGAAATCTTTATGCACGCGACAACATTTTACGCAAGAAATGTGCACAAAAACTCGAAAAATATCCAACCGTATTTGACAGTCAACGTGGCTTCCCTTTTTGTTGTTATCCATGGTAAAAATAGCACTTGTCAATTAAAATTGATTTTCCAATGAGAAGTTAGAAGAGCATTAACATGGCTTTTTGAGTTGTAAACAAATTCCCGCATACTGTTCGCTTTATCACGCTCTCTTTTAGGTGAGAAAAAATGTAATAAAAATCGAAAAAAACTTGAATTTTCTCATGAAATGTATGATGAACAAATTATTGTTAATCTATCTATCTAACACGGCTGAGCAACTAATATCCTATATTTATCCTATTTGCTTACTTATGACCTTTTATTTCAAGATTAACTTTTCAAAACAAAAACATAACAAATCAAAGAATTACAAGAATCATCGATGCCGATGGAGAAATACCTTGCTTTCATATGGATATTAAAAAAAAATTAAAGGAAGATCGGCAAAAAATGTTAACATACCTCAGCCATATGTTGAGGAGGATAAAAAAGTGACTTTCAATAAACTTTTCCTCAAATCCGAGAATCAACTGGCGTCACGTTTCTAGTCCTGAACTGTCATTTTTCCAGTCTGATATTTTCTTCCTCAGTTCTGATTACATAATGACTTGTTCGTGTTTTTAGAATTTTAAAAGTGAAAAAAACATTTTCACCGCCTCTAAAAAGTTCAAACAGTTCGACAGATTGGCGTAGTATGGCTAGCTCGTGTTGCTCTATCACCCACCATTGTGCCAAATTTGCATGCATTTTGATCCACTCCCTGAACTGGCAGTCCTACTTAGTTGACAAACATCTTGTATGAAAAGTTATTTTTTGTTGTGAATAGCTGATAAATCTGCATTGATCCTAAAGGTCTCCGTGTTATGAATTGCCCGTAAGAATTGATGAATGAACGGAGTGAACTGGCATCTTTGCGATCGCGTTTTCTTCTTGCATTTCACCTCTTTTGAATTGCTGCAAATGCACAATTGTTTTGTTTTTGTTTTTATGAATTTTTGGTCACCGTTGATTTTACTTTTAAGAGTAGATTAGTCGATAAGTAATGATTGAAAAACGCCACGAAGAATCCACAAACTCGAAGCCGTTCTTTACCTTCTTGCACTGACTTGTCAAATAAACTCTTGCAGAAAATATAAAATGTAAAATCTCCATCTTTGAATGACTTTTAAGTACCAAAGAAAATTTTATCAGCTCTGCATGACTTCACAAACATCGGCACGAGACTTTTTTTTTAAATATTTTGAACTCTTTGAGCCGCAGCCTAGCTTAACCATTTTCTTCCTCGTTGCCCATTGTAAAAATACTTTTTCTAGAAACTTTTCCGTAAATATAAACTGAAAAAAAGTTATTGTGAGTTTGTTTTTGTGTTCAATAATAAAACTGGTCAGCGACCTTGCCCTGTAGTACACGGACGTACGGCGTACGTATTTCCGAAATCCGGGTTTCCTGTGGTCGATTTCAAATGAGCTCGATGGTTTACCATATTTTCTAAATTATGGTGCTCCGCTTGCGCTGGCCTTTGGCCCGCGCGGAGCTCCGCTATTATTTCATTGCACTTTATAGTGAAAGCTCACAAACAAAGACATATTTGTTTCTGTATGGACGGCAGCCGTTCGTGATGTGTAAGTCAGTAGATATAATATGATGAAGAGTTTGGCATCGAGGCAAAAAATGATTTTGTTTAGGAAATTAAATTCAGGGTAACAACAAAACCTGGGGCCGGGTCCATGGGCTAGGCCATGGCCTACCTGTGGGCCACCCTATGGCCTACCATTTTTTCTGTTATTTTAAAAATACCCTACATTTCCAATATAAAATTAGCCATGATACAGCCTTCTGATCAATTAGTATTTTTGGACAATATTTGAAATTGAGAGAAATTTGAAATTTACGGCTACTCGATTAGCTCAGTTGGTTGAGTATCTGTCTGCTGAGCGGGAGGACTGGAGTTCAAGCCAGGGCCGGACGACCACTCAGGTTCTTTAATTAATTGAGTAGAAAGTGCTGCTTTGACTTTGCGTCCTCTCGGATAAGGACGTGAAACCGTAGTCACCGTCTCTCTCTCTGTCATGGAAGGGACGTTAAAGAACCCACACCACTATTCGTGAAAAGTAGACCGTTAGGTCCGTGGTGTGGCAGTTGCATTACTGTCAAGTGCCACTCTCGTAAAACAAAGTCTTCACAGAGATGTCTTTTACAAAAAAGTTAACAATTAAACAAACAAAAAAACAAATGAATAAATAAATTAAAAATAAATTAATAGACTAATAAATAAATTAATGATATAGAGAGTGCATTTCATAAACCTGTGTAACTCTTTGTACGAAATTGCACAAGATTGCAGTAAATAAACAATAGAAGAAAATAGAATTTGCATATAATTGCACAATTTTGCAAACCATTCTATTCTAATTTTAATTATTAATTGTTAAAACAATTGACCAGGGTAACTGATAATTACATTTTTATTCAAAAACCACATTTCACAAGTGTGATCAACAATATATTATTATGTAGAATGTACCTTAGAATGGATCTTCTGCTGCGTTACCATTCATGACCTCTTCGTACTTATAAGAAATTATAGAACTGGAACAAGTGAAATCTTAACAATACATCAAAAATTTAAAAAGGGAAGATACAATTATATAAATTCTCTATCATAAATGCACATAAGCAAATTATTTTTACAGACTTAACTGGAGTCAGGTGAGAGGCGTGTTTTCAAAAAAAGACATTTCAGCTTTACCAATGGTTTGGTTTAAAGCTATTTTCACAGAAGATACATTAAATGTATCTCCATTTCTACCTCTGATGCAGTTAGAAAATACATGGTAATGTTTGTTCTCAAAATTTTTTTTTTCACTGATAACTTGATTCCAACCAAACAAAGTCATGCTCCTTGTGTCTGATACAAAGTTTCTCATCTAGAGGGTGACGACTGAATGGATCTGGCCCATCCTTTAGATTTCAAACACAAGAGAATCATCTAGAATACCGATTACAAAATAAAGCATTAAAAAAAACAAATTCTCATAAATAAACAAAACTATAGTTCAAAGGACTTATTGTTACTTAAAATAATGAAGGTTCTTACCATTATCACTTTCAAATACACCGTCCATCTTGGTAAATGTGGAATCTAGTAGCACAGGAAGCCCAAGCATTATACACCACAGGAAGCCCCAAAACAAAAATAACCAAAACTGGCTACTAGAGAATAGACTTCCATTTGAGATCCATTGTGATAGATCGGAAGGCTGTGTCATGGCTAATTTGACATTGGAAATGTAGAGTATTTTTAAAATAACAGAAAAAATGGGTAGGCCATAGGGTGGCCCACAGGTAGGCCACGGACTAGCCCATGGACCTGGGCCCAGGTTTTGTTGCTACCCTGAAATTCATGCATATCAGTATAATTGCATGCATACTGTGGATTTTTGTTTAACAAAATACCAACTTTTTTATTTCTTTGTATTTTCAAAAGTATTATTTTCAATTACAGTTGATCCGCCCGAGAGTCAATCCGCCCGAGTCCTTTCCGCCCAAACTTTCGAGTCGATCTGCCCGATAAACAAAATAGTCCAAATTAACACTTGTAAAACGTTTTTATTTGCTATTTTCGTCTTCTTTCCCTCTTTTCAACAAGTTTTTTTTTACCTTGGATATAAAACTGCGAACATTTTTGTCTTTTTTGATCTATCGAAGTTTGTGATTTTGTTACGGCAATCAAAGACTGACAATCCGTGTGATGTTTTAACTGCATCTGTCTTGTACTATCTTAGCTTGGTAATTTTTCTACCTCTTTGGTTATGTCTTTTTTTCAAATTAGAACATCGAAAACATCAATATCAACGAATCAGTGACGAACGATACAAATTTGTGATTGACGCCATTTTGTTTTTAAAGTCTGTGGGACTGGTGACTAGTGAACAACACGATTCATGCTAAACTCAACAAGCTAGGCCAGTAAGATAATTCTTTTTCTATTATAAAAAACTGTTTATTTATCAAAAAGAATGAATATATGAATTGATGTCTATTCATAAGATAAATTACTATTAACCTAAGTTTTAATCTCCATTTACAAGCTATATACTAGGCATTTTCCAGGTGTGAAAAAATAAGAGTTGATTTTTTCGACAGTTATATGTAATATTTGCAAACTATCAATCTCAATAACGAAGCAGATCTAAGATTTCCTAAGCATCACGATTAATATTGAATAACTCAAAAACTTCAAATGCAAACTCTGTTTTGACAAGAATGTTTTGAGGACCAACTTGTTTTCATTGTCAATTTGAAATATGAATAATACTGGGAATTATACCTCTTCCCACAGGCAGCCCAAGCAATCTACTTGTCTTCTTTTCAAAATGGCGGTTCATTGGAAGTACGCGAGTTCGAATCCCACGCTGGGAGACTTGAAAAAAAAAATTCTTTTCTTATCACTTGATTTTTAAACCATATTTGTCTTACTATTTTTACTTTTTAATAAATGGATTTTTTTCCTTCATGTTTTGTATTTTTTTCCCCTTTATTACATATATTACTAGAAGGGAGGAAACTACTATGCACACTACCCCTTCTTCAACGGCAAAAAAATACTCCAAAACCAACAAAAATGGCACAAAAACTACATCAGCATAGAAGCTCAATAAACAAGCTTTCAATAAATTGCACTTTACAACAATTACATACGAGAAAATAATCAAAATTTTGCCATTTTCTTGGAAAATTCGACTGATTTTTCGATGAGCCGAAGCGTGGTTGTTAGCGAGTTAGTGACTTCACAGTACCAAAAATTCCCTAGAGGGGAGGAGTGCCTAACCAAACAATCTGATGTTTCCAAAGCGCTTTCATCGCTCTAGATCGGCTCGATGGTGGATTATTCACAGAACATTTGTAGATTGACGGTACGAATTTGGGATAGTTATCAAGAACTATGAATGAAAAAAATCCATTTATTGAAAAATAAAAAGTAAAAATAGTAAGACAAATATGGTTTAAAAATCAAGTGATAAGAAAATATATTTTTTTTTCAAGTCTCCCAGCGTGGGATTCGAACTCGCGTACTTCCAATGAACCGCCATTTTGAAAAGAAGACAAGTAGATTGTTTGGGCTGCCTGTGCTCTTCCACGATTTCATCAGCTGATGTGAAAATGTTGGCCTCTGCTCGCTGCTTTACCTCGACAATGATTTTGGCAGCAGTGGCTGCACCAGCTTTTGCAGGGTGGCTGTGGCTCTGTTTACTGGGTCTAAAGGCATTGTCAACCTATTCAACAAAACACATATTACACCAATTATTATCGTGCCAAATTGTTATGGATCAGATGGGTAGTGCAACTTCTTTGCATAATTGTACGGGTAATGAACCTTTCCTGCAGAACTACATTGCTCACGACTTTCATCCCAGTCCATGTTATACAAAGTGTTCTTTGCATTTTTTTTTTGCTATCTTTGCAACAAGCTTGATAAAACTCTTGTTCTGCCATTGTTAGCTCTAAGTGTTGTTGTTGTTTCACTGTTTCTGCTTTTTTTTGTATTCGGGGATGTAGCTGACCTGTGTATCAACACATTTCTTTGTTGACAATATTCATGGTTGACCATTTGTTTCAACTTAATTGAATGACTGTTGCTTTGCAATAAACCTTTTTTGTTCTTGAGCTGCACTGCCAGTATGTTGTTGTTTTTGTCTTTTCCTTTACATTGTATGAGTAGCCTCTGTTGTCTATTTGCTTCTTTCTTTGCTGTTTTGATGCAGCCTCAACAACTTCATATGTAACCACCTCTGGTCCAAGTGGGAGATCTTGTGGTGGAATCTGCATGGAATGTTCTTGGTCTTTTCTTTGGGGAGCAAATGGTTCAGGATCTGATATTGAAGCAAAGAAAAACATGTATGCCGGTTAAATCAAATAGGATAGCCCTGTTTCCACTTCCATACCGAAGTATGTTTCATGCTTTCAGTCGCGGTCTCATGACAGCAAAAAACGAGCCCTTCTTGAAATTCATCTAACAACTTAGTCTCAAGAGTTTTGATTTCACGCTGAAGTAGTGTAATCTTTTGCTTTTCTTCTGGGTGCTTTTCTTTGATTTTGCAGAAATTGATATCAGAACATGGTACACCTGTACATGTGGTTTTCCTATGTCCACCAAGGTGACAATTGGTGAATACTCTACCGCGAATTTCTGCAAAGGAACAGAACTGCTGTTGATTTTTGGTAAGATTCGCTTGGCACTATCCACTTGAACTTTAAGCAGTTGCAAGTTATCGGCTATCTCTTTTTGCTGAGCGTCCAAGGGGCTTTGATTTGGAGTCGAAGTTCGAGTGTTGACCGGAATAAAAGACAGTTGTTTTGGTTGTAAACATGCTCCTTTTGCCGCCTTCTGGTACTCTATGCAGGAATTATTTAGCTCAGTTCGCCGGCATTTCCTTGGTACTAGCGGGCAATGTCTCTTGATTTCAGATATAAGCTTTTCTAAAGAGAATTCAACCAACAAGAAAGTACTAAATCACTTTTCGTCATATTCTACTTTTATCTGATAGGCAGCCATAACTTCCCTCAAGTTTGCGTGGGAAACCTCTGAAAAGAGGAAGTTGATGTAAGACACTGCAATAAGATTCATGCAGCAAGAATTGGTGAAGCCCCCGCCAGCACAGGCAAGCGATGAGGATATGTTTGGCCAGTATGTTGCTGGCCAACTTAAGTTAATCTCTGATCCACAAGCCAAACTAAGCATCAAGGTTAAAATATATGATTTATTCCTTGTGCAACAAATGGAAGCTCAAAACCCATACTTCAATCTTAGTCATTTCAGTAAATAATTATAGTTAATTATAGTGTTCTCACACTTAGGTTTATGAGAAGGACTATAATCTTGCAACTGATGGCTGCCAGGATTTATGATAGTATATGTTAGTGGGAGAACACTATATTTTATAAGTCCAAGTGTTATGAATTAATTGACCTTGCTGCATGAGGCCAGTTATATAATTATCTAGCCAATATGCCAATTCAACCTATGTCGTCGATAGGTTTTATCCTGTGTAAAACTTATTTATCACCTTTTGTTGTAGAACCAGATTTTTTTTATTCTATTAATTACCCGGTAAAATAATTGGCAATGTTTGCTGAAAAAAATGCCATAAAAATACATTAATGCCAAACTCTAAATTTTACCTTTTTGACTTAATTCACAACTGATACAGATCAGTGTTGGACAAATACATCTGCATTAAGTTTTTTCCAAGCTACATACATCCATAATAATTGTATCTGAAGAAATTAGGGACTAATTATTATTAATGGCTTTTTCTGACAAGTTCTTCAGAAAAAAATAGAAGATTTCTATTTTTAGACCAAAATAAGTCGTTAGATGCCTTTTTTGATTGATTTGGTGAATATTTGAAATTCGAAGAAATTTGTCCTAAAATGCACTTACGCCGTTTTCGCTCTGAACCCTTCAATTTGTTTCTTGCCCAGTTACCACCATCACTCATTCTCCCATTCATACCCACATCTGTACAAATAATCTCATACTCGGGACCTACTGCCACCATCGCCAAGATTGAATTATCATAGAAATGGCTACAACTGTTTGGAGGCTGCTGAAACAGGATTCTCTTTCCATCAATGGCAAAAAGGGCATTGGGGAAATTCCAGCTCAACTGAAACTTGGTTGATATTCTTTCCCATTCTGATACTGTTTGTGGTAACTTCTGCTCCAAGCACTTCAATGAAAGCTTCACAAACATAAAATAGATGACGAAAATATTGATAATATGATAGGCTACACCATACACATTGCCATATCATAATGATTATTAAGTTTGTTTTTGACAATTTTATATGATATCAGAAGCACGAAACTGCAGCTATTTGAAAGTGAGTCACTCCGACTATTAATATTCAAGAGATCTAAAACTTTAGATATTTGTAGAGTACATCCATTAAATGACAGTGTGCATTACACAAATACCACTAATAACCACAAAATTATGCTAGGAACTGTATTGCTTTCTTTTGTTTAAATTTAAACACGAATTAATTTAGTATGTATAATAGTAAATTAATACTATAGAGTACCAAATGCTAAATGTGCGCAACAGTTGTCACTATTTAGTGGTAAATAGCACTAATTAAACTAAAGAAAATAGAATTAGCATAAAATAACACTATTTAGTGGTATTTATGTTGCACACTTTTAGTGTGTGCACTCTATTGTTTGAATGGTAACTGTCTGCAGGGTTCTCTCCCGGATGTCGGTCATTTCGATCCACAGTCAATTTGATCCACGCACTTTCGGTCTATTCGATCCACACCACAAGTCGATTCGATCCACACCATAAGTCGATTTGATCCACATTTATATTTATATTAATATTGGTTGAAATGGAAAGATTTAAGTTTTAAAACAATTTATAAAACTATTTGTCAAAGTTTTGCAAATATGAATTTTGTTATCATAGAAATGAAGCACCCACGAACGACAATCCATGACTACAAACGTTCGTCCCGTTAATCAGTTTGGTAGTCTAATATTAAACTTCTCAAAATTTAAGCTTTTTTTAACAAATGAAAGTACCTTCAATCTTTTCTGGAAATCTTTGTATAAAGAACAGGGTTCTTTTTGATTGAAAACAGTTGATATCGAAAATAGGCTGTGAAGTCCATTTTTTCTCCGTTAATTTACCGATAACTTTAGCTTTTTTTGCTACATTCGTCCATCCCCTGATAGAAAGTATAACCTCAAACCATAATATCTACAAAATGATTTCATTCGCTTGACTTAAAGTTTTCACTTGTGATTATTATATGAAAAACAATACTTAAAAGTTACTTCAGCATAACTTTAAACTCGAAATAAGTACGACATAGCAACCACTCCATCACCAATGGCCACAGAGACTGAACCCAGTAACCACAGTAACATAACATACATAATTTTTATTAAAAAAGACAAAAATTGCATTGACTTTTTAAGCATTTGGTCGGCTCCTAAAGGAGCCATTTTATTATTCAAGCACAAGGCTTAATCTCTTGGACCTGCACACAAGTGCGAACAGGCTCTCAGCAATCGATTGGCGTCGTTATCATTCTTGTACTGTTCCCAGCTGGCAAACACTTTCTCTTGCAGTAGCCTGTATTTTTTTCTTTGGTTTTTTTAAGTTTCTTCTCTGAGATCAATCTAACCTGCAAGGAAACAAGAGATGATTCCCTGAAGAGCAGATTGATCAGCAGATAAAGAGGCAGGTTCGTCTTCCCATGTGCTCTTCTGTTAAGGGCGTTGTGCCAACCCTCGATATCGTTGTTGGTTCGCACGGCTTGGTTATATAAGGACCATGTAGTTTGAGGGAAGGTATTGTCTTCTATCAAGGTAGATTCCACATAATCAACTAGTGCCTTTAGAGCTGGCGTGGCATCCTGCTGTAGTTGGGCAAACTGCGGTGGGATCTCAGTAGCGGGAAGGAACGTTAGTGCCATTAATCTGCCGATAAACTGATAGGTGCTGTTATCTTTTTGGTATTGGTTATAAAGGTTATAAATAAAAAATGAAACTATTAAACAAACCAAATTTGCTGTTACATACTATAAATATTAGAAATTGTAAAGACAGGCATTATGTGAAATGCGCTATATAAGCACTACATCACACATTTTGTCATCTAACCTTTCTCCATACAGCCTGAAAAGCACAATGAAAAGCACATCCCATAATTGTCACCTTTGTCACTTTTGGCTGGCTTATAAGCATGTTAAGTATTTTTTCTAGAACCTTCAACGTAAAACAAAAAAATGTACTATTGTTAGTAATATGCATTCATTTCCATCATTTCAGTACATGTTATTTACACCTTCTTGTATTTCAATTGGAGGTCTTTTGTATGAGCAGGTACAATGAAATCTACTGTCCACACACAGGGATGAAACTGAAACACAAGTTGATGAACTCTTTAAAATGATCTACAAAGTTGTTCACGTTCACTCACCTGATCATTGGTTATAACAATTCTGGTAAACAAGGAAATGCAGTCTCGCAGTAACATACCCAAATAAGCTAAACTATGAAAATGGAGTCTTACTTTTGGATCAGTTAGTTCTCTTCTGGCAACACTATCTACAGTTGAGATTTAAAACAAAATTGTGCATAGACATACGAGAATCCTTACCAGTGAAACAAGTTTCAAAAGGCTTCAACTTCATTGAACCATCTAATGACTTTCTTTGAAAGACGGGATAAATTACACTTTGATTGCATAGTTCTCACATAGTGAGCAAAGAGAGAAGATGTTGGAACCTGTTGAAATGCCATGGAGGTTAGACAATTTGATTACTAAGTTAAGGAGGTGCTGATGAAGGAGCTGACATGTGTTGTTTTTCAAATGCAGTGGCTCTACATGGATTCTATCAATTACTTTGCCCAAAAGTGGTATGTTTCTCAGATTTACTGTTTGCCCTGAACACTGATCAACATATCTCATAAAAAATCAATTTGTAATTAGAATACTTACATGATCAGTTAGTTTGTATAAATAACAACACTAGTAAAATGAAAATGAAAAGATCCATTTGGATGTTTAACTGGTTTTCAATTGAATAAAATTGGTCAACTGGTACAAACGGATAGATCAGAGTTTTTTTATTCCCAACAAAGTGAAAAATTAATGTAGGCTTGCCAGTTGCACGTTGAATTTTCATCCTACAGTTAAGTTTTTATACTAAATTGGTATTTAGATCATATCTTGAAAGTTGATATAAAGCAATGGATGGACTAAAAACAATTCATTACTATCCTGATGTCAAAAGCTTTCAAATTTATTCTAATATAATACCTTCTTAGGCAACGTTTTGAACAAAACAATTACAAAAGCATTAATAAAGCATTGTTTGTCATTGTTTGTCCTTTTAAATTTGACGGTATTTTTTGTGGATTCGTATAAAGTAACATATGCATCAACTACGAAAACAAAGCTTAACCTTTCATCAAGTCTCTTCAGAGAGTGCATCTTGGCATCTTTTTCTTTTTTTTACCGCTAAATCTTTTTCTGAACATTCAATATTCTCTTGAACTTCGTTGATTAGTCTATGCTTCATAATAGCATCTTCTCGATGTTGTTTCTTTCTCTTCATGAAGGTAGACACGTTGAAACGCCCCATCTTTGCGATTTGATTTGTGAACAAAAACAGTCGATTTTTCAAAAACAAAAAAAGAACAAAACTTCACAAATATATCATCTAATACTGTTCCTTGTAAAAAAAAATCGATCACTACTTAGGGGGAAAAAATTTCCCAAGCCTCAAAAAGTGTATTTACATCAAAAATGACCGATCTTTTCTAAATCCCGAGCAAAAATTGTATCACAATTCACTTCATGAAAGAATTTTCGTGCTACATTTCACACCACATCAAAGATCGTTAAATGCTTAACTAACACCATGTCTTTGGCGACAAAAATTGATGAAGTCGCGGTTTTTCTCGACAAAGAAAGGTCTGATCTTGTTTTTATCACCGAAACCTGGCTTAGAGACTCTATAACTGACGATCATGTTTCTATTTCTGGTTACCAATTGTTCCGAAAAGATCGACGGACTAAAACTCATGGCGGCGTTTGCTTATATGTTAAAAATTCCATCCAATGCAAAGTCCTTGATGCGCTTTACAGTGATAACCTGGAAGTTTTGTGATCTGTACTATGCCCGAAGCGTCTTTCAAGAGGTTTCTCTAACATTGTTGCTGCTGTGCTCTACCATCCACCTGATGCTGATAATAAAGAAATGACTGATCACTTGAAAACATCTTTGGAATATATTGAAGGAAAATATCCTAATAGTGCTGTGATCATAGGGGGTGATTTCAACAAGCTTGATTTCAGAGGTACTGCCAAACACTTCCAGTTGAAAGCGCTCATCAACTTTCCAACCAGGGGTAGAAACACACTTGACCAGCTTTACACGAACCTTGCTAATTTCTACAATTTTCCAAAAAAAGGACCACCCTTTGGCTTATCCGACCATGCGACTATCTTTGTTTCACCGGCTACAAGATCCAATGAACAATCACTGAGAAAAAAGATCAAAATCAGAGATAAAAGACAAAGTAATCTTGCCAGCCTTGGTCGCTTTCTACTTGAAATCCCTTGGGAGGAACTTATGACATCTTTTCAAAGCTGTGACGACAAACTCACTGCGCTTACTGAAATCATCAACTACGGCCTCAACACAATTATGCCTTGCCGCTCGATCAAAGTACATCAAAATGATCGTCCTTGGATAACAACTAATCTCAAGCGCCTCATCTTACAACGTCAAAAAGCCTTTCATTCAGGAAACGAATTCCTTTTCAAGCTACTAAAAAATAAAGTCAATCGTGATCGAAAACGTTGTCGGAAAATGTACTACAATAAGAAAGTTAAAGACCTAAAGGACACAAAACCATGTGATTGGTGGCAGAAAGTCAAACAACTATGTGACTCATCCAAGTCTTCTTTCACAAACCTCCGTGATTTAATGGCTGTTGATCCTGGTTGTAGCGACAGTGACCTTGCAAATTCAATCAACCAAGCTTTTGTTGATGTAATGAAAGATTACGCTCCACTTAATGAAAATGCAAACGTTGTCCAAGATGATGACACGCCCATTCAAGTAACTGTAGAACAAGTAACGACAAAACTAAATCAGATTAGCCCTTTTAGAGCAAGTGGTCCTGACCAACTCCCAAACTGGATTTTAAAGGAGTACTCTGACATACTGGCCCCGGCAATCACTCACATCCTAAATTGTTCTTTCCGTGAATGTAAAGTCCCACGAGTTTGGAAGATGGCAGACGTACCGCCCATCCCAAAAACCACTCCAATAACTGACATCACTAAAGACTTAAGACCTATCTCGTTGACATCAACGTTATCAAAAATTGCCGAAGATTTCATCATTAACCTTGAGTTAAAACCAACCTTACTCAATCACATGGACAAGCAACAATTCGGATTTATCCCACGATCTTCGACTACGTATGCTTTGATCTCAATGATGCATCACTGGCTTAAAGCTACAAATGGCACAGGTTCTACTGTGAGAGTTGTTCTTCTCGACTATCGTAAAGCCTTCGATTTAGTTGACCATAACCTACTTGTTACTAAGCTTGTTAACTGTGGGGTAAAACCAACTGTGCTCAATTGGATAGCTGACTTTCTCAGCGGTCGTTCCCAGAGAGTGAGAATAGGCACTGATACTTATTCTCTTTTCCTTGATGTACCCGCTGGAATTCCTCAAGGAACGAAGGTCGGTCCATGGTTGTTCTTAGCGATGATTAACGATCTTCAAATCACCACCTCTCCAAACCACCTAATGTGGAAATTCGCTGACGACACAACAATCTCGGAGGTTATTCCTAAATCTGAAGCAAGCACCATTCAAGATTGCATATCACAAGTTGCTGATTGGTCAGAAGTGAATAAATTCCAACTAAACGCATCCAAATGCAAAGAACTGATAATTAACTTTACCAAAACTCCACGCGTGGAAGATAACATCACAATTGACGACGATCAAAGTTTCCTAGTTGTACAGAATGCCAAAATTCTTGGCGTAACTATCAGTGACAATCTCAAATGGAATACACATATAGAAAACATCACCACTAAGGCTTCAAGACGCTTATATCTAATCAAGCAACTCAAACGTGCAGATGTTGAAATCGTATCATTAGTCCAGTTTTATTGTAGCTGCATAAGATCAATCTTAGAATACGCATGTCAAGTTTTCCATCATAATATTCCATGTTATCTATCTGACAGTATCGAACATATCCAAAAGCGTGCGTTACATATAATTCTACCAGATCTCAACTATCGAGCAGCTTTGCTTGAAACTGGATTGGAGACGCTTTACGAAAGAAGAGAAAATTTATGCATGAAATTGTTTGCATCTATTGAAAATGACCCAAACCACAACCTTCATGAACTACTACCACCAATGAACATTACAAATTACAATCTAAGAAACACTGCTAAGTACCGAACATTCTGCAAGACTAAGCGCTTCAAAAACTCCTTTATTATTTCTTTAGCAAACACTCAACAAATGTAATTCAGCCTACTGGCTGCGATATTTGTAGTTTTCTATTAAAAATTATTATTATTATTATTATTATTATGCTCGTAAATCCTTACCCAGTCGATTAAAAATCGGCCTAAATGGTTTTGAATTATCGAGCATCAAAAAACGCCCGAATCAACGTTCGTAAATTTGGTCCCAGTCCTCTGGAAACGATAAACGGCCAAAAAAAAAATTGACACATGAACAGTCCGAATTTCCGCGCGCACAGGACCCCCGTGTACAAATCTTAGTTCTTGTATTCAACTCAAAGACATGATTATTTTGTTTAATATAAATGTGGATCGAATCGACTTATGGTGTGGATTGAATCGACTTGTGGTTTGGATCGAATCAACCAAAAGTGCGTGGATCGAATTGACTTTGGATCGAAATGACCACATACTTCTCTCCCAGGCATTAATCTCTTTTTCGAGGGGTAAGTTATATTGGAATATAAATCAATCAATAAATATTTATGTGCAAAATGATGTCTACGATTTTTTTTTACTTTTAATAATAATATTTAACGCTCACCTCGACGACTGTTCTGGAAATTGAAGTTCATGATATACGGAATTGTTTTTCTAAAGAAGAAAATGTCTCTCCCGTAGCGATGTATCGTAGAGTCACAGCAAGTCTTTCAGCTGGACAAATGGATTCCCTCGTCAGAGTGTTTTGCTTCACCACTGAATCCTTGTGGTGATATATTCAAATTTCACTTTGTCCAATTCCCTCACAAGTTGATGGAAAACCTCTCGTTCCTTTCTTCTTCTAATCCATTCTCTTGTCCACACGTGCCTATTTCTGTTTTCGGGCATTCATCGTCCTCCAAAGCATCGACAAATAACAACATTTGGACGAACCTACGACGAACCACCATGTTTGTTCACGCGTCATTCCCCCATGGACAGAGCACTGGGTACGATAATATCGCAAAAAATCGACTTGTGTAACATGTGAAATTCGTAGGAACGTTGCGCGAAAAAACGTCTCGTGTAACACCACCTTTAAACACATCATCATCTGAACCACTTTCTGAATCAAGCAGGCTACTATCTTCTGCACTTGAAGAATCTGGTGGTGTTTTTGGATTCCCAGCATCTTTTACCACACATGAGCTCTCAATGGTGAACTGTGGAGATATGTCCACATCATTTTGCAGACATTCACTCATTTCCTTGTGGTACTTCCAAGCTTTTGGGTCCCGACCTGTTAGTTTATAATGGTCTTCAACTTCTTTTTGCTTTTTGACAAGTTTTTGGAATTTTCTCAAACATTGTTCCCCAATAATGTTTTGACGTGATGTCTCGTTGAAAGAATCTGCTATTTTCTAGAAAATATCCATCTCAAAACGGGGTTGTCTGTGCTAGTTCAAAAGTTGCAAGCCAATACTCTAACTTTAGGATCTTCTTTGGAAATCTTGACGTCATTAGGATTCTCTGGCCAGTTGCCCTCTGTTTTCCATAAGAACTCAGGAAATAACCATTCAAATAAGTAAAGAAATTGGAGTGCAAAGAAATATCAAAAAGAGATAAATCTAAGATAAATATATGATTATGTATACCTTTAGCCTGGGTAAGGTCCAACACCTATTGAACTTCGAAGCTGAAATGGGATATTACATTCTTCAACAGAGACTTTGTTGGCTTTCCCTCATCCTTTTTTCTTACATAGGAATACGTTACTATCATCCTTGTGTTCTTTGAAATGACAAAGGGCGTCTGATAATTGGCAATCCTCTGCCTAATGTCCAATGGAGATGTTTCTAACGCAATTTTGCATGTGTATCTGTCCTGTTAAAGAAAAAAAGATACGAAAACGTTCAACATTCAGGGCGATTTATATAACTTGATTTCATGTTTTGATAGTTTTCAATGTGTCCTTTTGGGTTTGCCTAGTTGTTCACGAAAACCACCATCGTATGTATGATAAAGTATAGTATAATACAAAGAGCTATATTGAATGGGGAGGCAATTAATCCCATTAAAACGGCTGTAATATGGTCATATGTACTTGCTTGACAAATGACTCCTTGAGCTGTTGCAGCAGAGAACAATGTCAAATGAGCATGAAATTACAAGACTTGGTAAATAAATAGATAAATAAAATTATATTGACGTTATTGAGGTAGATCCTAAGTGACCTCAAAACGTAACATGATTTTTTTTATGTATACTTCACTTACCAGTTCTTCTTCCTCCAGATCATTGTCTGGATTTTTATCCAGTTCTTGTTGTAATGGAATTACAACCAGCTTTCCTTGCCCAACAGCCTCTTTCAGCCTTGATACACTGTATGGTGGAGTGAGATGATGCAGTTCTCTAGTTTGTGCTCCACATGCTAATATATACCCTCCTGCCATTTCTAGCTCTGGATATGTTTCTTTTAGTTTTTTTTTGTCAACGTTGACTGCTGTATCTTTGGCAAAAAACGTTTTTTTTTCTCCTAAACCTCTTTTCAGGATCTGGTTTGTTTTAGGATTGGGCATTTTTGTTGCTCCTGTTTGAGACAGACACACAAATTTCTTTGTCCATGTTTTGTCCTTTGGATTATTTTCTTTGCCAGGTCTTTGTCTTCGCCTTTATGGCAGGTTATTATTAATTGTAGAGCTGCTGAATCCAAACAGTCTGTGTTCCTCTGCAATTATTTGCAAATGTTCTAAAGGTGCTGAAGGTGCTAAAGATGCTGAAGGTGCTAGAGATGCTGAAGGTGCTGAATTTGATGTTCCTGAAAAAATATACACTTTTCAAAGTTAACAATAATAATAGATAATAAGAATAAGCCTTCCTCGCTATTTTTATAGTCAATAAAAATTCAATGATAGTCCAATGATAATTTTGTTCTAAATACTTGTGTTGGTACGGTGTCCACTTGATGAGGATCTGATGAGTCTAGATACATCATCTAGCAATTCATTGCACTTAGAGAGGAGTTGATTAGACATCTAAATTTAGAAAGAAAATAACATGTTAAAAAGAAGTTCAAATTAATTTCAGTTTTATTAGTTAGTATTTCAATATTTTGGGCTTGCTTGGATTGCATACACTTTATTGCTGAACAGTAGCTTTATAGCAGAGAGCTAAGCTCACTAAATAACAAATTAATGGAAAAATTTGTCAGTATAAGTTTACTTAGCTTATATTAAAAATCAGAGTTAATAGAGCTCTATTAACTCTGTCAAAATGTGGCAATTTGAACTGTAGTGACATTTAGCAAAATAATAAATAAAGAGGTTTATATCTTTTCAAAATTAGAAAAATTATTATAATTTATCCATAACAAGAGAAGTTATGAGAGGTTAAAGTGATGGAAATTATTATAAATTTTGAACGTTTGCCGTCCCTGATTCAAAATGGCGGTGAAAAAAAAGTGTTGTGAACTGAAGTGTTTTATTTAAAATTGTGACCAAGTACACTCGTGGTTTACAGTCCGTGTTTTATTTGTTATAACAATAATTATGCGGGAAAAAAGGCTGTGATGTACAGCACAACTAAAAAGAATCAAATAAATTATCTTAATTGCTATATTAATTTGAGTAACTGGACAGAATCCGTGCTTAACTAAGTGCTATTATTATGTAAATAATATTGAACTACAAGCACTGTAATCTAAACTAATTGCTTGAACAAAGCCTTACTGATTGTAAATGATTACAACTTAATAATAATTAATAATAATAATTTATTAGCTTATAACGCGCAAATATCAATATACATTTTCATCTGCGCGGAACTAAAAACATTAAAACCTAATTACAAAATTAAAAATTATATAATAACATAAAAAATGGCCCTAAAATATAAATAGAAAAATAAATAAATAAATAATTGAATAAAGAATTAAAATAAAAAATCAGTTTGTATAAAAATATGCATACGTCCTAAAAATGATTTTGATGGAAAAGCTTCTCTAAAAAGATATGTCTTTAGTGCTTTCTTAAAGGATGATACAGAGGGTGAACTTCTAATATTTTATGGTAAGTAATTCCATAGTTTTGGAGCGGCGTCTTGAAATGCCCGGTCTCCAAGAGTAGTATATGTTTTCACTTTTTCTGTTTGTAATAGTAAATTGTCACTGTTTGACCTGAGGTTATATTTCCCAGGTATCTTAAATTTAATTAAGTCTTTAATATAATTAGGGGCATGTCCGTGAACAGCCTTATATGTAATTAAAAGAATCTTAAATAATATACGCTCACGAATAGGCAGCCAATGAAGTTTAAACAGTAAAGGTGTAATGTGACAATATTTACTGGCATTATATACAAGCCTAGCTGCGGCATTCTGTACTCTTCGAATTTCTTGCATTTGGTAATCAGGTAAACCTAAATATAGACTATTGCAATAGTCAATTCGGCTGTAAATTAGTGTATGAATAAGAGTTTGTACTGATTCTTGTGATAAATATTTCCGTATTCTTAACAATAAAATACAACGAAGTATTTCTAAATCATCAGAATATACTGAGTAAAACAATTGCTGGTAAGGCATACGACACTAAATCATTTCAACTCACGAGACTGTGATGAATAACTATGACAATCAACAGCAATCTAAAGTGCATACAAACAGCCTTAACATTTTGCTAAAGTGGGTAAATATAAATAAAATAAGAAATTATTCTCTTACCACAAGATTGTATTAAACTTTTGCCTTGGCCCAAGGTACCTTACTATACTTATGTTTAACTTTTTGACCATGTGGTCTTCAATGATTGACAGATGTCATAATGAAATGTTCTTTTTGGCTAATGTATCTATAAATCCAGTCAATCAATAACCAATCATGTTATGTAATAATATACTATGTTGTAACATAAATTAACTCAAATGCTGAAACTAACAAATGGATCGAATTTCACCTAGCTACAAAATCATTGTTCATAAATTAAACAAATACATTATTCTATGAATTAGTCATATTAATAAATGACTACGGGCTAAAAAAAATGGCTTCAATTAATTTCAACAACTACAAAAAACTTACCTTCTCAGCACCATGCCAACTAGGTCAACGAGCTTGGAATTGGTAACATCGTTGCAGGTCTTTTTGCACGTGATTTTTCGAGCTACACTCATTTGCAAAATTACTTGGGATATTAGGTTAAACTGCTTGACATTCTTTCGTTGGGTATTTCGTAGAAACCTCCCTCTCCCCCGCATCAATGTTGCATAGCACTGTAGTGTTTATTGTATGAAAAGAAACGTCAGGCAACATTGATTTTGGGGGAGGGGGGTTTGGTTGCAAAGAAGAGTCATTGAAAACAAAAAGAGCCGTACTGCAAAAACCATTAGAAAAATGTGTCAATGTCCCACCTGTTTTGTAACTGAGTGTAGTGCCAGGATTCGCCAGGCTTTGAATATGACGAACGACGGGTTTGATGAACGGCAGATTTGACGAACGACGAGTTTGACGAGTTTGAAATGAAGGATTGCATGTTTGAATTGAATTGAACATTGAATGTTTGAATTGAAGAAGTGGTGATTGAATCGAAGGATTCCATGTTTGAACTGAATGATTAATAATTGAATATTTGAACCAAACGGTTGCATGTTTGAACCAAAAGATTGAATGTTTGAACCAAATAATTGAATATTTGAACCGAAGGATTGAATGTTTAAACTAAAGGATTGCATGTTTGAACCAAAGGATTGAATGTTTGAACCAAAGGATTGAATGTTTGAACCAAAGGATTGCAAGTTTGAACCAAAGGATTGAATGTTTGAACCAAAGGATTGCATATTTGAACCAAAGGATTGAATGTTTAAACTAAAGGATTGCATGTTTGAACCAAAGGATTGAATGTTTGAACCAAAGGATTGCAAGTTTGAACCAAAGGATTGAATGTTTGAACCAAAGGATTGCATGTTTGGATTTATGGCGGGGATGGATACCCATAACTATGAGCTAATGTTACTTTGATTTCTTTTCAGAATGAAGGTGACAACTATGGTGTTGACTGGAGTGGACCCATTCCTGAAACAGATCCCAGTTTGTGTCAAAGTGTTGAAGTCCCAGACACCACATGCCCTTTATCAGAACAACAGATGAAGTTATTGCCAGAAACAAACACCATGAACTATTTGAAAGGAGTCGAAATGTTTAAACAAATCCTTAAGGCTGTACCTACAAAATTGTGCTAATGAGCAAGTCATAATTCAGACAACACAATGCCACTCTTGGTTACATGCAATAACATTATTACACTCGAACTTTAAGTGCACTTATTTGAGCATTGAAAAATATGTTAACAAATCAAACTGAAAATGGAATGGTACTGTTGCATGTTTTCAATATCACTTGATGAATCCAACCAGTAATTTCTGGGTCATAGTGAGCGTGTTCACACTGACACTATAAGTTACTTAGGTGTAGCAGTAGTCTGAAGTTCACATTAATTCAATTCATGAAGTCGTTCACATTAATTTGATTTAGGCAACTTGATCACATTAACTGTCAATCATCTTTCCCACTCTTTGTTGAATGTGCGGTTCACTCTACTAAACACGAGAGCAAACAACGCACGTCTGTTTTACTATGATACAGCGAACTCGATTGCTTAAATTCATTTCCTTGTATTTGATCTCACAATGGTTAATTTGTCTACAACAGAGAGTTCGTTCACAAGTTCTTCGTATACAATCAAAGATGAGCAATTTAAGATTGCAGCGGCTGCTTCTCCTACGAAGAAGACGACGACTGTCAAGAATTCTCGTCTATCATATCTACAAACGAAATCAAAGAAGTACTGATCGTCGTGCTTGGATGCTACCACGTCCACAGTTTTGGTTTAATGAAATACTTAATAATACCGGTTATGATGATGTAGTCTGGCGAGAAAACTTTCGTGTATCTAGAGCCACGTTCGAGTATATTGTACAACTTGTCGATGCAGAGCTTTCCCGAAGAGACACTCCATTAAGAAATGCTGTGCCTATTGAAAAACGAGTTGCCGTTTCTCTCTGGAGACTAGCAACTGGAGATTCTTATAGAGCTTGTGGTCTACAATTTGGTATTCCAAAGTCAAAAACATCTATGATTACTCATGAATTCTGCTCTATTCTAACAAGAAAGATGAACGAATTTATTAAGTTTCCATATACTCGCGCTGAAGTCAGAAAAGCCATTGATGAATTTCAAAATATTAGCGAGTTTCCTCAGGTTATTGGCGCAGTTGATGGTTCACATATCCCTATCAAAAAACCGAAAGACAGCCCGAATGCTTATTACAACAGGAAGTCATTTCATAGTGTTATACTGCAAGGGATATGTGATGCCAACTACAAATTTATTGATGTAAGCACAGGATATCCTGGCAGAATGCATGACGCCCATGTATTTAGAATAAGTAGAATTGGGAATGAACTGATAAATGGTCAGTTTCCTAATGACCCGGTTGATTGAATTGGTCAAATAGATGTGCCACCAATACTATTAGGTGACCCCGCCTATGCTCTTCGACCTAATTTGATGAAGCCATACCCTGAAGGAACATGTACCCAGTCAGAAAGAAATTTTAACAGAAAGTTAAGCTCTACCCATGTTGTTATTGAACAAGCCTTCGGACTTTTGAAAGGTCGCTGGAGATGCCTTGACAGTGTTAATGAGGATGATATGAGCACTGTATCTGAGACAATTATTGCTTGTTGCATACTGCACAACATATGCCAAACCCGTGGAGAAGAGTACAATGGTAGGCTTGGAAAAGTTATTCACATAAATAATGGTCATCCACCAGCAGCTGGAGCAGGAGCCCACATTGTTCGGGATACGATAAAAGATTTTTTGCATTAGATAAGATAGTTAGACCAAATTAACATTTATTTCGTAATCATATATTGTACAATAATTATTTCTTATATAATGTTGTAATATATAATATATAAACTGTAACATTCAGCTATAGTAAATAATGTTCATCCTTAATAATTGAATAAAACTTCTAGTTACTTTTTAATTTTCGATATATTTAGTCCATATTTTGTCTGCAAACTTGAACATTGCATATTATAATACTTAATATAAAATATTAAAAAAATAAAGTAATTTTAGAGGAAACACTGAGTCATGTATAAAATTTAATATTGATGATTGTAATATATAAGTATATTTTGATCCATAGATGATTAAAACAATGAATCAATAAATGGGCATAAAGGCCGTTGTAGTCTATTGCTTAGGTACGTAAGGAATAATAAGTATTTGGGGTGTGGGGGGGGGGCGGTTGGTCATGCAGTTTTCCCCTATTGTTGTGTGCGAATTATTTTATTCAAGCTTGCGCGATGTTTTTTAAAGTTTTCGCCTTTCAACATAACCAACCCCCTTCCCCCTAATAAAATACGTCCCTAATAGTTAATCTTTAAGTGCTTTAGCAATTTCTTTAAATAGGGTAAGCATAGATGCATTTTTTCTTTCTTTCTTTTTCTCTCCTTACTTCCATTTCTGCCAGCTTTATCTGCAAGTCCTGCTCCTTCTCGGCAAGTCTTCCAAAAAACTCCTCATCTCTTTTCTGACTTTCCTTCATGAAATCTAATAATGAATCGGCTGAGTCGACACCATCACTTTTTCGCTGTGACTTTATTCCACAAGCTGTTTCTTTACCCTTTTTTGATGTTTTGGGGGTTTCTTTACTATTATCGTTGTCGACTTCATCACTTGCATCTGCTTCCTCAGAACTATGAGTATCAGCTAAGCCTTCAGGTGAACTAGTAGATCTAGATGAGCAAGGACCTTTTCCCTCGACGATACTTTTCGGTGTAATGTCGTGGTTTGAGCCGAGCAGCTCGTTGAATACATCGAAATACTCGAACTCCTCTTCAAAATTCTTGTCACCGTTTCCCGATCTGCCTTTAACATCCATTACAACTTTATATTCCTTTTCGAGGTTTTTAATCCTTCGCTTGCACTGTTCTCCTTTACGAAAGAGTGTTTCGCCGGCTTTTTGAAGCTTTCGATTCAGCTTTTTAGCTATTTCATCCCATATTTTAGCACTGTTTCTTTTGTTTTTCAACTTGACGAAATGATCTCTCCACAGAGAAAGAAGCATGCGAGTTTCATCGTACTCCATCACTATTGCTGTCTTCGGAGCTACTAGTACTTGGCGCTGAAGATTGGATAGTAGTTAGGCCTGAAATACCAGCAAATTGCGATGAATCAGCCTGGGAATTCGTGTTCCACGAGGGTCCAGCGTTGTTACTATTGCTCGGCACAAAATAAAGAGCATTCGGATGAAATTGTGCCATAGAGTACATCGGGTGACTTGGATAAGGCAGACTGTAACCGAAATAAATCAAAGTTAAAAATGCATCGATTGCTATGAAAATAAAGCCTTCGCCATCAAAATTCCAATTTTGTACTTACGAATGCTGTTGGTACGATGGTGGATGTGGTTGTCGATTCCTTTGGTCCATATTAGTAAGAAAGAAAAATCAATTGACAATAAGCTAAAACTGTAAAGTTGTGTGTCTAAGAATGCACTCAAGAAAGAACTCCGTGGTGAAATCTGTAGTTTATCACTAAAAATTGCTTGTCACACATCTTCCAGAATTAAAATTTGAGAGCATGGTGATTGGCTCTAGTGTTTGCTTTGCTGTTTCTAAACCTTAAAATAGTTGGCTTGGAAATAGCAGCCAGATGAGCCGCTAATCCACGATATCCAATGCCAACGGACCACCTTTAAGATGGTGTGAACGCTTGTTTATGTTTAAGTGACTCTAAAACATCCTAGTGTGAACACGCTCAGTCACTTCCAATTTTGGATCTCATAAACACAATATGTCTATTTAACTTGCTCAAGTGTGTTTATATTAAAAATATTAGAAGTATTAGTATTGTACAAGTGTGTCATTGTGACTCGTAATTACTTTTAGGGTCCACCTCAAACTACAGCAACACACATTTTAGTGAAATGCAAATCCTGAGGAACCATAATTCACTGTAATGTCCAAAAACCTTTTAAACTCTGTGTAAAACTTATACTTTGTGGGCAAAGTGATAGTCCTGAAACAGGTTTCTGACATGGGTAAATCATTCAAATTTGGGTCGAATTTCACCAGAAGCTGGTTGTTGATTGCCCTGGAATTGCTTTCTCCAGTCCAAAAGAGTAGCAATGTTTTAAGCTTTGAACCACCTACAGAAAAGAGAAAAAAACACACATTATCATCATTTTGTTAAGTAGATGAACTGTCATTTTGATCCATTTACTGGACCAGAGGAAGACCAGACCACTTGCATTAAAGGCTGTGATTAGTCTATCAGTTTTGTTTAGAAAATAACCAAAATAACAATGGGAACAGATTTATCATCTTGAGTGAGCAGTGGTTTGTGGGGCGAAACGCATTGCGTGACAAACCCTTAAAACGACTGCAACGGAGTCTACAAAACCTTTCAAAATTGTCTATTTTCAATAAACCTCTCCTATGAATTGAACATGATGAAAGTTTTCAAAATATAATCAATTTCAAGATAGCAGTGTTGGGTAGTTATGCAAGTGGTCTATATCAAATGACTGCATATATTTGAATGTTTTGCACTAAACTCAGTCAAAATATTATATACAAAACACCAGAAAGTTTTGTTTATCTAAGTGTTTACGTCATCCTTTGTTCTAAAAAAACAAAAATCATGTGCAAATTGACTAATAAGGAGAAGCACATTTTAATTGGTGAGCATTTTATGGGATATTTATAGTCTGATCTACCATCTGACCAGCAATTATCAATTAATCACAGTTGACATTCAAATACTTTACCGGTTGGTCCAATGGTACATCTGGCATTGTCACACTGGTAATTTCTTCAGGATCTGGATCAATGTCTTTTTGGAGGGGTCTCACATAAATTGTTGCTTGGCCAGCAAGCTGTTTGAGGTGGTTGGCTGTATGAGGGGTGTGGATGACGTGAAAGCCACCATCCTCTCCCCCACCCCTCTGGAAGAGGCACATCAAACATTACAAAAATTACAGATAACGAAAGCTAAGGAAACTAATCCAAAAACTAGAATAATACTGACAAGATAAAGTTTGTTGAGTCCGGTTTCGTTGAACGTTAGATGCGAACTGACTTAATTACAGTGACAGTAACCTAAAAGTAGATTTAGTACAAAATATATTATCTATATATTACAGCTCTTTTGAAGCTGTACCAGTCTGAGAAATACGACCATCTTTAGTTACAGTACTGTCAGTGATAGTAGTGAAAACACAGGCTAGTTCTTTGACTTCAGGATCTTGCTTGACAACTTTCACATCAATGGGGCATTCTGGCCATAAGAACTCAGGTTGCCATTAGAACTTAGGTCCGTGAATCCAACGGTGTTGTTCTGTTTAACTGGTCGGGTCAAGTCCTCTGGAGGAGTCATCAGCTGGATTTGCACTGCTTTCTACGTATCGCCATTGTAATGGTTTTGTGTTGTCTGAGCGATTGTGCTTCACTGCAAGGAAAAATGGCGAATCTGGAGTATTCATCTCAGTGGGCCTGTGAACTGTAAACTTCTTGTAGTATTTGATCAGGCATCTTTCCCCTTCAATGGCGTAAATCTTTGGCTGGAAATCTCTCTGGTGGCCTTTTTCTTGTCCTGTGGGTGTTTTTTTGCCACGCTTGTTCAGCCAAACAAGCATTTTTTTGCCATTGCTTGCTGTTTGCAGTTGTACATCTCCCCAACACAATTTACGGCTTTCGTCTCTTGCTCTGAATCCGAAGTGAAGGGATAAAAACCACCAAAGTGTCCTTTACAGAATGTCTGGGCTGTGGTCACCAAATTGGCCTGTAGAAAAAAGCATCTCTTCATCTGAATCGGTTAAAGACTTAGTTGCTGGTGGCTTGTTTCCTTTACCACTACCGACAACAGATTTTTGCTTTGCTGACAGGACATTTCGGGAGGTTTTAAACTCTTTATTGAAGATGTTCAGTTGGTATTTCTTTTCTTCGAGATATCTCTGTATACTTCTGGAAGCTGCTGACAGTGCTGGGCTCGTAGTCGGACCCGTTGGCTTTCTTGACCTCCATGAAAAACTTGCTTAACAGATGGTCTAGTAGGTGTAGCAGTAGTCTGAAGTTCACATTAATTCAATTCATGAAGTCGTTCACATTAATTTGATTTAGGCAACTTGATCACATTAACTGTCAATCATCTTTCCCACTCTTTGTTGAATGTGCGGTTCACTCTACTAAACACGAGAGCAAACAACGCACGTCTGTTTTACTATGATACAGCGAACTCGATTGCTTAAATTCATTTCCTTGTATTTGATCTCACAATGGTTAATTTGTCTACAACAGAGAGTTCGTTCACAAGTTCTTCGTATACAATCAAAGATGAGCAATTTAAGATTGCAGCGGCTGCTTCTCCTACGAAGAAGACGACGACTGTCAAGAATTCTCGTCTATCATATCTACAAACGAAATCAAAGAAGTACTGATCGTCGTGCTTGGATGCTACCACGTCCACAGTTTTGGTTTAATGAAATACTTAATAATACCGGTTATGATGATGTAGTCTGGCGAGAAAACTTTCGTGTATCTAGAGCCACGTTCGAGTATATTGTACAACTTGTCGATGCAGAGCTTTCCCGAAGAGACACTCCATTAAGAAATGCTGTGCCTATTGAAAAACGAGTTGCCGTTTCTCTCTGGAGACTAGCAACTGGAGATTCTTATAGAGCTTGTGGTCTACAATTTGGTATTCCAAAGTCAAAAACATCTATGATTACTCATGAATTCTGCTCTATTCTAACAAGAAAGATGAACGAATTTATTAAGTTTCCATATACTCGCGCTGAAGTCAGAAAAGCCATTGATGAATTTCAAAATATTAGCGAGTTTCCTCAGGTTATTGGCGCAGTTGATGGTTCACATATCCCTATCAAAAAACCGAAAGACAGCCCGAATGCTTATTACAACAGGAAGTCATTTCATAGTGTTATACTGCAAGGGATATGTGATGCCAACTACAAATTTATTGATGTAAGCACAGGATATCCTGGCAGAATGCATGACGCCCATGTATTTAGAATAAGTAGAATTGGGAATGAACTGATAAATGGTCAGTTTCCTAATGACCCGGTTGATTGAATTGGTCAAATAGATGTGCCACCAATACTATTAGGTGACCCCGCCTATGCTCTTCGACCTAATTTGATGAAGCCATACCCTGAAGGAACATGTACCCAGTCAGAAAGAAATTTTAACAGAAAGTTAAGCTCTACCCATGTTGTTATTGAACAAGCCTTCGGACTTTTGAAAGGTCGCTGGAGATGCCTTGACAGTGTTAATGAGGATGATATGAGCACTGTATCTGAGACAATTATTGCTTGTTGCATACTGCACAACATATGCCAAACCCGTGGAGAAGAGTACAATGGTAGGCTTGGAAAAGTTATTCACATAAATAATGGTCATCCACCAGCAGCTGGAGCAGGAGCCCACATTGTTCGGGATACGATAAAAGATTTTTTGCATTAGATAAGATAGTTAGACCAAATTAACATTTATTTCGTAATCATATATTGTACAATAATTATTTCTTATATAATGTTGTAATATATAATATATAAACTGTAACATTCAGCTATAGTAAATAATGTTCATCCTTAATAATTGAATAAAACTTCTAGTTACTTTTTAATTTTCGATATATTTAGTCCATATTTTGTCTGCAAACTTGAACATTGCATATTATAATACTTAATATAAAATATTAAAAAAATAAAGTAATTTTAGAGGAAACACTGAGTCATGTATAAAATTTAATATTGATGATTGTAATATATAAGTATATTTTGATCCATAGATGATTAAAACAATGAATCAATAAATGGGCATAAAGGCCGTTGTAGTCTATTGCTTAGGTACGTAAGGAATAATAAGTATTTGGGGTGTGGGGGGGGGGGCGGTTGGTCATGCAGTTTTCCCCTATTGTTGTGTGCGAATTATTTTATTCAAGCTTGCGCGATGTTTTTTAAAGTTTTCGCCTTTCAACATAACCAACCCCCTTCCCCCTAATAAAATACGTCCCTAATAGTTAATCTTTAAGTGCTTTAGCAATTTCTTTAAATAGGGTAAGCATAGATGCATTTTTTCTTTCTTTCTTTTTCTCTCCTTACTTCCATTTCTGCCAGCTTTATCTGCAAGTCCTGCTCCTTCTCGGCAAGTCTTCCAAAAAACTCCTCATCTCTTTTCTGACTTTCCTTCATGAAATCTAATAATGAATCGGCTGAGTCGACACCATCACTTTTTCGCTGTGACTTTATTCCACAAGCTGTTTCTTTACCCTTTTTTGATGTTTTGGGGGTTTCTTTACTATTATCGTTGTCGACTTCATCACTTGCATCTGCTTCCTCAGAACTATGAGTATCAGCTAAGCCTTCAGGTGAACTAGTAGATCTAGATGAGCAAGGACCTTTTCCCTCGACGATACTTTTCGGTGTAATGTCGTGGTTTGAGCCGAGCAGCTCGTTGAATACATCGAAATACTCGAACTCCTCTTCAAAATTCTTGTCACCGTTTCCCGATCTGCCTTTAACATCCATTACAACTTTATATTCCTTTTCGAGGTTTTTAATCCTTCGCTTGCACTGTTCTCCTTTACGAAAGAGTGTTTCGCCGGCTTTTTGAAGCTTTCGATTCAGCTTTTTAGCTATTTCATCCCATATTTTAGCACTGTTTCTTTTGTTTTTCAACTTGACGAAATGATCTCTCCACAGAGAAAGAAGCATGCGAGTTTCATCGTACTCCATCACTATTGCTGTCTTCGGAGCTACTAGTACTTGGCGCTGAAGATTGGATAGTAGTTAGGCCTGAAATACCAGCAAATTGCGATGAATCAGCCTGGGAATTCGTGTTCCACGAGGGTCCAGCGTTGTTACTATTGCTCGGCACAAAATAAAGAGCATTCGGATGAAATTGTGCCATAGAGTACATCGGGTGACTTGGATAAGGCAGACTGTAACCGAAATAAATCAAAGTTAAAAATGCATCGATTGCTATGAAAATAAAGCCTTCGCCATCAAAATTCCAATTTTGTACTTACGAATGCTGTTGGTACGATGGTGGATGTGGTTGTCGATTCCTTTGGTCCATATTAGTAAGAAAGAAAAATCAATTGACAATAAGCTAAAACTGTAAAGTTGTGTGTCTAAGAATGCACTCAAGAAAGAACTCCGTGGTGAAATCTGTAGTTTATCACTAAAAATTGCTTGTCACACATCTTCCAGAATTAAAATTTGAGAGCATGGTGATTGGCTCTAGTGTTTGCTTTGCTGTTTCTAAACCTTAAAATAGTTGGCTTGGAAATAGCAGCCAGATGAGCCGCTAATCCACGATATCCAATGCCAACGGACCACCTTTAAGATGGTGTGAACGCTTGTTTATGTTTAAGTGACTCTAAAACATCCTAGTGTGAACACGCTCAGTCACTTCCAATTTTGGATCTCATAAACACAATATGTCTATTTAACTTGCTCAAGTGTGTTTATATTAAAAATATTAGAAGTATTAGTATTGTACAAGTGTGTCATTGTGACTCGTAATTACTTTTAGGGTCCACCTCAAACTACAGCAACACACATTTTAGTGAAATGCAAATCCTGAGGAACCATAATTCACTGTAATGTCCAAAAACCTTTTAAACTCTGTGTAAAACTTATACTTTGTGGGCAAAGTGATAGTCCTGAAACAGGTTTCTGACATGGGTAAATCATTCAAATTTGGGTCGAATTTCACCAGAAGCTGGTTGTTGATTGCCCTGGAATTGCTTTCTCCAGTCCAAAAGAGTAGCAATGTTTTAAGCTTTGAACCACCTACAGAAAAGAGAAAAAAACACACATTATCATCATTTTGTTAAGTAGATGAACTGTCATTTTGATCCATTTACTGGACCAGAGGAAGACCAGACCACTTGCATTAAAGGCTGTGATTAGTCTATCAGTTTTGTTTAGAAAATAACCAAAATAACAATGGGAACAGATTTATCATCTTGAGTGAGCAGTGGTTTGTGGGGCGAAACGCATTGCGTGACAAACCCTTAAAACGACTGCAACGGAGTCTACAAAACCTTTCAAAATTGTCTATTTTCAATAAACCTCTCCTATGAATTGAACATGATGAAAGTTTTCAAAATATAATCAATTTCAAGATAGCAGTGTTGGGTAGTTATGCAAGTGGTCTATATCAAATGACTGCATATATTTGAATGTTTTGCACTAAACTCAGTCAAAATATTATATACAAAACACCAGAAAGTTTTGTTTATCTAAGTGTTTACGTCATCCTTTGTTCTAAAAAAACAAAAATCATGTGCAAATTGACTAATAAGGAGAAGCACATTTTAATTGGTGAGCATTTTATGGGATATTTATAGTCTGATCTACCATCTGACCAGCAATTATCAATTAATCACAGTTGACATTCAAATACTTTACCGGTTGGTCCAATGGTACATCTGGCATTGTCACACTGGTAATTTCTTCAGGATCTGGATCAATGTCTTTTTGGAGGGGTCTCACATAAATTGTTGCTTGGCCAGCAAGCTGTTTGAGGTGGTTGGCTGTATGAGGGGTGTGGATGACGTGAAAGCCACCATCCTCTCCCCCACCCCTCTGGAAGAGGCACATCAAACATTACAAAAATTACAGATAACGAAAGCTAAGGAAACTAATCCAAAAACTAGAATAATACTGACAAGATAAAGTTTGTTGAGTCCGGTTTCGTTGAACGTTAGATGCGAACTGACTTAATTACAGTGACAGTAACCTAAAAGTAGATTTAGTACAAAATATATTATCTATATATTACAGCTCTTTTGAAGCTGTACCAGTCTGAGAAATACGACCATCTTTAGTTACAGTACTGTCAGTGATAGTAGTGAAAACACAGGCTAGTTCTTTGACTTCAGGATCTTGCTTGACAACTTTCACATCAATGGGGCATTCTGGCCATAAGAACTCAGGTTGCCATTAGAACTTAGGTCCGTGAATCCAACGGTGTTGTTCTGTTTAACTGGTCGGGTCAAGTCCTCTGGAGGAGTCATCAGCTGGATTTGCACTGCTTTCTACGTATCGCCATTGTAATGGTTTTGTGTTGTCTGAGCGATTGTGCTTCACTGCAAGGAAAAATGGCGAATCTGGAGTATTCATCTCAGTGGGCCTGTGAACTGTAAACTTCTTGTAGTATTTGATCAGGCATCTTTCCCCTTCAATGGCGTAAATCTTTGGCTGGAAATCTCTCTGGTGGCCTTTTTCTTGTCCTGTGGGTGTTTTTTTGCCACGCTTGTTCAGCCAAACAAGCATTTTTTTGCCATTGCTTGCTGTTTGCAGTTGTACATCTCCCCAACACAATTTACGGCTTTCGTCTCTTGCTCTGAATCCGAAGTGAAGGGATAAAAACCACCAAAGTGTCCTTTACAGAATGTCTGGGCTGTGGTCACCAAATTGGCCTGTAGAAAAAAGCATCTCTTCATCTGAATCGGTTAAAGACTTAGTTGCTGGTGGCTTGTTTCCTTTACCACTACCGACAACAGATTTTTGCTTTGCTGACAGGACATTTCGGGAGGTTTTAAACTCTTTATTGAAGATGTTCAGTTGGTATTTCTTTTCTTCGAGATATCTCTGTATACTTCTGGAAGCTGCTGACAGTGCTGGGCTCGTAGTCGGACCCGTTGGCTTTCTTGACCTCCATGAAAAACTTGCTTAACAGATGGTCTAGTTCGTCTGCAGGTAAGCTTTCGATAACTGAATCTTTACCGATGCTGTTAAGGTATTTTTGTAAAATGTTCATGTCCGAACTCGTTTTTCGTATTGTATTTTATGCCTTCTGATTTTCTACAAAGCTTTCAATCTTCTCTTGGCTGATACTGGTAGCATTTTCATTTTGTATATCTTTTTGAAGCTCATCTGGATAGTAAAATTCTCTCGGAGAATGGTCCTCCTCGTCACTCATAGTCTCATATTTTTTTTTTCTTGTTGGATATTGATATTTTCGGGTTTTTTAGTGATATTTTCAGTTTATCAAAGTCAAATTTCGTGCCGGGAAAAAAGTAAACAAAGACGTGAAGGTGATATGAGGTCCGGACAAATTGCCTTGGTAATCAGTCTGAGATGGGAAAATCAGCCAATCAGAGCGCGCGTAGAGTAAGCCATATAATAATGTATATTACTTTACATAAAATGTCTAGATTAATGCAGCTATTCTAGATTAATGTTAGATTTAATTTCGCTGAGATATTTCAAGGTAAACCTCATGCAAATCAGGACGATTTCTGTATAAAATATACAGATGCCACCACGGCAGTGATTTTCTATTGTTCTTGGTTCATTAGTTATTCATGAATTTTATAAATGTTTTAGATTTTCAGACTGGCTGACGTTCGATGTTGGTTGAGGATGTGAGAGAGGATGTGACTGTACAGCATTGGCGTAAATTCGTGGCATAGGGTATTAGCTCTTTGGTACTGTCTTGCCTCTTGATACGGTGTTGAATTGTCTCTAAGAAGGACTGCTTGCCTTGTAGTGGACCAATTATTGGTTATTGCGGGTTGTTTATGTGTACCGAAGATACCACTCTTTAAGTTCTTAACAAAAAAAACCAAGATGGTTTAAATGTTTCCGATCAAAAAATAGTTGTTCACGTTCGATATGATGATTGAGAAAGGTTGTTGATTACAAAATTGTTCCATTTCAGAGTTTAATTGGGATACCTTCGTATTGATGAAGTCATGGCATATAAGTAATGAAGAATATATAATCTTCGAGGAGGGGAAATACTCTTCATTGCTTTCTACATATTTGTTGTTTGATTGAAACCTGCATCGGGAGTTTCCTTTTCTAAATCGTTTGTTCCACATTGAATCAAGATTACGCTGGGTTTGTATTGTTGAAGTTGGTCTTTGTTGCATGTTTGTAATTTGGTCGATTGTGTATGTCATTAGATCTATAACTTTCTTCTCTGAATGGATTAAATCGGGTTTGATAAATTTACCATTAGTATCAGGATAAGAATTGGATTTTCTTTCGTGGATGTTGTATTGTTTTCTTTGGCTGGACTTTGCGTGATCCATTCATGGTTGGATTCTGATGCGGTCTGTTTGACATTGCGAAAATACTTAGCTACCAAGTGCTGAGATTTGTGCTTTTACAAAGTATTTGATGCCGACTATCTTGTCTTTTAAATGCTTTTAAATCGGTGATTTCTTCTAACGAGGTTTGAATAATGGACAGATCTTTTTCAAAAGATAGTTTTGATGTGACAAAATCGGTTTCCAATTTTGCAACTGTGAGTCGAAGGGTTGCGTGATCAGTATTATTTGAATCATCGTCAGATGAATCTTCATCATTTTCATCGATGCCACTAGATTTATCATTAGTGAGTTGTGAAGGCTGAGCATGATTGTCAATATTATCGGAATTTTGTTGCAAGGTTAAACCAGCATCATCTATTTGGAGTGATTCGTCAGAGAAATAATCTGGAACGCCCTGTGACTCTTGTAACATCTTATCTAAATCTGTATCAGATTCATTATTTGCTAATTGGTATTCAAAAATGGTATGTTCTATGTTGTGTAGTATATTCTCGTCGTCTTCGTGTGACTGATTTATCAAAACATGAACCATTTTCATTAACTAAGGAAATTTATGTTTGGGCCAATCTTTGTTATGCAAACCTTGGATTTGAAATTATCCTATAGTAACAAAGATTGAAATAAAAAATAGCCTATCTTTCTTCTTGTTTATAGCGATTGTAATTTTGTCCGTCTTTCTATTAATCTGTTGGTTTTTGAACTTTTCCCAAATAGCTGTTATACACCTTATTAATAATTTCGCCGCCATTTTGAATTTGTAATTGATGACGTCGAGTGGTGGCCGGATCAGTAATTTACAAGGGGATATTCGCCGTTCTTACGTTGCGCGGTCGGGAATGTGTCGAGTATACCGCAAAGCTTGTTGGGGCTGTTTTTGGGGACGCTATTCAACACTGATTCAACATGGTGACGAAGAGTGATTCTTTTTTCCGAGTCAAGTCCGAGTCCGAGTCAAATGCCCGAATCAATATCTTTGGTCAGCGGACTTCTGTTTTACCGTTTTAGTTTTATTTATTTATTTATTTATTTATTTATTTTCATCTTTTTTTCCAAGCTTTCGTGTTACTTCGATTGGGCTTCCTGTGGTTACTGCTGAGTTGATCATTTGCGTCGAGTAATTGCTTGTTTACTAGCCTCTTCAAATTGATTATTTTGACAACTTTTTATCAATAACATCGACACAAAACAATCTTTGTTCGTTGCAGTACTCGAATATGTGTACTATTTGTCGATCTAAAAGCGATTTTAGCTGTGTTTGCCGTCTTTTGTGGCCGATGTTTCGTGCCCCAAGTACAGTGTCCCTTGTAATCTCTTCCCAAGGCCGCATCAAATGACCAAATTCACACCTTTATTTAAAACCTTTCGATAAAATAACTTAGCGATATGAAAGAGCAATTAATTATCCAAGTTTATCCGAGTTTGAGATCTATCGAGGAAAAATAACGCATCCAAATATCGCCACGAACGAGTTTACATATGAATATCGATGAACGAAAGTAAAAATCAATACTTGTTTGTGGTTCATAACGTTTCGGCGAGAAAGATTCAGCACAATTCTAAAATCAATTTGACTATATACGGACATGTTCAATAAGCTGAACGCATGTACTTCATCTAGCAAAAATCCAAGAACAAATTGAAAGCTGTCACTACAAAGTCGGAATATGTGCAGTATGTTTTTAACCGGGGTTTTTATAATCGGAGTCCTGAGTGAAACTAATCGCTGTTTATCTCGTCAGTTCAACAAACCACCTTACTCTACTCTTCTCAGATGTGTCTTTAACTTTACTCAAAGAAATTACGGTTCATTTATCATGTTTTTTTTTACTCGGGCATTTGACTCGGACTCGGATTTGACTCGGACTGGGACTTGGCTCGGGAGATCGTCGAACTCTGGTGACGAATGATTGTGAGAATGATGATCTAGTAATACTAAATGAAAAAGATATCCCTGGCGCAGAATTGCCTAAACCTCCAGAGTATTGTACTGTTGCCATTTTGAAACGTTGGCTGAGTTGTAGAGGTGGTAAAGTTACAGGAAAAAGAAATGAATTGATCAAAAGGTTAGTCTATTACCACACCATAGCAACAAGCCGATATGTAAACACAAAACTTTGCTCACTTGAAAGCAATCGAAAATTTCTAAATTTTCTTTCTTACTTTTCAGAGTAAATGACTACATTAGTACTGGTTTGGACAAGAATCTTATTGATCCTGATGGAGGGATAAATTTACAAAATAAGCGGCTAAAACTTGGCTTAGTAACAGCAATAACAACAAATGTGGTGGACTTTCCTACCGATGGATTCGATGTTGGAATATCGAGTGGATTGAATGTTGGCTATTCTCAAATCTGGAAATTTTTAATTGATGATGTCGAGTTCAAGAAACAACTATCTGTTGAAAAACCTATTGTAAAGGGCTATAATTTTTACAAATCAGGCAAGGTCCTTGGAGTCTATACCAAACAAGAAGGTGGCTTTTTTTATGTCAAAAGCCAAGTAATGCCATCGTATGCTACTCGTGGACCAGTCTACACTGTGAAAATTGTTATGAAAGCAAATTCTCAGATTGAGAAGGCTTTGTGTCCCTGCCCAGCAGGCAATGATGGTCGCTGTAACCACTTGGCTGCTACTTTGTTTGCAATAGAGGATGCCTGCAAGAAAGCCAATAATGCAAAGAATGATAAGAGTCAAGATGAGTTACCTTGCACGTCAAAACCCTGTACATGGAGCATTCCAAAAAAGAGAAAGCAAGAAGCTACGACGATTCAGTCTGTCAAGTTTGTCAAGCATGCTTGGGCTAAGAAAGAAAAGGAAAGGAAATCAACAGCTACTGCCACAGCTAATGAAAATCGTCAAAACTCGAGCACTGATTTTAATGCTTTGCTAGAAAAAATAGAAGCTATTGAAAAGAAAACAGGAACTAAAATTGGCCTTCACTACATCATTCCACAACAGCTTCCAGAAACTGCAAATACAGTCACTAAAGAAACAACTGTACATGTAAATAAACCATCAAACTGGGACATTGTGTCTCCTGTAAAAACTGCACCACTCTCAATGAAAGACATATAGCAAAAATCACAGAGAACTAAGGAAAGATTGTATAACTCAGTGACAGACAGACAAGATATTTATAATGCAACAAAGGAGCAACACCTATCAAAGACATGGTTTGATGTGCGCAAACACAGAATAACTGCTTCGAAGTGCAAGAGGTGTTTGATAAAGTCAACCACAAGTCCAACAAGGCAATATCTGAGGTTCTGTTGTACAATGACCGTATCACAACGAAGGCTATGAAGGAAGGCATAGAGTCAGAATCAAAGATAATTGAGGAATTTGAAAAAGGACACAGGTCTCAAAGTCTTCAAATCTGGATTTGTGATATCCAAGTCCCATCCATATTTAGGAGCATCTCCAGATGGCATAATTGATGAACAAAACATAGTGGAAGTAAAGAGGATCGGAGTCAAAGATGGAGAAAGTCACAATGAGGCCATGTGCAGGCTTGGCATAAACAAGAAGAATGACACTGAGCTACACATTAATAAGAACCACAGTTATTATCATCAGATATAACAGCAATTATTCTGTACAGAGTCCGATAATTGTTATTTCATTGTATCAAGTAGCATTGCTACTCTAAAGAACTTGTTTCATTTGATAATTTATTTTGGAATGAAGTATTGCACAAACTTGAAACATTTTATTTTAACCACCTTTTCCTAGAATTAGTTTACCCACGTGTATTTTATGGGGAAACACGATGGAATAAGGAAATTAATTTTCCTAGAGCTTTCTAATGAAGACTGGAAATTGTACATAATTTTTTATTGATTCTTGATCACCATAACATTATACTAATTATGAAAATCATTTTACATTAGCATTCTCTAATCTTTAATCACATTACTATTAAGATGTGTTTTAATAAATGTAATTATTGTCAACAGCTCAAGTTAGAAAAGAACAATCTTAAGTGTTGAGATTCAAAGATATTTTAATTCAAAATAGTACATACTTCATGTATCAAACAAATTGTAGTGGTAAAGTTAAATTGTGTTCACCTGTAACCATTCTATGCTAATTGGCTTGTTGACAGTAACACAATTACAAAATTACAAAATTACAAAAATTACAAAAATTACAAAATTACAAAATTACAAAATTGCATTAAATTGCATTATTTAACAGTATACATAGGATAACTTAAAAGCAATTGATAAGTTTTAATTTATAAAATATTTACTTCTTTTTAAATATACTATTTTAAAAAAATAACATCGAATACAAACGCAAAAACATGTTTTCAAGAAATAAAGTTTGTTATGACTTATTGAGTGGTTCTCATTAATTTGTGAAACAACTTAAACCATTATTTTACTGTTGAATAGAGAATTAGTAAAAATGAAATTAGAGTTCACTAGTGTGCTACTTTTAATTATTTCACAGGTTTATGACAACCACGTAAATGTATAATTAGAATGCAAAGTAATATTATTACTTTATTATTTATTATAAATGCCTTTATAAAAAAAGACTAACTGTTGCATTGTTTATGTTTAGTGTCATTTCATTGATACTAGCTGACTACCATTCAGTTCACTGTAAATATTAGGACATTATTTTGATTTACAAAATGATTCTATCTAATCAACAATTGGTGGTAGAAAATTTGAAAAACATGAAATAAGCACCCAAATATCTGATGCAACATAGTGTGGCAATGCAAGCTTTGCACCCACTGCTGCTAGCTCATCCTGAATCGTAAAGCCTTTGTCAGCCATTACCAAATCACCTCTGTTTAGATTTGTTAAAAATCCAGATTGCTTCACAATTTCAACATCGCTGATAGATCCACAGTATAGATCACTGCAAAATGATACAACACCATTAGCTGTTATGCCGATGAGAGATTTCATAGTTGTGCGAGACTTGTAACTAGAATAGCACAATGACCTGTTGTCGAGGCTAGATGGTGACTCCATTTGTATTTCTGTGCAATTAATGATTGACACTAAATCAGGATGGCATGAAGTGCAAAAGTTGTTCTTTGGATTGCCAATGAATGCAAATTGGTTCAAGTTCTTTTCTCATGTATTTAATCCATGTTCTCCAAATCACAGACTGTGGACACAGACACTCTAAACCTCTCAGCTATGTCTTTCTCAAACAATCCCAGTCGTAAACGTACAACTACTAGAGTGAATTCTTGCCAGATTGTCAGCCTTCTTTTACTACCAGGTTTGTTATAACCAGGACGATATTCAGTTTCTTCCCTGTTCTTATAACACAAGTTGTTTGCCTTCTCTTTAAGTAAGTCAAAACACAGAAGTAAAGTATCATAGTTTGGAAATCCCGTATAGAAGGCAATGTCTTCGTCGCTATCTTTGTGATCACTAATTTCAATCTTTGGTTTTGAATTCAGTTCGTCGATATTTGCCTCCAAGGAATGTATTTTTTCTGTTAGAGCAGATATTTTGTCCCTAAGAGATTCGTCACAATCATCTGTTTGAGTGCACTGGTCTCTGCGTGGTTCGGTAGATATTTCAATGTTTACTTGTGCAGTATCCTCACTGTCGAGAACGATTTGACATTCGCTGGCCAATGTTTCGTCCTTCATTTGAGATATTTGCTTTACAGCAGTCGACGGTAATTCAACTCGTTCAATTTTCAAACTCCAAAGAAATATCGTCGGAAGTTGAGTTCTTGACATTCGCGGTGCTTGTCCATCTTGTGTTGTTATCTCTTCATTATTCGAGTTCGATTATTCATCTGGATCCATTTTTGAACATAAAACGTAAATAAAAGTCATATGCGTTGAAACATCCCCAAATAAGATATTTTCAAAGGAGAAATCACGGAGCAATACAAAGGTACATCTAGACGCCATGACGGTCATGTGATAAATAGCATATTAGTATATTATATATGCATATTAGTGAATACTCCTGTAAAAAGAGTGCCAGAATACTCTCGCAATTATTGTGGAATATCCGGCAGTAATTTATTATAGAAATTCGGGAAAATTAATTAATACATTATACCATCCCCATTATATTAGGTTATTCTTACAAAATAAGGTACGAAGATCAGTACAAAAAAAATTTAAATGTTAATTACAACTCAATTTATTTTGCAATGATTTCCAAAAACACATAATTTACAAACAATTTCAACTGCTTAGTGAAAACAACATTTAATAGTTGTACTTACAAATAATTGTAGAATCTTTCATTTAATATTGTACTTAATTTTAACCTTTAACCCAAATATTTCCATTATTTAGCGTTTTCATTATGTGAACTGGGGAAACACTATCGTCCAGCCGGCGCTATTGTCCTTTAATTGTGTCCTCGAAACTTGGCTTTTGAAATTGTAAACACATAAACAATCAAACAAATATGAGCTTAATAGAATGAAATAAATTATTCATCGTGGTAAGAAGTTATGAAAGGTACTTATTCATCTGTCTCACAATGTGTGTCTGGTAAGGAAACCGCGACGTTTCGACTGCGAGCTGCTAGTCTTCATCAGGCGATGTGTTGACTGGATGTGAGAGGTCTTATATACACTGTTGTCAGGCTATCGGCGCCGTGATTGGCTACAAAAAAGCCCCATGATGCAACCTGATAGTCGGCATCCACGCTTCCGGTATTGTTAATTCCCATATATTCTGAAGATCAGAAAGGTTGTTTATTGATAATTTTTAAAATTTTGCTCAAGTTTCTGATGAGATGGTGCAGTTGATTGAAAGGAGTGCATGTTTGACTTCTATAGATAGACAGGGGGTGACTTTGTGAAGGAGATTCTCAGCACTTTACACTTAGTTTCATTTAACTGGAACTTATTCTGGTGTGATTTGGATGTGAGCTCATTTACAGCGTCTTGAATGGAGCTTGGACTGATTTTACTGACCGGTTCTGAGATGGTTGTATCATCCACGTACTTCCACATGTCTTTGTTTGTAACATGGATGTCGCCTGTCATGAGGATGAATAGCCATAGGCCCAGTTTACTTCTTTGGGGTGTTCCTGCCGGGACGTGTTTCCATTCAGATAGACAGTCACGATCTAATTTGACTCTTTGTTTTCGAGAATGAGTCTGCAATCCAGTTGATTATACCGGGTGGAAGTTCTAGTTCTCTTAGCTTGTGGACGAGTATTGAATGATTGATTAGGTCGAAGGCCTTGCGGTAGTCGAAGAGTACCACTCTGATAGTTGTTCCATTACCGAAAGTCAGTTTAGACCAAGTGTGAATCATGCTAATTAATGCATGGGTCGTAGATTATTGTGGGATACAGCCATACTGGTTCGAACTGATTTTCTGTAACATGACTGGTTTGACGTGGTTCTCCACTACGAATTCTTCAGCAATTTTTAGAGAGTATAGGAGTGAGCGATATTGGCCGGAGGTGCTTGTTGAGGTCTTTCACAGGATTTTGCTTTGGCAGAGGAACAACGTCAGCCTCTTTCCAGCTGGAGGGTAGTCAACCTTCACGGTAAGAACAGTTAAGAATGTCTGTGATCTCTTCAGGTAGTAGGTCAGCATTCTCTTTAAGTACCCATGCAGGTATGCCGTCTGGACCTTGCGCCTTGGATTTAGCTTAGATAGTTTTTAAATGTAGAATGGACTGATATTACAAGCAGACTGGGATGTGCCAAGAGATCAACGTCATTGAAAGGACGAAAGTCTGCTGGGAGTGGATCGAAGCTGAGCATTGGTGAAATGAATGCTGTCTCGCTGTCTCGATAAGTCTCAGCAAAACCTTTTGACACTAAAAGATGAGGCAGTATTTTTTAATACCGTAATTTGATTGACATACATGTATCTAGCTCCTATCTGTACATGAATGTGTCTTCAATGATAACCTTGCCCTCTTTATAGGTGTACGTCTTTCCTGTGACATAAGAATCGGATTATAATTACTTGACGTGAATTATCAAAATTGATGGCATTTTAGAATATTTTAGTACAAAATATATATAGGCAGATTTACATTATCAAAAATATTATGTCAAGCATTAGCTTAATATTACGTTGAATTGACCTTCCTCACAATCAGTGATCCCTCCGTTTTTCTCCTGTGCCCACTCTGTTCTATGTGTGTGTATAGCTTCTGTAAAAAGAAAGAATAATTGTCAATCCCATAAAGAGTAGTGACCAAGTACTGGAATGAAGAACGCACATAGCCTATTGGGAGTGACGTCACCATCATATTTCAAACTTACTCATAGTGGGAGAGCACTTAGGACAAGTAACAAGGAAGATAAAGCAAATCCCATAGAGGGAGAGGTGGACATGTCAGTCCTCTTTATGGGATAGAATTCCAGTCAATCTCATAAACCGTGACCAGCAGACTGCCATGAAGATTTCAAAGTGTGCACTATGAGTACCCACGTAAGCGGAATACAATGCACCAATCAATTCATCATATTCTTTATTTAAATAACAAAGAATCATAAAGTTGAAAAGTTATACATTCATAGAAGTATCCCAATTATTCTAAACTAATGATGTCCTTGTAATAGAACCTCTTAAAGGAGCATCAACCACGCTCAAGACATGCCTTGTAGAGTGGGGTTTAAACACTCCTACATAATAATAATTTTATTATTTATATAGCGCAAAAACTTCATGTATATATATGATCTAATGCACTTAAATCTAATGCGCTTAAGGTATTTGGAGACAGTTTCTAAAAAGGCCTACCGACCTAAGAAAACAACGGCAAAAGCCATCTTGCTTTTCTTATTTCTTAACAATATTTTGATACACAGTTGCTTAATAGTTCTGGAGGATATATTGAGACTTTTGTGGCGATCAGTATTGATTTATGCAAATTATGAGGAAATCCTGGAAAACAGTTTTTTTAATTTATTTTCAAAAATTTGCTATAGAATCATGTCAAACTTCAGAAGCGTAATATTCAACATACTCCCTAACTGCACAGTGATTTTAAAGAAATTTCAATTGAGAAATTTGAAGTTATGAAGCCGTTAACTTTGAACACGATTTTTGGTTATAATTAGCAATCACTTCAATGAAAATGATATTTGCCGTCACAGATTTTTTTAATGATCACCGATTTCAGGTCAGAAATTGTTTAAAATATGCTTAAGCCAGTTCTCTATACGATTTGGCAATAATTGCGTTTTTCACGAAGATAGGGACTATATATAAGAAGTATGTTTTTACCACATAACGCGGAACAATACCCAATCCGATTCAGAACCTCTTTTCACAAAATTCACTCCAACAATTTTTCTAAAAATTTCTGCATAAAATATTGAATCCATTGCGGTGCAAATGTGCTAGGTTTTATTATTCTAGATACTCTAGGCCACGCGAGGAAAAATTAACAAAATTGGTTAATTTTTGTTGAATTCTTCATGTCACAAATGACGCGAAAAGCGTACAAATGTTTTGAATCTGTCCTCTTGTAGTGTATAACAATAACGGAATTAAAGGATTAAGTCTCCTGTGTCACGGATTCTCGTCACGCCAATTCTTCACGAAGAAATGGTTTTGATATCAATTCTTCATTTATTTATTTATTTATTTATTATTGATTTGACATACATTTTACAAACCACTTTATTTCGTAGTAAAGTGCATTGTCCAGTTTATCGATTAGCGTGACGAGAATCCGTGACACAGGAGACTTAATCCTTTAATATCATTATTGTTATACACTACAATAGGACAGATTCAAAAATTTTTTACACTTTTCGCGTCATTTGTGACATGAAGAATTCAACAAAAATTAACCAATTTTGTTAATTTTTCCTTGCGCGTCCTAGAGTATCTAGAATAATAAAACCTAGCACATTTGCACCGCAATGGATTCAATATTTTATGCAGAAATTTTTAGAAAAATTGTTGGAGTGAATTTTGTGGAAAATGGCTCTGAATCGGATTGGGTATTGTTCCGCGTTATGCGGTAAAAACATACTTCTTATCTGTAGCCCCTATCTTCGTGAAAAACGCGATTATTGCCAAATCGTATAGAGAACTGGCTTAAGCATATCTTAAACAATTTCTGACCTGAAATCGGTGAGCATTAAAAAAATCTGTGACGGCAAATATCATTTTCATGGAAGTGATTGCTAATTATAACCAAAAATCGTGTTCAAAGTTAACGGCTTCATAACTTCAAATTTCTCAATTGAAATTTCTTTAAAATCACTGTGCAGTTAGGGAGTATGTTGAATATTACGCTTCTGAATTTTGACATGATTCTATAGCAAATTTTTGAAAATAAATTAAGAAAACTGTTTTCCAGGATTTCCTCATAATTTGCATAAATCAATACTGATCGCCACAAAAGTCTCAAGATATCCTCCAGAACTATTAAGCAACTGCGTATCAAAATATTGTTAAGAAATAAGAAAAGCAAGATGGCTTTTGCCGTTATTTTCTTAGGTCGGTAGGCCTTTTGAGAAACTGTCTCCAAATACCTTAAGATCTTATGCGCTTAAAAAATCATCCACACACTCCCATCTAATACTGTCCTGATCCATCTAGCTAGTTTTGGAGGACACACAGCCTTATAGGGTTTGATGAAAGAGACACGCCACTCCTGTCTTATAGTCCAGTCATCCAGTGGTTTGGGTTGGAACAAATTGCAAAAGAATTTTTGACACTGCAGTTTGAACAGTTATGGTAAGCTAAACAACATACTAAAAGTCCCAAAAAATCCCTTTGGTGGAACATCCTCAAAAACCGATTTGAAAATTGCAAAAAATTACACAGGAAGCCCAATTCGACCAAAATTATGAAGTTAATTAAAATAAAGCCAAATTACGTCAAAAACTGCACTTTGATAAGTAATATAGTGTAAATAACCTCGATAAGCAAGGTAAGATTGTTTATATGTATACAAGGTAGTCAGTAATGTTGATTTTTATTTTTAAATATATTTGTCTTTTTACACAGGAAGCCCAACTGGAGCAAAATCGTTAATCTATAACTATTGCAAATTGCAAATAAAGTGGCGCGGTGACTATTTCAATAATAGTTCTGCGCTATTTAATAGTGAAAATAACAATACAATTTTACAAATGTGTGTACAATATGGATTTTTTTTTTTGTAGAAAAGGAAATTTTAGATTTTTCACGGGAATCGGTATGTTACAAAATGTTATTACAGAAATACAGTGTATGATTTTTGTCTTTCTCAATATACAACAAATTGCTTTTATCTATATTGTTATCAATGATTCTTTCATTTCACTTGGGTAAGCTAGTCCATTCCATTAAAGTTCTTTTGGTCTTGTTGAATTTCTCAGGAGGGGGGGGGGGGGGGGGAGACTCCGGGAGTAAACGATTGGGAATGTCCGTCGTATTATATATAAGGGTAAAAATCAGCGATTTGGTCTCTTTTAGGGTTTAAAATATGAGATATGCCAAAGCCTCACTTTTTGGCATGTTTAAGGGGCTAGACACTGAAACTCATAATTTTGGTATCTTTTAGAGATGAAACATTTTGTGAAGCCACGCCCTTTTGAAAAACGTTCAGTAACTTGTAGGGGTACATGTGTGTTTAAAAAAATTCCGATGAGAACCCCAACCGATTCTCCCTGTCCATTTGAATTTGTGCAGTTGTCTCCTTAGCAAAAGCAGCAGTACAGTCAAGGTTGTGATGGTAGCATGTATGTCGGTTTGTAGAACAACTTGCAGTTGTATCTTATTACCTTCAGGATTGACTTATGAGCAGCAGGAAGACTAGTTTTGACATGCGGTAGCTTGTTGTTAATATCCGCTCATGCTGTACAAGGCAGCAGCTACTGTTGTTGGTGGACGAGTTACGGTTTGACATGTGAGGATAAAACATCGTTTGTCACAAATTGCTGAGGGTGGTCTCAGTTTGGATGTTTTAAAGAAACGCAATTTCTCTTCTTATTGTTTTCCCATCACAATCAAACACCTGCGCATGATGTCGCACGTTCGTATCTTTTTTTGGAACTTTTTCCGTGACACACCTTTACTAATGTCATTGTTGCATGTAGCAACAAAATGCTTTTAGGCACGTACTTTCAGTGTGTTTCAGATTTTAGCTCTTTTCTTAGACCTTGCCTATTGTTCTGGCTTAAAAAAATAGTTATCATGGGATGTGCTTTAAATGAGGATTTACCTCTGTACATCTTGTGCGCACAGTCTTGTCAGAAGAAAAGTGTCAAAAAATGCAGATGGGTAGCTGCGCAATTCATACTCAAACAGTTTTGTTGGAATTTTCATATATTTGTAACAACAAGATTTTGTTGTTCAAGGGAACTAGTCTTTATTAGCATTGGTCTTCTGCTCTTCTAATAAAATCGTCAACTCTTCTGTTCTCTTCTGATCTCTTACTAACTTTCCTACTATATTCTCCTACTATATCTTCACTAACACAACTTATACTTCAATATTTATTCTCCTAAGATAGTTCGCACTAGTACAAGGAGATATGACATATTTATACCATTTTTCACAAATGTAATGTTATCCCACGAAAATGACAGATAAAGCTGAGTTGTGATTGGCTAAGATGTTCATAGCGTAAGCATACATTAATATAGGTGCGGTCTTTTAACGCCTTAGTTCTTAAGGAAGAACTTAACAGAATACGCTACAAACTGAGACACAACTAAGCCTCATCTGTACCAACTATTTAGTTATAATACTAAAGGTAGAGAATACGAAACAAGATGAGAAAGGTTCGCGTCAAATTCGCATTAACTGAAAGTAGAACAACACCAAAACAAACAAATAGCAGGTGTAAGCAAGCTACGTGTTGATTCTGAACGATTTGTCATTTACTTGTCCGAACTCTAGACTTAGTGCCGTCAACGAAGCTTATCACAAATCACCAATCATTTAGTTTAGTTCATATCATAAAATGCTCAAATTACTTGACAGCAAAATAAACCGATTGACAGTAAACGTGAAAAGCTATTCCATTACGAACCTTAATCAATGTAATTTTATCTTGATGATAATAAGAAATTAACAAAACTATTTCTCTATTCAAACTAAAATGATTATGAAAACTCGCAAAATGTCCTCGTGACATATTTCTCCCATTACAACTAGAACAAAACTGCGAAACGCACGCTTTATCTGCCAGAGTAATAGCCTGGTCCGATATTTTGAATGAATATATTGCGTGACACATCAGGGTTTGTTTCCCGATTAACAGGTTAGCTCAGTTGGGAGAGCGCTGCCTGTTAACCGGGAGGCTGCGGGATCGAACCCTCAACCGGACCATCACTCAGGGTTTGTAATAATTGAGGAGAATGTTCTTCGATTTATAATTGTAAGGGTTCGTGTCTTCTCGGATAAGGACGATAAACTGGAGGTCCCGTCTCGCCACACTACACATTAACCATTAACGGGGGGACGTAAAAGAACGACTGAGGACGCAGGTACTACCATCCTCGGTGATAGGCCTACACTAATACATACTAATTACTAATCAACCTCATGCTTGTAAATCCGGATTACATACTATAAATATTAAAGATTGTAAAGCGCATTGAGACATTAGGTGAAAATGCGCTATATAAGCACTACATTACATTACATTCCCATTCAAACTAACCAGTTTGAATGGGTAATGCGGACTTAACTATTGCTGGAGAAAGGCTTCTACAATATAGTTCAATAAAAAAGACTAAGAAAGTTAAAAGAGCTTCAATCTCATACATGATTGTCAAATCTATTTCGAGACTTCCACAATTCCCAGTAAAGTGAGCAAATGTACAAGGCATTCCTTAAATTATATGACGAAGAAACACGTCATGTCAGTGTTAAATTTAGTCCTGTTTTATCAGAGTCTTTGCTTTATAGATTATTAGCGTTCAATAATGACAGAAGGCTAGATTACATTACTTTGAGACATTTACAATAACTATATTTCATTTAGCATATATTTTTTACAATTGGGCTTCCTGTGTATGAAGACAACATATTTAAATAAAAATCAACATTACTGACTGTCTTGTATCAACACAAACAATCTTACCTTGCTTATTGAGGTCATGTACACTATATTACATATCATAGTACAGTTCTTGACGAAATTTGGCTTTATTTTAATTAAATTCATAATTTTGCTCGAATTGGGCTTCCTGTGTAATTTTTGCAATTTTCAAATCCGTTTTTGAGGATGTTCCACCAAAGGGATTTTTTGGGACTTTTAGTATGTTGTTTAGCTTACCATAACTGTTCAAACCGCAGTGTCAAAAATTCTTTTGCAATTTGTTCCAACCCCACCCCCCAAATTTTCACTGGATGACTGGACTATTATACTGTCCTGATCCATCTAGCTAGTGTTTGAATACCCAAAGCCTTATATGGTTTAATGAAAGGTACAAACAAAAAACTGTCAGGTCGTAAATGAGCAGTACCTTTTTAGGTACTCCTTGAAACAGGAAAATGAGAAATATCCGTATCCATCAAATACATTGGTACTCTGACAGGAGGCACAGGGTAGTGAGGTCTGCTTTGTTTAACATGTTGACTCAGGATAAACGTGAACTTATGCTGAGATTTCTCTATGCAAAGCCCATCAATCTTGACCTGTATCAAGGTTTGTTTTTTCTGTATTGTTACCAAGGCTAATAACATTGCCAACTTTAGAATTAAATTACACAACAATTTATAGGAAATAGGATTTTTAGGAAATTTAAGACCGACTTAACATCTCAGATTTTGTGATGTGTGTTACATGGAGGTTTTTGCTCAAAAGCACCCTTAAGAAAGCGACATACAGTAGGATTTTGATTAACTGGGACCTTGTCTATGGCAACAATGCATGACAGAGCTGACCTAGCACAGTTTAATGCAGAATAGGGTAAATGATGCTGAGTATACAAGACCTCTAGTACTTACTTGTCTTTCCCCAGAGAAAAATACCTCGGGATTTATTTGTACATCTCTCCGTTCTTGGATGCAGTGGAGTAACTTATCAACATCTAATGATTCGTAGGAAATTCTCTTTGTATGCTGGCAGTAGACAGGTGGTCTTTTTTGTGTTGCAATCGGATGCTATCAGTTTACAAAATGACTGAAATATCTTCGTGGAACTTAGTTGAAGTCAACCTGGAAACATCCAACTGTAAGAAAAGAGGCTAGATGTTGGTTGTATTGCCTCACAAACGGACAGACAGATGGACAGACAGACAGACAGAACATTTCTAGAAATACAATAAAAAAGTAAATAAAGAAAGATGCGATTGATTCCAAATAAAATTTGTTTCTATGTGGCGCATTTGAAGTATGCTTGATGGAAGAGTATTTTAAAAAAACATAAAGGAGTGTTTGCACTGTAAGGACCGTATTTAGCACCAGGATCCTTCTATCAGCTGACAATAGAAAGTGTTGATAATAGATCACCTTTAATACAAAACATTCAAAAGTGATATAATCGAAAGTAATACATTATCAAACACTACTACTTACCAGGGTGTAATGAAGCATTACTTGCCCTGCGACATCACAAAGCCATAAAATATAATCTTTGTATTCTTTTAAATCATTTCTCAACATTTCCATCGCTGTTTTTTAATAACATTGTTTTCATTGTCATTGAATACAACCTATTTGGTCTATCAGCAGACCAGTGTGACACGCATCCCATTCTTTATGTCTTGAATGATTTCTCGCACAGATAGCATTTTATGCCACATGTAACAGAAAATGTGCCATTTAAAAACAATCACTGGGTGATCAGTCAGGTCTATACACAGGCTTAAGGCCTTTAAGGCTTTACCGCTTTACACAGCACTGTTTTACACCAAAGTCTTAAGATTTGTAAAGCTCCCCTTTAAGTGAGCTTTAAGCTACAACTTAAAACTGTCTAAAGAGATAATCATTTTAAACTGTCACATGTAACAGAAAATGTGCCATTTAAAAACAATCACTGGGTGATCAGTCAGGTCTATACACAGGCTTAAGGCCTTTAAGGCTTTACCGCTTTACACAGCACTGTTTTACACCGAAGTCTTAAGATTTGTAAAGCTCCCCTTTAAGTGAGCTTTAAACTACAACTTAAAACTGTCTAAAGAGATTATCATTTTAAACTGTCACTGTACATTCACTTAAAGCGGCATCAACCTGATTAAAGTGAATGTTAAAATATTTCCATAAGGCTTAAGAGAGGATGCCTGTAGTGATCAAGACTGTCAAATCAGCTAATAAAATGTAATATCTTTTTATTTGACCAAATGATCCAATTTGATGTTCTTGTTATAGGAAAAATACAAAAAGTCGATGCGATTTGTTTTTTCGTGCGATTGACAAAATTTGGATTTAGCTGTAAATGAGTAAATTTAATCGACAAAAATGACTATATTTTGGGATAAACTTGTAGACGATTTGACAAGCAAATATAAAACTGATCCACTCCAAATTTCTTGCCTGCTTTAAAGAGGTGTTAAGCATTTTTTGCCTGTGTGTTTGAACGGCTTATCTTAAAAACCTTTTTTTTTAAAGTAACCAATTTTTAATGTTTCAGAAGACACGCGAAAAAATACCAAAGTTTAATAGGGTTAAAATGCTCCTGGTACCTAAAATTTCATAAAATGCTTGATATCAAATGAAAGCCCGTTTATTCATTGTGGTTCTTGTAAAGTGTCATGATTGGACTCAAATTGGATTACAGTTCACAGATAATAGTTTTGGGTCAAGTACAGTCGTTTATTTTGTCACACATGTCGGTAAACGACGTCACAAGCGTGGTAGTTTCTTGAACAAAAAATTACTTTTAAAGCAGTTTCGATGTGAAAATGTTGCATTGAAGTGTATCCAACATGCAATAATTGTAATTCTGAATAAACGTTTGTGAGTTATCTTGCCTTTTGCTACGAGAAATCAAATATGTCATGTTGATTGTGCAACCAGCCTCGGTGACCTAGACGCAATTTGCATCAAATTCTTTAAATCAATGTGTGAATAAATTCAGCAAATTGACCAGCTCTCCAGCATATGTCGCTTCATAGCTCAGTTGGTAGAGCATTGGACCGGCAACGCAAAGGTCATGAATTCTTATTGAAGCCTGGATTTTTTTCTGGTTCTTCTTTCAAGCAATTGCATTAATTGCTTTCACAACCGTGACGATCATTCAATTTACTGTATTGCAATTTATATCCCCCAGTAACAGAAGTTCCCTTGAAACACTATCCTAGTTTTGAATAATGCATTCAAAAGAATCAAAGAAATTCCTGTCACTGTTTGGGGGCCGATAAAAAGCACAAATGCCTAATGGCTTACAGTTTTTTTGATGTCGATTGTAATTATTTAGTAATTAAACACGTTAGTAATATCATCTTTTATCAAAAACTTGTTTCGACTATGTATAAACAGACAGATTCCCCCACCAAATCTATTTCTTTCTTTGTCTTACAAGTACATAATTATCAATACTAACTAAATCGCTAGATATAATATCGTCAAGACAGGTTTTTATTTAAAGCTAATACATCTATTAGTTGATCCTCTAGCATTAGTTTAATTCCATCAAGATGTAATGGCAAGCTAACAATATTTAAGCTAGCAATTTTGAACCTTCTTACCTGTATTCAGAAATAGATGGCGAGTTGTCAGACTCCTCAGTCAATCAATTATCATTTAGCATCATATTATTCCTAATCCTAATTATTTCTTTAGTGCTAACATGACTTTTGTTGATGTTTGAGTGCTTTATCATTTCACCAAAAGACGCATGGAGAAGACGATTCAGCTTTTCTTTTACACTCCAATGAGTCCCCCCCTGCAAGTTAACTCACATATGATTACTTCGCAGCTAGATGTGTTATCTCGTATGTACTTTACATTATTCATCTTGCTGACGATTGATTGTGGTTGGTCGTTTCGGTTATTTGTATTGACATGGAAAAATTATACGAAATATATCTTATTGTCGTGTCCCCAGAACTCCCTCACTGGAGACACTAAGTGTTCAACCAGATTCGTACACTGCTAACTTTATTTGCATACAAAACGGTGAAAACTGCAAGTGATAATATACGATAAAACTAGCTACAATGTTGGATATAAATAGTTGAGACTCTTCAAAATTTGCACAGTTTCATGACTGTACACATCAATATCTGACCCTCCCTCCCCCTCTCTCGATCAATGTTGTTATTCATGGGAGAGAAACACCTTCAGGGAACACAACATTGCTTTTGGGGGGAGGGGGATAATTGAAAGACCGTCAAAGGCATGTATTGCAGCAAACATACTCAAGAAATGTATAAGCGTGCTCAACATTTATGTCCAAGATGGTAGTTTTGTCATTTTGCGATTTACGACGTTCAGGTTTCAATTCTTGTGACTTCTATGTACAAGTCATGATAGCCCACCTGTATAGTAACTTGTCTGTCATACTATGTAGTAACATATATAGAGCTGTATTACGACTGATTGGTTATTATGTTTTTATTATTCATTCATTGTAATAATTGCTTATATATGTCATCTCATTATGTATTATCTTTTATTTTGACAGTCTCTGGCAAAATGCCCAGGCTTATTACACGTGTAACACTTTCCCCCCGAAGGGGGCCTGTATCGCCTTTGCTGAAGGGCAGTCTCATGGTAGGTGCGCTGACTGGAGGAACCTGACGGATAACTTCCCAGGGTCGTAGTCTTCAACATCTTGTGAATCTGGGAAGCGACCTGCTTCTCCTCTTTGTCACCCAACAACTGTATAACGACCCTAGAAAGTCTGCGGTCTCTAACTAGTGGGCGGCACTGTTTGTGTATGGCTTCAAATTTTTTCCAATCGAGATCGTTATTTGTCCTTGCAATGTCAGATAACTGACCCAGCGCAGCTACCAGAGCATAAGGGTCTACTAAAGGGACTGGCCTGGACGAGAGGTGGCGAACGGTGTCCAACATCGTGTCCACGTTGTTTTTGGATATCCCTGTTTTCAGAGCTTTCAACTCGTCCTGTAGTTCCTTAACATTGATCTAAATTAGAAGTGCAGAGAACAACATATTTCAACTTCTGAGGCGAAGGAACAGAAAGTAGGGCTACACAATTCGTGTCAAAAGGACGCACATTACTGTAAACGTAAGTTTTATAGGGGCGTGGTCACACAGTCTACTATAAACACGTGCTCTCGCGAGACAGACTCATAGGGTAAGTTGTGCACAACAGAAGTGTCGTAACAGATACTTGAAAGACTAACTTGCACAAAATAACTTTCCGCAAAAAGAACTTGCAACTATGAAGTTTGGAGCAGCGATAGCAACTTGAGGAAGTGAGTCTTTGCAGGACAAACTTGTGATAATAGATAGCTATTCCCGATCTTTAATGATAAAAATTTGACAATAAACTTATGCGACTGAGAAACTAGCTCTTATTCGTAAGGCGTACTTGCTTACGACTAAGTATAACTGCTTACCAGCAGATAGACTCGTACCAGTCTATCAATTTCTATTTATTTGCACGGACTGAATGCCCGCGATCAAGGCAAACTCGATATCAAGAGCTTGAGTGCAAGCGAATTTGCACCAAGTAAGTTTACGGACAACCTTAGCATAAAAGAGTGGCTAAATCCAAGACAAATTCTTTTCTACAAGACAGGATTGCGGTTATTAAATCGCTGCGATGCAAATTCACGCCAAAAATAGTTCCCATGAGACAAACAACCTCGCACAGAATGAATCCTTGCAAGACTAACTTGCGAGTACAAGGCAACTGCAAAATATATTGGTGTACAAAAAAATAACTGTCCGCAAGACTAGCTTGCAAGGGCCACATACTTGCGAGACAAACTCACCCAAAGAATAATCTTCCTCAGGACATGCTTCCTATAGCCGAGTGGTTGCAAACAAATTCGCACGAGATAGCTGTTGCAAAACAGACTTGCGAGTACCAAACAACTACAACATAAATTCGTGCAAAAAAATAACATTCCGCAAGACAAACTTGCCTAAGCCAAATGATTGCAAACAAAATCGCACAAAATGAAGACAAGACCGACTTGCGAGTACAAAACAATTACGAAATAAACTTGCGCAGAAATATTTTTCCGTAAGACTAACTTGCTATGGCCACGCCTTTGCGAAACAAAGTCGCGCGGAAAATGATCTTTGCAGGGCAAACTTTCTTCTGCGACATAACTGTAAGGCAAACTCACACAAACATAAACTTTTCGCCAGACAAACTTGCTCTAGCCAAATGATTGCGAGACAGACTCGCACAAGAAAAACTCTAGCAAGACAGACTTGCTCTAGCCAAATGATTACGAGACAGACTCGCACAAGAAAAATTCTAACAAGACAGACTTGCTCTAGCCAAATGATTGCAAGACAAACTCGCACAAAAAGTAAATTTTATCGCACGCAAGACAAACTTGCCCTAGCCAAATGATTGCGAAACAGGCTCGCACAAAAGTAAGTTTTCGCAAGACAAACTTGCTTCAGCCACATGATTGCAAGACAAACATGCTCTAGCCAAATGATTGCGAGACAGACTCGCACAAGAAAAACTCTAGCAAGACAGACTTGCTCTTGTCAAATGATTGCAAAACAAACTCGCACAAAAAGCAAATTTTTGCGCACGCAAGACAAACTTGCTCTAGCCAAATGATTGCGAAACAGGCTCGCACAAAAGTAAGTTTTCGCAAGACAAACTTGCTAAAAAGCCACATGATTGCAAGGCAAACTCGTACAAAAATAAGTTATTCCCAACACCTAGGGATTATAAATGTTGATACTAGTTGGTGACCTCTTCGATCGTCCTTTGAAAAATGGAAGCCGTACGCGAGAACACGCTACTTTGCGTTGATAACGAATTCACAAAGAAAGGGTAAGTTATATTTGAAGATATGAATACAGAAATGTAGTCGTACAAAAAAATAAGAATGCTTTCCTTCTTTGTCTTGTTGAGGTAGATATACTGGAACTCCACAAGGACTTCGATATCTGTTAGGAACGTTGATGAAACGTGCTGAAGATGAATCACCGGAATTTATCAGAAAGCGCTTTTACAAACGCTTATTTGGCATTCTTTGGGTAAGTTTGTAGTTATAAAACTTGCCATTATTTTAGGTAAAGTGAATTTTGCGTATTTTAGGGAGAATGAATGGAATGAATTGTTATGTCAGCTCTGAGTTGGCGGCTTTTGTGTTGCGATTTCGCATTTATATAATTTTTTCACATGCTTATGGCGCGCTAGTCGCGTTTTGGCACTGTAAATCATTTTTCAATTCTTGGGTTTTCCATTTAAACGAAAATCGCGCAAAATCTAGAGTAAACTAGAGATAATAACCCGCAGTCTTCCATCTGAATTACGACCTGAATTACTTTATGAAAACCAGCGATTTGATAATAGTTACGATTACATGAATAGTCCATTTGCCATTGAATCGTATTGGTACGTTTGGAATTCACAACATTTCGCACAAACTTGAACAGGAAAACGTGGCTTACACAGTTGTGCTTTTGTTGAATCTATAACGCTTGCATTTGATATTGATTTTTCAGTATGGGAATCACATTGGACAAGGGATGTTTCGTGGAGCGAACTCGCCCACCTACATATACCCAGAATTCTTAAAAGTTGCAGTAAGAACAATTGTGCCTGATGATGCAGAAACCCCAAGCAGGCAATTTCCAGACCCCTGGAAAAGTTCGGTAAGAACCCTACGATATACTATGTGCAAAAGTGCAAGCATGGTTAAACCTAACTTAGAATACAACTCTACCATCCAATGATATTCGGGACCTCTTTCTTTGTAAAGCCATGTCATGCTTGACTGTAGCAGCCCCAAATTTGTAGAAAACTGATGTTTCTGATGTAGATTGGTGTCCTTAGCTCTAAACTTAGTAACAACATTTAATGTAGCCTCAGGGAGATTTGAGTGACCCTTGCCTAAGCCAGGGTGAATCACTTCTTCTGCCTTCTTTGCTCCTGCAGAACACTCAATCTCATAGGCAAGAGCATGGAACTCACACGTTAATATAGTAGCAGAATGGTATGCCCTACCCTCACATTTCAACTCAGAACAAAAATCATTAACATCAACATCACTGCTTACAAATACATTTAACTAAAGGATGGAATGAACATGACCCACCTTCCCATTCATGAATGTCCCTGCAATGATACTTGCCAAGTGCAAGCATGGTCTGCCTGTACCGTTCAGGATCAGTACCAGCATTGACAAGAGCGCAATAGTGGTTACGTTTGGCATTTTGTATAAATGCAGGACTGATGCATCCACATGAAGGTTTGTTCTTCGATGCAACATACTTGTGCTTTTTGCCAACACAGCAGCATTTAACCGATTGAATTTTCGGAAATTCTTTCTTGTAGATGGGAATGAACTGACTTGTAAAATAAGATTTAGACTGAAGTTCTTTCAGTTTCTTCCCATGTGCCCTCCCCACATGCCCACCACATAACATAATTTTAGAGTCTTTGACTGACGGAATAGAATAACGAAATCCATCTGCTGAGGATGAGTCAGCATCTTGCCAGTTCACCTCGACCTTGAGCTCATCATCTTTAGCAAAGAATCTGCGCTAAATGGCCTTCGGCGGCCTTAGCAGTACCTTGCCACAAATCCTCATCACAGATATTGTCAGCACCTCTCATAGACAAATGGCCATAATACATAAGACCACCTGTGGGATAATTCTTAATAATGAAGGTACTATTTTGACTGAAATGCCCCCTGATAAGCCAACAACCATCACAGGTTGTGACTGCACGAGACCAACTACCTAAGGTATCATCTGGGATTTGTTTCATTTGATGTTTAACATCATCACATATCCCATCAAGGATCTCTTTAACAACAGGAACGGCAAGATCTATAACACTTAAAAACGATTTATCAGAAAGAACTCCCAACCCCAAACCCTTCCCTTATACCTTACGATAATTGGCATAACCATTCCCGCTACATAAAAATGCTAAGCAAAGAGCCAAAGACACAATCTGGCGTCTGGATTCATTTGCCATATAACTACTCTTGTAGTCGATACTTTCTCTCCAACAGCCAGAGCAAGTGAATGAAAGGCTTGTTTCACCACCAAGACCCTTCTTTGCAGAGGCAGTGAGTACAAGTTTACCTGAAAGACACCACCAAAAAAAAATTATATAAAAATGAGAGGTACAAATAGTTTCAAAGGTTGTTACATCAACCAATATTCTAGGTTTTCTGTGGGAAGTGAACAGATAAATGGCTGTTGAAACAGAAAAATTGTCAGAAACTCTCTATCAATTAATCCTGAAAAATAATCATACTAACAAAATATTCATTTTATCATGTATCTATTTTTATTGCTGTATTTGTTTTACTGTGTGAAATCCAATATTAGAAGGTTATAAAAAACACATCCTAAATAAAGTGCATAAAAAAACTTGACACTGAATGTTACATATCACTATATTTACCAGGACAACTGTCATTTTCCGAAGGACACCTGAAGTACATATTAAAGTCATCAACGAGGTCTATAACACTTGAAGTTGTCGCAACAAACAATCCTTCTTTGAGACTAACTCTGGAAAATATAAACAACAAAAGTTTTGTTCTATAAACATTAGGGGTATCACAAAATATAGAAAATGAAACAGCAGCAATTATGATGCTCTTCTGCTTGCTAAAATCAAATTATCTATCAAATACAATCCATCTATCATTTTAATAAATAACTCGTATCGAACAGAATCATTACATTTTCACATGCAGTTATGTTATGGAAATATTCTGTTGTGACAAAAATTCATATTTTTCAATTTTCAAAACTTTCACGCGTATATTGTGAATTTCTTTTAGAAGTGGACTTGTAGCCCATTTTCTAATTCAAAATATCCCTTCACATCAGATTCATCGTATAATATCATTGTGAAAAGTATAAGTGTGAAGTGTTTGACACGAACGTGTCGCTAAACATACCGATCGATTTCCTTCTCGCTCTCATTTCCTTCGTTGTATTCATGTCATCTTTTTCTTCATCATCATCGTCGTTGCTTTCACTACTTTCAACAGAAAAACTTGACTGATCTTTCAAAACCAAGATTAATTTTGAAATTACCCTGAAATCCGTCTGTGCATCTGTGGGTTTTGATCTGGCCTGCTTGAGTCAATAGATCCTCAGCAGAGTAGTTCTTTGGATCTTTGGAATTGTTATTAGTTGCCTGAAAAGAAATCTTTGCTAAATATTTTTGATTATAATGACCAAAATAAAAATATCAAAGAAGCAAACAATATACACTATTTTACTGCTATTTTATGCTAATTCTATTGTTTCCTTTTGCTTGATTAGAGCTATCTTGTACTTAATAGTGACAATTGTTGCACACAATTAATGTTTGCACTCTAACATTCCTGTGGGTTTGTTAAGTTTTATGGTTATACATTTACCTATACAATTCACTTTTCGGCGGCAAAGTTCTATTGGAACTGATTAGAACTTACTATAGGTTCTTGGTAATCATCTGTGGTTATTAAATCCAACCTATCTTCTGTGATTCCATTCAATCAATCAATCAATCAATCTTTATTTTCATTTCTAATATATTAAATAGATATTTTACATAATTTTTTTTTTGAATAATTTGAGAATGATGGGAGCCTAGAGTAACATACGTTATCGAGCTAAGCTCCCATTAGTTGAATTTAGAATAAATAAGAAAAATTAAATATGACTATAAATAATATTATTTAATTAATAGAAAAAAAGAGAAAAGGAGATATCGATATTGTGGTTCTGATAAATTATTTGTATGAGTTCAAACAAGAATGTTTCAGAGATTTGATAAATTTTTGAAAACCATATAACTTAATATCATTGTGAATTTGACTCCATGTTTTTACGCCTAAGTATTTCAGGGAGAACTTTCCAAAATTTGTACGTATCGATGGTAGTTGGAAATTATATCTGGAATAACGTGTTGAGTATTGATGAGTTGTGGATGAGAAGTTAAAATAGTCATTAAATATGGGAGGTAGTTTCCCATTATAATATTTGTGCATGAATTTAGCAATTTCAATATGAACAATATCTTTAAATTGAAGTATTTTTAGTTGTTTATATAATATGTCTGCATGAGCTCTGTAATCAGAAAATGTCATCAATCGGAGGGCTCCAGAATCATTCAACTCGTTATTCGGTTCAGATTTTTTAAATGTTGTAGTTCACGATTGGACTAATCGGCGTATTTTAACTATATCACCCATTTTGAGGCCAGCCATTCTTAGGTCGTCCTCTGTCGCTTCTATGAGCGTTTCCACGTCATTAATCTATGTATAACGAAAAGAATTTGATGTTTAACTGGAACTGTTTTAATGTACATGAAGGTACTAGCTCAACATGATAACAGCTATATCAATACAAAGTTGAACTCGAAGACAACCTAAGTATTTGGAAACATATCTGACCAATACACCACAAAACGTTAAAATCGAATGTTAATAAATTGCATCAAAATTTTTTAGAAAGTAAATAGTGTCTATGCTAAGATAAATTACTAAGAAATGACGAATTTTATCCGCATGTTCCGACTGGGAGTTTTTTACATCGAGCCAGCGAGGGAAAATTTCTCGCGGATGATTAAAAAAATTAAACGAGGAAGTTGAAGTTTGATTGTAGTTCTATCAAATCATTAATAGTACAGTAGGGTTAACATGAGATGCGCATTTTGGGCGAACAACTAAGAAAAGACATAGCTAAAGGCGAGGGAAAAGATCAAGGGTGTGCATGTTAACTATACTGTACTATTAATGATTTGATAGAACTACAATCAAACTTCAACTTCCTAAGGTAAATCTCGTTTAATTTTTTAATTCTATCAAATCATTACGTACATCCGGGTTACCATGAGATTTCAAAGCTGTGAGCTCAAAATGGATCAATATCAACAGAATAACCACCCATGTCCGAATTGAAACTTTCGATAAAATACTAGTTTGCAATAAATATCTTTAACACATTTTATTAAATGACATTTACACTATTCAATGTAACCGCTCATTTGATCTGTGGTGGCACACGGTCTATCATAAAACTTCCTCAATGTAGATTCTTGAGACCATCCGCCAAGTTTCATTACTACATCACTCGGGACTTTAAGTTGAAGCACTTCTAATGTTGAGCTTGTTAAATATTAACATCAACTTTAATTTAGCTAATTGTAGGCATGTTTTTAAAGTGCCACTATGATCTAAATACATGTCGTTTTTCCTATTATATTTTCACTTGATATATAAATACAAGTTGAAAAAATTGTAAATAATTCTTTTTTATACTTAAATGTCTCAAATAATGGAAAATATCGAGGGTGAAACACAGGGGGAAAGCAGCCGCCATTACTCGAAATCTGTTCCAAAGGAGCCTGCGATTTACCGCTGGACAAAGTGCTAGTGACGAAACTTTCTCAACAAGCTAGCTTGCTTTACCAACATTCGCTGTAAGTTTGACTGATTCGTACCTGACTAGTTAGAATAGTTTTCAAGAAAAAAAATGGATCTACAAGACGAAATATTCGAAGAAAATGTGTCTGAAGGATCAGACGAGTTTATTGATGGGAATAGTCTTGTCAATTACGATGAAACAATAGAGCCTGTGGCAAACGAAGAAGAAGCTGGACAATATGTCGAAGATAAACAACGCGAGGACGAAGAAGAACAAAGACTTCTTGCTCGCTTTTCTGGAGAGCTAGAACTTAAAGAATGGTTAGTATAATATCATTCCTAGGTGATCCTTTAGTATCGAAATGTTTTGCATCGATGAAATTCGACGAATTATTTTACAGAAGCTTGCTTGTAGTTGATATGACAACATGGCGGCCACAAACAGTTCTCCTTGACACGTGCAAATGTATTGATCGGTTTAGTTACTTATGAACCTTCTACAGTCTCAGCACAACAATAGGGACTTTAAGATCCGACTGCTACGGTTAAAGACTACGGTTCAGTATGCGAGGTAGCCTGGGTCGAGTTTTACTGCGCATGTTCGGCAAAACGCATGCCACCGTCGTTGTTTTTGTACGGTGTGTATTCTGGTGTGTGGTCGTAGTGCTGACAACGGTAAGCTTTTTTCAGCTTACTTTTATATTTTTAACCGTATTTGCTGTTTTGGATATTAGAATGAAACATAATAAGTCGCTTGGCTTAAAAAAATGATTCCAAAAACTAATTTCAAACTATTTTTCATAGGTTATTCGAGGTCAAATGGCCAACACTTCAGACATCAGGTGAGCATGTAGACCGATCTATAATTTTTGCAAACGGTTTCGAGTGAAGATCATAGTTAATGAAGATTGAAAGAATAAAGAATAATTTTTATTGTTTTTTTTTTGTGCATAGTTCGTCTCAACAAGACCTAGAATTACGTCGTAATAAGTAAGTAATAAGTTACAGTAACTTATGACCTTATATTTATTGACTGACATGATATTTGCCAGCTTTTACCTCTTCATTGCTCTGTTATTTTCATACATGTCAATTTATACATTTTCTCGTGTTTGTGCATATGTCAATAAAAGGGTGCACAGATGAATATTGATCTAGTTTTGCCTGGTATTTAAAAATAGAATTTGAAGATGACCAAATCACAACAAAGATGAATCTGTATCATGATATTCTTGTTTGCTCTTTAGTAATTCTTATTTCTTTCAATTCAGTGATATTCATTCACTGCATGTCTAGTTCATGAAATAGTTTGCTTCATCAATTGTTGGGTACAATCTAGTAATTCCATATTTTTTTCATAGTGGGACATTCAAGTGGACTGAAGAAAGGGACAGGCTTTTCTTAAGAGAAGTAGTTCTTTTAGAACCGTACAAATACAAACCTGGGACTAAATCCAGTGAATCTAAATCCAGAGGAAATCCGGAATATCCTATTTGATAAACGCAAGGAATGTTTTGGAGATCAAAAACTGAACATAGGAGTTTTCATTCTGATTACATCGATGTCACTATAATACAAAGTACCATTTTTCTGGGGAACTTAAATAATCTTCGCTTGTTTCTGAAGGTTGATAGTCTACATCAGATAGTTCTGCTGCTTGTTCGAGGTAATCTTCTACGTCTTTGGAGGAATAAAAACGTTTACCCTTGTCGTTAGTCCAACGAAATCCTTTCCCGTATTGTTCAATCGTCCATCCACGAGAAGCAAGTTCATCAATATTCACGGATAATCTGGACGAAATCCCAACTCCACGTCTCCGATTGCCTTCAAAAGACAATGCCTAAGCTTTTGACATCTTTTATGATACGTTTTTTTAATTTTGATGTTGAATTTCGATGAATTTTGTGAAGAAAGCTGTTAAATACTACACAGAAGTCCACTCAGCAAATGCCACGCGAATTTTTGCGTGGTGCGAGAAAAATATACTCATTGCGCATGTGCGGCACACGTTGCTATGCAATCCGCGATTGTTTACATCCGGAGCGAATCAGCTCCCGCTGAGCGCGTCATTGCACGCCAAGAATCGCTTAAAATCGTGGTATTCTCGGATGCAGGCGTATAAATATCGATTGAATATTCATGCACAACGATGGTATATTGAATTTCCGATTTAAAATTCAAAATAGCGGACAATTTTGCTTCAAAAAATGAAGATATTCGAGTCAATCGTAGATAATATACAGCACAATACAACACGTTTTTACACAAAACTGAATGTAAATTCAATCGATGATAACCAAACTTGCTGGAGGAGAAAACTAACGCTTCAACAACATTCTCACGGGATCCCAAAGTACAGTGTTGCATTGAGAATTTTCTATCGGATCAGTCACAAAGTGAAAAATCTACGCCTCACAATTTTTTTGGGTAATTATCTACAACTTTGGCCTCCCGAGTAGACCTTTATTTTGTTCTTATCTTTATTTACAAAAGAAGTTTGTTCTCAAATACCAATTATTACATGAGTTATTATAAAAAAAAACTAAAAAACATGCTTGGATTGCCTGTGTAGTTTTCACACCTTAAGTGTGACATTTCACACCTCTAGATGACATTTTTTTTAAAATCAGTTATTGTAGAATCGTGACATTGTAGAAATAAATCTGTAAAATAAAAGCTCTTTTTATGAGAATTTTTATAAAAAAATGTGTGTGATAGGCAGGTCTACCAGCTTAAATCAGGTAATAATTAGTATTGATAACCTATTCAAATGTGAATTGTTATTGCAGAACTATTCTTGCTGTTCTTCATTTCAATTTCAATGTTAAAAGGGAAACTAAAATTGGTATCAATGGGGAACCCAAATTAACTGTCAAGTATCCAAAATTCAAAGGTGGTGAAGCAACTGTGAGGGAAATAAAAGTGGAGCCAAACTATGGTAATAATGGCAAAAATAATATGTTTGAAAGATAATAATTTTAGTCAATAAGTTATTTTTGAAGCTTGTGAAGAATATAATATAAGTTCACTTGTGGAACACTAACAATACCTTAATTATTCACTAAACAACATCACGTAATAGCACTACTACTGTGTATCAACAATCAATCCTTTATTTCATTTAGATAGAACAATGTAAAATAGCTTTCTGTGTATTAACTATTAATGTTGGAAATGATTATAAACAGCCAGCATGTACATATGAACTAGATTTAGATGCAAACAATCTCATCTCAATCTATATGCAATAAACAGACAATCATGTAATTAAAGGTTTTATAATTGAATTTCATTTTGTGTTTTTCTTTTAAGATTATGTTGCTGGCATTTATGACACAATGGTCAACACACCAAGAAGTGAACTGCAAAACCTACAAAAATAACTTTACAACAATGTACCCCAACCTCTCCACAGTTCTTTTGAAGAAAAAGAAGAGGCGAATAAAGCAAAAATGAAACACAAAGAACGCAAGAGTATGCAGACACCAATTTGTCCTGCTACATGTACAGGTAACAATCAAGTTTATATGTGCATCATTATGCTGAATGCAATCCTTAACCCAAAAAAGTCAACAAAAACAAGAAAAGTTCCTACATGCAAACATTGCCATCTTCCACGAAAAGGTCACAAGAAAGGACAGTGTAGTGCAAACAAGTAATACACATACACAGGAGAATGAACTTGTTCAATTGTAAATAATGCATATTTTGTAAAATTTTGCTTGATATTTAAAATTTGTAGCTCATGATAACTGATCACCTTTTTTCTCTCAATGATAAATTAACTTCATTTTATATTGTTTAAGACAGATAAAGATACATTGTTCTAATTCAATTGTTTATGACATAATAAATCTGTAGTCACATTCAATTCAGAAAAATTAAATGTGTGATAGAGTTAAAAAATTTGCCACAGTATGTAATAAAATGTCAGTATAACTAGTTAAGTAAAAAATATACATAGAGGATATTACATGGGCGCACAAAGATGGTGATTTTATCTTCGAGTGAGCGCAGCGAACAAGTGAGATATTTTCAACACGAGAAGATAAAATTCCTATCTTCAAGCGACCATGTAATATTCTGTTTATCATATGATTATTCATAAAATATTCAAAGACAAAGGAATATGTTCACGAAGGACTCTGAAGCGAAGGCCTCTGAAGTGTATCCATGGCAACATGTTCTTTTCACTAGTGAAAATAACAGGTTTACGAAATTGAGAAATATAGGTATTTTATGAATAATCATATGATAAATTCAATTAAGTTTCACAGTCCCCGTCACTTAATACAGCCTCAACATCACTGTCTGTGTCCTTATCTGAATTACTTTCAGAACTTTCTTCCTCAACATCATCTTCTTCATTAAAACCTGTGTATTGCTGTGTGGTGCTTGGGAATTCTCTGCGAATTTTGTATGGAAGTGGAATCCTGTTGCCTCCACCAACATACTGCCATACAAATCGAACAAATTGGCGGTAGGCTACTGATCTAAAATACCTATGAACATAAAAATAATAAGAGGATCAACATAGAAATGACATTATTATTATTATACAAATGATAGCAGTTACAAAAAAATCAAGTAAGTATTTAATACAAATGTAGGTCAATATTACACTTGGAATAATATGAACAATAGGATATATATAGTGGTAAAATATTAGATGCAAGCTCCATCGGAAGTAGATTAATTTATTCACTCAAACTAGTAAGTTTTCTCCATTGTGGCTATAATTATTCCAAAGAATGGCAAGATATCACAGAAAATGTAACATTTCTACTTACTCGGCATCTGAATCACTTTTTCGAGCTGAATTATACGAATCCTCGTCTCTTTTCTTGAAGCTGATCCTAGCCACGTCGAGAACCCATTTGTCTAAACAGACGCTGTTGAAGGCCAGATGCTTTGTTATACACTGTCCTTCCAATTCGATGGCTTCCATTTTTTCCGTACAACGATCGTATTCCATACAACATCGACATTCTTCAGCTTTCAATGCGTTTTCCAAATCACAGTTACCACACATGCACCTGATATTAGGGACTTTAAGATCCGACTGCTACGGTTAAAGACTACGGTAGGACGAGTTGGTAGGGAACTGGTTCGAGTACGGCTAAATTCGGCGGGAACTTTGACTCGTTGTCAACATTAAGAATTTCTCACTACGGTCGAGTTTAAAATATTAAAATGGCTTATGAAAACATAAGAAATGCGATTGTTATAAGCTACGCTGACGGATATTTGACTGATGAAGAGTTTCTATTACTTTATGATGAATTTAAGTCAACAAATGCTATGTATCCATACTGGGAATATGATCCATTCAATCTCGACAACTTCGCTAATTCTGAATGTAAATCACACTTCAGAGTAAATAAAGAAGATATTCCAACTCTGTGTGAACATCTGCAAGTTCCTGACCGTTTTATTTGTTCTCAAGGAACAGTTTGTCAAGGTATTGAAGGTCTTTGCATGCTTTTAAAGCGACTGGCTTACCCCTGTCGATACTTCGATATGATTCAAACTTTCGCTCGTCCATTGCCCGAGATATGCATGATTACAAACACCGTTTTAGATTGGATTTATGACAACCATGGCTTTCGCTTGACATCCTGGAACCAGCCTTTTTTGTCCCGAAGATCACTTGAGGTATATTCAGAAGCTGTTGCAAGAAAAGGCACTCCTATCCGTAATTGTTTTGGATTTATAGATGGGACTGTTCGTCCAATATGCAGACCTGAAGAAAATCAGAGAATTGTCTATAATGGCCACAAACGAGTGCATGCCTTGAAATACCAGGCAGTTGCTGTACCTAACGGATTGATTGCAAACCTCTATGGTCCAATGGAAGGATGCCGTCATGATGCTGGCATGTTGAGAGAGTCAAATCTTTTAGATGACCTACAGAGGATTGCTTTTGACACAAGAGGAAATGTGCTATGTGTTTATGGTGATCCAGCATACCCTTTGAGACCCAATTTGCTGTGTCCATATAGAGTGGGAGAGGTCCCTGTTATAACACCTGCTATGAGGGATTTCAATTCACTCGCTCTCAAGCTAATTAATTTGAAACCACTTTGAACCAAAATCACACTAGGGATCTCTAGTGTAAGGTGTTAATCTTGTGTTGGCTATGACATCGTGCTATACTAGCTTGTTTACACAAAGAAACGAAACACTAAAAGGACTATAGCAAATAAAGTGTCGGTTCCAAATATTAATGGTAAATGTAGTAACAAAGTAAACAAGTAGTAACGTTTCTTCGCAAAAAGTGAATCATGCTACTTTTTGGATTTATTTTGTTTCATAAAATATTTACTTAATTTTTTTGTAAAATAGAAGGAAACATTTGTTTGTGTACCATTCCGACCATTTTCATCTACTTAGAGAAAATATACTTCAACATTGAAACGCTCGTTCACCATCAGAATCTTTAAAAGCGTTTCCTGGGCATAGTTCAGAAACTCAAATCCAGCACTTTGAGAAAACAATTCGTCACTGATTTCCGCTTGTCAACTAAAATGTTGGTAATCGGGAACGAATTTTTGTACTTCGTCTGTTAAAAAAAGAAGAAAAAACTATCAAAACTATCCGAAGATAATCGATAGGTATGAAGTAAATGAAAATACAAGTCGTTTTGATTGGTAAAACCTTTGTTATACGTTTCCGGTAAGTCTGAAACAGCAAGGTATACCGTTCGCCAGTTCTGATCAAATAACATTGCATATTCAGCATGAAGCGAGTAACCGTAGTATGTTCTGTATGCGAGAAAAGATTCAACACGGTTAATCAGTTAAACGTGCACTGCAAAAGTGCTAAACATAAAATCAATTATGCGGCATTACAATTTTTGGACAGTGATGATGGTCCGATCACTCTCCCTGCCCCAAAACAAATTCCGCGGAGATCGGTAGCGTGGACCAACTACACTGCGTGGCTACACACCGTAGCTGATAGAATAAACAACTGCCTTCATCCAAGAGCAAAAGGTAAAACATTGAATTTCAGTCATCGGCATTTTAGAACATACTTATCATTGATAAAATGATTTATTGTTTTGATATCTTCAGGGAAATGGAACACTTTACAGTTGCCTCATACTCCAGTCAACTTTTTCCTTCAACTCCTCAAAGATCTCGAGTTGAAAGTAAACTCTGTCAAGGAGACACACCACTGGCGTCCACCTATGCTGCGTTCCAAAGTCACCAGACTTTCTTACCGCACCACTTCAATGAGCGCACTAGATCATTGTTTTGCTTTAGCGGGTTCAACCATTCAAAAGTCGGCTCGCTGGAGCGATATGACAGAAGTACCACGTAGCAGTACCGTTCTCAACCGTGCACCTGAATCTGCGCAAGATGTTATAAAAATGGCTATGTCTATGTCGAGCCAACAGGTGACATGTTGTAGTGAACTAAAAATCTGCCCCGCGGCAAAGCCTTCACGAGAGTTCGAAGTCATTTGGTGGCCCGACATCTACACGTCCAACAACAGCTACGGGAAGCTTGACCTGAGATTTTATGTTGGTAAGGTCACGTTTCAATAAACAACTAAGAGCAGTTTCTTTTAGCCAGTAAATAAAAGTATATAAAAAGAAATGTCCATCAGTCAAAACGACGTCTCTAAAATTACGCCGTCGCGTATATCAAACTTTGTAGGGTCTCTTTAGAAAAAGTTAGAAAAATAATATTTTGTCTTTATAACACCCATTTCAGTACCTCGAATAGTGATATAATATAAGTCCCAGTATGTGGGCTACATCAGAGAGTATTTTTTTCGACTAATGTGCATTAATTGAGTTTTTTTCGATTGCATGACAATAAAATAGAAGAAAAAAAAACATATTGCATTAAATCCTTTTCGATTCTATCGTTGTTTGTCCGAGTGTTTTGGACTTACTGATGGGCATTCAGTTTGTTTAACGCATTGATCAACCTCCAGGGGGATCCAGCATGTCGATCCTGCGTTAAAGCACATTACAATCGATATGTTATATTCGGTAACTGAGATCGGACATTCTCCCCATCACCTTTTTCTTTACTTTACTTTTCTATTCTATTCTTTTTTTTTTTTTTTTTTTTTTTTAAAAAAGAATAATGATTATGAATAATCGACGTTTGGACGCATTTTACGTCGTTTAGATTAGTGAAAATTTCAAATAAGTGGCATTATACAAAAGATTTTATTTGTCGTGGGAGTCGTAAAATGCGTAGTCTAGTTTAGACTTTAGTGAGTCCGATTGAACGTTCCAAGATGGTTTTAGATCTTGTATAAATCACTGTATTAATCATTATCTATTTGTGTGCATGCTAAAAGGGATTTTTTTCCTTTCCTGTGTCTTACAACGAAAGTTTTTTTTTAGATTGCAATCAAATAAAGTTCACAGTGACCGAACAAAAAAATCCTTTTGGCACACGGGTACTATTTGTACCACCGTAGCTATGTTTGTACATCACTTTCAGTTTTTATATTTCCAAATTTGAAAAGTTTGACATGATTTCGAATATTATAAACTGTTTTGTACTTTATGCTAAAGAGTACTAGATAATGATATCAACCACCTTTTATCAAACTCTACCTCACTGTGTAATGGAGGTCATTACCAGTCTTGTAAATATAAGTTAATTAATACAAACAATTTTTTACAACAGACAATAATGATGTATATTTATTGATAGCAAAGAAAGCTCGTAAATATTAGTTTGATTTGTCTAAATACCATTTTGTAATAATGAAATAAAATATTACATACTGCATCGTTAGATCATTTTAATGGCGTCACGAAAACAAACGTAAACCATATTTTGTCAAATAAACTGAGTGAATGGCGATCGAAACTTTTGGTTATTGCTAATCACTTAAATTGACAATTTGCTCGATTGTTGGCCTCATTTTTGGAGAAACTAAAAGGGCGGCCTTGTACGCAGTATAGTTAAGCACTGCCTTAATGTCAATTGAAGAGTGTTCTTCTAAATATTGAATCAGCTTACCAAAGGAAAAAATATCACTTTTGGTCGATGGAACATCACTTCCGTTAACAATTTCAGGGGCGATATGTGGATAGAGCTGTGAGTATGATAGTTGTTCCTCACTTGTCATCGTTTTCTTTCTGTGTCTGCAGTCATTAACTTTCGAGCTCTTCCCAAAGTCAATTATGATGGCGTTGAATGTATGTTCGCATTTTTCTACTATAACATTATTAACCTTCAAGTCATTGTGAAGATATCCTTTGTCATGGACGTGACTTAGAACAGCTGAGACCCCTTTCACTATATCTACCCAATTACGAAGTGATATTTTGCAACATTTAACCGCCTTCGAAATGGTGATGCTTTCCTTTCCTATCCCGTGGTATTGTAATATCATTCTGTACGGGAGCGTAGCAGTAGAAATTCCAAACAATAATGGCAGATTTTTGTGGTCCCCAAGTTCTGCTATTACTTGAGCCTCTTGAACAACGGCATTCTTTAATTGTTGTTTGGTGGTTTTTGGCTGGGCTTTGTACTCTTTCACTGCCACTATCATTCCTCTGTAATTAGCTAAGTTGCAATGTCCAAACGTCCCAGCCCCTAAAGACTTTCCTATTTTAACAAGGCCAGTAACGTCGATTTCTTTTAAGTTTGACTGTACATAACGACAATCGGTACTTTTCTCTCCTGCATTTCTTTGCGGGTCATCTGTCCTCTCCTGCTTCTTTAACTTCCTTGCCCTCCAACGTTTTTTTTTTGTTTTTTTGCTAGATTCTTGTAATAGAGTTTAACTCCTGATTTATCTGGTTTGTTATCCATTTGTAAATTAACAAAGTGAGCTTGTTGAGTCTCTAGCTTTGAAATGTATTAGCAAGGTTGATTTCCGGTATTTCGCTGACGTCGCCTCGTAAATAGGGACCTTAAGCACCGAGACGCGAGAGCACGACGCGGACTTGAAGACCGAGAGAGGTCTGGCACTATGACGCGGTCATGCTGCGATTCTTATTGTCCTTAAGCATGCTAGTGTGACGCGGTGTTAGACATAACAACACAACAACTTTTGCGAAAGAAAATGAGCTCATTTAAAAGTGACTAGAGATGCATTACTTCTTGCTTTCGATGCTGGAAGTATTGATGAAGAAGAATTTCTACTTTTATACAATGAAAACACTTCGAAAAACCCAGCTTTCGATGTCTTTTGGCTGTTTGAGGGTTGGCTGGAACATGGCTCTGACGGCACAAACGCTAGACTCATCTTTAAGAAAAAAAATCGATGAAATAATTAGCCCCTTTTTCATTCAATATTGTTATAAAGATATTTAAATAACTGATTTACATGTTTACAAGCAAAACAGCACTCTTACCATCGAAAAACAACTAAAAAATTACACACGTTGTCGCACGACGTGAAACTTGTCTAACCCGCGTCAGAGAATTTCGATGACGCGAAGTTTGTTGCTTGACTGCCTTCATTGCGCATGACCGGAAACAAAAATTCACATCCGGTGTCGCGTCATCCTGCCTCGCGTCTTGGTGCTTAAGGTCCCTAGTATCTGGACGGAAACGCGCCTTACGGTCAATTTACTCAGATTCGATCAAGCAAGAGCGATCAAGAGCGTTAGAACGCTAATTATGAACGCTGAGAAAAAACTTGTACTTTCATTTAAGTTTGTGAATAAAACAACCGTATTGATGCATTTCAAAGCTACAAATTCAAGTTAATTTTGTTTCTGGCAAACAAGGCGTCAATTTTACTCAGCAGATAACCAACGATATTCTATTGAATATTTGTAATAATGTTTATGTAAATAATTTAATGTAGTAATATGCAGATTGATAAAGACGGGAGTTCCAGACGTAGATGGATAGTTTAATGAATAATTTATTGCAGCCCTCAAGCCGGCTGAATTACATTTACAATTAAGATGGAATATAAAAATTTAAAATAGCTATTTGAACAAGAGAGACTACAAAATCTCTAAATACGTATGAACTATATATACAGTTGAAAGTAATATTTACAAATTGTATGACCAACATCTTGAAAACATATTTACATCAGGAAAGGAAAGAAGAGAAAATTAAGTAAAATAATATGAAACAGTTATGTACAATAAAAGTATTCTTATGGCTGTTAAGACTTAGAGGCTTTGAGGTTAAGTGTGAGGGTTTTTTTTTACATTATTTTATATGCTAACACAGATGAGCTTAACAGTCCGTTAACCCAGTGTCGGTAACACAGGTAATCTACAGTCACCCCAGTGTTGGTAACACAGGCAATCCATAGTCACCCCAGAGTCAGTAACACAGGTAATCCATAGTCACCCCAGTGTCGGTAACACAGGTAATCCATAGTCACCCCAGTGTCGGTAACACAGGTAATCCATAGTCACCCCAGTGTTGGTAACACAGGTAATCCATAGTCACCCTAGTGTTGGTAACACAGGTAATCTACAGTCACCCCAGTGTTGGTAACACAGGTAATCCATAGTCACCCCAGTGTCGGTAACACAGGTAATCTACAGTCACCCCAGTGTTGGTAACACAGGTAATCTAAAGTCACCCTAGTGTTGGTAACACAGGTAATCTACAGTCACCCCAGTGTTGGTAACACAGGTAATCTACAGTCACCCCAGTGTTGGTAACACAGGTAATCTACAGTCACCCCAGTGTTGGTAACACAGGTAATCTACAGTCACCCCAGTGTTGGTAACACAGGTAATCTACAGTCACCCCAGTGTTGGTAACACAGGTAATAGTCAAGGAGCAAATGTAATTCCGTGGGCATTTCATGAAGAAAGCAAACCAATAGTCTAGTTGTGTTGGTTAGACCCTAAGGAATACAAAAATACTTGTTGCCACTCTTGTAAAGTGCTATTACGGATTTTAGTGGGGGTTGAATATTTCCCTATATAACCCAGCATGAAAACGAGGCTAAAAACCTTTAAAAAATCGTAACTTCCTCAAAAATGAAGCAATCTTCATCAAACTGAGCAGAAATATTATTTAGATGAAAGCAAATGTTATTATGACTATAATGCTGCTATATTGCTAGTCACATGACCTCTATTGCATCAAAACGAGGCTTAAAGACAAAATAATTAATAATACATCATTTACCTGCTAAAATGTGATACACTTTTGAGTACATCTTAAGAAATACTTCTTCCAACTGGTTTTAGGGTAATAGACAATAGCTTTTACAAGACACCTAGTCATGTGACCTGTTTAACACGAAAGCGAGGCTAAAAGAGTAATGTATTTTTACATCAGAAGAGGAAGAATTCCCACCGAATTGTATACAAGCAGAAACCAGATTATGTTGATATTACATGTTGGCCTTTGACAGGTCTTGTTTCTAGTCCTGCTGGGTGACATGCACACCCACCTCACCAGTATAAACTGGTGGGTTACCCGGTTTAGATGTCGACCACTCGTCCGCGAAACAGTTCGTACTGGTTTACACAGTTACCGGTAGCAGAGACATAAATCTCTGACCTGACAAACCTCAGTTGAAATTACGTGGTCTCTTCGTCGTCACTTTCCTCTGCACTGTCATTGTAGAGATTTTTGCAGCAATAGTCTTCGTCATCAGAACAGGTGCACAGGTCTGTACAAGGAAGTTTTGCTTTAAGGCACTGACAACGGCTGTTGGTGCATTCCTTTTTGCAATTGCACTTGACTAGGTGGATTATTGCAACTGGGGCTGGTGACAGCTTCGTCATCACTGGTTCCCATCTGTTTTCTTTAAGCTCCCAGCCAAAGTTTGCAGGTGGTGGTAGTTGGGGATTCGCAACCACATCATTATTCCATACCATAGCTTGGTAGTGGGCTCTCAGAATAGCTTCACGAAGAGCAGCCTGTGTTGGTGGCAGTCTCTCTGACTGTGCTTGTTTCTTTCGAAACAACAACCATCGTAGCTCCTTTACCTTCACTATGGATGTTCCTGGCAGGTATAGCAAACAAACAAACTTCTCTACAGCATCGAAGGTAGAATCTGGCAAGACATGAGAAGTGCCTAGTTTTGCCATCTCCAAAACAAGATCATTATCTAATCCATTAAATGCCTTCCAGCAGGACAGTTTACCTTTGCCAGAAAAGCAACCTGTGTTGTCAGCACCAGTAAGGGCATGGAATGCTGGTAGAGCTGCAGTTTTTGCTGGACCTAACGCATCAACAATTGGTTCCAGCTTTATAGATCTGAGATTGCGACCCTTACCAGTGACAAATATGACGTTCTGACATAACATGGCTGGATATCGTCGCAGAGCAAGGACAAATACATCGGTATCTGGAGAGTAAATCTTGATATTTGTTGCACCATCTAATGTAGCATCAGCGGCATGAAGTATGATCTTAGTATCTGCTTCTTCATGGTTAGACTCTAGGTGTGATACATCTTTATGGGTTGCAATGCATTGGCTGCCATAGGCGACAATTAACTTCCTGCCTTCTTGTGTCCGTACATGACTGATCACTTTTTTTGCTAGATACTCTGTAAGCTCCATCTTTGTCTTGTTGTGAGAGAGTAGCTTCTTTAGTGGGGCCTTTGAAATGACTGTGGAATCAGTTATGCGATAGTACACAGGATCTTGACCTGCTCGTCTGTTTTCTCTTGTGGCATCTTTCAATGACATTGCAATATCATACCTGTCGAATATCAGGCGGACTTCGTCACTTTGACTGTATTTTTGTTCCAGAGTGTTGATGAAATGGTCAGCTAGATGTGCACAATTTCGGATCCAATCTGGCTTGCTGAGAGACTGGAGCTCTGCCATTCCATCAATTATGGACACATCCACCGATGGTGATGTATCACAGCCAACAGTAAGACGTTCTGAAGATGTGGATGGAAGGTTTTCAAGAATAGACATCAAAACACTTTTTGAAGAACATCGAAGAATGGAACCATCTGGGGCAAACAAAGATCTTGGAACAACGGTGAACTCGTAAAAACCCACAGCCTCTTTGATTTCTATCTCTGGCCGACTCTTGCAGACCATCATCATCCTTGCAAAAAGTGATCTGTCTTCTTTCAGCTCGATTAACTTTTCATTGCTCATAACTTTAATGGTCTTCTTGTTGAACTTCCATGTCTTAAGCTTCCTTTTCTTCATAGGAGCCCAGAGGTTTATCTTGCCTGTTTGGATGCGGTCTTTCACAAACGAGTCAAACAATGACTGCCCGATACTGCTTTGGTTACAAAGATCACTTTTGATGTCTTCTGGAGCTACGACTTTGGTCACTACATTGAAGAGATCAGGACTTTCATCGGTAAATGGATTGACAAAGGATTCAATAGTTTTTAGTAAGGCGTCAATGTTCCTTTGCTCTCTTAAGGATACAGCAATGCTATCATGGTGATGCTTCTTGGGATTTGCAGACTTAATACCGGCCATTTGTTTAGCTTGTTCTGCAAGTCTTGACATTTCAGGTGCAATTAGGAAGAACTTGTTGCGAGCACTTTCGTTGAGTGTTATGCCGATCAGTCCACCATTGACTTTCATGGAACGGTTGACATGTTCTAATGCATGATCTGCACCTAGAGCACAAAATGGTATGTTGTGGTTCTTGTTAACTACCCAGTTGCCAGCCATAAATTCTGCATAGATGTCTGGATCTTGTGCTTCTAAGCCATGCATTTCAGCAAGATATAAGGGAATCATGCGCGCATATCCAAGGCGATCGTGTGCAAAGAAGTACTTGGTAAACACTTCAAGAGCCTGAAGATGTAGAAGCCAGTTTCCTGTTCGAACTGCACGTATAAACTGTAGCATTTCTAAGACCATACGCATATATTGCCGTGTGACCTTGAACATAGGATACTTTTCCCTTGCTTCATCAAACTCCTTCATCAATTCAACCACTCTGTGAGATTCGACAACTTGCAACAGTTTCAAATTTGTCTCTTTAACTTTGTCATCTTCTTCATGTTGAAACGCATCTGACAATTCTTTTGCTAGATCTTCGAGAAATTGGGGGTCTGTGTGCAAGTGCTTCCAAAATTCCCTCTGATACAGAGTGAATAATGCTTGGAGTGTGATTAGGTGAGCAGTTTCACCTCTGTTGACGTGATTTCCTTCAAGTATTTGTTTGACTGTGGATGGACCATAAATATCAGCTTCAATCCAACACATGTCAATTCCACTATCTTCGACGTAAGATCCGATGCTTCTTAACTGTGCCATAACAACATGTAATTCACCAGGACGGAGAATGATATGGTCAAGATCATGCCTGGACATCTGGAGCTGTTTTGCTGGTTGGTAAAGGCCTAAATCAAGGCTAATTACCGTCTTTTTGCCAGGCCCTACAACATGGGTACTTATACCTTGAGCTTGTTTCAACACCGTAAGCAACGTTTGCCATTGGTGTGCTGGCGCGGGTATAAGGGGAGGCATTCCTACTTTGGTGACATGCATCTTGTTAGATATGTGCGAATTGTATGCTGACCAAACAGGGATCCCATTCTGATGACTTTGTTCGCATTCTGTAGACCCACTTTGTTCTTGAGTTTCTGGTTGCCGTTGTTGTGTTTTGGGGGTAAGGGTGCGAGCTAACAACCATGCAAAATCTTGCATACTGACAACAATTGGGAGCTCATGGTCTGTGGACAACTTGAAGGTGGGGTAAACAGGACATTGTGGTTTCTTATCCGGGTTAGGACAATCCAGAAGTGTTTTTAGCGATTCTGGTAGCTCCTTTTCTGTACGTTGGCCTTTGTTGCTAGGGATGCTTCGATAAAAATAAATATTAAATATTATTTTCATAAATTATATTATGATGTTAACTTACAGGTAGGCATATTTATTAAACATATTGTGCAAAAAACAATATAAATCAATTATAACTAATATTTCTAAATGGATCTTGAAACTAACCTCAAGTCTTCAATAATGTCCCCGGGTTCACATTTCTGGTAAATAGCCAAAGCTGTGCCATGAAGCGTATTTTTGCCATCATAGGTGTCTTCTGAAAAATCAGAATTGTCAACGGCAAAAAATGTGTGGCGTCCATCTACAAAATCTGGTGGAATGTATTGTCCTTCATTCTGTTCAATTCTTTGTAAAACAACATTTTCTATCTGAGCCTCTATTCGTAAAACTCTGTTGTACTCCAGTGCCATGCCAAATCCATGAAGCATGTTCAGCAAGTCTTTACTACGAGTTGCTTGATGGACCGCTAAACTGACAGCCAACTGCTGTGGAACTTCCCTAGACATATGCAGCTTTTCAGAATGTTCATTCTTCACTTGCCTGTCTGAGAGACATAAAGACATAATTGTTTGGGAAAGGCTGGTGGCACGTTTCATCACTTCTTGCTGTTTTTCAGGACTAAATTGACTTCCATTGTTACCTTGAATTAGCCAACGGCAAAACAAGTAAAGCTCCTCTGGTACTATATCGGATAATACAACATTTTCAAGAGAGCCAGAAAACTCCCATCGTTTACACTTATTCACTGCTTTTCTAAGCGTTGCAGCTGCATCGAAAAGTTCTTTAATCTCCTTCTCACAATCAGCTTCATTGATGTTCTCTGACAAATGAATAGCATCATCTCGAGTATGTTTTATGCTAACTCTGTCTGACTGATTTACTCTCTTTGCTTTATGGAATTCAATATCAGGGATTTCACTTTCAAGTAATCGCTTTAGAGTCTTCCTGCTGCATTGAGTATCTCTAAGCTGTAGCTCTACCATGGTGACAAATTCTATCCTTGCTGCAGATTTACTTATCTTTTCTGCTCGTGTGTCTGTGTTTGACAAAGAATCTCTTCGAATGACATTTGTGACGTTGCTGAGCCAGCAATTTTTATGATATTTAATATCAATTGCATGAGCATCACTTGCATTGATAGCTGTTCCTAATTTGATGCGCAGTACTCCATTATTTGAAAGGTTGATTGCAGTGTTTAGGGCCTCTCCAGCTGAAAAGGTACAGACATTGTGAAGAGGTTGCTTTGTAGTTCCATTGCCTTCGCAGAAAAAACAGAGTGATTTGTCATATGGAGATGTCTGAGAACGTGTCAGTTGACTTTTATCGATACTTTGTTTTTGCTTTTTGTTGCATAATGGGTCAATCTGCTTTTCAAACCTAGCAATAAGCAAAACTTTATAATCAACACTACTATATTCTTACAATTTCAGTACCATTGACATAGATAAGTAATAGCAACACCATAAGTTGATACCTGTCTATTGCCCTTTTTAGCTTTCCAGAGTGTGTTGTCTCTTGATAACAGCTTCGATGCCATGTAGCTTTTCTAGCTTTAAGATCATCAGCTGTAACTTTACTTAGCAGTGTCCAAAGATCATAATGGAACAAACTACCATTTTTTGCCCATTTTTCAACAAATTCACAAACCTTTTGGTGTGATGTAGGATTTTCTACAAGATTTTCATTTGTTTGTTTTCTACATAAAATGCAAAGATTGAAATCTATCGAATTACTCGTCATGATAACAGCACTTTGTTCACTGTAAATTCAATATGGTGGACGTTTATTTTAAGTATCATGTGTGCTGACCAGTAGGTACTGTCGTATCTATATACCAGTCTTTTCTGTGCTGTAGATGACACAGCAAACCCAATTTTTTTCGAATCTCATTAAATTATGATAGATGGTAAGAAACAAAATTGAGGAAGAATGCATTCATAATAACACATTTTATATATATGTACATAGTTATATAGCAATCTATCAATCCTTAATACAGCCTCGCTTTCATGTTAAACGGGTCACATGACTAGGTGTCTTGTAAAAGCTATTGTCTATTACCCTAAAACCAGTTGGAAGAAGTATTTCTTAAGATGTACTCAAAAGTGTATCACATTTTAGCAGGTAAATGATGTATTATTAATTATTTTGTCTTTAAGCCTCGTTCTGATGCAATAGAGGTCATGTGACTAGCAATATAGCAGCATTATAGTCATAATAACATTTGCTTTCATCTAAATAATATTTCTGCTCAGTTTGATGAAGATTGCTTCATTTTTTAGGAAGTTATGATTTTTAAAGGTTTTTAGCCTCGTTTTCATGCTGGGTTATATAGGGAAATATTCAGCCCCCCCTAAAATCCGTAATAGGACGTTACAAGAGTGGCAACAAGTATTTTTGTATTCCTTAGGGTCTAACCAACACAACTAGACTATTGGTTTGCTTTCTTCATGAAATGCCCACGGGAGTGAATTGTTGGACATTTGCTCCCCGACTATAATCTACAGTCACCCCAGTGTTGGTAACACAGGTAATCTACAGTCACCCCAGTGTTTGTAACACAGGTAATCTACATGTAGTCACTCTAGCCGGACACCGAATTGGATTGCATTCAGTTATAACAAGTTTGTTAAAAATTCACTGTTAATAAAGCACTTACATACTTCTTTGTTTACTTCTAATTTACCAAACATCAATCGAGCTGCAACATTAGTATTGCAGATATAGAAAGAAATTAATGCTTTAATATAAATTTAACTACCCTATGCAAACATGGAAATTTTGAGCTTCATTTTTTTAAAAGCTAAGAATTTGCCCATTGTATTATCTGCAAAAGCAAGTTAACTCTCAGAGTTGCCATTTCATTGTATCTCCAGGAGAACTTGTTCACTATTTCATGGCCATGCAAAATTATGTCTCTTGCAGACAAAATTACGCCAATACCACAGCTACCTGTTCCAATGGATGAAAAACGATTGTACTGGTTGTCCATGCCAAACCGCTGTGGAGTTGATTTTGTTGACCAGAATTCTGCACTTGATAGTTGTGGAATGATTTCCTTGAGAAGGTCCATACCGTCACAAAAAGATTGGAGAGAATTAGCAGGAATTGACAATTTCATACCATCATCAAACATTACTTTCTTCTTGGCAATATCGGCATAAATCAAGCCCCAGTGTTTCTGATGCTCAAAATGGATTGGTAGTAAAATTTGTGTGATGCTGGAAATCTTGGATGGAATGATTGCCTTTTGCATTTGTGCTTTTATATAAGTCTTGTCTGGACACTGCATCCATGCAAAAAAATCTGTGGGGAGATACAATGTATCATACTTTCCATTTTTTTGTGCTTGTTCCAGAAATTTTGTTATGGTAATATCTATGACAAAATTGTCTATATATCGTTCCTCAACAAGATATGACAGAATGATGGAATCTATTGACTTTCCATTGAGCTGAAGTATCGGCTTGTAAGGTGTTTGATGCCATAATACATCTTGAATCATTCTGGCTTGGTTGTGTGGAATTCCAGTACTTTGCAGCCATTGCTCTTCTGTCTGGACTGCATCTTTGGTTTTCTTAAGGGAAAAGAAACTTCTAAGCTCACTCAGGCCATTTTCAGTAAATTTTCCAAAGCCCACTAAATGTACTCCAAAAGGATTAGTGTTGTTTCGTCTTTCCATTGCCAAACGATCTTCTGCAATTTGAACCATTGTTTGACATGGTCGGTGGTTAAGAGACCACACACAAGTTTCCTTGAAACTACAAAACAACACTCTCACAGTTGTACTACTAAATGACACTTTTGGTAATTTTTCTGCAAGCATGGCCATTTCCCATCTAGTTGCTCGAGTCATCACCTGGTTTAGCTGCAGGTTTGAACTTAAAGGAGTCTGTGGTGGTGTTGGGGGGGGCGTTTGTTCTGGGCTTTTTAGCTGGCGGTGTTTGGCATGATGCTTGTGACGAAGGGGGTGTCCTGGATGTCTTGAGTGGTTTTACAGACTGTGAAGATGTTGGTGCAATATTCGGTGTGGTTGAGTCTGCTGGGCTATGACTGAGCAGCTTACCCCTTACACTGGACTCCCACTCATGATGGGAATAGCCAAAAAGACTTTTGACGACCTCTTCTGATATTACAGTTCCTTTGGTTTTATCGTAGTAATAATCAAGCGAGTCATTGCCAAGCATCTTGTTGAACAAGTCATCCATCATTCTTACCCATGCTGTCTTCATTGGATGCCATGTACAAATGTTTTTGTCCTGCATCTTCCAACCACAGCCTCTAAAGTGGAATTTTTTTTTCCTGTTCAAAAATTAAAAAAATACATTATATATATACATTGCATTTAGTACTTACTTAATATTTAGAGCTGTACTTTAAAATTACAACAATCATAATCCAGTTGACCTACAATTATGTTTTATTGAAAGCACACCTGCAAATGTGCAATTAAAATGGATAACTGGCCTTTTCCAAATACAGCTATTCTTGAAAAGGTTGTCCAGTTGAAATACTGATTTAGCGAATAACAATGTCATTTGCATATATCAAGTTTTCAATTTTCTTGTTCTTAATACAAAGCTGCATATATCATATAGTTACATATTTTATTACAATTATGTGATGAAGTTATTTTGTACATTTTGACTCATCATTTCTTTAAAAAAAATGAAAATCATGAGATATGCAAATGACAATGTTATTCGCTAAATCAGTATTTCAACTGGACAACTATTTCAAGAAGAGCTGTATATCACCCCATAATATAAACTGATCAGATGACAAGAATTGGAAGAACATATAGTGATACATTGTTGTATGCATTTTTGTTTCCCAATAATCGGTAATTGATATATTAAAGTTTTCTGTTAGTTAGGAAGGAGGAAGATGCAATAAGAAAAAAATACCCTTAATTGGATAAATTAGTAGTAAAATGCAATCAATTTTTTATTACACACCTGAGTCCAAGCAATATACTGCTTCACGAAAAGCATATCTAAGCTCTAGTAAACAGGTAGAGTACCAATGTGTGAGTATCTGGTCCACTAATAAAGAGATATACATAAAAAATTAATAAACTATGCTGTTTTATTGTTGCTTTTTTCAGCAAAAACTGTTAAGTGTTTTGTTTTTAAACCTCGTCATACTTTGTTGAAAAGATCTAAATAAATTAATTAAATGGTCAAATAATAAAATTACTTACATGATTCTCCTGACCCAGAACGATCATGATTGGTTGCTCGTGCAAACAACTGGCGGTGTAGCTTGTGTGAAGCCTCAAAGCCTTTAACGAAATTCAATATGAAAAATTTTATCATATATAAAAATACCCATTCATTATGCATTTTTAGCACATGTGAAAGACTTAATTAAAACACTAAAAAATCAACTTTCTTTCATTTTCTAGTTACTGTTTTCATTAACTAATTTAAAGTATCCCTTAAATGTGTTAATATTATCATTTTTACCTTGTCCAGAGTACTGGTTCATGGAGCGAAACCGTCTTAACAACATTGCACTATGATCAATTGTTAAATGACCATAGTCTCCAGTGCCAAGACGAGGACCAAACAATTTCTTCAACAGGAAACCCCACTCCTTGCACTAGGTGACAAAAGAACCACATGAATATAAAATAATTAATATAATGAACTGCAGTTCTAATTCTTTTTACACTGCTTTCCTGGTTTACACATTATTACTAACAGGGAATTAAAATTATGTGTAAAAAGGAGTGTGACACTGATGTAAAACCAATATCATTTAAAATGTGGATGATTAATTGAACATCAACATAATGTTAAGCATTGTTATATTTAGATAAATGCTTAGCACATTAGGTAATCTGTTGACATTACCAAAATACATCCAACAACTGAGTACCCAGCTTGACCATGTATTAGCTGCATATTGTGCAGAATTTAGAATTAATTACCTTTATGTCATGAATATCTATTTTCTGCTCATCCTGCTCTTGAAACACCTCTTTTCTCATTGTGACAGCAATAGCTTTCCATTGAGAACAGACCTGCAAATATAATTCATTTAATCATCATGTCTCACTGTCTTATAAATAAGCTGATCTGTAACACTCAAGATGGATAGTAATAAGGATTACAACAAACTATACTTATGGAATGCTTAAATATAATTGTCATTCCATAACTTTAATGTTACATGATCTCTATGGATTGAGTCATTGTGATATGTTGACAAACTCAACACAAATGCATGTAAAAATAAAGTATAATCCCCCTAAACATATAAATATGTTCAGGGGGATTGAGATGGTCTGACCACAAAATCAGACCCTAGGTTCTATTAACAAACATGCACTTTAGTATCACTGCAGTTTGTATTTATAATTTATATTTAAGATTGCTGAAATTACCTTAACAAAGTATTCTGTGTGTATCTTTGCAAGATAACCAGCAAACTCCTCACCATTACTAGGTTTGTTGGAACAAGTTTTACTCTTTTTTGTCTTTTTCCTTTGTGGCTGGCTTACTGAATGGTTTAACTCTGCATATTGTCTGGCTACTTCTTGTTGTGTTGTATTCCAGTCATCCATTGTTTGATTCAGAAATGTTTTTAATTCTATGAAAATAATTTCAAGTATAAATTCATTGCGAATAAAATTTTGCTTTGCAAATGGACATTTGATATTCATTGCTCAAACATTTTCAAGTGGTCTTGATAACCACTGTAATGATCAGTTGCAAGCTGTGTTAACCTGTGACAACTAATATAGGCATAATTTTAGTTCTCACATCATACCGAATATACAAGTATAATAAGTAAAATGATAATTAATTAATGATAATGAATTTATAAAGCTCTCTCACCTGGGCAGTCATCAATCTTAACTTGTTCTTGGTATGTACCAAAGTCTCTATTATACACCCCACTTTCAAGTATTTTACTAACATACTGAAAGATAACATTTTCATACAATAAAAATAATTAATTACATGTAACAGCTGCTTGTTCTGACATTCTGGTTAAGTGTTGCTTCAATTGGGCACAATTAATATATGTTTTATATTGATTATGATAACATAGCCATAACATAGCATGCAATTAACAGAGTTCTGATTGGGTAGGTCATGTCTAGTGGATGGGACACCTTACAACACTCTTTTTCTCTTTACATTGAGATTGTATTGAGCATAAATCAACAGTTAAGGCATTTCTACATTTCATTTTATAATTAAAAAAAACATGTGGGATCACATATTTTAGTCAATATTTCAAATTATTAAATCATTCCTGTCATTTTTAAAAATATGTATACCTCTTTCCTTTCCCCAAAGAATTTTATATATTGTATGAGCTCCATCGCTGCTGCATCTGTACTTTCCAAATAGTATTTTTTTTTAACTTTTCATGGGGTAGGGCACACTCTACTATGGTTTCCAAGTTTTCAAGTATTTGCCTTTCAGTACCACCTGTCAATTAATGTCATTATGCATTTATTATGCAATTATGAAGCATTGTCTTATTTAACACCTGCTAAAACTACTAACACAACATTAAAATTGGCAGTTCCTTGATGGGATTTTTTTCATGAAAATCACACTTTCATTGTTTCATAATGTATTGTAAAAAATAGTATGTTTATACAGTTTATAGGCGAGTAGATAAGAATGTTAGATGCACCATGGTTGGTAATTAATGGTTTCCAGAGAGCATCCATGCATACTAAGATAAACACATTCTCATTAGGAAATAAATGATGTGCCATCTATTCACATACCAAACAAAAAATCAGTCTGATCTATTCCATGTTTAATATACCTGTAAATGATTTTAACTTGATATTGCTTCTGGTTATTGCAGTTTGTTGGCCTTGATGTTCTTCAACTGTGATACGTGATGCAGTCCTTTGGCTCTCAGGACCATAGCAGGCAAGCACTGCGTTTAGTTCATCCAGAGAGCCTATTTTATATGCCAGAAACCCTAATGATCTCAACAATTGCTCTGTGTTTCTAATCTCACAATGAAGAGAGCACAAATTGATTTGACTTAAGTCTTCTTCTAACAGAAATGTCAAGTCATCTCTTATGCCTTCAGACCTACAAAAAAAAGAATTCATTTTTGTTTTTGTTGATAAAAAAGGGGACAAACGCATGCAAGGGGGAAAGCATGTTAAGTTGCTTCCTAATCCATCAAAACTTAATTCAATGATTTATGAAATTTGATGAAATTTGATGAAACTTTCACAATACACAATGTTATAAGAAGCTGTTTCAACATTTAGGAAGGGAAACAACAAATTGATCATTAACTTTATTTGAAATTTACCTGCCAATGTTAGCTTTTGATGACAGGCATCCAATACAACTTTCATTATAAGAAGCACCATGAGTTGTACAGGCCTGTAGATCATAATTGGAGAGAAACATACTAAAGCTATACAACTTTGAATTTCATTGTTATTATTTAATGTGGAAAAAGGAAATTTCATTGTTGACCAATTGATCAAAAACAACTTGGTATATAATAATCATATAATAATTTACATATATATGCCAGTTAAATTACATAATGTACTGTTGGCATTTTATTTTTACCCATGAATATATAAGCCTAATTAAATGAATAAAATGTGACAGTGATAACATCTATATTATATCCACTAACCCTTATCGCATCACAGAAAGCACAAAACTCAGTACTGACACCACGTCCCCCAAGAGTAAAATTTTCATCATCTGGCTTAGTCAAAAGCAAAAGGAGGGCTTTGTAGTCAATTGTAACTGAAATAATAATTGCAAATTGAAAAATAAACTTATATTAGCTACAATGAAAAGGCCATTGCCCTTTTGTATGATTTGCATATAATCAAATAAACAACCATTAGGCAGTTGATCATTCATAATATTTACTTCATCAAATTCATTTATTATTTAATGCAGTAGCAATTTGCTGTGTCTTACACTGATGGCACTGCTTTTCATTTTCAAATCAATTAATTAAAATTAGCATGTCTACATATCAGAATTACATAATAATCATCAGAACCTGTAAAATTGAGTTTATATTTGCTTCCATCTACAACAAGGCCATGCTTTTTTATTCTGTTTTTTTCCATGTTGAGCACAGACAACAATTCTTTCAGAGACTCTCTAAAATGTAATTGCAAATATTTAGAAAAAGCAGTGAATCAATAATAATTTATAGTTAAAAATGTGAAGAAAAACATTTGAACCAAACCAGGTATAACTTTGAACATTACAGTGAAACAGGTTGAAACAATTAAGGTGTTGTCTTTTTTTCTTTTGTCATTTTTTTTAACAGTACATGACTATGCTTGCATGTTTAAAATTAATACCTGTTTTCTTTACAGTTCGCAATTACAACAGGATAAACTGAAAGGGCACTCTCGGATGACTTTTCTTTAAAACCTATTGGTACAACACCAACAGCAACTTGATTTTTACCTAGAAATAAATATACAATTAAGAGCTACCATTGTGAATTTTTAAAAAAATACAGTTTTTAAATTAATTTTACAGTATCACATCATTCTGTAACCTTATCCTAAAAACAGACAAAAGGAAAAAATAAATAAATCTTAAATACATAGCAGGGGAAAGGTTTCACATTAATATATGAAAAAATATACTGGTAATCAAATATTGATTTTAACATTGAGTTATTATGTATTTAGAATGAGTATATATCTGAAAGCTGAGTACAAATCAAATGCAACAGTCATATGAGTCAGTGATATGACAGCGATTTGTAGGTATATGTCGCATACAATGTATTTACTAATCTAAAACATAAACATACCTCCAAGTGGTCGGCCATCAATCTTTATATTGAATTCCAGTTCAGAATCAGTTTGAGGCTGGAAGTCATTGTGGTACAGGTTGTGCTCTCTTATCGCCCAGACAAGAACAGCCTCTAGACTTACTCCACAACACTCAAATTCAGTAGGCATTTTTTTAATGTTGAATGTACAACGAACAACTTTAAATACCATACTTCTTATTGCCTTGATCTGATTCTTGGTCAACAAAATAGGTGTGTCTGAATTTCTCTGCAGCACAACAAAAAAGACAATATTAAAGAAATTAGCAATCTTGAACAGATTTCAGAAATCATGACAAAATATCATATTTAACTGAAAAAAATTACAATTCTGGAAAAGTGCTGCAAAAGATAAGTACAGCACTTATAAACTTACTGATCCCTCCCCATTGCAAACCTAATCGTGATCATGTCCCATGCACTAATGATTTTGAAAGTAATTAAATGTAAAATTAATGTAAAGTATCAACCCTATCAAATGCAAATGAGTGACACAAGCATATTAAACAAATGTGAAAGGGGGAAGCTTACCCCACTTCTTCCAAGCTTAGTGACATTTAACATTGTCTGCCAGGCATCATCTGGAAGACGAGCTTTCAGTTTGAAGTAGAGTAATGCCCAGTCAGGTACCCTCATCTCCTGTAGGGTATTTTTCCACATTTCATCTGAAAACACTTCGGCTAAACCACCTTCTTTGGCTTTCATGATAGTATTTGCAACATCACTTATTATGTCTCTCACTTCATCTTGTTCATCTTCTGTACCAAAACAGAAATAGCTCCCAAGAACAGATGCCACAGATTCTTTGTTTTTGTTGCACACATCGTTTAGATGCGTGAACATTAACCTTGAGCGTTGTGCAGCTTCACGCTTTTTAAGTGGCTTTGAGGGAATGCGTTGATCATCAAATAAATAATTTTTATATTCACGAAGCTCATCTTCAAGCTTTGAAATCTTTAGTTTTAATTGGTTCACCTTATCGGTGTTTACGTCAATGTTGCTGTCAGTGTTCGTGGTGGGCTGAGTTGTAGGTTTGGCGCCAAAGATGTCGATAGTGTTCAAAGCTTCTATGGCTTTTTTCATCATATCAGAATTGAGAAATCCATTCGATGGAAATTCGCGCAGCCTCAACATGCCAGCGAAAAAACCAAATGTCGAACAGACATAGACTTTGTGGGGCTGCTTCAAAACTGCAGGCACAAGCAATGGACGTTGTCCCTCTTCCCGCCATTCTGTTAGCGATGTCCTTGGAATATACTGTATTTCCTCGGGAAATTCCTTAAAAATCTGTTTACTCGCAAAATCTCTTGGTCTACAGCCACACATGTCTTCTTTCAGTAGAATCCACGTTTTTTGTGCGTCCAGCGTAGAGCCATGAACTCGAGTTGGCGCGAAGGCCATAGCGCTGTCGCGTCGAGCGCCAAATGCTGAGTACTACAGATATCATATTCGCAAAATATTTGAATTTGCCGCTTATGTAAAGCAGTTAATACATTACAGGAGCGGGAAATGTTTGAAAATATTAATTTTTCACACTATAATAGCAGGGATCTTATAGCATGCATAACAAGTAATGTACAAATTCATTGTACTCCAATAAATGCCGCTGACCAAAGAAAAATATGACGTCATCATTGGAAAGAGCAAGACTACGAAATTCTCAACATTTCAGAGAGTGCTTGTAAAAATATGAATTATGGTGAAAATTTGAATTGAATGAATATTGACAGCGATATGAGCGGGTGAATGGAAAAAAAATCACCTTAGATTGTTCATAGACTGTGTACATCCACTCTCACCCCTCCCCCACACAATTTTTCACCGTTGGGGGAGGGGTGAGAACGGAAGTGCACTGGCTAATCTTAGTTAATACCTGATTTTGATCAAATTTTCACCATAATTCATATTTTCACAAGCACTTTTTAAAAATTTTATTGAAACCTAAAAATTCGTTTTTTTGTGACGTCATCACTTTTTACTCTATATATGAACAGACAGTATAATAAAGTACTTACATGTAATATAGTTTTTTTTATATGTATTCTAGATCATACGGATTTTATTTCTACATATACTGGACCGGAGGCAGCTAGATTGATTAAAAAATATTTAATAAACTGTGTGTATGTTTTTAGTTTTGGAATGATCGAAATCGGTATATGTGACTTTGAAGTGGCTTGTGCCTGGTAATGATCAAGTTAGATGGTGTCATTGAAACTGAAATCCGAACAGGGAGTAACTCTCACTCACACTGGGTAGCTTCATATGTCCATAGGCGCTTCACAGACGAGTGTACCTAGCTTCATCTTTTAGATTTGTTCGTTTATTGAATTGCTTACCAACCATGTCAAGACGCGGAAAAGATCGTCGGAAGATGACCGCCTATCCATGCAGGGATTGCGAAGCGGTAAGAGTAATTCATTTAAAAAAGAGAACCGTCTATTCACAAACAAACATGAGCTAAGTAATCATCTATGTATTTCATAGTACTACAAAGACTTACCTCAGGAAAGAGTACAAAGATCATGCAGGCATAGATCGGAGTATAGACCTGCCCCTCCAACTCCACCTGGGTTTTGGGATTTAGATTTCCCATCTTCGCCAGAAATCATAGCTTCTGGAGCTATGCAAATCGGTAAGTATGTAGATATCTTCATATACGCATGTTATCTTTATTATATCAGTTAGATGACTTGGATTGTTATAAAATGATAATATAATCGCATTTAAACACAACTACTGTATAGTTGTTTCATTGTCGGTGTCGTAGCTGTACAGTATATACAAACAATACATAGCGGCAAATCCTCATGGATTATGATTTGTGAATGCCCACTTTGTGATATAAACTGAGAAGCACTTTAGTGTCATAATGCAGTGCATTATGTTTTCAGGACTTTAAAACAATTTAGTTGCGCTATTGTTGTGTATTTTTACTCAATTCCCAATTGATAAGCTTAATCTAGGAAGTTTTTGCTATTGGGTTCTATAAACCACGTGCGGTAACTGAAACACTCAAGTGTAACCACGACTTTTGCGGTGATGGTTTTTATTTAGCTTGTTAACAACCAATGATACTGAAAAATATCATGTTTATTAATTACATAAATTTGCATTTCCTACGAACAGACGATGGAAGCCATCCTTTATCGCGTCGCCCCTTGAATGAATACGGGAGGAGCCGAAGACAAATGTATAGGCGAAAACTCAGTTACAAAGACACTGAGGTCGACGATGACGCCAACGACAACAACAAAAAAGCTGACAAAACTGAAAAAGACGACACCAACAAAGATAAAAATTCAAATAGTGACTTATAGACAATTTGCTAGAAATTTAATAAACGTATGTAAAATGATTTTTTGAACATGTAAATAAAGAGAACGTTTAAGCTGATCAAATGATCTGAATATGTTACTAGCATTAAAAGATATTTTCATGATTTCTATTAATATTGTCTCTAGTCAGGGGGAGGGGCTGGATTACTGCTATCAGTGATTAAGTTTCATAATATATGATGAAGACCAATCAACAATGTAAGTTGTTAATCGGATTACAGCCTGAAAAGTGTTAAGCAGCTAATGAGCTCATAGCATGAGGAATGTGGTATCCTGTAGTGAACTTTTTAGTTGGGCTAAGCTTGTCATGTAGTGTGTACACTATGATATCCCTGATGTCTTTGTCCATTGAAAATGGTTGACCATCTAAAATGATTCATTACATTACTATGTATTACCTGTCTGATCATACTTTCTATAACCATAACATTGTATATCTTAAAACCTGTCCTCTTTCAGCTCAATCATTTTCTATTTGCCTTTTTCACAGGAAAGTTAGTACCGGTTCAAGTAGAAACCAAGGGACTTGGAGGTTCAACAAATGTGATGTTTGCATGCTCTGCATGTGAGAACAGAATCCACTTTGCAAGTAGTCAACTTGCATTGACACACAACAAAAGAAACTGTGTCAGTTTAGCCACTGTGTTGTGTTTTCTACTATATGGTCAAGGTTACCATACATATCACAAAATCCTCAGACTGGGACTGGGAATTAATGTACTTGCGAAAAGTAATTTCCACAAGATAATAGAATTAGTATATCCAAGTGCCAAAACGATGTTGGACAATATGTGCGAAAAGGCTAAAGAGGTTATGAAAAAGAAAGACAAGAATTTGCTTGGAAGTTGGGAGCGCGCCGTGACGACTTCAGATGGGTGCTGGCTCATAAGAGGGTTCCACAGTCAGTGTGCCACATTTGTGTTCATTGACTTTATTACTGGTGGCATCCTGTATTATGGTCATCTATGTATGCGTGGTAGCAACAGCATATCAGACAGTGACTTGTGGGAGGGTACTTCCAAGTCAGCAGAAGGACAACTTGCACAGTTGCTGTTTGCAAAAGCCAAGGAAGAAGGCATGAACATTGCGCTAAACTGGCAAGACCAAGACTCCACAGCTGAAATATCGTTCAGAAGTGTTTTTCCAGATAGCGAACTTAATCGTGAAATGCTTTGTGGTGGACATGTAGGTCGTTCTCATGGAAATAACTTGAAGGAATACAGGACCAAGAAGGTGCTTGACAAGGGTTTTATTGACAAATACAAGAAAGATCACCCTGAAATCGAAAGTGTCAAGTGCAACTGTCATGGAAAGAAACACAGCAAATCCTGTCTTCTCTAGAATGCTGGCAAGTTTGGGCTGTTTACGGAATAGTTCTGCTCGATTATGAATCTCATCCACTGTTCCCGAACGTTTTTGACCAATGGACGATAGGAAAACGAGATCTGCCTGTTTTTGAGTTGTCTCGTTTGCTAAAACACGTTTTTTTTTTCGTTTTTTTCTCCTTTCCCCACAATTTTACAATTTTCGTCCGCCATTTTGAATTTTCGCAATGCATCATGGGTACGTGAAAGTCGCTGATGGCTTTACAGCTCTAAAGGAAAACAAAGTTTTAATTGGTAACTTATACCTGAGAAAACATACGACATGACATTTACTATTGACGAGAAACATACTGCTGTTGTCTATGCAGGCACAGTCCGTCACATTTGTGGTGACCTTCTTGTGAAGAGAAAGGGCAGAAAACTTATCTACAAGCTTCCTTTAGAAATGAATAAGGAGATAATAGCTTCTCTTTGAGCCAAAGAAACATTATTCTGCTAATCTATCCTGCTTACAAACAAACATTATTAATTTAGGCTGTTATTTTATATTTTATTTAAATTATGCATGACCGCAAAGCATTATGGGTAAAAACTAATTAGCCAATAAATAGCCAATTATTGTAAATATTTTGATTTTTTTAAAGAAAAGTCAATCATATTGAAATGTCTATTGATTTTTGTACAAAACGAATAAAAATAATGTTGTGTTTTAGTCCAATGTAACACAAAGTGTAGGGTTGATTGTGCAATTGATCTTAGCAAATCATCAAGTATCTTTATTTGATGTCTCTATTATGTAGTATTTTTGGTCTGTGGTAACCTAATGAACTTAAAATAATTTTTCTTCTGTGAATGATCTTGGAGCTTCAACAAGATCACCATTGTCCTTTACTTTGAGACCAAGAAAGAAAACTTCTCATTTTTACAGAAAATCTTATACTACTACCATCTCCACTACTATCCATTAGAATGTCCCAATACTGTGGAAACATACACTTCACAAAATCACCTTTTTCAAAAAGCTGCCAGTTCCTTTTTACAGCTTCTTTTCCTTTCCCTTAAAAAATGTGCTTGTAAACATCATGCCTGAGGTTGATAATTAATGTTTGTGCAGTAGCCCTTGTATCACCGCTAAATGTAATAACAACAGTAAATTTAGTAATCAACCGTAAATTTAAGAAACTTGACAGTAAATGTAATAACCAACCCTAAATGTAATAAACTTAACAGTAAATGTAATAGCCAACCGTAAATGTAATAAACTTGACAGTAAATGTAATAACCATTAACGTTTAAATTAAAGTTTAAAATATTTTCACTGTCAAACACTTATCAAACAAACACTATAAACAAGTCATTGTTACACGTCAATCACGACTTATGACGTCATTTCCCATGGACGTTGGAGCTTTTCATGAAACTCAATTTTGATATCAACAATCAGCAAGCAATGTTATCATCACGTGACCTTGGGAAAACATAATAATAATAAACTGTTTCATGTTTTTTCTCTAATGCAAGCAATGAGATGGAAATTAAATGGCACAATTTGCGTGAAGTAAACTGAAACCGCACAAAAATAAATAACATAGATACAGTAGAGTGAAAGCTAAATTTATTCAAATATACCACCAATGTTGGTATTTGGTTTGATAAAACGTAATTAATGTAGGTACAAATGCAAGAGCATTTACCGTTTGCTTATAGGTGTTTAGAACACCGCGAATTATTGCTAACACTCTAAAAGTTGACTTTTTGAGGAATTCTTATTTTAAGAAGATTTGTCTTAAAATAAGAGCAGAAAGTTCTTATTTTTGAGAATTAGATATTTATTTATTTGTTGTTACTTATATTAAGAATTTGGGTTTTTTTATTTTTTAGTTGCACAAAATGTGCTTGAAACAAGAAATCTCATATTAAAAAAATAAGAATGCAAAGTTTGTAATATAAGTAAGTCTAATCATTAACCTAAATATTAACTAAATTATTTGTAGTTAAATAATTTAGTTAAATGTGTTTTATGTATTATTAACTCTTCAGCTGCAATTTAAACATTTTTAGACATAAGCTTTATATTTGATATTATTTTAAAACAGAATATTCAAGTCCATTCCATAGTTGAAACTACTTTTTCCGCTTCTCTTTAATAATCAACATAATATTTAAATGCCACGTAGTTTAACAACAACAAAATATTAACATTGCATGGAAATCAAAAAGTACTTAACACTCTTTAACATAAAATGCAATTCAATGACTCTTTGAAATCATATGAAATTGTTAATTAAAACATGAAATTCTGGTAATACAGGTCTTTCAATTAACATCTGTGTTCCACTTGTTTTTGTGTTTACTTTGAGGTGTTCTGTTTAAAACGTAGTGCATTTACCTCACTGCATAGCCTCTAACAACACTATTATCGCCATGCATATAATACTTCAAGCCAGCTCATATGCAGTGTTTTACTTCCATTAACAATTCAGACTTGGATTATTATATCTCTGTTAACAATAAACAGCTTGTTGTCAAATTTGTATGCATGATTTACTCTGTGATTAGGCAATTTGTCTATTGCAATAATGTCATTTCCCTGTGGCACGTCTGGTTCTTTTAGCTCATAAGCACTCAGAATATCACAATAGCGAACAGTATCCATGATATGTAACGAAAGAAATACCCCATAACCATGAAGGTACCAAATCTTCATGAGCCTTCCAAATTCTGGAATAGCATTAGCCAAAAGATGTGTTAAATCCTGGTTTGTAAAGTGTCCCATGAATTGTGACAGACTTGAGGGTATACAAGCCTTCGTTTTGACTGTAATTGATATTATAAAATTCATGAATAATTAATGAACCCAGAACAATAGAAAATCACTACCGTGAAGGCATTTATATATTTTATACAGAAATCGTCCTGATTTGCACAAGGTTTAGCTTGAAATATCTCGGCCAAATTAAATCTAATTTCAAAAACATTACTCTAGAATAGCAGCATTAATCTAGACATTTTATAAGTAATATACAATATTCGCGTCCGATCTGTATGGAATATAAAATGTCTCGCCTTCGGCTCGACATTGTATATTCCATACAGATCGGCCGCTCATATTGTATATATTACTTATGAAATCTTTGAAGAGAGTCTTTGATGTATTTGATGGTTGCATTACCACTGATAGTCAGGTGGATTAATGTTTTGATCATGACAAGAGTGATAAAAGCATGAAACTTGGCATGTGAATAGCTTTTACCCTACCAATGAATATTAGAAGGGGTGCCCAATTCAAACTCCCAGGGGTTCAGAATTAGGGGGGATTCAAATATTCGTCAAAAATGCGAATTGGGCTTCCTGTGTAATTTTTCTGATATACTGGTTTTCTGTTAATTTAGCCAGTTTTTTTAATAAAATTCTTATTATTAATCATTACACAAAATGAAAACTTGAATAGAAGTTAAATTTGAGATTTTTGTTCTCCAATTCGAGTTGACATCACAATTTGGGCTCCCTGTGGATTTTTTTACGCAAGACTAAAATTGTCTTATTTCCTTCATGTTTCAAGTACCAAAATTTGAATCAATGTTTCTTGTGTTTCTGTAAAAGTAAAGAAAATTTGTAAAATGTAATGCTTACAATAATCCAAGACATCTAAAGCAATGGTCTGATACTCTATAAAGGCCTATTACAAATAATAACGAAAAAAACCTCTAATTTCTTCAAGACTGCTTCTCAAGGCAATGACATCCACATAATTGTGTGCATTTCAATTTCTGCTTGAAGCATTTGCACCGAGAACATGCTTTCTTGCAAGAACACTTAATAAGCTCTCTACAAACGCTAGAAACTTGAGGAATCGTCATCCACACAGGTTTCCACGACTCATCATCTTGTCCTTTGGACCATGCGAACTCGGTGGGAGAATGGACTTGCTGCATAGGCTCATCTGAAGTCGTCCAGATCCCAGCCTGGTATATAGCTCTACGGGTATGCTGAAGAAGTGCGTCCTAGAAAGTAGTTGTAATTGATTTTTCAAATAAAAAAATTGGCAATAATTCAATACATAGTAATGCATATACCTGTGTTGGAATGTTTTCAATATCTCTGTTTCGCTTTGAAAAGAGCATCATTCTTGTTTCGTTTACGGATGTAGAAATGCTCACTTTATCTTACATCAAAATAGTGAACCTCTCCAACTTCTGAAAGGTGCGCGAGTCTGCATTTATACGTGGAAAGGGATGACTGGCGATATCTTCCAGGGCAGGTGTTATCTATAGATACAGACATAAATAGCTTTGGTAAACAAAGTTTTAGTAAATACCAACACAATTTTTCTCGGTGATCCGAATCTGCACATATAATTTGCTAATAGGTAAATACCTCTGTATGATTCAAATCCCATGTACGCCAAGCTGTTGTTTTCCCAATACCACAGAATTGAGAGGTACAGTCGGAACCAGTGAATGCATGAAAAACTGGTAGAGCGCGCGATCTAGACTTCCCAAGATGAGAGCAGACTTCATTAACATCAGTTATTGTGAAGTTGCGACCCATGCAAAATGCTACATACACCCTTGCTTGTTGGTTGTATTCCAACAACTCATGAAGCTTCCCAATCAAGATCACGACAACATCAGTTTGTTCTTGTAGTCTATCATCAAAATGTTACATTAAAGCATCCTTTAATCTGTTTCTTTTTATTGTTTTATGGATTCCAAGCTTTTCAAGTCTATCTACGTATAATGTTGACAACTCAGAAAGTTCGAACGCCTACTTTCCACTATTCTGAGAATCTTGTTCTATGTACTCAACAAGCTCAATAAATGCTACAGATTCATCCATTTGCTCGTCAATGTCGTTGTTTGATTTACTTGCTATAATTTTGGTTTTCAATGATCGATACCTATTTTTTAGCGCAATCAAGCATTTTAAGTGATACTTTGCCTCAATAGCTATTAAATCGCCATGTGAAATCCGACCTAATAGGTCAAACTCTTCAAGTTCCATTGCCATTCGACGTATACTTTCATCTGTTTCCATAACTGAGAAACTATGTAGAGTGTCCCTACTTCCTTGCAACTCACAAAATATGCACTGGAACTCTCCACATCAACTGACTGACGTTTTCGTTTTTGGGGTGGTTGGCTACTTGCTTCATTGTCAATTCTTCTTGTTGCCTTTTCATGAAAGATTCCTGGGCTTTTCGTAGCTTCGAAAGGCTAAACCTAACATGGCAAGATTTATGCCAACTGGCTCTATTCAAGGACAGGTCATCAACAACAATGTTTTCATCAATCTTTACCTCTACGCGGGTAAAAGATTGATTTCTTTAAAATCTTTGATGTTTTGAAGAAAATTAGGGCAACGTCATTACTATTAAGAGGGCACTTCAGAGCTTCACTGTTTGTCTCCTGACATATGATACACTTTCTCCAGTCCATTTCAAGTAATGTTCTAAAGTTAAATAATGTACACATATTTTTGTAAGCCTGCAAACTACGAACTACAAACATTTCAAATCAAGTTGTGAAAAGCAGGCAAATAATTGAAGAAGATTCATTTAAGACTGGTATTCTGTATATAGCGACCAAGGTCATGCAAAATAATTTTTTTCTTAAATTCTCAAAAAATTCTCAAATGTAGCCCCAAGTGAACTAATCATGGGAAAAATACTAAAATGTTTCTTCGATTTTTATTTCGGGAGAAAACGGCGATTTTGTGTTTTTCGCCTATTCAAGGGAATTTCACGCCGTTTTAGCGCACGTCAAGAAAAAATCTAAAAAATATTTACGTTAAACAAAAAATAAAAAATAATTGTATCTCTTTGTAAAGCGATAGTTTCGCTACAATTTTAGTTGAAAACAGTTTGATTTCCAGCAGGAATGATTATTTTACAGATTTTTAAACTCCGACATTTTTTTCCTTGCGATAATTGTCCTTCACTTTAACATCAAAATTCGCCCCTTGCTACATGGAATCTGATAATGTGACTATAATTTAATGAATCTACAATGTTTAAAGATGCAAAAACTGCAATAAAATTTTTGGGCTACTCAAAAGCAGCAATTTGAGAGCCCTCGTAAAATGCACTTGAAAGGTCAAAAAAGGTCGTTACGTAATAGCCGACTAGCGAAGGTGTCGACAAGTTAAAAACTAAACATTAACTGTAATCAACTAAAATTGTTTAAAAACTGAATACAGCAGTTCTTAGTTAACAACAAAATATACAATCACCACATTTTCATGAATTCCTTTAGGGAAAATGTCGTTTAATAGCATGATTATGTTTTTCTTCTTGTTTAGTTGACCAACTGTTCAGACCCGATTATAAATAACACAGAACTTAATTGTTCTCAATGCTAAGACAACAGAAAAAATAGCCACAATTTACCTTCAGTGCTTGTACTTCATTTATACTGGACCAGCTCCTGCTCTAGTAAGGCTATATAACGACATTAACGGACTGTTTCGCATCAGAATATTATGTAGCTAAAACGATTTCGATTTTTACTTTGACTTGAGTACCATTTTGATATGATTGTATCCAACGTACACTTTCAAATTCATTTCGATGATCAATTCAATAGATTCATGTGTCTTTTTGATGTTAAAAAGGGAAGGCAAACGCTTTTACTGTTGCATTGGAATGCGTGTACCAGTAAATATCGCAACAGTTTGCTTAAATCAATAAGGTCCTGTTCAGACTGGGCCAATACAAAGCTAGTTTGAGGTTTTTAATACCCCACATATCTGTCAACAAAATGTACAATCTAGCGTGTCGTGGGATTACCGGCGTTCACATTTAGAATTGACCCTAGTCATTCTATCTAGCTAGTGTAATCATATCCCTCAACTCATATTATTGGCGCCAAAGTTTGTAAACATGGACGTCGCGAACACATTTCTCATATTATCGTTAATAATCTCTGCTTTGAATACCGCTGTGGGAGCAGTTCGAAAAGAAAGGCTTCGACTTATGTTTGCCGCTCGACGAAGGCGTAGAAGAATCCTTCTTTTTATGTTTTTATTGCTTAAAAGACAGCGACAACGACATCGCAGATCTTGGTCGTGGAATCGACAACAGGATTTTTTTACTCAGTTATTGAATAACACTCTTCCTGAGTCAATGTGGAAAGAACATCTTCGACTGAACAGACGTACATTTGAAAGGATATGTGATATCGTAGGGCCAGAACTCTCTAAGCAAGATACCCAGTTAAGACGAGCAATTCCTTTAAAACAGCGTGTTGCGATAGCATTGCTACGACTCGCCACTGGAAACTCATATTTGACCTCAGGTTTGATCTTTGGACTACCTAAATCAACATCGAATACCATCAAAAGTGAATTCTGTGAAATCCTGAAAAGAAAAGCCCCAGATTTCATTAGATTCCCGTCAAGTGAAGAAGACACCAGAAAAGTTGTCGAGGGTTTTGATGAAATCGGTTCGTTCCCTCAAGTTGCTGGGGCAATTGATGGCAGCCATATCAGAATAAAAAAACCCCAAACAAACTCTGAAGATTACCGATGCCGAAAACAATATTACAGTATAGTACTTCAAGCAGTGGTTGATAGCTATAGTCGTTTTACACATGTGAGTACAGGCTATCCAGGTAGTATCCACGACGCTAGGATACTTCGCATGAGCTCCTTTTATAAAGATGTCGAGGATGGAAATGTTTTATGCTCTCCAATCAAGTTAATAAATGGACGACAGGTAAAGCCACTACTGGTTGGTGATCCAGCCTATAGACTAACGTCATGGTTAATGAAGCCGTACCCTCAAACAGCCGCCTTGACGAATGACCAAAAAAAGTTTAATAAGACCCTGAGTTCTGTGCGCGTTGTTGTTGAACAAGCTTTTGGTATGCTAAAGGGAAGGTGGCGTTGCCTATTGGATACTTTAAATGAGGAGACAAGCCGAGTCCCAACTACTATTGTTGCCTGTTGTGTGTTGCACAATATTTGTGTAGATATGGCTGATGACACACCAATTGATATTACAGATGATGATGATGATAACAACCCCCCCATGCCCGGCCACAATGTCAATGCTGATGGTGATGCACTGAGAGAACATTTGAAACGATATTTTAGATAATAGTAATGCAAAATTTATTGGATATTTCATCCTTTTTAACGTCAAAATATATATATATTTGCACCTTTACAACAAATTATTTGGAAGTCATCCTAAGCTAATTTTTTGAACATATAACTATTACAAGCCTAGACTTTTGCTTTATCTGTACATCGATTGTTCTTGTTTGTACATAATTTGTGTACATTACGTTACTAAAACTATTTTTTCGATCATCTAAAATCTATTACAAATTATTTTAATACTACATTTATCAGTTGTTTACCGGTTTGGACATTATTGTTGTACATTTGATTACATAGATTGAATTAAATTTATTTAAATTTGTAAGATTTTTAAGGTTAATTCGAGCTGATAAATTCAATGAAACTGCAACATTTAAAAATAGAACGTAGAAAAAGGTCCTAACACATGTACATTGTTATATCAAATTGAATCAATACTAAATGAAATACAAATCTAGTTTTTCAGAATTTTAGCTATCTCAGCAATCATTTTCATGTTTTTTTCTTGCTGTCGCTCCTCCCTATCTTTGTCCATCTCGGCAAGTCTCATCAAAAAGGCCTTTTCCCTCTTTTCGCTTTCTTCCATGTACTGGATCATAACATCAATATCAGATGAGGCTCTCTTTTTTCCTCTTTTTTTCTCCACATCTCTTGTGCTTTTATCATTTTTCACGCCGTCTTCTACTTTCACACCTGCCTTTTCGTTTTCATTTGGGTTTTCATCCTGTGGGGTTTCGTTTCTTTCCACTTCTCCCTCTGAACTATGTATTTCGTTCGACCCAACATCAACTATATTTTTGGGCTGCGTAGAATCCCGGGTGCCAAGAATTTCGTCCATCAAACTGTAATACGGCGAATTTTGGCGGCTATTTCCTGATTTGTTGTTAGAATCTTTAACTCTCTTATAATCATCAGTGAGATTTTTTATTTTGTTCTTACACTGAGTCGCCGTACGCACAGTTTTAATGCCACTTTCAGAACATTTCTAAAAAAAAAGATGGGAAATATTTAGGATCAAAATACGACTGGCTTTTTTTCTGAACACAACAACCGCTAAAAAGGTTGATTCGTCAGGGTTTTGAACCAAAGCATTAAGAATATTACGTAAACTTTTGATCAGGTATCATGTTACAAGGTAACACAAACAATAGCGGTTCATCTCGCACTACGTGTATACCACAATTATAGCCCTATTATAATTATATTATAATTCATTTTATTTTAAATCTTTACCTTATTTACTTCTTCTGCGATGGCTTTCCAGATTGCAGCATTCCGTTTTTTCCCAATCTTATGGTAGTTGTCCTGCCACACTGCAATTAGAATTCTCGTCTCAGCGTCGCTCCAGCGTTTGCCAGCCAGTTCAAATATGTCTTCATCTTCCTGGACGTCTTGATTATCATCTTGTGGTATACTTGGCGGACTGATGCATGCTGCTGAGTTCGTGGAAGTGGAAGGCCAAATGAGTGTAGGAGTTGGGTTGTTGTACTGTGGTGGGAAAGCCATAATGTTTGGTACTGCCGACGTTCCTGGAACGTGTAGCGGGTTTGCAGGAAATCTTGCATTCTGAAATGCAGAAGCATATCCTCGGTTGAAGATCATCGGGCGACTCATAGGCTGTGGGTATTCTTGATCCTCTAGTTCGTCGAACGACGGAATATGGAATCGTCTACTAAAATTATCAGGAGAGTCAAAATTTATTACTTGAGTTATTACATAAGTTGATGAATATCCAATATGCGTGTTTATTTCTGCCACATTCCATTGAAAACAACTCAATTTTGTGGCTATACTCACTTTGGATTTCCTGAATTTGCTGGACGGTCCATGATGAAACGAAACTTAAACTTATAATCTTCAAAGTAACAGAGATAAGCGATTGATCGTTCAGTGCTTGTCGCGAGAACTAGTTCACCTCATGTGACTGGCATGGTATACTTTTACAAAGATAAATAGAAATCTGTCAAAAGCAGGGGGATTACCTCGTTGCACTCGCTTAAACTATGTATTCTGGTAGCTTGGATTTTAATCCTTTCCGCCGGCTTTTCCTTTGTAAACGGCAGCATTCCTGAAATGCTGTCAAACTTTCTAACTAGTTAGACAATGGTCGTTCACATGGGTAATAATGTTTTTAACTCGCTGGAACGCGGCTAACTGGTTAGAAAGTCCTAGTCTGAACAGGCCCTAAATGAGTATTATGTTACACACAGGAAGCCCATGGTACAAGTTTAAGAACCATCCACGGTTTTTCACGAATATTTCTCTTCTTTTATGCATATTTGAGCTCGTGCAAAGGTAGATAGAACACAAATCTGTGGAATATATAACTCTGTAATTCTATCGCATGGTTGTGTCAGTGGAGTACGAGTAGCGCTGGCTGATGACGCGAACTGCAGTAAGTCAGTCATTGGCAGCTTACCTTGGCAAGTGCGCCGAACAACTTTTTGTTCAACAAGAAAACAAGGTAACATGGGATTATTTTAATTTTTTTTTTGTTTGTTTGTTGGTTGGTTGGTTGGTTTGTTTGTTTGTTTGTTGGGTGGCTGGTTGGTTGGTTGGTTTGTTTGTAGCCTCTAGTAAGGCTACGCAACGACATTAACGGACGTTTCGCATCAGAATATTATGTAGCTAAAACGATTTCGTACGTTGGAAACAAACAACAAGAAAACAAACAAACAAAAATTATTAAAAATTATCCCATGTTACCTTGTTTTCTTAGTGAACAAAAAGTTGTTCGGCATACTTATTCCCTCCCACTTGCCAAGGTAAGCTGCCATTGACTGACTTACCGCAGTGCGCGTCATCAGCTAGCGCTGCTCGTACTCCCCTGACACAACAGTGCGATAGAATTGCTGAGTTATAGGTATTTTATGGATTTGTGTAAGCTCAAATATGCGTAAAAGAAGAAAACTATTCGTGAACAATTCACATGCAAAACCGTGGATGGTTCTTGAACTTGTACCATGGGCTTCCTGTGTGTAACATAATACTCATGTTACGATATTTACTGGTACACGCATTCCAATGCAACAGTAAAAGCGTTTGCCTTCCCTTTTTAACACCCAGAAAACACACAAATCTATTGAATTTACCTTGGAAATGAATTTGAAAGTGTACGTTGGATACAATCATATCAAAATGCTACTCGAGTCAAAGTAAAAATCGAAATCGTTTTAGCTACATAATATTCTGATGCGAAACATCAGTTAAACAAATAAACAATCAATCAAACAATCAATCAAACAAACAATCAAACAAAAACAAACAAACAAACAATCAATCAAAAAAAACAATCAAACAAAAACAAACAAACAATCAATCAAACAATCAAACAAACAATCAAACAAACACAAACAAACAATCAACCGAACAATCGAACAAAGGCAACAAACAATCAAACAAACAAACAAACACAAACAAACAAACAAGCAGGTAGGCAGGCAGGCAAACAAGCAAACAAACAAAAAATGAAATAAGTACCGTGAGGTTTATCCCATGTAACCTTGTTTCCTTGTTGAACAAAAAGTTGTTCAGCGCACTTATTCCCTCCCACTTGCCAAGGTAAGCTGCCAATGACTGACTTACCTCAGTTCGCGTCATCAGCCAGCGCTACTCGTACTCCACTGACACAACCATGCGATAGAATTACAGAGTTATATATTCCACAGATTTGTGTTCTATCTACCTTTGCACGAGCTCAAATATGCATAAAAGAAGAGAAATATTCGTGAAAAACCGTGGATGGTTCTTAAACTTGTACCATGGGCTTCCTGTGTGTAACATAATACTCATTTATTGATTTAAGCAAACTGTTGCGATATTTACTGGTACACGCATTCCAATGCAACAGTAAAAGCGTTTGCCTTCCCTTTTTAACATCAAAAAGACACATGAATCTATTGAATTGATCATCGAAATGAATTTGAAAGTGTACGTTGGATACAATCATATCAAAATGGTACTCAAGTCAAAGTAAAAATCGAAATCGTTTTAGCTACATAATATTCTGATGCGAAACAGTCCGTTAATGTCGTTATATAGCCTTACTAGAGCAGGAGCTGGTCCAGTATAAATGAAGTACAAGCACTGAAGGTAAATTGTGGCTATTTTTTCTGTTGTCTTAGCATTGAGAACAATTAAGAGAGGATGTCAGTAAATATCGAGAATGGTTTGACAGTTGTCATAAAATCGAATCCCTCATAATCTGTCCAAACGAACCTTTTGGTGAGCTATTTTCAAAAACACCATTAAAAAATTTGGTTGATTTTTATTTTTGAAGAAATCAAGAAAAATTGATTTTCCCCTTCTACAGCGTCTAGCGACCGTAAAAATTAAGTCAAAATAGTGCATTTTTGGTCGTCGCTCACAACTAAACGAAAGTTGCCACAGTTATGAAAAACAAATATGTTGTTAATTATTGCTTAAACTGTCCTAGGGTAGAATTTGAGCTAAATACAACGAAGTCGTCCTTTTTTTATATTTATTGAAAGATATTGAAATTTTGGTATCGGTAAAATCATCAAAATTTATCAAATCGCGAAGCCGTGTCATTCCGAGGCCATACATTTTTTTAACCCAAAAAATAGTTTTACTTACTCTTAATCTATTAGATATAATCACCATGAAATATCTAAGCTGGCCCGCAAAAGTTCGATTTTATGCAACACAATTTCCGAGGTCAAGTTTGGTCGATTGTCACACAGCAATCAACTAGCATAATTAATAGCAGTACATTTAAAAATCTTTCCGAAACGTACTAACTATACCCAAAACAAGCTTTATCTATGAAATCATGGTTAGTATGCATGTTGAATATAATATCTATTCAGTTGAGGGCAATTAAAAGTAAATAAAACGGAGAAAAATAGGGATCAAACGATTTTCAATAAGTTAAATCGATCGAAACGCTGATGTCACGCAATCTAACAAAAACAAACCACGAAGAAATTTTCAAAGTACTCAGTTTTTATTTTTGCAAAATAAGAAAAAAAACATATCTGCTTTTGATTAATTGATATTATAAACTGATTTAAATATGAAGTGAAATTTGTAAAAAGAATACAAACATTTAAACGAGTTTCTATTTACACAATTTCATGCAAACGTCAGCGATTGGCGGTGAATGAATATTTACAAAAATATCATATAAAATTATTAGATTAGATATTGCTGATCAAGTAGTAAATCCTTATATCAAAAATTGTTATCTACATCAAAGATTGTTTACTGTTAATCGTTGTTCTTTGCTCTTTAAAACGTTCTGCTTAAATAATGTTTCTAGTGAGCCGTACGTGCAGATTCGAATTACTTTGCTATAAATTAAATATAGACTTACTTGCTCATCCTTTTTACGATGTGCACACACAAGTTGCTGAATAACAGCCTTTATATAGTCCTATTTTACATTTTTAGTCAGGCAACGACAACTTTCCAGTCATACAGAAGAAAAACAGGGAAACTGGAGCATTCACAACAAACTATCTAATTCGAAGCGCGTTTGACAACCCAACAAACAGTTCTTTGGGGGGAGGGGACGGGACAGTACTTTATGTATGGACAAAAATATTAAAAAATACTTTTCAAATTCAATTCAAAATTGCATCGAGACTAAAAATAATTTGAAAATAGTTCTAATCAAAACGAAAGAAACATATAGAACCACCACTGAAAAATTATTTATCGGAAAAATATGAATAAATTAGTAAAGGAAGAAAACAATATTGTGATGAATACACATGTTTTCAATCACTGCTCTTTTCAGTCGTTGTAATTTCTGTCTTTTTTAAGACTAGAATTTCAATTTCAATTTTTCTGTATTACAATACTATTTTTGATGTTGTAATTTTTTATCTCTTCAAATTAAATTGGTTATAGAGTGCATGTACTAAGAGTGTGCAACATAAATACCACTAAATAGTGTTTTCTTAGTTATGTTAATTCAAATTATTTTCTTTTGTTTAATTTGTGCTATTTATATTAAAACTACTAAAAATTACAACTGTTACACAAATGTTTACAAAACAGTTTTAATAATAGATATACAATTAGAATTCCTGTATCATAGACTAAACCATAATCGATTACTATTGAGGCATACCTGCTCGCGCCAATAAAAGGGCTTGTTCTTTGATTTCATTAGAATAATATTCAGTTCCAACTTTACATGACTTGAGATGCTGATCCACGTCTGCTGTGCAGTCGTTTAAAGATATGCATTCCACCAACTGTGGATTTTTACCACTTCCTCCACAAGGAATACTATTTTCAACCAATCGAGAAAAACCGCACGAAGCCATGCTCATTTAACTCATTTAAATAGCCTGAAAAACTTACAAACTTTATAATGCGACATCAATTATTGAGCAATAACAAGCTATAATTAGACGTCTTTGTCGATTTCAAATTAAAGTCATTCGTCTAGTCAATGTGTTTTAACAAATCTATTTATAGACGGCACATGCCCAAGTTAGTTTGTATCGACATCAGTGAGAATCAAATGAAAATAACAAAGCTAGGATCCTGCACTTCAAGTAATTGTACTGCGCATAATAGTCAGTTTTGATATGTTTATGTGTGGCACTATTTTCAAAAAATGTATCTCCAAAATGAAGTCCGGTGATGCCGCAACATTGAAATACTCGGTGATATTAAAAATTAAGCATCTGATTGAAAGAATTTTTCAGTAGTCGTTTTAATCCTAAAAACACTTCTTTCGCCTCAATACAATGCAATGCAATACAATTTTGAATTCATTTCGAAATGTTTTCGTATTCAGTTTGTCCCGTACAACGGTCCCATGCCCCGGCTCCCCCCAAAGAACTGTTTGTTGGGTTGTCAAACGCGCTTCGAATCAGATAGTTTGTTGTGAATGCTCCAGTTTCCCTGTTTTTCTTCTGTATGACTGGAAAGTTGTCGTTGCCTGACTAAAAATGTAAAATAGGACTATATAAAGGCTGTTATTCAGCAACTTGTGTGTGCACATCGTAAAAAGGATGAGCAAGTAAGGCTATATTTAAGTTATAGCAAAGTAATTCGAATCTGCACGTACGGCTCACTAAAAACATTATTTTTAAAATTCTTAAAAGCAGAACGTTTTAAAGAGCAAAGAACAACGATTAACGGTAAACAATCTTTGATGTAGATAACAATTTTTGATATAAGGATTTACTACTTGATCAGCAATATCTAATCTAATAATTTTATATGATATTTTTGTAAATATTCATTCACCGCCAATCGCTGACGTTTGCATGAAATTGTGTAAATAGAAACTCGTTTAAATGTTTGTATTCTTTTTACAAATTTCACTTCATATTTAAATCAGTTTATAATATCAATTAATCAAAAGCAGATATGTTTTTTTTCTTATTTTGCAAAAATAAAAACTGAGTACTTTGAAAATTTCTTCGTGGTTTGTTTTTGTTAGATTGCGTGACATCAGCGTTTCGATCGATTTAACTTATTGAAAATCGTTTGATCCCTATTTTTCTCCGTTTTATTTACTTTTAATTGCCCTCAACTGAATAGATATTATATTCAACATGCATACTAACCATGATTTCATAGATAAAGCTTGTTTTGGGTATAGTTAGTACGTTTCGGAAAGATTTTTAAATGTACTGCTATTAATTATGCTAGTTGATTGCTGTGTGACAATCGACCAAACTTGACCTCGGAAATTGTGTTGCATAAAATCGAACTTTTGCGGGCCAGCTTAGATATTTCATGGTGATTATATCTAATAGATTAAGAGTAAGTAAAACTATTTTTTGGGTTAAAAAAATGTATGGCCTCGGAATGACACGGCTTCGCGATTTGATAAATTTTGATGATTTTACCGATACCAAAATTTCAATATCTTTCAATAAATAGAAAAACAGGACAACTTTGTTGTATTTAGCTCAAATTCTACCCTAGGACAGTTTAAACAATGATTAACAACATATTTGTTTTTCATAACTGTGGCAACTTTCGTTTAGTTGTGAGCGACGACCAAAAATGCACTATTTTGACCTAATTTTCACGGTCGCTAGACGCTGTAGAAGGGGAAAATCAATTTTTCTTGATTTCTTCAAAAACAAAAATCAACCAAATTTTTTAATGGTGTTTTTGAAAATAGCTCACCAAAAGGTTCGTTTGGACAGATTATGAGAGATTCGATTTTTTGACAACTGTCAAACCATTCTCGATATTTACTGACATCCTCTCTTAAGTTCTGTGTTATTTATAATCGGGTCTGAACAGTTGGTCAACTAAACAAGAAGAAAAACATAATCATGCTATTAAACGACATTTTCCCTAAAGGAATTCATGAAAATGTGGTGATTGTATATTTTGTTGTTAACTAAGAACTGCTGTATTCAGTTTTTAAACAATTTTAGTTGATTACAGTTAATGTTTAGTTTTTAACTTGTCGACACCTTCGCTAGTCGGCTATTACGTAACGACCTTTTTTGACCTTTCAAGTGCATTTTACGAGGGCTCTCAAATAGAGTACTCAAGTGTGACGTCACGTTGTCATGGAAGCAAAATTTTCAGTTCTAAACAATGCTTCACGCTTGTCGCCATTAGCGTGACTGCTTTGTTATGAAGACTTAAACTTCAATTATTTCACAAAACAATATCGTATCATTTCAGAAAAAGGATTTGAATAACATAATTGATAGTAAGGATTTAATTAATCGTTTAATTTCGAAAATCTATTTAATTTTTTTCGAAATTTTGATGTCTAAAAGTTGACGTTTCTACGCTACAAGGTCATTATGGTTCACTGCTTTGCACCAGACTGTAATCACGCTTCAGAAAGCCATTCCTGCAGGTTTTTTGGCTTTCCCAGCAGTACAAAGAAGGCAGAAGATTATAAGCGTTGGATTAGACTTTTAAGGTAAGACTTCTTTGACATTATAAAAAGCGGATTTCGATGCGTTTTGCTCGGTATTCACGCCATTGCAAACGACTTTTGGTTTCGCGGTATTATTGTCTCTATCGCGTTTATTTACAAGAATGGTCGGATTTTACTAATATTAATCTGTTTTTTATCTATAAAGACGAGCTGACCGGTCACCAGGAAAGCATTCCCGAGTTTGTAGCTGCCATTTTCGAGATGGTATAAAAGAGAATGGACCTGAGATATTCAAAAGAAACGTGCACACTATTTTCCCTCCTGATGACTACTCGGCTGCTGCAAAAGCGAAAAAACTCAAGAAAACTAAAAGTACCGATTGTCAACCTGAAGATTCTGTTGAAGATATTGTTGCAAAGTTTCAACAAAAAGAAAAAGAAAACAATTCCAACGCGAACAACGAGAGAGGTTCAGTTCAAGAGGTTGTACTAAAAGCAGAATTAGACTGCATGAGAAGGGAGCTGGAAAGCTACAGACATAAAGAGCAGTACCATAGAAATCGCTACAGTGCTTCAACTATCAGTGCTGAAATTTTAAGGATGGAAACAGGTCTACCAACTAAAGAGATTTTCAATATTGTTGTTGAATATGTTTCACGATTTAAAGATTCTATTACTTATTTCAATGGCTGGACTGTTAGTACAAAGCTTGTAACTTTGGAAGATCAGATTTTTATAACTCTAATGAAATGTAGACAGAATTACACCAATTTACATCTAGCACAGTTATTTGATTGCTCTATAGGTACTATTGCAAATATTGTTATCACTTTTGCATATATTTTGCACAGTTTATTGTTTAAAGATATTATGACAACCATTCCTTCAAGATTTAAAAACAGTACTTGTTCACCATCATCTTTTGCTGGATTTGGCTCTTGCAAAGTTGTCATAGATTGCACAGACATAGAGATTGCTACACCAAGTTTAATGAGTCAACAGAGTGCAACATATTCAAGTTACAGGGGTATGAATTCCTTTAAAGTTTTAGTTGGTGTTGCACCCAATGCTGTTATTACTTTTGTTAGCCCTCTTTTCCCTGGGTCTATATCAGACAAAGAAATTGTTGAGAAGTCAGGATTTTTAAAACATTTGGAAACTGGTAACTTGGTTTTAGCAGATAAGGGCTTTCTAATTGAAAATATTGTTCCTAATGGTGTTTTTGTAAATATACCACCTTTTTTAAACAATGGCAAGTTTACTGAAAGTGAGGCTAGAGCTACAAAGTCTATTGCTAAATGCCGTATACATGTAGAGAAAGCTAATGCCAGACTAAAGGATTTCAAGATATTGAGTTTTGTCCCTTCTTATCTTCGATGTCATGTTGATGTTCTTTTTCAATTATGTGCTGCTTTAGTTAACTTACATTCTACCTCACCATTACGTCATTACAGGATCACGTGAGATCGCACGTGAGTGCCAAGCAAGTCAATGCGCTGTTTGCCTAGCAAGCACAACGTAACACCGAAATAGCTCTTCGAAAAATCATCAAGAAATACAAGAAAATCACAAATACAAAGAGAAAAAGTTCAACATTAAGCTCCATCAATACGACTTTTGTCGTTGAGCTTTATGGGAGACCAAAAACAGGCCGATAATAATGGCGTGGTTTCCGCCAATTCAAGCCTGATTGAGTCGATTGAGTCTTGTGGTTCGCCCAGAGACACGGATAATGCCTTATTTACTCATCAACAACCCTCTTTTTCAGGGGTTAAGACCTTGCAGGTCGATAAAAGGACGAAAAAGTCCTCAAAATCTGTAGCTGGCACGACAACTAAGAGTGTAAATGGAGTAGGAAGTGACAATAATGTCAATAATCCAAAGCGACGAGAAGCCCACGAGGTCTCAACAACAACTCTGCTTGAAGCTCAAAAGAGTTCATTTAACCAGCTTACTGAAGGTATTACTGCTGGCTTTAATGACATGACACTTTTGCTCAGAGAGCTTGTGCAAAAAGGCGATAAACAAGCCACAAGAAAGCGTAAATATAGCGCTTTGAGTCAGAGTGATGACAGCTTGTCAAACGACGAGGACGACAGGCAAAGCCACATAACTGATAGTCCGAGTGAGGACAATGTAGATACCTCTATTGATGCTCTAATTAACGAGAATTCTGCTAGTAAAAAGCAGAAAAAGAAAGGAACGTCCTTTCTTGATGAAATCGAGCAAGATTACGAGCTCGAGGAGGCGCAGGGAGCGCCAATTGATGAAAAGCTTGCCGCCATTATCAACAAAATGGCGCGAAACAAGATGACGGAGGAAAAATTGAAAGATAAGTGGAAAACCTACCCTACTCCGTCCAACTGTGAGTCTCTAGGACCCGCCAAAAAAAGTTAATAAAGAAATTTGGTCCAAATTAAGATCTGGAACTCGTGGTAGAGATCTAAAGTTTCAGCAAATTCAAACAACTCTTGCAAAGGCGGTAAATCCGCTATTGATGCTTACTGACAAAGCATTGGCTAATCAAGGACAAGCAAAATCACCTGTAGACAGTGAGGAACTTGCTAAGACGCTCACTCATTCTATAGCTTTAATACTTCATAGTAATGGAGAATTATCTCAACGCCGTCTTGATTTGATCAAGCCAGATTTGAACAAGCAATATCAGACGATTTGCTCTGAGGTCACTGAAAACTCTACATATCTTTTTGGTGATGACCTTGCTCAAAAGATAAAGGACATCAATGCAACAAACAGGGTTGGACAGAAGCTTAGTGATAACATGTACAGAGGTAAAAACAACCGCTCATCCAACTATGGCCACTCCAGAGACTACTCCAGATCAAGCCATTACCCAAAAAACTGGACAAAGCCCCAGGGGCGGGGGAACAAATATCGTCCCAACTCTGCGAACCACAGCAAAGGGAAGCAGCAGAGTCAAACCCAATAAATCCTGTTATTCAGGTGGGTGAAAATAACTCTATTGTTGAATCATTTAGAGCTGGTGGGATAAAATGTTGTTTGGATAAATGGAAATCCATCACCTCTGATCCATTTATACTTGCTATGGTTCAGGGTTGTACTATTGAATTAGAAGAGATACCCAAGCAACATTTTGTCCCAAAACCATATAGTTTATCTATTGCAGAGAGACAGGCTGCCTCTCTTGAGATACAAAAGTTGTTGTCTAAGGGAGTGATCGAAAAAACTTCCACCATTATGGGTGATTTTTTCTCTAACATTTTTCTTGTTCCTAAGAAAAATGGAAGTTATAGATTAATTTTGAATCTGAAGAAATTTAATAGCTTTGTAGTCAAACACCATTTTAAAATGGACACCTTAGTATCTGTTGTCCAATTAATGACTCCAAATTGTTATATGGCTTCAATAGATTTACGTGATGCCTATTACAGTGTCCCTATTATAGAGGATGATCGTAAATATTTGAAATTTGTATGGGACAATGAAACCTATCAATTTACATGTTTACCTAATGGGTTGTCATGTTCACCTCGATTATTTACAAAAATTTTAAAACCAGTATATGCTAATCTTCATAGCAAAGGACATATCTCTGTGGGTTACATAGATGACTCATATCTGCAAGGAAATACAATAGAAGCTTGTCAAAAGAACATTGATGATACTGTAGAATTATTCAAAAGTCTAGGTTTCATAGTTCATCCTGAGAAATCAGTTCTTACCCCTTCGCAACAGCTCATCTTTTTGGGGTTTATTCTAGACTCTGTTTCAATGAGAGTGAGCCCTACACCTGAAAAGGCTGCTAACATTAAAGCTTCATGTATGACATTAGTACGAAAATCATTTATTTGTATCAGGGAACTAGCAGAAACTGTTGGGAAACTGGTTGCCAGTTTTCCTGGGGTTCAATTTGGCCCTTTATTTTATAGAACTTTAGACAATGAAAAAATAGCTGCTCTCAGACGACACTGTGGTAATTATGAAGCAAAAATATCTCTTTCTAGTACAGCAAAAGCTGACCTAGACTGGTGGTGTAATAATATTGAATCAGCTTATAAGCCTGTAATCATTACAAAACCAGATTTAGAATTTGAGACAGATGCCAGTCATTTGGGTTGGGGTGCTGTGTACAATAACATTCAGACAGGAGGTCGTTGGACCCCTATGGAAGCACAACAGCACATAAATTTCCTTGAAATGAAAGCAGTGTTTTTAGCTCTCAAAACTTTTTGTTTGGACATAACTAAAAAACATATTAAGGTCCATATAGACAATACAACTGCTGTAGCCTATATCAATGCAATGGGGGGGAGTAAATCTTCATCTTGCTGCCAAATGGCTCGTCAGATCTGGTTATTTTGTATCGAAAGAAAAATTTGGCTTACAGCTGTACATTTACCAGGTATTCTAAATATTGAGGCTGACCATGCGTCAAGGGTCTTCAATGACAGAACTGAGTGGATGTTACGCCATTCAATGTTTATTTATGTTACCAGTAAATTGTCTTTACAGCCAACCATTGATTTGTTTGCATCTCGATTAAATTATCAGCTAAAACCGTTTATATCCTGGAGACCAGATCCAGAGGCATTTGCAGTTGATGCCTTTACTATTGACTGGGGAACTCACATTTTCTATGCTTTTCCTCCTTTTAGTCTTCTGGGGCGTGTGCTCCAGAAAGTACAGCAGGATCAAGCCGAAGGCATAATCATAGTACCTTATTGGCAAACCCAGGTGTGGTACCCCAAGTTGTTACAGTTGATGATCAAGGAACCTGTTCAGATACCACAGACAGCAAAGAATCTATATTTGCCCTTCAACCCAGACAAAGTTCATCCTTTAGCAAACAAACTGAAGCTATTAGCATGTCATGTATCAGGGAAAGTTATGAGATAAAGGGATATTCAGACAAAGTTATTGACATTTTAATGGCATCCTGGAGATCATCTACTAAAAAACAATATGATGTTTATTATAAGAAGTGGAACATATTTTGTGTTGACACACATACTGATCCAGTGTCACCTAGTATACAAAACATTTTGGATTTTTTGTCTGGACTTTATCATGCAGGATTAGGTTATAGTGCTCTTAATACTGCTAAAAGTGCTCTATCATCTCTAATTCATTTATCTGGTCAAGTTCCATTGGGAAACCATCCGTTGATTTGTAGATTTATGAGGGGTGTTTTCCAGCAGCGACCCTCGTTACCTCGTTATACTGAAATATGGGATGTTAACATTGTACTTAGTTATTTGAGAAAATTGTCTCCAGTTGAAAGTTTATCATTGAAAGATTTGACTTTGAAACTTACCATGTTATTAACACTACTATCGGGGCAGAGGGTACAGACCATTCATTTGCTTGATTTGTCATCTATGATCATCAATAATTCATCATGTACATTTGTAATCACTGAGAAAGTGAAACAAACACGACCTGGCAAACATGTCCAGCCGTTAAAGTTTACAGCTTATGCACCTGATAAGAGACTTTGTGTTATCAAGTATTTGCAAGAATATTTAAAACGAACAAATATGCATAGAGGACACAATAATCAGCTATTGCTTAGTTTTGTTAAACCTTTCAAGCCAGTATCAAAGGACACTGTAAGTAGATGGGTAAAGACGGTTCTTAAGGACTCTGGTATCAATACCCAAAGTTTTCATCCACACAGTGTCAGATCTGCTTCTACCTCAGCTGCACAGAAATCAGGCTTACCATTAAGTGATATAATGAAAGCTGCAGGATGGTCAAATGTGAAAACTTTTGCTACTTATTATCATAAAAGTGTTGTAGTTTCTAAAACCTTTGGAGAAGCTATTGTTAATTAAAGTTCATGGACATTTGTTAATGCTTGCACTGTTATATATTACTTATTGTTTTTCTGACCACAATTGCTTTGAAATCTCACGTGATCCTGTAATGACGTAATGGTGAGGTAGAATTAGAAAATTAAACGAGACTTACCTTAAGTCGAAGTTTGATTGAAATTCTACCGATCCATTACGGAATAAGGGATTACGTGCCCACCCTCAACTTTTCAATTTTCGTGAAAAGTTTGCTCTGTTTATATTTGATGCATATATTATATATTGCAACCCACCCATGTTATTTTTAAATTGTATCCAGAAAAACGGTGTTAAAAATTGACTTGCTTGGCACTCACGTGCGATCTCACGTAATCCCTTATTCCGTAATGGATCGGTAGAATTTCAATCAAACTTCGACTTAAGGTAAGTCTCGTTTAATTTTCTAAGTTTCCTCTAATCAAAGAAGTATGCGAGGGTTTCAACTTTGATTGAGTGCATGCCATAAAAACATAAGACTATACAGCATTTAATTATCCTCTATTGAGTTTTCATCAAATTGAGATAATGATAATATTTATTACACTTCATTAAATTCGAGCACACATTAAATACTATATATCATGTAGAAAACACTGAAAAGCTTTTTTCCTGGTTTTATGGTATGCACTCTAATTAAGGCCAGAAGACATTGATTGATTTGTAAACAATTGTATTTTATTAATTTTGTAATCATTAAATAAAGACTGATCATATTAAAAATGTTCATAAAATTAGCACAACAAATGGTATGATGAACATCAATTTATATATAAATAACTGGAAATACTAAAGTATCAACATTATGAAAGTAGATATTTTTTTGTTTTGAACATTTGGTATATGAAAGTCATTTAAATTTTACATCTCTATATTAATATTGAAACATTTTTTAATGAAAAAATAGATTTCAATGTCATTAATAATGAATTACATGTAAAATGTTTCCTTGATATAAAACAAAGCTTTAAAAATAACTTTTCATATTTTGTTTCCAGACAAAGAATGTTTCATGACTACTCATGTGCATCATTAATGCTTGAATAGCTTTGTTGCATTAATAACAATAAGAACTAAAAATACATAAATCAAAGCTCTCCCTCAGTAATTTTGGGAAATATGTGTAAAAAATAAAACTCTTTGAGTACATCAATATTTGGTTTCCATGACTCGTCCCTTTTGATACATATGCTTACAGCATCTTTGGTGGTCCACACCACAAAGTAGCAAAATTGCCTGTTTGTCAGAAACATCTGACCTTGCACTTGGTGCCAGTAGACATGGCACTGTTTGAGGCTGTAGGTACCATTCTCGTTGACTTTAAGACAGAAGGACTCATTCCTAATTGCATTAGCTATTGAATCATGTCGTTCTGTGTATGGACACTTAACTTCAAGAACATGATTCTGTCCCACAAGCCCATCAGGTGAGGCACCAATCACCCCACTGTCATCCAGCCACAAGCCAGTTTCTTTTATGGGTAAGCCAGTGGTGTCCACAAAGAACTTCATGGCCTCCTTCTCATTGTTAACTCCCCACTGCACAGCTTTAACGCGAGACAAGTCATACTCTCCTAGGAGACGTTTGATGAGGGATGGTGTTGTCTTTTTACACTTCAGGACACTGCCAAAGTTACTAGCAGCTTGTCTGCCTTTTCTGGCCTGATGCCATAAAGAATTATCCCTTTGCCCTTTAGTGAGCTCAGCCACAACAGATATTACGTTAGGTGTCACCATGGCCTTTTCCTGTATGTAAGCTATCTGCTCTTGTAGGCCTTCAATCTCCAAAAAGTCTTCACAATATATCATTTCTTCGATTGATGGGATAGGGAGGGGATTGGTCTTGGGGGGTTCTGGAGTCATGATCCACCACATTCCAGTGAACTTTCCATATTGTTGAAGACTTGAAAATAAAAAATCACGATCTTCTTGGTTGGGTTCTCTTGTTAGTGGACTGTAAGCTTTTCTTGGTGGAAACATTTCCGCAGCAGACAGTTGATTTAGGTTCTTTGTAGATTTTTTCTTCCATGAGCATTCAATGTCTGTTCGACTCAAGTTATGTATTCCATGAATAAAAAGGGCTGCTGCATGGCTGCACTTGAATTCTCCCCGTGGGCATTCACATGACGTGTCTTTGATTTCGTTCTTTTCGTCGAGATAGATCTAAAATAAAAAACAATAATACAAACACATGAGTCAACTTGATCAAAAACACAAACACTCTTCATCGCGGTCACATATCATAAAAGTTTAGCTTTGAGCTAATCTATTAACTAAATCAAAACAAATTTTCTTTCAAAATGACAATGAACAAATCAAGTTATAGGATCGTAGCTATTTTTTTTTCATGCAAAGCAATAAAACAATAACTATAGAGAGACTACAAGTATCGTGCATTGACCGAACATGTGATCGAGAGCTTACCGTAACTTTGTAGCTTTTTTTCTTCATGCTTGCTTTCACCTGGCCTCTAATAACTCTCTGATCATATACAAAACTTTCAATGTGTCCCGATTGGTAATGATTTTCACCTCTTGATAATGATTTTTGCTCACCAGCGAAGAATAAACTTAGAGACGCGATACTGAGCGACGCCATCTTGGTTTGCTTAGCGCTTTGTTTAGAACAGAGTTTTTTGGCACCATGGCAACGTGACGTCATGGCTTGAGAACTCTATTGCTGCTTTTGAGTAGCCCAAAAATTTTATTGCAGTTTTTGCATCTTTAAACATTGTAGATTCATTAAATTATAGTCACATTATCAGATTCCATGTAGCAAGGGGCGAATTTTGATGTTAAAGTGAAGGACAATTATCGCAAGGAAAAAAATGTCGGAGTTTAAAAATCTGTAAAATAATCATTCCTGCTGGAAATCAAACTGTTTTCAACTAAAATTGTAGCGAAACTATCGCTTTATAAAGAGATACAATAGTTTTTTATTTTTTGTTTAACGTAAATATTTTTTAGATTTTTTCTTGACGTGCGCTAAAACGGCGTGAAATTCCCTTGAATAGGCGAAAAACACAAAATCGCCGTTTTCTCCCGAAATAAAAATCGAAGAAACATTTTAGTATTTTTCCCATGATTAGTTCACTTGGGGCTACATTTGAGAATTTTTTGAGAATTTAAGAAAAAAATTATTTTGCATGACCTTGGTCGCTATATACAGAATACCAGTCTTAATTCCCTTCCTTTCAAACCTTTAAAATACTATTTTTCAATTTTGCACATTATCTGATAAAGATTGGGTGATTTTAGGTAATATTTGTAAAAGAAAAGTTTATACTTACAGGAACCACAGGATGCTTTCCGGCGGCCATGTTGGATGTCCGAGGAAGCATGGGTACTAATATTTTTTTTTACTTTCTAAGTCCTTTCTAAGCAAGATAATTGTTTATTTCTTTAAAAAAGTCCATAAATGCAACCAAAAAGCTGAATATTATCATCTTAGGTAATAAAATACTGATTGGTTTCCTTTTTTCGGAAATAAGAAAAAAAAAGTTACTCGTACCACAGGAAGCCCAATTCGCATTTTTGATGAATATTTAAATCCCCCCTAATCCTCAGCCCTGGGCCGTTTGACTTGGGCACCCCTTCTAATATTCATTGGTAGGGTAAAAGCTATACACATGCCAAGTTTCATGCTTTTATCACTCTTGTCATGATCAAGGCTAAATTTTGCGTTAATCCACCTGACTATGACTTGTTCGGCTGTACCAAAGGAATATTCCTCATTATTTAGTGGGCCTGAATCAGCAGAAATGTCATCAATTCCAATGTTGTCAGCAAATTGTCTGCTTTGGAACCTCATAGATAATGAATAAGGAAGATTCTTAAAATTTTTGATAACCCTTGCCAAGTCTTTAAAGTACTTATGTCTTGCCTCAAAACGCATGCACCATGATCTGATAAGTGGGCCAAATTTAATTATCAGGGATGGAAGGTGAACAAGATAGTGCATCTTTGGTGTTATCCTAGCATTGTATAATTCTTTAAATATTTTTAGAAGCCTGGCAATGGCCCCTTTTAAATATATTACCATTGTTGTGAAGGTATTTAGACCTGGTTCATGTCTCTTTATTTTCCAATTAGTATTAATTAACATTATTACGTCACCGCGTGACATAGATTTGTGACATTCTCCGGGCTAACACAAAGGTGCAATCAATACATGTTGAAATCGACTTTACAAATGTTCCTGAATGACTTTTAGTCCTGACTTAGTTTTAATCTTTAGATTGTTCTTTGATTCTTTCCACTGCTCTTTGAGCAGCAAGACGATGGGGTCGTGAAGGCTCTCCAGAGGTGATCTTAACTTCTTTGTGTTTATCTTCATCATCTTCTTCAAGAATTTCCAGAGGGTATAGCTTTTCAATTGGTCTGTTAAAATCGATCCCAGAACTTGTTCAGAGTGAAACTTTTCTCACTATGCCATCCTTACCAGGGTAGAGTTCCTTCACAACTCCCATCCTCCAATGGTTGCGCTTCTTATTGTCATCATGGATCAATACAATATCTCCTTTAGAAACCGTGTATCGTGCTAGCCTTTTAACTTTGCAATCATATTCCCGTAGACTTGTGAGGTATTCCTGCTTCCACCTGTCCCAGAAAGAATTCATCAGTTTCTCGTGAAACTTTGCCCGTCTACAAAGTTCTGAGCGAGTTACGTGATCTTTGTGTTGGACATCTTCCTGTTGGTCAGGTAAGGACATCAGTCTATGGCCGCATAGGAAATGTGATGGAGTGAGTGGAGGTTCGTCTCTAATGTCTGACGATATGTAGGTCAATGGACGACTATTCACGACAGCTTCTACTTCAGTCAATATAGTGTTTAGCTCAGACAGATTCAAACTTGCTTGACCAATTATTTTCTTGAGTGGTCGTTTGATCAGACCTACCATTCTTTCATAGAACCCTCCCCACCAGGGAGCTCGTTCAGGAATGAAGCTCCACGAAATGCGGTGATTGCTGAGGAATTTTTGTGATTCTGTTTGTTCAATCATCTGAGTGGCAAGGTTTGCGAGCTGTATAGCTCCCGCTTTAAATGTTTTAGCGTTATCTGAGAGGATGGATTGTGGTATTCTTCTTCTGCTTATGAAGCGTCTGAAGGCAGCAAGAAATGTATTAGTTGTCATATCTTCTGCGCGTTCTAAGTGGACTGCCCGTGTGCTTGAGCAGGTAAATAGGCAGATGTAAACTTTAGATGAAGAATGTTTATCTTGATTACGAATAAATAATGGTCCGGCATAGTCGAGTCCCACAAACTGAAATGGGTGTGACGTAGTTACTCTTGGTTTAGGTAAAGGCGGTGTTGGTCGAGATTGAAAGGCACGTCCTTCTGATTTCTTGCATAATGTGCATTTAGAGAGTATTTTCGCCACTGCTTGTCTTCCTTTAGGTATCCAATACCGTTGTCTGATTTGAAGAAGTGTTTGTGTTACTCCACCATGTAGGACTATTTGATGTTGAGCTTGTATGATGAGTGTAGTGAGTCGATCATCTTTATGTAGTAGTATGGGGAACTTAGTGTCGTTACTTAAGTTGGTGTTTGCAAGTCTGCCGTAGCATCGGATTAGACCATTTTCATCTATAAAGAGTTGCAATTGCTGTATTATCGGTGGTAGTTTTGTGGCGTTGTTACCGTTGAGGTAAGCAAGTTCAGAAGAGAAATGTTTTTGTTGCGATGCTTTGATGAGTGTTCTTTCTGCATTATGAATATCGTTGGTTGTGATGTGTGTATATGGTTGTTTATGTAACCAAGTGTTGGCGATTTTTAGTACCAAGGGCGGTTCTGCGTAGCGTTTTGTTCAATGTGCTGTATCGCTCCAGATCAATGATGTTTGTGATACCTGAGTTGGTCAGTGCGCACACGGTGTTGGTGGTTACTTTGAGTTCCTCGCATTCTTCGATGAATGGTTGTTTGTGAGGCCATTTTTGTTCCGATTCTATCAACCAGGGTGGGCCATGGAACCAAAATTGTTTATTGTCATTATGTTGTTTTATTGTGAGACCTCGTGTCAAAAGATCTGCAGGATTATCGGTTGTGGGGCAGAATTTCCATTCATCTACAGATGTAAGTCTTTTTATTGCGTCTATTCTGTTCTGTACGAATGGCTGAAGTTTTTTCTTAGTAGACAACCATGTCAAGACTATTTGCGAGTCACTCCATAATGTTGTTGTGCATTTGTCGTTCAGAAATTCTGGAATCTGTTTAAGATATTGTGATATGCGTGCCCCTAGCAGTGCAGCTGATAGCTCAAGTCGAGGAAGAGTTTGTGTTTTCACAGGGGCTACTTTACTTTTGGCTAACACAAAGGCAGTTTTGACAATGTTGTCTGATTTTGCTCGCAAGTAAGCAACTGCTCCGTATGCAAGTTTGCTGCTATCGCAAAAGATGTGAAGCTGAGTTTTTCCCAAGTCGTTGTTGAAGTATAACCTTGGTATAGTTAGTGGTTTTAGATTGGTTATGTCATTCATCCATTTCGACCATTTTATGTTCTGATCAAGTGGGAGGTTTTCATCCCAACTTATCTTAAGTTTCCATAAATCTTGTATCATTATTCTTGCTTGAATTGTGAATGGTTCCGCAAAACCTAAGGGGTCAAATATTTTTGAGGCGGTGCTTAAAGCTGATCGTTTAGTAATGTTCTGAAGTCGTCTTGCGTTTGGTATGACTTTTTCGATTGGAAGTGATAACGAGTCGTCGTTAGAGTTCCACACCAGTCCTAATACTTTAACTGTTTTATCTGCTCCCGTTTTGTCTTCTGTAATTCTTTGATTTAACTCTGCAGAGTTGGTGGTCCATTGTCGTAGGTTCATACCAGCCTCGTGAAGATAACTTCTTGACTTTTCATAATATTCCGTTGCTTTTTCTCTGCTGCTTGTTCCGGTGACAACATTGTCCATATAAAGTGTTTGCGCAAGATCTTTTGCAATACAATCCCCTTTGGTACTCAAATGGTGCTGTAAGGTTGCGTTTAGTAAGAAGGGTGATGGCGCAGCGCCGAAAAGTACTCGTCGAAATCTGAATGTCACTAGGTTATCATTACTGAATGGTTTACTAATGTCTTTTAACCAAAGGAATCATGTTGCATCTCTGTCGTTTTGATTCAGTTCGATTTGAAGGAAGACTTTCTCAATGTCGGCTGTGAAAGCGATCATGTGCAGCCTGAATTTTAACAATGTGTGTGATAAGTTCTTTATCAAGTTTGGTCTTGTATGGAGACAATCGTTTAGGCACAGCGAGTTAGGAGAGGATTTTGCTGCAGCGTCGTACACAATTCTCATTTTCGTTATTGCGCTATCTTCTTTAAATACTGGAAAATGAGGAATATAGTGAGTTATGTTTGTTTGTGTTGGCTCCTGCACTTGCTCGATAAAACCGAGTTCGATTTGGTCTCGTAACTGTTGTATATTCCTTTTGTTTGGTCGAATCGGATTGTTTGCAGGAACTGTTCAGTTACTCCATCTTGCTCTGGTGTGTTCGACTGTTGTGGTATTTCGTTTATTTCCCAAACTTTGGTTAGTAGATTGTCGAGTCGCTGTTCATATACTGTATCAGATGTTATTGTATGATTGTGGGTGGCTGGTGGCTCGTACTCGTTGCTTGAGGTTTGAGGAAACGTACCCGATAAAAGCCATCCGAATTTGCTTTCGGTAGCCATGAAGTTTTTGTTTCTTGAGATTTTTGTTTTTCCGGTGATAAGGTGACTATAATAGTCGTTTCCGATGAGGATGTCGATTTGCCGTTTTTCTGGTTTCAGTAGTGGGTCAACTAGCTCTAGACTCTTGAAGTCATCTGGTAATTGAATGCTTGTTGGATGTGGTAGTGGTGGGCAGATTGTGCTTGTTACAAGGGCTGATATTTTGTTGTTTCCATTTTTTGTTTGAAGGTGGAGCGTAACGACATCGTATGAAGTGGGTTTGCTTTCTGGTTTTCCGAATGTCGATATGTTCAGTGATTCTTTTCGCTGTGTTTTGAGCTGTAGCTTGTTTCGCATATCTTGTGTTATGAAACTTCTGTGGGATCCTGTGTCGAATAGAGGACGGGCTTGGTAGCGGCGTTCTGTGATGTATCTGCTGACTTCTGTTAACGCCGATTGCATGAGAATGTGGTTGTTTGGATGAAGGGTGTGGCTGACACCAGTGTGGACTGTATTATTGTTTGGGTTTCTTGATTCATCTGGTTTGCTTGTTGTAGCTTGTTCTTTTGGTTCATTGCAGATTGAGGTATGATGTTTCCCTTTGCACTTTAGACATCGGTTTTTCGAGAAACATTGTGATTTTGTATGTTCAATGCCTAAGCAGTTGAAACATCGTTTTTCACGTTGAAGATACTCTTTCTTTTCTTCCAACGTTTTGAATTTGTTGCATTTTATCGCCGGATGGTTATCGTTACAGTAGGCGCATATTCTGGGTCTTTGCTCGGTTCGCAATTTTCCGCGTGTTGGGGGATGTTTAGTGGCACTTATGAACAATGTATCGATGGTTGGTATCAATGAGGTTTCTATCGATTTATCAGGGGAGGTGAATTTGCAGCCCTTTTCCCTAGTTTCTATTTCTTCGCGTAAGGCTGTTCTTAGTTCTTTGAGATTTCCATCTGCTTTTGGGTGTGCGCGGAAGAGTAAGCAACACAGTTCTGTGGGCAGCTTTTTCAATAGGATTGGTATTAGTAAGTTACCGTAGCTGTCCGGCGCGATTCCCAGAGGTTCTAATCCTCTTATGTTGTTCTCGCAATTGTCGTAAAATTCTCTTAGTTGTTTTGTTTCCATACTTGGTGGAAGTATTTTAGCGAGCTCGTCCATATGGGCATTGATTAGAGTTTGTGTGTTACCGAATCGTTCTTTTAGGAGTTCGATTGCTCGTGTGTAATTTTCTGTTGTCAAGGGCAACCCTGTGATCGTGCGCGCGGCTTCACCTTCTAGCATTCCGATAAGATATGTCATTTTTTCGATAGAGCTAAGATCGTGATTCCTGTTAATGGTGGCGTTGAAGGAGTCCCAAAATGTTAACCATTGTAGTGGATCGCCATTGTATGATTTGATATTTATGGTTGGCAATTTGATATTGAGTTTTGGTGTGTGGTTTGTTTTGTTATCACTATGAAACTGCCTCACCGGTGTTTTGGATCCATTTGCAGATATGATGATGCGGTGACACCAAACTGAGATTTCGTCCTGGAAGATTAGGGCCTCTTCGATTTCCTTTTCCAGCTCTTGCGAGTCTATTGTTAGTGTTTGTATTTGTTTATCCATCTGTGTTATTTCTTCCATTCGACGGTTGAGTTGTTCCGCGAGCGCTGTGAGTTCAGCTTCGTCGACTTCCTCAGTAGCGCTTATGAGACGTTCGGCTTTTTTTACGTCCCTCGTGCAGTGTCCTTTGTAGGCTGCTCGGACGGTTTTCAGTCTGGAGATGTCCTCAGTGGACATGTTTTCCGTTTGGTCCTAAGACCGGGTTTCGGCACCAAAATGTTGTGAAGGTATTTAGACCTGGTTCATGTCTCTTTATTTTTATACAATTAGTATTAATTAACATTATTACGTCACCGCGTGACATAGATTTGTGACAACCATTTCAATGTGAATAGTTGAAGAAAAAAGAAATTTTCACAATTTCAAGAAGAGACATATAGCACTTTAAGAAAACACTGTTTTCCATATTGATGTATTTTTGTAGAACAAATGGTAAAATAAAAGCTAGAAGATGCATTTGGCTGGCAGTCTGGCCCAAGTTTGTGCTTGATTTGTGATCAAGGTCTGTTTCTTTGATAATGACTGGGCGATCTTGCTTTTGGAAATATCCAAGTGGAAATGTTTTGATCTCACTGTTAATCTGTTTAAGGTAATCAAGGCAGAATCTTTTATACAATTATTTAAGAAGTATTTTAAATGATCCCCAATAACTCCTTCCAAAAATATGTGCATGATATCTTGAGGGAATTGTTCACAGACATCAAAGTAAGGGGCTTGGAGTACTTCAGCTCTATCATTGATTCCATAATCTTTGCTGTAAAATGAAGCAAGATAATTTGAGGGGCATTTTCTATTTTTTGGAGTTGTTTTTCATGTTCCTCTTTTGATCTCAGTGCAAAGTCTTCCTCACAGAAGTAATTTTGCATTTGTGCAAAGGAGGCCATGCAATGACGGCATTTTCGTCTTGCCCCTCCAACCCCTTCTTTGAAACCACCAATGGCCTGACTGGCTGGGGTGTCAGCTATCACGGCAAGGAGTGCCCGATCCCTTTTCCAACATTGAAAGGATGTCCATGATTGGAACCTAAAATGTTTAAGTCCTGTACAAATGGCTTGAGTACTGTATTCAAACCATATTTCTCTATGTGCTGTTTTTGACAAATAGCAAAAAGCTGGATAGATTTTAGCTTTGAACGGCATTCTGGTGGCAAGTTAGCCAGTTGGTAATAGAAAAATGCCAGTTGGTGAACTTTGTTATTTTTTGGGTTAACCACATTAACATCATCATAGTACATCAAAATCTTTAAGCAGTAATCATCACAGCCAAACAGAGCATGTTGACATAGAAACGTTCCATCACAAAAGTCTTTGAGGATAGTAGAATGTGCTTCTCTTTGGCCTTCAGCAATGATTTGTAGGAACATAGGTGAATCCAGCAGTGTTTGTATGGTTTCCAAGATGGGTACATAATAAAATGCGTCTTCGACTTCCATAATCCGTTTTTTGTTCTTTTTCTTCGCCATGGCTGTTCTTGTCCCAAGAACGTTTTTGATGACCTCCTTAAAATGATAGAGTATACATTGTAATTTTTATCAAAATTAGCTTTGATATAATAAGTAAAATAAACGACAAAGACAATTTAAATTATTACAACTTGATAATGAGGCCAGAATGACCTCAAAACGTTGTAATTTTTTGTTTTTGCCATTTGATTTACTTATTGTACATTGTCTTGTTTAAATTTTTTCATGAAATAAATTAATGTGAAATTCATGTATATCATTAGCCATCAAACTGAATAAAAGTGAAATTACATGTGCCACTATATCCCAAACTGTTGGATATGGTGGAACTATTTGCAAGTATGAAAGTGTTGTGTTTGTTGCATTATTAATGAAATTAATTTTATTAATCCGTTTAATTTCATTTACCATAATTTGTCTAAATTAGAAGGTTAAACATTTGTAAATTTAATTGTGCTTATTGTTGAAATTATGAATTTATATTACATAACTATAGATACCACAAATTTTGAGTCACTCTTTATGTATTGGGTCTGGCTTCAAGTTGACATCAGGCCATTAAATGGACTGGACAATTCATCAAAAGCTTCATCAATACCAGGAATATCTTCCATTTGTAAACCTGCTTGAAGTAATAACTCTTCTATTCTTTTCTCAAGGCTATTAAATGCAATATCAAACAATAGAGATGTTGCACCAACTATGTTTTGGGTTGCTTTTTTCGATAGCTTGTTGCCTTCTTTTATCTTCATGAGGTATCTTGCTGCTAAATCTTTCAATGATGGTGTCTCATAAGTTAGGTTCTTGCACGCTGGGCATGAAGGGCCCAGAAAGCAGCAGCTTGAAATGTCACAAATTTGCGTTTTTTTTATATTTCTTGAAAAATATTCACCTCTGTGTTAGGAAACTTTCAGGTATTGAAACACTATGAAGGCAAATTTTTTTGAAATTTTTCGTAAATTTTTTGACGTCTTTGTGACGTCATAATAAAATAATAGGATGCGTGAAAAAAGTCAATTTCATGGTTAGACACGCTTTTGATGTATATTCTATAGTTCCTTAAGGTTCCAAAGACATTTTTGAAAGTTTCGTGAAATTTGGTTTATTGGTTCCGGAGATATAAGGGATTTTTGGAATTTGATGATAGAAATATTTATTATAAATAATAAGAGATCAGCAATTTTCGCGTTTTTGTATCAACAACATAAGTGTTAGTAATTCTACCTTGAAAAATGTTCAAACTCCTAGAAAGGACGGGCGTAAACGGTTTTCATAAAAAGCTGTGACGTCATATTGACGTCAAAGTGATTTATTACTTTTTTAACATTTATTTTTCTGTCATACTAAGACAAAAATCAAAAATCTAAAACGATAGGATTTTTTGCACTTCTCTCCTCCTTTGAAATAAGCAACAGTTTCAAGAAAAAGTTTGGAAATGACAAATTTTTACCAAGCGATGTGTTTTCCCAAAGGTTTTATTTAATATTTTTCCCGCGAAATTTTCCCGGGAAATATTTTTATCCTTAAAATGGCAATAACTCATGTTTCCGTCATCCAAATCAAAAACAGTTTTCACTTCTAAAATCGTAAGAAGCAGGCGAATTATATTTGATGCAAAACAGCAATTTGATGAAAATCGCTTTTAGAGCTGTTTGTGCCCGGCGTGTTGATGACTGAAATCAGTATCAAGCTCATCACTTGCACTGATAGAATTACCTTCGGCAGGCACTGAATTCTGAGATACAACTGAGTTTGTTTCATCCACATCTGCATCATGATCTGTCAATTTAAAAATATAGATATCACATTAACTTAATTGGTTAACTGGACAGATTATATAAACAGATATATAGATAGGTAAATAAATGAATGAATGAATAAACAAATAATTCAATAAATAAATAAATAATGAATCAATCAATCAATCAATCCATAAATGAATAAATGCATTCATTTTTAGGGGAAAGGGGACTTGAGAAGTTGCAGTTAGTGGAGGGGAAAATTAGAGTATCATCAAAATGCCTTTTCCATTATGAAACTGAAAAAATCGGCTAAAACCAAGATTATAGCCCCTCCTTTTTTGAATGTGACCCCCATGGATAATTTTTTCTAGCTGCCATCTCCAACCAGCACCAATGTTTCTAAGAATTTAATATATTTATTATATTAATAATAGTCACTATTTATGTAGAGGGGGTGGGGTGGGGAGGTGGGAGAAATATGTTGGGTAGATCAAATTTTCTATGTGACCCCCACTAGCAAGATATGTAAATAGCAAGTGACCCACATGTTAATAAAGTATTTTATCTATAACCCCCCTTAAACCACCACACAGTTACTGGCTAGTTATATGTAATATAAAAATTAGGTAAACCTAATAGCGGAGCTCCAACAAAATGGCTAAAATCAATATAGTTATTTGGATAATTTTAATTGGTGCGAGCACAATGTTATATAATTTGATATGTTTTTATGGCAAAACAAAAATGCTTCCTTTGCAGCAACTTAATGTTAAGTGCTTTACAGAAATATGACCTGAACACCTAACCCTATTTCAGCTATTAACCACCCCCCCCCCCCTTCCTTTCTGCATAAGAATGAATTAATGCACCCTCTCACTTTGATAGCCTTTGCTTATCAGAACACCAGCAAATATGGATGACATTTGTAGTCTTTATTGTCTACAACAATTAATACAGCTACGACAAATCAGTAAAGTAAAAATTATAATTAAATCTATGATTATAATTTAAATTATTTACAAGTGCCTGGCTGATATGAACAACCGGTTGATAAATAAATAGCCTGGAAAAACAACAACTATGCTGAAACATAGTGCCCATCCATTGCAAACACATTTTACTCTGGGGTTGAGAGCAGTAAAAACACGTAACAACAAAACGCAAATTAGGTTGATCATATTATTATAGATATAGCTGTTCTTGATATGGTTGTCTTGTTGAAATACTGATTTAGTAAATAGCAAAGTCATTTGCATATTTCATGATTTTTATTTTTAAAGAAACGACGAGTCAAAATTTACAAAATAACTTCTTCACATAATTATAATAACTATGTAACTATATAATATGGGCAGCTTTGTATTAAAAACAAGAAAATTAAAAAACTTGATATATGCAAATGATATTGTTATTTACTAAATCAGTATTTCAACTCGACAACCTTTTTAAGAACAGCTGTATGTTGATGTTCAATAATATTTTAAATTAAGTTAAAATTGTACATTTTTTCAAACCTGTTTTGAGAGATCATTATTTCTTATATCTTTATAATACAATTGTATTATAAAGATATTAGAGATAAAAATATCAATTTGTATGTTTGAGGTCTTTAATAGTGAACAAATGCCCAGTGCGTCTTCAGGAAAATTGCCATTTCTACCTGTGAAGAATCAAACAAATAGAATGACTTAGAACACATTATTGACTTTGTGAAATGCAAGACCTCTAAATTCACTTTGTGTCAGAATGCAAAATTTACATATGAAATTCCACCATTTAACAAGAATTAATGAAACTTCCATGAACATATTTGACCATTTAGGGTTATTTCCTCTGCCTCTCTTATCAAATACAAGCAGCATTTTTTCATTTATTCTTCAATGTCAAATGTAACTGTTACAGTCTCTGATAACAAAATACTAAACAAACACACATAAGCTGCAAAACACTGATAAAGAGATTACAGCTAACAAATAAACAAACAAAAATCTAATTTAACATAAAAAAACTGAGCAAATAAAAAAAATGAGAAAACAGTTCAATGTTCAATTTAATGTCAAAAAGAGAAATGATTTTAAAACAATGCAGTAGTCAAGTGGGATTTGAGCCAAATTAGCCTCCACTGTCTAAAAACATTGGTTTTAAGCTTAAATATTGCCATATTGTGTCTTTATTTTGTTGATATGCAAATCTAAAAGCTCAAAAAATTGCAAAATCTTAACTCGTAAGACTTGTAACTTGTAAAACTATCTGCTCATACAATGGGAAAATCACAAAACAAATATAGCTAGTAATTTTAGTTAAGATTGTTGCTGTAGTGGTTGTTTATGTCCATGAAATATGACAGAATTTGGATTTTTTTCATTCATTTGTTTAATTGGAATTGATGGAAATTACATTTATGTACTAAAGTTTAATTTTAGATAAAAATATGTTTATGTAAAAACAATAAATATGTCAAAGATTAGCAATGCTAAATAGTACAATTTTATGCTAACTGCATTGTTTTCCATTGTTATATCAGCACTATATTGTTCTAAATAGTAAATAGTATCTATCAATGTCACTTATCCATAAATGTAATTTGTTTACCCTCATACACATTATTACAGATGTAGTGAAAACGAAAATCAATGGTTTCAGTTGTACATATACTTTGCAATAACAGCTCATCACTCTAAACTCATGAGTTTCTCAAAATGAATTAAATGATGCTTTAAGTTATTTTCTAAAATAAAAATGTCAAAACTTAAGTAGTGGCTTTTTTAACAAATTGCATAATATTTTTTTGGCGATATATATTTCAAGGCAATGCTTAAACATAATTTCTCAACTACAGAAAAACTAGAAGCGTGAGTGTTGAGTAATTTTGTTTTCAAAACTAATGAGGACTTTTTGAGCATTTTAAATTGAACATTACGTACGTAATCAGCCGGCAAATAAATTTACATGATTTAAAAGACAGACATTTTACTCTACAAGGTATTGAGGATTATATAATAAGGTAAGTTTATAAACAAAACTTGGCTAAAGAAACGAGACTTCACGAAGAGAATTTCAGAAATAAAAGTGTATTGTTGGAGAGAAACCACTAACCTGCACTTCTCCAGTGATAATGCAAATTTACAAAGGACAAAAGGTCATTGAAATAATTGTGCAAATCCATAAAGGATTGCTTTTACAGCCAACGTTAACGACAGCCGACATTCAACACGAGTAGTCCGCCATTTTCTTCTACGACAGATTTGCGGTTGCTATGTCAACGAATCGACCACTGTCCTTGCTTGAGAAATAAAATCGATTTAGTTTTGTAATTTTTTCTTTCTTTCTTAGTGATTAAATTAAAGCAAAAATAATACTACGTTTTCGCTTCTTACCAGAGACAGATGACTCCTGATCTCTTGCTTTTTTCTTCTTCCAAAGCCATTTGACTCAGTTGAATGAATCCTGGAGCGCCTTCAGTCTTTTCGTATCTTGTCCTTTTCCTTTCGCTTTTTTTTTCTGAGGATTCCTCCTTCTCTAAAATTGTCTTTTTATGATTCGCTAAAGTTTTCTATGATTGTCTTTGTTGACCAATTACTGTCTGCTTAGGTAAAATTTCTTCTACACTTGTCAGTTGACGCTTTCTTTCTCGCTCAGCTCGCTTTGTTTTTCTTTGTTGAAAGTCCTTCGTGTTTCTTTTCCTAGTCTTTGTTGTTGTTTTTTTACTCGGTCAAAACACTTTTAACCAGCGGCTTAGCTTTACCAGTTTCTTTCTTCTTGTCCATTGTAGAAATATTTTTTTTTTAGTTTTAAACAGTGAAAAACAGTCTTTTTAAGGTTTTAGTAAACTTAAATTAATTTGCTAAAGACTTTTATTGTGTGCGTAGTTTGTCGAGGACAGCAAATTTCCTATGTCACGAGTCTAAAATTTGTCAAAGTTTTAGCGCGAAAACTTCGGCTCACTAAAACTGGTCAGCACGTTTGCGCGTGAGTGTACACGTACGGACGTATGTATGTACGTATGTATGTATGTACGGACGGACGTTGTACGTATTTTCGAATTACGGGCTTCCTGTGGTCGATTTCAAATGAGCTCGATGGTTTACCATATTTTCTTAATTATGGTGCTCCGCTTGCGCGGGCCTTTGGCCCGCGCGGAGCTCCGCTAATATGTACAGTTTTAATTGAAAGCTTTTATATGGCATATATTTATAACCTATATTTTTTTATAGTTAAATAATTATATCCTCCATTGTACACAACTGGTTTATTAATAACTTTCTTTGAATCAACTTCTTCCAAAATCTTGGTAAATCATATGAAATCTCCCAAAATAATTCTACTTAAAAAGCAGCCCCCTCTTTTTTAAAATTAAAATAGTCCTCACCCCCCCTATATTTCTCCTACCACAACCCACCCCACCCCAAGCCCACAAAACATTAATTATAATGACCGGTCTCTTAGTATTGAACAATTGTATCAAGGCCGAGAAGTTTATAGTAGAATCCCCTGAATTTACCTGATAACAGTATTGGTCCTTCACATTCGTCGACACTGAGACTGAATAGACTTCGTTTATGTGAAGTCCGGACATGTTTTACAAGTGTGTTTATTCTAGCAAAGGTCCTCGTACAACCAGCAATTCCACACTGAAGATGAATGTTTTGTGCTTGCCGATGATTGGAATTGAGATGTGTTAAAAGTAAACTTAAATAATATAAAAATTAGGTAAACCTAATAGCGGAGCTCCAACAATATGGCTAAAATCAATATAATTATTTGGATAATTTTAATTGGTGCGAGCACAATGTTATATAATTTAATATGTTTTTGTGGCAAAACAAAAATGCTTCCTTTGCAGCAACTTTAATGTTAAGTGCTTTACAGAAATATGACCTGAACACCTACCCCTATTTCAGCTATTAATCCCCCTCCCCCTTCCTTTCTGCACAAAAATGAATTAATGCACCCTGTCACTTTGATAGCCTTTGCTCATCAGAACACCAGCAAATATGGATGACATTTGTAGTCTTTATTGTCTACAACAATTAATACAGCTACAACAAATCAGTAAAGTAAAAATTATAATTAAATCTATAATTATAATTTAAATTATTTACAAGTTAAAGATGTGCCTTGCTGATATGAACAACCGGTCGATAAATAAATAGCCTGGAAAAACAACAACTATGTTGAAACATAGTGCCCATCCATTGCAAACACATTTTACTCTGGGGTTGAGAGCAGTAAAAACACGTAACAACAAAACTCAAATTAGGTTGATTATATTATTATAGATGTAGCTGTTCTTGATATGGTTGTCTTGTTGAAATACTGATTTAGTAAATAGCAAAGTCATTTGCATATTTCATGATTTTTATTTTTTAAGAAATGATGAGTCAAAATTTACAAAATAACTTCTTCACATAATTATAATAACTATGTAACTATATAATATGTGCTGCTTTGTATTAAAAACAAGAAAATTAAAAAACTTGATATATGCAAATGATATTGTTATTTACTAAATCAGTATTTCAACTCGACAACCTTTTTAAGAACAGCTGTATGTTGATGTTCAATAATATTTTAAATTCAGTTAAAATTGTACCTTGTTTTGAAACCTGTTTTGAGAGATCATTATTTCTTATATCTTTATAATACAATTGTATTATAAAGATATAAGAGAAAATATCAATTTGTATATTTGTGGTCTTTAATAGTAAACAAATGCCCAGTGTGTCTTCAGGAAAATTGCCATTTCTACCTGTGAAGAATTAAAACAAACAAAATGACTTAGCCCACATTATTGACTTGGTGAAATGCATTGAAAATTGGAAGACCTCTAAAATCGCTTTGTGTCAGAATGCAAAATTTGTATATGAAATTCCACCATTTAAGAAGAATCAATGAAACTACCATGTACATATTTGACCATTTGGGGTTATTTCCTCTGCCTCTCTTATCAAATACAAGCAGCATTTTTTCATTTATTCTTCAATATCAAATATAACTGTTGTCTCTGATAAAAAAAATACTAAACAAACACACATAAGCTGCAAAACACTGATAAAGAGATTACAGCTAACAAAAAAACAAAAAATCTAATTTAACATAAAAAAATGACAAAACAATTCAATGTTAAATTGTAATGTCAAAAAGAGAAATGATTTTAAAACAATGCAGTAGTCAAGTGGGATTTGAGCCAAATTAGCCTCCACTGTCTAAAAACATTGGTTTTAAGCTAATATTGCCATATTGTATCTTTATTTTGTTGATATGCAAATCTAAAAGCTCAAAAAATGCAAAATCTTAACTTGTAAGACTTGTAAAATATCTGCTCATACAATGGGAAAATTACAAACCAAATATAGCTAGTAATTTTAGTTAAGATAAACATTGTTGCTGTAGTGGTTGGTTATGTCCATGAAATATGACAGAATTTGGATTTTTTTCATTCATTTGTCTAATTGGAATTGATGGAAATTATATTTATGTACTAAAGTTTAATTTTAGTTAAAAATATGTTTATGTAAAAACAATAAATCTGTCAAAGATTAGCAATGCTAAATAGTACAATTTTATGCTAACTGCATTGTTTTCCATTGTTGGATCAGCAATTGTTCTAAATAGTAAATAGTATCTATCAATGTCACTTATCCATAAATGTAATTTGTTTACCCTCATACACATTATTACAGATGTAGTGAGAATGAAAACCGATGGTTTCAGTTGTACATATACTTTGCAATAAAAGCTCATCACTATAAACTCATGTTCTTGAACATTATGAATCATCTCTTATCCGAGTTTCTCAAAATGAATTAAATGCTGCTTTAAGTTATTTTCTCAAATAAAAATGTCAAAACTAAAGTTATAGCTTTTTTAACAAATTGCATAATATTTTCTTGGCGATATATATTTCAAGGCAATTCTTAAACATAATTTCTCAACTACAGAAAAACTAGAAACGTGAGTGTTGAGCAATTTAATTTTGTTTTCAAAACTAATGAGGACATTTTGAGCATTTTAAATTAAACATTTTGTACGTAATCAGCCGGCAAATGAATTTACATGATTTAAAAGACAGACATTTTACTCTACAAGGTATTTACGCTTTTATAATAAGGTAAGTTTATAAACAAAACTTGGCTAAAGAAAGACTTCACGAAGAGAATTTCAGAAATAAAAGTGTATTGTTGGAGAGAAACCACTAACCTGCACTTCTCCAGTGATAATGCTAATTTACAAAGGACAAAAGGTCATTGAAATAATTGTGCAAATCCATAAAAGACTGCTTTTACAGCCAACGTTAACGACAGCCGACACTCCACACGAGTAGTCCGCCATTTTCTTCTACGACAGATTTGCGGTTGCTATGTCAACGAATCGACCACTGTCCTTGCTTGAGAAATAAAATCGATTTATTTTTGTAAATTTTTCTTTCTTTCTTAGTGATTAAATTAAAGCAAAAATAATACTACGTTTTCGCTTCTTACCAGAGACAGATGACTCCTGATCTCTTGCTTTTTTTCTTCTTTCAAAGCCATTTGACTCAGTTGAATGAATCCTGGAGCGCCTTCAGTAGTCTGTTTGTATCTTGTCCTTTTCCTTTTGCTTTTTTTTCTGAGGATTCCTCCTTCTCTAAAATTTTCATTTTATGATTCACTAAAGTTTTCTATGATTGTCTTTGTTGACCAGTTACTATCTGCTTAGGTAAAATTTCTTCTACACTTGTCAGTTGACGCCTTTCTTTCTCGCTCAGCTCGCTTTGCTTTTCTTCGTTGAAAGTCCTTCGTGTTTCTTTTCCTATTCTTTGTTGTTGTTGTTGTTTTTTTTACTCGGTCAAAACACTTTTAACCAGCGGCTTAGCTTTACCAGTTTCTTTCTTCTTGTCCATTGTAGAAATATTTTTTTTTTAGTTTTAAACAGTGAAAAACAGTCTTTTTAAGGTTTTAGTAAACCGAAAATAATTTGCTAAAGACTTTTTTTGAGTGCGTAGTGTGTCGAGGACAGCAAATTTCCTATGTTTGTCACGAGTCTAAAATTTGTCAAAGTTTTGGCGCGAAAACTTCGGCTCACTAAAACTGGTCAGCAAGTTTGCGCGTGAGTGTACACGGACGTACGTATGTATGTATGTACGTATGTATGTATGTATGTACGTACGTTGTACGAATTTCTGGGCTTCCTGTGGTCGATCTGAAATCAGCTCGATGGTTTACCATATTTTCTTAATTATGGTGCTCCGCTTGCGCGGGCCTTCGGCCCGCGCGGAGCTCCGCTATAAGGTGGAAAACGAGACAAAAAATACATTTCCACGACATATTCAGTCTGTTCCGTGACAGAACAAGACTCGTGTTGTTTTCCCGCCTTTTCGAGTATTAATGACGTAAGTTGCAAAAGCATCCAATGAAAATCAGCGAATCAACCATGTGACCCACACTTGCCCAAGCACGATCGATCAAACGCGCTTCCTTGTTCTTTGAGCTTGTTTGAAACACACTTTTGGGTTATTTTGCTGTCGTTTTTACGAGAAATTAGAGTTTAAAATAGAAGGAAATCAATCAGAAGAAGAGGATTTCCAAGTGTGGTTGGCTAAACGTGGATTTTCGAACTCAGTTGGGCAAGTTTTGATAGGTAAGTGATCGTTGAATTTCAAAGTCCCGCGCCACTGAAAATCGATGGGCTGCTGCTTCGTTTGAACATAAAATTGAACCATATTTCAAATTATAACCTTAAATTGACTTTATGATGCACATAAACAACTCATATTTATTATCCACAACAATTTTACAGTGTAAAATTCCTATACCAAGGACAATAATTCGACAAATTCGTTTTTGTACAATATATGTTAACTCCGCACCGCGTGCTCCAAACCACAGGCAGCCCATGCAGCACTTTAGAGCTGAGTGGATCAGGAGAACCATGTTCAAATCCTGGTCATTTTTTTAATGTGTGCAGAAAATAGACCATTAATAAAACTTTTGTTTCAAAGCCTTTCTTTTTTTGTCGATGCATTTTTCGATCTATTTTCAGTGTTTTTGTGCTTTTTACACTTATATCCATTTATGTGCAAAACATTAAAAAAAACGTTTTTGACTGATAATATTTAAGTAATAGTTCATAAAATCAGTTTGCCTTAGTATATGAAACTGATCTGTATTTTTCTTTAAAAAACATAGGGAGCAAAATCACTTGGATGAAGCGGCTTACAAGGTCGGATTTAGGGGACTTGTTTCCAGGCCCTGAATCATTTATCACACGGAAAGAGCTATGGGATGTAATTGAAGACTTGGTAAGCATTGCCCTATATTTCAAGTAAAAAAGATTTTAACAAACTCTTGTGTTTAATTTGCTGGCATTCTATTGATGCTATATCATTAATCTTGTTTAATTATTTATGAAAGACATTTACAACCATCAGTCAATGTTTACTCAAGTTAATCTACATTTACAATTATTTCATAGAGAAATCAAGAAAAAGGACTGAACATTGTGGAAAACAAGGTAATTACCTCTCTATATTGTCTGAAAGTTAATAACAATCTTTCATCTAAAATAGTTTTGTTCAAAATATTAAATACATGTTCCAAAATAAATCAAAATTAGTAGGGACTGAAATCCATGCATGTTAACTAGATAGCCCACCATAACGCTGCTAATAATATCATTAAATTGTTTAAGACAAGGAACCTTTCTACAGGCTTTTGAACTAGGTAATTCTTTTCAATAGCCACAGTCAACCTCAAAGAAACGAAATGCCTTCATAGCCAAGAGAGAGCATCGCAAAATCAATTCGTACTTTAGTTCTGATTCTGATTGTGATTATCATAAAACACATGTACCTTACTTCAGCCAAGTGAATTCATGGATTGTGAGGTGAAGGCGTTCCCAGAAGAAGCATATAGCCAGGATATTGAGAGCCAGGATATTGATGACTACGGACAACACATGCAGAATGCTTACCAAATGTTATTGAACATCATAAAAACAGATGAAATTGTTTTATTATTTTAGTACTATTCCATCAAGATACTTTATCTTTTTGCATGAAACTATTGGCGTAAAGAGTCATTCTATAGATTGATATTGTACTGTGTTGAGTTTTAACTTTTTTTTATTTCTTTTCTTTGCATCATTCCAAAACACAGCCTGAAGTTTGACTGACTTCCAGTGCTGATGAATATTCCAATTTATTTCTATTTTATTTTGTTTTTAATATTCGCAGGACTCTTCAGTACATTCAAGCTTAAGTGATAGCCCAACGCCATCTTTGATTAGCACAAGTTACCGTAAAAATAAAACGTCCATCTTCAACATCCACATGGTCAGTTACATCTCATGACAGTTCTGTAGCAGATGTTGTAGATAAAGGATCAGACGATTCTGTGCTTCCTGCAAAGCTGAAAAGGAGTCCTTCTTTTATTGCATCTAAGCAAACCAGCTCAGATGTCACATTTGAATACTTCAGTAACAAATTTGTTTTCCCAATTTCAAAAGAAGTACAAAAATGTAATGATAGGGGTCATGAGTTACCTGAAAAAGCAAGGAATAAGTTTCTTAGAGAATGCTTCACTTGTTTACAAGCAATTGCTGGTGATAGAGATAATATCACCTCAAATGAATATGAACTGGCAGCCAAGAAAATCTGCAAATCATTGCCAATATTTAAAGATAGAAAGCCTAATGGATGGCCAATCACAAAGTTGTTTCCATATTGGGTAAGCTGGAAAAATTGACAGTTGATTTGAAAAAAAAAACATGCTTTTCTAACTAATGTTTTGTGCTCACTTTGTGTTAGGTACATGTTTAAGTGTCGTGTTGAATTGATGCACTGTCAGCTCATTTAATCTTACATAACTGTGTGTACATACTCACATATATTATTATTTGTTTATTTATTTATTTAAAGTGCATTATTTCATTTATAGTCTACTGTAAAATGCCAATTAAAGCAAAGTCAGCACAATACAAAGTACTTGGGAAAAAATGCAGAAAAGAAGGAGGTTGCAGATCCCACAGAAGATGATAATGATATAACAAACCATCTTAAGCAGTTGGAGAAGGAATTAAGAAAACAGAATGTAAACAAAGAGGCAGTTAAAGAGCTTCAGCACCTTACATTTCATGAGAGAAAAAGAGAAGTTTCAAATCTGAAGATGTGTATGATCAAGTAATTCAGAAGTTTCCTTTCTTGAATAAAGAAATAGCGGTGAGACATTCTTATGTGTTGCTAAGTATTTTAAATTGTCATTCAATTTAGTCATGCCTGAGTGCATTATAAGAATGATTCCAGCAATAATAGAGGATAATGTTAATCAATTGCTCAAGTGTTTTTGTATTCACAGCACGAAATGGCCCTCTTTACGAATATTTACGCAGGCTTGCCATACAAATCTTTTTGTGGACTTTCATCATACCAGTCTACAATTGCAAACACATGTTTCTTCCAAGATTCATCTAGCTTCACTGAATGCTGAATAAACTTTTGAATTACACCTGGGCGGTCGTTTAAGGAGGAACAGATTTGCCCACTATTGCTACTCCAACTTGCAACAATTCTTGAAGCTTTTACAGATCTCACTTCACGTTTTGAACCAAACTTTTCATTGCCAAGTACAATGTTTCCATATGCACGAACAGTTTTAGACAGATGCTGTTCTGTACTCACATCAATGTCATACATTGCTTTATAAACTGAAGCAAGATTAGTGAGATCATCATCATCAAGAGTAAGAAGTTTGTGGACTTTTGGAAGAATGATTTCATTTTCAAATGATTGCCAATCTACTTCATGCACTTCTTCCGTCATTGATGCATAAGTTAGCTTAACCCCAAGTTCAACATACTGAATCAATTCTGTTGTTTGTTTTTGAACTGTTGAGAGGAAGATATCCTCGAATTCTGAGGGGAAAGGTGTACAAAATATGAAACGATCAGAGACGATCTTTCTCATAAGTTGAACTTCAATAGACCTATTGTTTGTTGTGAAACTACTCACAATACCATTATACCGTTCAAAGCTAAAGCACCAGAAGTTATAAACTGGTCCATAGTCGACCACACATTCTTTTAAGTGACCATGCAAATGCATATTTGGTGTAACTCTGTCCTTACCATAGAGCCTTTCAAACTTACTACAAAACTGAATTAACATAATGTCAGCCTTTTCAAGATCTAGTTTTGAAATGACTGGTCTTGTAAGGAATTTGCAAGCCAAAACAAATGCCTGCCAACATTGCACGTGTTCTATTGGGAGTACTCCATTTAAAACATACAAAGAATACACAAGAGTCCAATTCTTCCACTGAGCTGCAGTATAGCCTCCATAGTTGGAAGATATTTTATGGGGCAGCCTTCCTAGTCCTGTACCAACATCAAAATCTCTTATCTTATTTTCTACAACTCTAACATCCTTTTTGGACAATAAACCAGTTTCAACCCATAACTTGTATAATGACTTCGCAGTCCCAAGAAACAAGTTATGTATTGGGTCTACCACAGTGAACCTAATGGCATCAAAATACTCCAACTCAATAAGTGCACTATAGTAAATGCCATAATCCATTGACAATTTCTTGTATTCTGTTCGTGTCTTCGCTTTTCTCATTAGTTTTGCATGCCTTCTATGCTTATCCATGTCCCTTCTAGGCCATTGTGCTCTATCAAAACCAGAGTAGTCAAAAGAATCTTTCACATTACCTGGAAAAAACTTACAACATTTAGAACAAGCATTATTAGAGTTGTGGCCCTTAAATCCACAAAGCTTACGTGCAGCAGGAATATCACATGCAACACAAGCTAATGCAGCTCTGCATTTTAATGGGATACTACTAAGAGAGGTTTTCAAGTAAACACCCGACCATAAGACTTTGAGTTCATTTACTAAAGGAAGTAAATACTCATTTAAATCAGGCTTTCCATTTTCTAAATCAGGAATAATACCAGCAACAATAATGTTTTCCCACTTGAAACGTGTGTTTCGTGGGAGGTTTAGATTAGCAAGATACAAAACACCAACAGAATAGTCATTACGGTGTTTCATTGGTTGAAAAAAATCAAAGTTTAACATAAACATATAATTCCTTTGATGGGCAAGAAACTTGCCCCTTTTTTCACTTTGAAACTCATCCCAGATTTTCCCATCAACAACATCAGACAAATCTCCTTCCTTCCTTGTGAGCTTTCTCCATTTCTCACAGTTTTCAGGGAATCCCTGTCTACCCAACAAGGGTAAAATTCATATCTACTAGTTTCATTACTAAGAGAGACTCTTTTCGAAAGAGGGGCACCACACACCTTGCTTTTTAAGAACTTTTTGTTTTGGCAAAACCTTACAACACGTTTACCATGATGGTCGATTTCAGTACATTCATGCAGTTCATAAAGTTTTGAACATTTTGTACAAACAGCATATTTTTTAAATGTATCACGATCAAGACCTGCTAGTTTGCGGAGCAGATAGACAGATGCAGGGAAGCCAATAGCAAGCTGATGAAGAAAAGCAATTCCACAAATATTTGCTAGAGCCTTAAAGAATTGAGAGTGAAACTGAAGTAGCCATTCTAAAGCATTATCACTGACTTTGCAAAATGACTGCCACAAAAGAATAAAATAAACAAACCATTTTAAAAGATTTGTTAGTTTTTGCACATTTCTCTCTGTAGACCTTGGTTCTGGACATGGTGTATTATCAGTGTCGCTCTTCAAATCAGACATGAGCTGTTCAACTGAAACATCTTCCCAAATTTCTGGGTTTTCATCAATATCTTCTTTTTCTTCTTCAACTGCATCACCTGTGACATCTTCATCACTTGTATCACCCTTATCACTGATGTCCTTAAAAGATAAAAATAAGATTGGTCAGAAATTAATGTTTGATTCCCATAAATTTATAGAGATTGAGATTGATTGTTTGCCATTGAAATATTATAGATAACTACAAAAGAAATGCAATATTAACATTCAGGATGACTGTAGATTACTTTAATTTTAATTGAGGTAACTAATTATTTCATTAGCTGAACTTACAACCATTTGATTGAATTCCTTTTAGCATTATAATTTGTCAATTTCATGTTGCAAGTTAAAAATGTAGATGTATATATTGTATACATTTGCAGTTACCAAAATCATTTTTTTTTTCCTTTCTACTAATCAAAATCTGAAATACCAATTGAATATGTGGACTATCTTTATATGAGCTCTTTTATATATTTATTTCTTCATTCATTTTTTGCTTTTATATGAATGATTCATATAAAAGCAAAAAATGAATGAAGAAATAAATTGACAAATATTAATGTCACTAGGTAACAAATACACTTTAAAGAAGCAATGGATGACATTTGTTATTGTTGATCGATATAAAATAGTTTCTCACCTCTTCAGACAAAACATAATTTCTTTGCTCTTCTTGCAATGAGTTAATTTCTTCATTTTCTGTAAAATGCAATAATTGTTGTTATAAACCCCCCATACAAAAATAATAATAATAATAATAATAATAATAATAATAATAATAATAATAATAATAATAATCTAGTCATTTGTATTGATGTAATGATTTTCAGGAATTTAACCAATCAGTCTTGTGTACTTGTGATTATGATTAATTTCTGAAGGATAATACTGATAACTGATATAAGATGATCATTGAAGGATGGTCAACAATAATTAAATGATTGAGCAGTATAATAAGTAAACAAATGATAAGCCATTTTGGTACTATACTGAATTGATTGTATACATAAACTTTCTTTTTTGTCATTTTTTTAATAACAAAATAGCAAGAATGAGCTTGAATTACCATGAGCATAATCTCCAGGGTAGCTTTCCGACGAAGTGGTCAATTTCGATGATTCATGGACACATATTTCTTCATTTTCTACAATGTATGGAACATAATATTTCAACATAAGTTACCATGGAAACGAGGAAATAAACAGGAAAGAATTCGTGGAATATAAATCATTGATATATGTTTGCAATAATTTTGAAAGTGTAAAGTAATCTTTTTTATCAGTTAAGTAATACTAGTTAACTATTATTACAAATATCGAATAGAGAGAAACAATATAGCAAGCGAGACCTACCAAAATCGTCGAGACTTCGAGGCATTTTGACCGCATTTTTATAACTTTTGAACGACTTTGTATCTGTGGTTTGCACATAATTTTTGCTTGAAGTCCATCTGCGATGTCTGTAATATGTAGATCGTGGAACATCTTCATTGCAATGGTAACAATAAACCATAATTTGAAGGTCGCATAACACGATTCCTCACGAAAACCTCACAGAAATTAAACTTTCAATTTACAAGTGCCACAGGAAAAATACACCGCTGTCCAGACATTCTCGACATTCTGTACACGTGCAAGATGCGTGACTGTTGTTATGTAAAGGTTTGCAGCCCTAATAGCGCACCTCTAATTATATTCACGCAACTATATGAGAGTTTTATTGTACTACGTTAAGCTATTGAAACTTTCTAGTCCGCAGATAAAAATGAGACATTGACCTTCTGACAAAAGGTTGAATCGTGCTAATATTAGGCATACCATTTATGGAATAGGTTTAAGCTATTTAGATTGACAGTTACTGAAACCCTTATAGACTATAATTTGAGATGTAAACTTTTAATGTAACTGATCAGAATAATAAGAGATGATAAGATAACTACTAGTAGACAACAATTAATAAAGAAGATCGTAAAGGATACTCTCACGCCTCAAGACCTAAATCCCCAGTTAACCATTTGGGCTGGTCCAACATTGGTGGAGAACCCTCTTATGGCTTATCGGTGTTGTATCCTTTATGTGAATAGTGTGATTTCTTGATTTTATACTTGTATCTCTGTGTTTGCCTTTGCCGCACCTAATCACTTACACAATGACGATCACAACATTTAATGTAATCTAATTTACTTAACAACTTACATGCTTTTACATAAACTATATAGCCTTACTTTAAGTTGACTCTAGCTGGTCTATTCTGGAGTATATAATGAATTGTATAAACTTATGCGTACGCTGATACACGTTTTTTTGATTATAGAAAATGCTTGTATAGCTCAAGTTGCTGAAGCGCGCTTGAACAAAACAAGGCTTACATACATACAATACATTCAAACTACATTAGATAGTGTCACTAACATAAAAAGACATCAGCTTACTGAGGAACTATAGAACAGATAGCTAGAGGACATAGTAACAAATAGAGAAAGAAAATTATGCAATACAATATTGATATAGCATTGCTAACTTACACGACTACACAATAAATTAAGAACTCAATTTAGCTCAAGATAATTACTACGTTTAGCCCTCACGAATATATATGTTTACGTCTGTTTAGATATTGTTAATCAAGAATTGTCGAGGTTTTTATTTATTTCGAACCCTTCGAGCAAGCCAAAAAAAAGGAAGTATAGAAAAGACAAAAGTAAACAAAGAAAGGAACAAACGAAGAAAGTACTGAAGAAACAAAAACAAAGATAGCAGATAGAAAAAGATTAACCAGTGACCTGCAATCCCGATCTTGTATATTATATGTTCTTATTAAAATATTGAAACATTGCATTTTTATTAAAACAGTGAGAAGTCAAATGCGATCTCCTTATTGTAAAACCAAACGTTTGTAGTGAACATTAGCAACTCAATAACAGCATTCATCCGAGTATCCATTGAATTCCAATTCTCCGAACCGCAAAACTAGTCCAAACTAAAAACTTTAATTATAACCACAACTGTATATACAAGACTTGAGACAAGTCTTCGCACCAAAGGGAAGGAAAATTGAAGCGATAAGTTATAAAACGACAGAGAGAAAAAAAAAAACAAAAAAAAAAAAACAAAGAATCAACCAATAAATAAAAACTGAACTACTGAAAAGAATTAGCGAAATAAAAAATAAAATCTAACTCGCAATGAATTTGCAAGCCATGTTTGAACTTCCCATTTTTTCAGGCAAGGAAAATGAAGATGTAAATAGTTTCATATCTCATTTCCAACGCCTAGCTGACATCCTTGAGTGGCCAAAAGAAAAACAATCTAAAATATTACCATTATGTCTCAGAGAAACAGCAAATGTCTGGTGTAATTCATTGCCTAACCTAAATCAAATGAGTATTGATGAATTGTTAACTGCGTTAAAGGATTATTTTTTATCTTCAGCAATTAAATATCGTTTAAGGCAAATGTTAAATGAGCGCACACAAAAAGAACACGAAACTGTAAGTTCATATTCCGTAGATATAATGAAACTTTGTAATTGCCTAAATGTACCAAATAATGAGCGTATGACACATTTTATTACTGGCCTGAGACTTGATATAAAAGAAGCTGTAATTTTGCATGAACCAACCTCGTATCAAGAAGCAGAGAGCTTTGCCAAACTGAAAGAAGTTGTGTCAGATAACCCAAGACAACTGAAAAGTAGCGATCTAGTTCTAGAAATTAAACAAGAGATTATCAAACAACTAAATGAAGAAGGAGTGACGACACCTAACAGTCATGTCGAAAGGCGATCAAGTAGTTGTAACTTTGAACACATATCAACGACACCAGAGAGATGCTATTGCGCCGCGGCACCAACAGTGCAGAGCGCCATGTATCGAACAGAACCAATACCAGATGTTCGAGAACTCATCCGCCAGGAAATAAGAAACCAGTTTGAAGATAGCAACATGTACCCAAGTAGAAATTGTTGCATCTACAGAAAGAAACGTTTGTACCAGAGACGTACAAGAACAGTTATTGCATGTAACTATTGCAAGAAACCTGGTCACGTAATAGACCGATGTAGATACCTAAAGCGTAAAAACCAACGCATAAATCAGCGCCTATATAGTCAAGCAAACTATGTTAAAAACTTTGATGAACAAGATTGTGATTCAACAACAATCCAGGAGAATCTACCTCCATCTAAGACGCCATTACCAGAAAATGAAAAAGAGACACCCTTAAAAGAGGAAGGTATCATTGGCAACATGAATAGTGATGTTTGCGCGTTAACGAAGCTCAATGAAGATAGTGAGTACTTGCGAGAGGAAATCGAAGAAAGCGCCTCAACTGAAAGCGAAAAAGTAATTTCACTCGCCCCAACAACAGAAAAACAATTTGCCTTCGTAAGTTCAATAAGAGAAAGATTGTTTGCAGAATACCAAAAAGGTCAACGAACATTGGAGCGTGACAAAAAGTCGACCGACATAGAAATACATGACGCATCGTACACAACCAAGTCCAGCAATCAGGGCAATGAAATTGGAAATGAAAAACAGACAAATCAAAGCGACGAATTGAAAATACTACAGAAAACAGACGCATTAGAAGAAGAAGAAGAAGAAGAAGAAGTAGAAGACGAAAAAGAAGAAGAAGAAGAAGTAAAAGACGAAAAAGAAGAAGAAGAAGAAGAAGAAGAAGAAGTAGAAGACGAAAAAGAAGAAGAAGAAGACGAAGAAGAAGTAGAAGACGAAAAAGAAGAAGAAGAAGAAGAAGAAGAAGAAATAGAAGAAAAAGAAGATGATGATGACGAAGAAGTAGAAAATTGGAAAATTCTAAATGAAGCCAAGCCTCTATATCCCTGTATAAAAACTTTATATCCCTGTAGAAAAACTTTTAAACCATTTTATCCCTGTAGAAGAAGTTTAATAAATCATTAAATTTGTAAATTCTGACAGTTCTAAAATACAATTAACTTAAACGATAAAAGTTATTCAATTCTAAAATTTGTCCCCAGTTATCTAAAATAAACATTTTCAAAGAGAATCTTTTTTATGTGAAATCCAGCACAAATAATGATAATGATAATAAAAAAAAACATATTATCAGAAATAATCGCGTTGAAGTACGCACTATTACACAACATGAACAATATTAGATAAGGTGGAAAACCAGGAAAGGAGAAGAAGAGGAAAAAAAAAAAAAAACAACAACAACAACAAAAAAGAAAACTCAGCATTATAAATTGAAAGCAACTGAAGACAAAAAGACACGATGCATCAGAACGGATAGTGAATAATTAAGTAGAAAAATTACGCATCTTTCAGCCGTACCAAGAGTTTTAAAACCTTGAGTCAATTAAACGGCCACTTAGAACTACTTCAATTCCGAAATTAAAAAAAAAAAAAGAAAGATAAAAATGATTTGTTAAAGCAGCCGTAACCATTTGTTCACAAACGAGCATTAAAAGAAAAATATCGCTATTTTAATCCCGTCCGAAGCCTTGAACAATATCAAGACCCACTTCCCCAATATGTAACGTAACATCTAAATGTCGGACAGATATAACGCTTTATTTGCTCGATATTTAGATACAGCAACCATTCAAAAGTACTGCATGACGAAAACAAAGTATTGAGAAATGTAACAAATATGGACACATATTTCAAATACGTTCCTTAGCTGCTACCGGAATAAAATTTCCGAAGAACAAGATACATACAACATGTATTTTTAGCGCATCCTTCCAGATCAATATGTAATCTGAGAAATTTACGAAATTCTTTTACAAAAAAGGATTAAAAGTCCTTGTAAAAAATACAAACAAAACATGTTTGGGTGAGTCGAGCTGCAATGTGCACTACGCGGTTCGACCCACCTAAACAGTGTTATCCAAAAAGATGAATACAAAGAAAAAGCAGCAAATACAAAATTATAAAGTGTCCACAAAAACCAATACTAATAAAAACCATGCAACAAAGTTTTGAATTCCAACAAACATAGTAAGTCAAAAAGTCTTTAAACTGAACAGACAAAAATTCATAAATCGCTTAAAAAGGTTAAGGCGCAAATTTTAAGATTAACTAATAAATCGAGTAACAATACAGTACCAGTTTCATAAGAATAAAAACCTTTAATAAGAAATGTGAAAAAATGGTCAAGTTTGCACACGGCTCTGCGCAAGTGTATGGTTATCAGTTGTCAATTACAGTTAAAGAAAAATTTCACAAAATCACAAGTGTCATAGACAACTAAGAATTTAACGGCAGAACGAAACAATTTGCACAAAACAGTAAAGGTTCTCCAAAGGGCTGGTTTCTGCAAAAGGGCCCTTTGCGGTCTCGAGCTCAGGATAATCTTTACGATTAAAATACGGACGGAAAAGGTTGCAGAACCTTGAATCACCGACCCTACACTGTTTAGCGATTTTTTATTTTTATTATTTTTATTTTTTTTATTTATTTTTTTATTCAAAGAAAGGCAAACTGATAGCCGTAACCACTTTTGAGCACTTGATAATAATCAGTTCCCAATAAAAATACATACTACATTTCGACATGTTATAACAATGGAAACAAATCTCAGATGCCTAAAAACACAAACTAAACTGCATGAGAGATATACACAATTTAACAAAAGATTGTTCAATTAACTGATCATATTTTCGTTAGAGAACAAATAGCGAAACATACGAATGAGGCAATGTCCTCAATTTTAAAAGACAGCTTAGAAGCTTAAATTATAATGAACAATAGAATGATAGTTTCCGTTCAATAAAGTGAAACAAGCAACAACAATAGAGATGAAACTAACAGGAAAAATGCTAAAGCAGAAAGACTGAGTAAAAGGTCCCTGAAAAACAAAAATGGCCGGAATATTTGCGGGAAAGTGAATTATATACATTATTATGCAGTGACGTTAAATAATACTCTCAAACCGTGCCGTTAAAAAACAAACAAACAAACAAACAAACAAACAAACAAACGAACAAACAAAACAAACAAACAAAAAAGAAACAAACAAGCAAACAAATCAACAAACAAACAAAAGCTCAAGGTCACAGATTACAAGATATCTACCATCGCAGTCACCGCTCAAAACACAGGGAATGTGCACACGGGCTATGGTTTTGATTTTATAAAAATAAACCAGAAATAGTCGTGCAATAAAGATCGATGATAATAACTCTCCTAAAAGTGACATGCATGCACCGCAGTAACATCAACTTGCATCCAACTTTTTGCTGACTTCATCAGAGCAAAAAATCAGCGAAATTACTACAAACCACAACTCAAAACCCATTTCTATCGGCCGAATATATTGGATAGCTATTGCTTTGAATTCAGTCAAAAGTAAGAAACTTAGTATAACAAACAAAGAAGAATAAGATGAAACAATAGAAATGCTACATAACAACCTGTTATTGACAAGGGTGAAGAACTATTCAGGGTTAAATTATTTTACTTCATATAACACTAATTGATTTTGCGCATTGTGTATAAGGATTTTTTTTATATATCAGGAGGGAGGGGGTGACTCTATTGTATGCAAATGAGCCGCTCTCCAGAGTCATCGCTACCACCAACAAATCAACGCTACGCTTGACTGGCTTCTAGTAAGTTATCGCGTAGTCGCCATCGTCGCTCAGCCTTACCTTTACAAAAAAGCTCAAAAAGTAGGTCAAGGAAGCTATTGTGGTTTAATTTATTGTGATTGTGTCTCTTATTGTATATTCTAGTGTTAGTAGAGTGCAATTATTTTCCGATTCAAACTATTTCTTGTGTCTGAATATTAATGGCGGCCGTCGATCTAACGACACAATTTTGCACAAGCAAATGGTCCTTACTATGGAACACAGTGGTTTTGTTCGTTCAAAATAGAAGGTTTTATAGCTAATATGTTTCTCTATCTGATTGTAAAATTTGGATGGCGTTGGTCGCTCGGTTCGTCTCATCAATCTTCTTAAACACAAGAGTACGATATAACCTCAGCAGTCAATACCATCAAAAAGATATGCTTGCACAGGCTAATCACTAAAATGTGAGTTATTTTAAATCATTTTTTGACATTTATTCATGTACTATGCATTGCGAAGTTTAAACAACTATAAATAATTATGGACCTCTTTGTTCATACTTGTAGTCCAAATTTCTATAAAAAAAAAATTTTATCAAAGCTAAAGCACTATAGCGATTTACAAACACAAGTGGGACAAACTACATCATAGAAGCTTACAATGTAAATAATGACCAATAACTGACTTATTTGAAAGACATACATGCATAATTATGACCCTTTCCGTATTTAGTGTATTAAGAATGATAAATATAGTAAAAACTCATCCAAAGGAGAATGTTTTAACAGTTTGCATTACTTTGTTTATCAAAGGTTCTCCATAATCATATACATAAACATACCGTTAACATTTTTCCCTCAAATTTTTCATATATTGCATGTTAACTTTTTGCAGTTCTTTGACTCAAAAATAATACAAAGCAAATAATGCAACAGCGTCAATAAGAATAAATCTAAAATTACTATGGGAGGAAATGTCGATAAAGAAATGAGTGAGGTGAACATGTAAAGTGGGCTGAAAATGAACTAACCGCAAATAAAAGGATTGATGAGAAGTACGAGACCATGTCAGTAGGTAAAATATACATCAAATGAAAGCTTAGGAAATGCTTTATAAAACCTCCTATTTAGAAGTATATCTGTTTAGTTTTTGGTAGAGAAAATTAAGTATTTCTGAAGACATTTTGCGCGTCCCGAACAAAAACGTTTGATCCCGAGAACGTCCCGCGAAAGTAAAACAGACTAAAAATCACAAGAAATAGTTTGAATCGGAAAATAATTGCACTCTACTAACACTAGAATATACAATAAGAGACACAATCACAATAAATTAAACCACAATAGCTTCCTTGACCTACTTTTTGAGCTTTTTTGTAAAGGTAAGGCTGAGCGACGATGGCGACTACGCGATAACTTACTAGAAGCCAGTCAAGCGTAGCGTTGATTTGTTGGTGGTAGCGATGAATAAATGTTGGTTGCCATGGGAGACACCCTCCCCCCCTGTTGTATATATAAATCACGCTCAGTTTTTGTTAACGTAAGATGTCCGTAGACATGAATTGATCCGGACGCAACCAATTAATTCTTGCTATCATTATCGTTACACATCCTACTAAACAAGTCAAAAGAAGTTTCGGAGGCTGTTCGAGTAGATCAAGGGGGTGATAAATGCCCATGGTCAGCTGCTCAAATAAGAGGTATTTAATACACAATAATTTTAAGTGCTTTTTGAGCATCAATACATTGTACGCTTCAGCATGACTTAATGCTATTTCTCAACAGTCATTACTTTATTGCATTCTTCAATCTATTTATTTTACATATTCCTAATCATCCTGGAAGAATAAAGTAAATTAAAATAAATGTATTATACATGCAGATTATTGAACTGGTGCAACCATTTGAGCTTGGATTATAATTTTGAGATTTTGATAATTTGGATCTTTAAAAGAAAAGGGCTGTTCAATAGACCAAATGGGCTAATGAAGACATGGGTATCGCATGAGAATTCATAAGTTGGGAAGCCTCAACACTCATTTGAAGTAATGTGTATTTGTTTTTATTGCAGAGGCACTGATGACCTACCACAGAACTCTAAAAGACAATTTAAAAAGAAACAGTGCAGATCACAGTGTCATTTGTAGGCGAAGTGGAAGACAAAGAGAGGTATTTGTTAGTCTTTTGATTTCAGAAGGATTTACAACTTTCTCGTTCCCCTGCTCAAGATGCTCTGTTTATATGCTCTCATCAAGAAACCAGTATGATAACTGTTTTGACTGGAAGTCAGGGATTAGTTAATAGATAATCACTTCGGCACACAGCATTTGTGGGTATAATGCAGGCAGCTGAGGACGCAGCCCAAAGCTGCCTGCATTATACCCATCAATGCTGTGTGCCGAAGTGATTATGTAGTATAATTATTGTTCTTATCGTTGTCTTATTCGTTTTCTTTATATTGACTGCTAGGCGGAACTCGCTGCATTATTAAAAATAATGCTTTTAGCTAGAAGCATTATTTTTGATAATGCAGTTTGCTGTTTGTTGAAGTGTGACCTATGCATTCGTTGGGATAATACTGAGTAAAACAATGGGTTGTGATTATTATAAAAAAATTCTTATTGCCATTTTTTTATGTTTGCAGAAAATAGCTAGAAGACGACAAGCTTTAGAGATGCTGGACGACTGGCCTCAACGAGTTAAAGTTAAAGTGGCCCAAGTTCTCACCAAAGAGTTCACCAGCTCTGACGAGAGTGGTGACGAAGAAGATGAAAATGGTGATCATCAGAAAGTTTTCTTCACAAAGCGCCTTTCTTGGACCAGTAAGAAACTGGTTCAAGCCAAGGAAGTCCTGGATGATCTGCACAGAAACAATGTCAAAGGAGTAAGAGTAGTACGCAGATATAATCCAGTTCTATCATCCAGAGAAGCCCCAGAAAATGCTCCTAAGTGGACACTGAAAGACGCCGCAACGTTTGTAACCAGCACACCACGTAATAAGTAATTGGTTTTGATGTCTTATATTTATTACAGAGTGGTTTTTAAAATCAAGTAAAATACATGCTGACAGACTGTGCTATCATGCTATACTTTTTACTCTTTTGCAGCTTTTTGTAAACTATTCTATTAATAAAATTAAATTCATTGATATGTTCCAGTTAAAATAGAAAAGTTGAAACAATGTTGAGATAATGTTTGAGATACATTTTTAAGACCATTGAAGTCATTTTAAAGTGTACACAGTAAACTAATACTGAATAATGACCTGGAGTGCAAACACTAAATGTGTGCAATACTTGCTGTTTAGTGGTAGACAGCAGTATTACAAGAAAACAATATAATTAGCATTAAATAGCACTATTGAGTGGTATTTCTGTTGCACATGTTTAGTGTTTGTACTCTAATACCATATGTTTGCTGATCTATTTATCTTGTAATAATAGTTTTCACTGGTTTATTTTGTACACTCTAAATATTTTTTTCGGTATTTGTGCCAACAATACTAGGACTTCTCTTCAGTAATAACTTAAAGATCTATTTATTGTAAAAAATGATGATTGATGTACATTTTTATTGTAAAATTTTGAGATTTATCAATTTGTAAAAAATTAGAATTTAGTTTTTATTGCTAACATTAAAAATTATTAAGAAATCCAAGTATCAGTGTTTGAATAATTGGTTCCTCTAGCAGCAATCGTGGCTATGTTGTAGTATGCTCAACTCTTATCCGTTTTAGGTAACATTAACGCGCTTTTTTCGTTATATTTACGGGTATTTTCGTCCTTAATTTTTTTTTCGCGTAATATTAACGCGCTCTTTACGTAATATTTACGGACAATTATTGCATAAATGCGCGATGTGGTTAAGTCTTTACGTCTGCGTAAAGAAGCGGAAAGGGGTTCTTTACGGTCTCTTTACAGACAGTAAACATTCCGTAAATATCATTTTTACGGAATAAAGATGTGCCGTAAATGTCCGTAAAGTACTTCTCAACGTGTTCTTTACGTCTGCGTAAAAGTCCGTAAAGTGTCTCATTACGGTTTCGTTACGGTATGCGTAAAGGTTCCGTAAATATGATATTTACGAATTCGTAAATGTTCCGTAAATGTGCGTTAAGCGCCCCATAACGCAACATTTACGCATTCTTTACGCATGCGTAAAAATCCGATTTCGTGCTGTGTATTCATTGAAATGATATCAAAATTTTTTATAAACAAATATATCTCAACCTTTATAAATTCACAATGTGAATGGTTAAAATTGAAGAGTAATGGTGTGCATGATTTTGTTGGAGTAGAATTTGAATAAGATACAAATGTTTGAAAAGTGCAAAAGTTATATAGGAATGTAAGGGAATTGAGCAAATTCACATTCAGCTGTCTATATACATTTACTTAGAAATTTAAACACTTGTATCTCGTTCACATTTTAATTCAACCAACAGCAAACTTTGGAATTTTATAAAAGTGGAGATAATCACTCAAAATATTGACTCTTGTCAATTGCCACAACTCACCCCTGTCAGTGTTTTAAAAGCAGCAAGTGAATGTAGCTTTATTGTATAGCTATGAAACACCTGAGAATGAAAGGAATTAGAAGAAGTATGACCAGTGTAGGAGAGCATTTTCATTTTGAATTATAGATCATGCACACTCTAATTGTTTTCCAGCCAGGTAATTAATTCAGTTTTCTTGACAATTTTTACAGCTTCTCAATGAGCTTGAATTGTACACAAATGGCGACATTGGTGCTTTTAGGAAAAAACCTTCAAGAGATTCGGCCATTTATTCAAGGTAATTGACATTTTATATAATGGTTCAAACTGGTTAAAAGTTAATAATACAATGAATATGTTCAACCATAAAACATTCATTTACATGGTTATTTTGTCTACTGCAGCTGCATCTGGGACTTGTGATGATAAAGAGGATGATCTCGGTGCAGGAGAAACGATGGAAAATATGCAAAAAATATTTGCATTGGAAAAGCCATTCCTGTTATTTGTACCTGTAAGTTAATATTACTATAAAATTGGGCTGAAGAGATACCAGTCAGGCATTCAGGCATTTGATGATATGACATGACTTAGAATTGTGAAACATTTCAAAACAACACAAAAAAATGAATGTGAATTCAATGTAAGTTTTTAAATGTTTAACTATCAAATCATTAGTTAACAACAGTTCATCATGATTACAGGATAAAGTTAATACATTACGTCTTCAACACGATTAAGTCTTGGACACTAATGATTGGTATTGACTGCTGGAGTTGATGACTAAAGGCTCAGAAAATAGTGATAATTATTACTTTTGAGAGTCTTTGATTGGTCAGAATGCTCATCCCTAAAACAAAATGATACCTAACTTTGATCAGAAAATAACACCTCATTGTTAATTACAACTGTAGCAATAAAGTAAACATTGTTTCATACTGAAATACATATTTATGCATGTTAATGATCAGAACTTTCTTCTCTCCTGTAGAATTATGTCAGTAACGATCACAATGAAATGCTGAGAGTATTGTATATACTTTTTAAATGATTGTGTATTTTTCAGTTATCGTTTTTGGAGTTGCTAAGATCACAGTTAGGTGTATTTTGTTTTGGGCTCAAAATGTCCAGCAAAGTTTGTAAATTGTTTGGAAAATGCACAAGAAAATGTTTTCAACCAACAATATTTGATAGTACTTGCACATCTATTAGCTTTTGTTGAAATTAGGAACAAGCATGTGTTATAGTCGTAAGTTTTTCTTTTTTCTAGATGACTAATTTATACCTCAAATGATTTTCGTAGTAGTTACAAAGACAAAGAATTTGAAACTAACATGTTGGTGATGTTTGAACAATTAAAGAAATAGACATTGGTTTGGTGTTTTCAATTTTAATTACTTTGATACCATATATGGAACTTTTTTGCATATATACATAATAATTGACCCCTCAAAGAGGGGTCCTTAGTGTCCAGGGTTTAATCGTGTTGAAGACGAAATGTAATTAGTCATTGTGTATGGGTGACTAAGTGACATTCCATCCATTGTGAAATATATACTTACCCCTATGAAATAAACAAACTGGAATATAAACTTGATTGTAACTTAATTTAACTGGTCATTCCTTATCTTTCAGGAAGATGTGGTAGATGTTAATAGCTGTTTGAGCATGTCAAACCTGTCTACAGCCCCTGCACTTGTTGCAATTGAGACAGAAGATACAGATGCGCAATTGCTTATAGCAATTGATAGAAAGATAAGAATCTATCTGAAAACACATGATTATCTGAGTGCACTACTCATTCTTCTTTCAGTGTATTACACATTCAACCTAGCATATGTAAATGAACATGCTACATTATTTAAGTAAGCATGTGCTGGGAATCAACCCCCAAAAAAACACATATGAAAAGAAAATTTTCCCAAAATAAACAGTTTTGTCAAGGGCAGTAAAATGTAGCATTACATGTAATAGTTTCGTTTTGTTGTTGTTTTTGTTCATTAAGTAGTGGGGTTGTTAGCCTCCTGGAAGATGAGTCTCCTTAAGGAAAAAGTGTTAGTTAAAGTGCTAACCAGACTGGTTTTTAGACTAGGCTGGTATGAAGAACAATATTGAAGTTGAGTCATATTAGCAGGTGCACTAGCTCCTACTCTAGATCAGCAAGTTGATGCTTTTCGCATACTACACTTTCTCCTTGTGAGGTTGCTTATCATAATTATTCTAGCCCATTTTGAATTACACCACTGTATAGTATATATCATTTCCAATATCATGTTCCAAGTCGGTAATTTATTTTTTAGAACTTGTTATTCAGAATCTATTTTCATGCTTAAAACTCAAACCATTCACAGACTACTTGATATTATATGAAAAACTAGACTAGACGTACAGATCAATTTATGTCTATGGTATGATTAAGTTGACTAATTTATTATAACTATCTTACACACAGGAAAAAAATTGTGATTCCCAAAATGGGTTTATTTTGGGTTATGGTTGGGAAAATGCTACAAAATCCAACATTGGGTTCAAAATTGGGATTACCAAAATGGGTTTATTTTGGGTTATTGTTGGGAAAGTGCAACAAAAAACAAAAAAAAAAAATTCTGGGAATCACAATTTTTTTCCCGTGACAGCTAAAACCGTTGTATCATGACCAGTTGATTTTCGAATCTTTACTTCATTTGGGTTTTCTGAGACGTCAATCATCAGATGGCTTTGAACATGCTGCATATAAGTTAGACCGTTAACAACAATTCGACAGTTTACTTGAGCTTTTCTTGATACATAGCCGAGATAAATAACTTGAATTGAAAGCATTCAAACAGCTTTCAAATATTACGAAGAGAATGAAAACATCTGTAGATCCTACTGCATTTTTAAGTCCTTTGAATATGATCGTTTCTTGGGAAAACTTTTGATTTTCATTTACACGGCCTGAACATTTCAACAAACGACTGATTTGCATATTTGATTGATGTCTCAGAAAAGGAAAATTGACCAAAAAATCTGAACAAAGTTGGTCGCGATTCAACGGTTTTAGCTGTAATACATTTTGTGTTTGCACTCAAAATCTATGTAATTGAAAGTGACTATGAATAGGCTTTACGTGTGTGTGGTGAGATTTACACACTGTTCATTTCACACTGTTCATCACCAGGCTACGTTGTTTCTTTGATATTGATCAGTTATCTTAAGTTTAAGGGGCTGGGTACTCATTTGACTTGACCACTTCTATGCTACAATTTTGTGATTCAGTTGCTCAAATCTCTACCCAACCACCTAGTAAAATTAATGTTCCAAATAAACAATGCTTTCAAAGTTGTTTATATCTAATCTAGCATAATAGTTAATAATTGTCAAGAAAACATACACCTTGATATAAACCATTCAGGATTCTTAAAATAAGTTTGAACTAGTGTGTCAGTAAGGATTACAGTATTTCTTAATTCAACATTTCACACTTCTTGAACTGAAATACTGCCAAACTTATGCTTAGCAGGATTTTGGTTGATTTAGGAATGGTGATTTTCTTAATTTAGCAGTGAATACTACTTGAATTGAATTTATGTAAAACTTATTTTTAACCTTTCTTTTGCTTAATTTAAGAAAAATGATTTTCTTAAAATTGCAAATTATTGTTCTTATTTTAAGCGAATAAATGTTCTTATCTGGGGAACTTAAATTAAGAACATCAATTACTTAAATTGAGAAAATCAACTTTTAGAGTGAAATAACCAATAAATGACATACATATAGAAATCCTGCAGTGGCACATCTACGAAGCGAAGGACATGGGTCAAAAGTTACTCAGAAAAAACATCTTCCACCCATCCCCTGCTCAAAAGTCAAACAGTCCAACACTAAAGCTCAAACAAACGTTTTTTGAAATCACAGAAAATCTCGGAACACTGAATGGATTTTGAATAACTATCAAAACAGTTCATTCGAGATATTTTTTATGCTATTGCTCTGATTACAGGTATACAAAATAAATATGAAAAGCTCCTATGGAGGTTGGCTCCATTACATTGCCGCATTTGCTCAGTTTTGTTTGTTGTTGTTTGCTCTTAACGAATGCATATTGCTTGAATTATCGAATGCATATTGCTTGAATTATCGAATGAATATTGCTTGAATTATCGAATACATATTTCTGGAATTATCGAATTAATATTGCTTGAATTTTCGAATGAATATTGCTGGAATTATCGAATGCATATTGCTGGAATTATCGAATGAATATTGCTTGAATTATCGAATGAATATTGCTGGAACTATCGAAGGAATATTGCTGGAATTATCGAATGAATATTGCTTGAATTATCGAATGAATATTGCTTGAATTATCGAATGAATATTGCTTGAATTATCTAATGAATATTGCTGAAATTATCGAAAGAATATTGCTGGAATTATCGAAAGACTATTGATGGAATAATCGAATGAATATTGCTGGAATTAATCGAATTTTGCTGCAATCATATGTGTTTCAAATCATCAAATACATACACACGACATCGAATATTGACACACTTAGGCAACCATACACGCCATCTCAGCTTAAACAGTTTCCCTAGGAAAAAATTTTGGCGATTTTTCTATGTGATTTGGCGATTCTATTCCCCACTAAACCAAACCATGACGTCATTATGAATTGGGGCAATTGTAATTAATGTTTAAATTTTGGCCAGATAAAACTAATTTTGAACTGCTACTCAGTCTTCTTTCATCTTCATAAGCACTCGAATTTACATCACACTTTGACTTATTGTTTTTTTATTGTATTTTTTCTGGTATTGTTTTTAGGTATCCACTGTTTTAGTTGTGAAGTGCAGGAGTGGAGCAATAGTCTTGCTAAATTCTTGGAGCAAGTCATGCAGTGTTGGTCTTTCTGTAAAAGTGGGAGAAGAGAGCCTTCCCCTGACCGTGTTTCAGGATGTGCTGAATACCTTGATGTCAAGAAATCTGAGAGCAGATTCTGAACAGGATGAGATTTTTGTTGCACTCCTTTCATTGAGCAACATTAACATTCAGTATGACATTTAACCCAATATCATAAAGCAAGTATTGAAAGATTAACAAAGTACAAGTTAGATACTATGATTATAGTTTTTGTTGAAATCATTGTCTTGAAAGTTTTTATTTAATAAAAGTTATATTGAAGACATAATGAGTATCAATAGTCTAGCTCCAATCCGGGGCAGTTTTATTAAGGGGGACAGTTTCTATCCTTTGTGGTATGTTTTATTAGGGACTGTGATATAATTATTGGGAGGGGGTCCTAAAATCCTTCAAAATGAGCTGAAAAGTGAAGTTGAACCCCCGCTCTGCTAAACTTAAAATAATTTCTAACCCCCTCCTCTAAAATGAAATCTTCAGTTTAGCCCTTAAAAATTTGCAGAGAAAAATTTGAGGAAATGCTTTGGAAAGTGTGATGATTTGGACCCATTTTTCATGAAAATTAGGCAATTTCAGCCAATTTTAAAATCAATTTTACTAATATATTCAATATTTTACAATTGATATATCTACTATAAACATTTAACTTCTAGCCCCCCTAAAATAACCTTTCAATAGTAGTATACCCTCCCCCCACATTTGATCGTAAATGGAATGCTAGGAATGTTAATCCGATTATACACTGAAGAATGTACACTGAAGAAAGTGAGGGGAGGGGTACACTGAGGAGGTACTAAGGGAGGGGTGGTTCGAAGTGAATTCTTTGCGGTGTAAGCCGATTACCGCAAAAACGTAAGCCGATCTCATTTTGCCTACTTTACGGAATGTGATATAGAGAATATATAGACGAAAGAAAGGGAAAGACATTCACTCGCTATCTCAAAAAATGTTAACAATCCATAAAAAAAAAAACAGTTCAACAAGAATACATCATGTCAGCTAAAATACATCTTGGAAACCGAGGATTTTTTTGTTTACAAATGAATATCAAGGAGAACCAAAGATTCATATCCGAAAAGTATATAAAGATCCCGTAACTGGCGAAGAATTTTCAACCAAGTACGGAATTACTATCAACATTGCTGAATGGGACACTTTAAAAAGCTCTATGCGATCTATCGACACGCAGTTGGAGGCGATGAAAGTTAAAGCAGAGAGAAAGCAAGACCCGACCCCTACTGTCCAACAGCTATATTGCAACCATCAACAAAGTCAATCTTGTAGACAATTTTATGGAAGGAACACCTCGTCAACAAGCCCCACGCTATCATCCATACAGTAATGACAGGATGTCAAAAGACGAAAATTACACTGTTATTGTCAAAAACCCTATGGACATTAATGTTCCTGTACTTCAAGATTCAACAGACACCGAAAAACTTTTCAACAGAGAAATCCAAGTTAAAGTTGTTACATTAGTTTAGATATATTTTTTTTATCATGATTTTTAACCAATAAACGTTTGTAAGTCAAATCTGTTTGTGTTATTGTGTGTGTTCTGATATATGAGACTTTAATTTACACGACAACTAGTTGGTTATAAATTAGTTTATATTAGTTCATTCTCTGTACATGTAAACAACAATGTTTTCTTTACTGCTCCTTGTTTTTTCCCCGTCTGTGTTCGATCCGTTCCCAAATGCTGTCCTGTAGAAGTCTGCGATTGTCTATTTAACGACTTGGCGTCCAACGTGGCGCAAAGAAAAAACTCAGAAAAACAAGATCAAGACGAAGTTTTTCAGGCCCTTTACATGGTGTCAAACATTGGGTCTCAGTTGGACAACTATCGTCAACTATCGTCAACTATCTTGTTCTCCAAACTTCTTGGACGTCAACCAGTCAAATGAAAAAATACAAGTCGATGGAGGCGTATAATTTCTATGTCTCTGGATGGGTGAATACTTTTCAAAGTAAAACCTCAAATCTTAACAAAGTTGTGGTGTTTGCTAGGGTAAGTAATCCTACATAAACCAAGGAGTAAATTCATGTTTTTGACCCACTATCGGAATATACTCGAGTTCTGAGCTTCAACGAACAATGTTATTGAGTTGAAATTAAATCCATTAAATGTTAATAACTGCTTTTTTTCGTTTATAGGTCAATCATTCTCAAAGAGCTCGTGATACTCCTTTAAAAACTTGGTTCCTAGCTGAAAACGATGGCACAGTCATCACAGCACATTGTGATTGCATGGCTCTATTGTTTGCAACAAGTTATGAAGCTTCTAAAAGAATTTCCACGACATGTACTCAAGAAAAAAGCCAGTGGTTACCTCCAACTTATGTCAAAGAAATTCCATATGTACCTGTGTCAGAAATGAATTTTCAATCGTCAAAGAAAAAACACAAACAGCTCATTGAGCACAATGTTCAGCCAACAGCTTTGAGAAGCACTCAACCACTGCAGGAAGCACACAATATCACTACAGAAGAAGAAAAACTTGAGTTCTTCAGAAATATTTCAAATTCATCAAGCAAACCTGCAGTGTTGTCATTAATAGATCCATTCAATGATAAATATGTACCAATTGAGACAATGCTTCCTGAATCATTGCCAGAAAAGTTTTTTAAAGAGCAAAACACTCATCTAGACTATGGCGAAGAAAATCTAGACTATGGTTAAGAAAATGGTATAATCTTTCAATTATTAATCTGATTTCATTTGATGAGATTATAAAAGAACGTTTTATTCGTTTTGACGCAACCACAACAACAAATTTTTTCTAATCTAAAAATCTATAAAAAGGGGGAAAATGAAACATTTAAGTTTCTCCTATGAGGATTTTATAAGGCAGTGCGATACTGAATTTGAGTTGGATCCTTTGATGGATATGCTTGAACCTGATCCTATCCTTTTACAGAGCTCGCATAGTTTCCAATGAGCTTCAAGAGGTGGATGATTTGACTAATGCAATGTTAGAAAATGAAGAGGTGGATGATTTGACTAATGCAATGTTAGAAGATGAAGACTATTTACTGAATGAGCTATTAGATGACCAGGGGATAGAACCTTCACCTGCCATTCTTATTGTGCTCATGTGCAGTTTTCAGAGCCTTAATCTGTAAACAATTATCATGAGAATTTAAGAAAATCATAAATGTATTTCCATTCATTCAAAATTAAATGAATAAATAAATAAATAGTTAAATAATTCTTTGAATATTCAGATTTCAATGACTGTTATTTTCATTTCATTTATTTCAAACAGCAGAAATGGGACTTATTTAACATAGTTCTGTTACCAAACAATCTTTTTTGGGCTTCATTAGTAGCACAGGGATTTCATTTAAATTTCACAATAAAATTATTATAAGTAAGACACAAAAATAACTGCATGTATTACTGATTTACTGTCTACATAACAACTATATCAAAACAGCTGTTTGTCACAAATATTAAATCCACACTACTTTAAAATTGATTGGGCACCTGAATTTCTATTGTTTTGGTGAAACCGCTTTCTGCAATACTTCTTCTGAGTGTAATCGCACTTGGTCCTGCAATATTTACCTTTGGCTGGAAATAAGGAAAAAAATATGACATTTGTACATCCACGTACTGTATTTTTTTAATTTTGACAGAATAGCTTCTAGATTTCAGGTTACAAAAAAAAATTAAACGCTTATCTTAGAGAAAATAGCAAATTACATGTATACTGAGATTGAAAATTACAAACAATGATGTGCAGGAGCTAAATGAACCTACATTAATGAACCTGAATCTGAAACATATTGAAAATAAATCACTGAGAACAACTTATTAAAAACATATTTTCCACAATTGTCTGTATATCAATAGTGAAGACACAAATCTATATTTATGAGTAATAATTTAACTGTTATCCTGTTATGTACGAAGGAGACAAACATGATTGCCAATCACTTCACTTATATTTTATACATACCTTGCTAGGAATTCTATCGAATCCTGACTGTACAATATCTGCTGAGCAACACACGTTACTCATACTGACAGAACTGTATGTACTGTTTACTGAGATATTTTCAGCATCAGAAACAGGCATTTCATTGTTAGCAGAGTTTATACTTGTTAGACCAGACTCTTTAAGTGCTAATGTTATAACATCAACTTCTTTATCTACAGGCTCTTTTTCTCTATCCTTACTAAAGACTTCTTCTGCAGAATCATAAGACCACATGGGTCCCAGGTGAAGTGCTGCCCATGACTGCCCAAACTTGGCATACATGGTTTCCATCCATGATTTATAATCATCAGGAACCTTAATGACACCTGCATTATCAACACTGAACAATTTCAGATTGTGTGATATCAACCCAAAGGGCATTCTATCCAGTGGCAAAGCTGTTGTACCATCATTTTTAAGTCTCAGGCACTTCCCCAGACAAAGAAACAAGTTTTCTTTACTGTTTTTGTACAGCACATCTATACCCCCTGCAACATGTTTCAAAACATCAGTTGAAATGTAAGATGCTGGTAATTCTGGATTTATATCTTCATGGATGTATTGTACAAATAATTGCTGCATCAGCTGTTTCCTTTGACATTTTGTCAATTTAGGGAATGAGATTACAATGTTTTCTATGATTTCAGCAGAAACATCGGGTCTTTCTCGGACAGATGAAGGAGAACAGGTAAACACTGGAGATAAGTCTGTAATGGATCGACGCACTGCCTTTGGTGTCATATGTTCTTCTCGAGGGGGTGGATCTTCTGTCCCAAAGTAATCAATGTGGAATGCTTTCTCTGCATCTTCTATGGAGGGGTAACTGCTTTTTAGTGATCCAAGTACTTTCAATCGACAGAAATTACCTATAGAACAAGACAAATGATTATCAAAACATCCCTTGACAAAAGAAAATAATACATTATACAGTGCAAGAAATCTAAGTGAGATGCTTTAGATCATATGTTCATGATGAATTATTTACTAGGGAATATTTGGATAATTAGAATTGAGAAATCCTCTTTTTTCATTATGACGAGATATTAAAGGGAATCCTTTGAAAAACAAGCATTTTTAATATAAGGTACAAAATATGTGCAAAGCAAAGGATGCTCACAACAAACCTGTTCTTAATGGTTCTCCGGAATATTCTTGTACTTCTTCGGCACATTTTCCCCAGAATAGGGTTTGCTTGTGGTTTGGCCAGTCACATTGACCACTATTTCTGTCGTGAAACAGTGCTATATACTGAACCAGGCCTTGTAGTTCTTTTGTACTCCACTGGGTATAGTTTGGCGGGTTTGCATTGCAAAGTTGACTCCCGAACAAAGACTTTCTCGAGCTGTAATTCCGGTCAATAGTACTTTCTTTCTCTTTGAGTTTTCCTTGTGTATCTCCAGAAGATTGTATCGGCCTTTTGGACGCCATTCGAACCTTTACAGACAGAGAACATAATTATTTTTATGCATGAACAAAATATTAGGGTTTACTTGTTAGTTATAAATGGATAAAACAGCTCTATCTCATTTTTCGAAAATGCTCAATATCTCAAAAACTCGAAGAGGTTCATCGAGGTTCATCTCATTTAATTAAATTAATACATCCCAAAGTATCTGTTCACGTCGGAAATTTTTGTTTTCCAAGTATAGAACTCAAAGTGTGAAGCGTCGGCTATTGAAAAATCTTCAATAAATCTAACAATATGACTTACCTTTCTTTGCAAATTTACATGTTTGATCTTTAGTTATTGCTTGTTTCGATTCTTTTCTAAGTTGTATCTGTTTTGCTTGAAAAAGGTATTGATTTTGCAATTTTTTGTAGCTTCTTGAAATTGTGTGAGGTTTTTCGTTTTGCTCTATTGCTCTACTGTGATTGGTTCATCCGATCACGTGACTAACGATCAACCTCCTCTGTGTAAATTTGATGTAATAGGAATTCATTATTAAACTTAATGGCAGTTCATTCTAGCTTTTCAATTATAATTTTCTAACTTACCAGACAACTCGTAGAACTTGTCCCAGATCTTTGTATGGGGAAATAACATGTGATAATTCCCTTGGCATGTACGCTTTTACGTCGCCTTCGCAAATTTCCGTTTCGTAAACGGTCGTTGCCATTTAGAACAGTCGATGCCTTTGTTCAGAACGGTCGATCCCATCAAGAACGGTCGTTGCCAATAAACCTTCTCAAGGAATCGTGGGTAATAACGCATTCACGCTCGTTTAGCTAGCTTTCCAAAAAGTGACTGAAAAACTTGAAAGTACTAAAGATCCAAACTTGGCCAAAGGAATTTTGGCATTCTCTAAGAGAATGGCAAATTTGGCGACAGGTAATAAAATGCATGCAAATCTAACTACAGCATTTTTTTAATTTTGGTTCAAGTACACTTAGGAAAAACAGGAAAAGGGAAAAAAATTAAAGTTCAACCAAACAGGAAAAGGAAGTCAGACAAAGGAAGTCGTCAGGCAGTTTCCAAAGGTAGACCAACTGAAATGAAAACTTTACCCTTACCATCCAAGAGACCTAAACGTTCACATAAGTTGGCTGAAGCTATAGTGTCTAATACCAACAGTGGAAAAAAATCTGGAAGCCATGTGATGAAGTCTAAAACCAAGCATAGACAAAAAAGAACACATACAAAAATGAAGAGTTCCAATGATGTTGCAGTTTAGTGCCCATACTAATACACACCATGTAAAAAGTGTGCAATGTGTTGTACTTTTGTAAAAATATATATATACATATATATTGTTCAAGTGTTTGTGGATTGATATACAGTAATTTGTTTTTAAATTGACTGACATGTGACGTCATGTGCAAGGGGTCTCTTATCAATAGTGGTATTTCTACATGCTAGTTTTATTGTTTTGTTTGTTGGTGAGTAAGTGCTATTTACTGCAACTAAAGTATATCTTAATATCTATTGGATATTTATGTCTAGTCTTTCTGATTATGAGTGGACTGGTGTCTCTTCAAATTACTTTTCTCAGCAAATGTTTTATTTCAAACTGTACATCGGAAGGTTCCCAAATGTTCCTTTTTTCTGTGTCTTTCAAGCTTGTCAACATGGTTGAAGGACAGACCACAAGTTTCACATGTACATTGTTTGCACCCTTTCCTGTGATACTTGACATCTTTTGATCTGGTGAATACTTTATTACAAGTAGGGCATGTATTGTTGTCTAGTGGTATACCAGTGTCTACACTTCCCTGATGGACTGTGCTTTTTGGCTCCAGTCCTGTTGAAAGAAATAGTTTGAATTTTAGTTGATAGTAATATAATATAAACATTTGGTTACTTTGTTACCTTTGCAATAAAAATTAAAATACTCTCTAGGCATCCACCATTTCTATAGGTTACTTATTATATAAAAAAAGCTTGTGATCTACAATAAAGTGTATTTTGTCTAATGTCATTCTGCATGCCATAGCAAGTCTTGTAATCACTTATTAATAGCAGTCACTATTAATAACATGATATTTATAGAGTGGTTGCACTTAATAAGTGAAAGAAATAGTACTAATTTCTATCAAATAGTGTTGATTAGACAATAGGAAACAAAGCATTTAGCATAATTTATCACCAATGTTGATTGTGTGCACTCTTGGTAGATATTTCTAATGATAGAATAGAGTGCTTATAATATGTCCTTGAAATAAAATCTAAATAGAGTGTTAAAAGGGGTAGTCGACTTGAGTAGACAGTTCAAACTAGAGCTATATACCAATTAAATCGAGCAACAAACACAACAATACTTTATATATCTTTGTTATTCTTCGTTACAACGATGCCGACTGGCGCGAAAACCAGTCACATGGTTACAAGTGCAATGTAATATGATTGACAACTGCAAATGGGCCGCTACATAGAGCAAATGCAGGAAAACCATGAAACAAAAACAAAAAAGTACTAACAAATACTAGTTATTTAGTGACAAATTGTCAGTATCATTTTTCATTGTTTGATTGAGTTTTGGTTGAGTAATACTGACAATTTATCACTAAATAGTTTAATTGTTTTAATAAGTTTGTTTTTATTTCATTGACTTCCTGTGTTATATATATTTTTTTCTATTGTTCCAAGACTGTTCCAATGATAGCGAGACATATGGTAAGATATATTTCTACTATTTTATTCAATGTTTTTTTTAGTTTTTTTTTTTTTTTTTTTTTTTTTTTTGCATTTGCATTTGCATTTGCATTTGCCATAAAAAAAGCACACAATCAATACAACACAAACTACACATCAAGTATCTATCTAGTATTGAAAGGCTGAGCAATTCAACAATTTAATTATTCAATAACCTTTCTTCTGTCCTGCGGCAGACTTTTCCACAGTCTACGAGCTACACTTAATGCTTGGCCAATACTATTTGATTCGCCAAGTTCTTCTAGCACGTCTTTCTACAACAAAAATTACAAAAACACTCTTCAATACGATCAAACTGAGGTATACATTTTTTCGAATGAATTAGTAGAACTTCCATAATATTATATGTATCGAGTGTCCGGACTTTAAAGTGAAAATTATCATGTCAATTTTTTCGAGTTAAAAAACTTTTCACGTGAATGACTGTTTTGTTTACTACAACAAAAGCACTACAAAAGACACGCAAAGTAAACAAAAGATATTGTACTTACTGCCACTGATTGGTAAAATGTATTCCATCCAGATGGCTTTTTCATTGACTTTTTGCTTGACTTGTTTTGGTTTCCTTGCTCATCCGTACGCGTTTCTTGTTCGTTCGCCATCTTATTGCCGGAATTTCCCGCCAAACGATCCACAGGAAACCCGCAAAAAATTTCACACATTTCGTATAAACGAGCGTGAATGCGTTATTACCCACGATTCCTTGAGAAGGTTTATTGGCAACGACCGTTCTTGATGGCATCGACCGTTCTGAACAAAGGCATCAACCGTTCTAAATGGCAACGACCGTTTACGAAACGGAAATTTGCGTCGCCTTCCTCCATCAGAAGAAAGGCATTGTTATCGTGTTTAGAGTTAACACGGCTCATATTATATTCTCTTCCTATTGTAAGTGAGGCGTGGGTTGAATGGAAACCCTTTAAGACGTTATACCCACGTAAACAGCCATATTGATTAATAGCAAGATACTGCAAAAAAATTGATTCAAGCTGACTCTAACATGATTGAGAGATGCAGGAAATGATGTTTGTTATTAAAAAACACCTCTGCAAAACACCCATATCAAAGCAAGAAATTGAGCTACGCCATGGATATTTGTCTTACCTTTGTGAATGTCTTGAGCAACGAACCATCCAGTTCCATCTTTGACGTAGATCCAGAAATTTTTCTCTCGGATCTTAGATTAAGAGTTGTAGAAGAGAAGCAGGAGTGTATGCATTCCGATTTTCGTTTTCTGCTAAAAAAATAGATCTACCATTGCTCTTTTTCAAGAACACATCATACGGGCAAAGAGAGTTTATTTGACCCAAGGAGATGAAGAACCTGGAGAATATTTCATAACGTTTCAACCACACACAACTAATGAGTCACATATTTGTACCGATCCAACAGACAGCAAAGTTATACATCCTGATGAAAACGAACACTGGGCTGATTACTCTGACTCAATTCAAAAAGCTAGTAGTAATTTACCTAGTACCGATGCGACTTGCAACACTGTTCCTCAACGATCTAACCAAACCGGGCCGAATTATCTGATGACTCTGACGAACAGCCTAGTAATTTATCTAGTGCCGATTCGACTAACAACACCGTTCCTCAAGGATCTGACAGAACCAAGCACTTGGAAATTAATGACTCTGACTCAGATAGTATCGCAATTGTCGAAAAAGTTCATCAGCAAGCATCAACCAGTGGTTTAGGGCTTAGATCACCAGACGCGTGTGATATAAGGGACATTAAAGTATATAGCAGTGTAGAGTTGACGCCATCGGCAAGGAGAAGGACAGACGCCATTTCTGGAACGAACGTGCCAAACGTTTGGCACGAACCTCCCTTCCCAAGGCCAAGATCTACGAAAAAATCCATGAAGAATGGAGGCTGAAAAAAGCTGACAACCTTTTGAAGGAAGGAGACGGAGCAGCTAGTTCAAACCGTAAGAAAGGAACACTTGAAAAATGCAAGCTAAGAGTTAAAAAGGCTAAACCTGAAGTTGAGAGTTTTTCCAAGCAAATAAATGTTTTGGAAAAGCAATTCTCACTTGATAACAATCAAAATTAAAGGCGCTCTCAGAGCGCATGCTTTGGTGCAAAAGTTTATAATTATAGGACGATATCCACAATTCAGTGCAACATGTTTTCTTTATTTTTCGTGATTATTGTAGAGTTTGGCAACATGAAGAACGTTAAAAATCCCATTAATATATTAGTACATGTTGTTTTTTAATTTAGTGTACCACCTTACAAGAGCACAGATTACTTCATATCGTAATTTTAATATTTTAATTATTGAGAAATGTTCTTCTGAATGGTTACAGTTCAGCTCATGTTGTTGCATATTTAGTTAACTCATGAGCTGATCATGGTTTACATGAAGTCTTCTAATTTACTGAGCAATGTTCTTCTAAATGGCTACAGTTGTTTAGTGCATAATTTTACAAACCCAATCGAGTAAAATCCTAGCCTGCGTACACACATCTAGTAAAATCGCCGATAATTACAATTTTCGAGTGATTTTAATGCCATTCAGTTGATCGTGAGTCGTAGCCAAAGTTCTTTCATCTTGGGTTACCTGTGGTGTTACATTCATCCGTCACCCCTAATCCTGCGCCGTGACATCTCGAGTGGTTTAATTTTTTAAAACCTGTGAAATGAAACAACTATTACAATGTTATATTAAACAGGATAGTCAAGTTTAATTATTTTGTTTTCCTTTTGCAAATGGTATTGAAAATACTAAAAAAACTAAAAAAACGTTCTACCACTGAATATACGTAAGACTCTAGTACAAACTCTAGTTTTATCAAAACTTTACTATAATAGTAACGCTTACCATAACTTACCAGACTATTTGATAAAACGGTTGCAACGAGTACAGAAAGCCTGTGCCAGTTTTGTTTTTAATAAATTTGTAAATAACGATGATATAACTAAGCTTAATTGGCTGCCTGTTAAGGAGCACTTTCAGTGGGTATTGTTAAAATCGGTGCACAAAGCAATATATTCTCAGTCTTGGCCTCAATACTTAAGATTAGACAAAGTTAGGCCCCGTCCACACGTATCCGGATACTTTTGAATCCGCAAACTTTTCTTTCCGGATACAAAATTTATTAGCGTCCACACGTATCCGGATTCAAATCGAATTCGCCGTCCACACGTATCCGGATTTACTGTTGGGTCCAGGACTTCTCTGCACGATATTATCAACGGAGCATGCGCATATGTTTGTTTGGCGCCATTGGTGTGGAGTTGTTTGGCGGCAAGTTTAGATTTCGTTGTTTACACTGATTTCCTTGAAAGTTCTAGCTTTTTATGATGGCACAAGCAAAAAAGAATGACTCAAAACCACAACCATTCATATGGACCGATGATGAAGTGGAACTTTTGTTAAAAATCACTTTGGAATACAAGACTTCCAAGGCAGCAGAAAACACCGACTGGGAGTCTTGTCAATCGAAATATGGCGACCTCCTAAATATGTTCAACAAACAGTATCCTACACCTGAAAACGCCGCAAAGATTGGCAAAGAATACCCTCACAAAGTGGGTGAACTGGCAAAGTCTGTGTTGACATCAAAACTGAAAATGATAAGAAAAAAGTTCCGAGAGGCGGTAGACTCTGGAAGGAAAAGTGGCCATGGAAGAGTCGTTCTACTGTACTTCGAGGTATGTCAAGAAATCTGGGGAGGTTCTCCTGCAACAACCACTATTGCAGGGGGAGTAGAGACCTCAGAGAGCGATGGTTTGTGCGAGAATTCAGAGACATCATCGATAGAAGGTGACAGCAGTCATCTTGATATTGAAAATGTTCAAAGTCCAGAGACCCCAAGAACAACAACAACTGTAAAAGAAAGAAGAGATCTTCTGGACAATAGACTCAGAGGCTACAAATCAGAAAAGTTGAAGAGAAAATTAACAGCTGAAAACCAGCTATTGGCCATTTCACAGGAAGAACTTCACATTAAAAAACAAATTCTTGAGAGAATGGAAGGCACAGACAAAGTTTATGCCAATAACATGGAAAAACTCACAAATAACATGGAAAAATTAACAGAGTCCATTTCAGACGCTTTTTCATTTCTCAGACAAATAATGACACCTCCAAACATGATGTCAGCTCACCAATTTATGCCTCAACAAATGCCTAGCTACAATATACCTGCACCCCGTGCATTCCAGCTGGGTACATCTTCAAATAGTGGACAGTTCTCCTTCACAGAATCCTTATATTCAAATAACAATGACAATTTATTATAAATATAGTGCATGCTATTTGGCAAATATAATATGTAAACAGTGTAAATACACAAAAGGAGTCTATGAACTTAATTTACAAAAAATGATTATAAGAAAACATTTTTTCATTTATTGAATCAACATAGACTTATTTTCAAAGCCTGTGAACTGTTAATGTTACCATTTACTAAAATAAGTTCCAGTTTACAAATTTCAGAACATTATTTATGACACAAATGATTATTATAAAAAACAATTTCATTTATTGAATCAACATAGACTTATTTTCAAAGCCTATGAACTGTTAATGTTTAATATAAACACTTCATTCCAGACAATGACAATGTAAATCAAATTTTATTCAATTAAATACATGGTCAAAGTAACTAGCAAAGCAAATGACATGTTATTGTTTAGAAACCTAACATTCGAAAAAATTCCCATTTGACAAGAATGTAAATAGCTCAACAATTTGAACTGCTCTCATTCTTGTCCAATGGAAATTATCTTGTTTCACAACAATTTACAGAATATCCTTGTAAATCAAATCCCCGATGCAACACATGCTCATGTACCCTAGCTTGGATTGTACTAAACAATGAATTTTATGTAATATTGTCAGTGTGAGACTTGGAATAACAGGAACTGTTTAAAAATGCATTGATAAATGTCAAATTATCAAATAATGAAAAAACTATTAAAAAGTTATTAAAAAACAGAGAATGCTGAAAATGTTGAAATTGGGTTTTAAACCTGAATTACACAATGACAAACTGTACAAAAAAATGTAAGAAATATCTTCATTTCCTATAAAGGGTTTTTCACTTCTATATTCCTATTTGTCATAGTTACTACTTACTATTATTATCAAGGATATTTTTACCAAATTGTGAATTCTTGCACATATCAACACAATTAGCTTATCAACACAGTCCTGTAATAGCTCTACTAGGATCTCATACATGCCCATTGTCTGATAATATATTAACTGTTCCAAGCATTTTCATGGAGAATTTTAAGGGTCAAAATATTCGGTGAGGGTTCTTCTTATTTTCTTGGCTACAGTTTCATTACAGTCCGTTCTGTAGTTGTTGGCAGGTTGAACAGGCTGAAAGGTTCTATCATAGTCAATTGCCAAAGAAATATTGTCTTCACTGATTGTCTCGTTGTTCAATTCACAAAGATTGTGTAACACAAAACAAGCATAAATGACACTAGCAATATCATCAATATTAATATCCATTGCTCTTTTCAAAGCTCCAAACCTTGCTTTAAGTCTGCCAAATGCACACTCTATAACCATACGTGATTGGCAAAGAGTCATGCCAAAATATTGCTCTTGCACTGTGCTTCCACCATTTGAATATTCCTTCATAAGGTATGGCATTAGAGGGTATGCAGGGTCTCCTAACAGGAATACAGGTACTGGATCACTATCAGGTAGTATTTGACGCATGCAGGCTGGTATTTTTCCATTCTTTAGATGGGTGTTGAGATTTGAGTTGGAAAAAACTCTGGCATCATGGACACTACCAGGCCACTTTACTACTACATCAAAAAAACAGTATTTGTAATCACATGCTGCTTGTACGTTCAAAGAGTAACGGCTTTTTCTGTTAATATATTCTGAGGAGTTTAATCTAGGCTGTTTTATTTCAATGTGAGTACCATCTATTGCCCCAAGGCATTGAGGGAAACCATGCACTCTCTGGAAATTTTCAACATAGTCTTTCACCTTCTCCTCTGTGAATGGTGGCTTGATATATTCACCAGCAAGATGTGTTGTAATGGCGTTGCAAACTTTACGAATTATCTTCGACACAACTTGACGAGATAATCCGAAGGCATTAGCTGTTTTTCTTAGGCGTCCTTCGTCACTCAGGTAATATAGTGTAACAGCGACTTGTTTCACAACATCCACTGGAGTCCTCATTATAGTTGTTTTTCCCTCGATGTATGGCCTTAAATTGTCTGCTAATTTATGAAGTGAGCCTCTGCTCATCCGAAAATTCTCTCTCCATTCTTCCTCTATAACTGTTTGGTCTACAAAATTGTCCCACCAAGCACTTGTTCGGCCAGGACGAATCCAGAATCTTCGAGGACGCGGCTGTCTTCTTACTCGTTTTAATTGCTTTCCACGTCTTTTACTTTCATCAGAAATTGACAAAAGCTTCAAAATTTCAAGCCTCCGTTTACAATAATGAAAGTGGTGGTTGATTAATGTATAATTGAGCTGCAGACACGCAACAAGGCTTGAAATAAGTCCCAGAAGGACAGTGACAACAGTTCGGTCAGCCATATTGAATGTTTATAAACGCCAAAGACTGGAGCCGAGTTTGTTACGTCATCGGATCAGAAAGTATACGGATACGGCGTCCACACGTATACGAATTGTTATCGGATTCAAAAGTTTCCACTCTGAAGAGCGGATTCAAATCTTTGCGGATAGGTATCCGGATTCCATCGGATGCGTGTGGACGATACCCGTATCCGGAAAGAAAAGTTTGCGGATTCAAAAGTATCCGGATACGTGTGAACGGGGCCTTAGTCATACTAGAACACTAAGATCTAGTTCTGCATTACAACTGAGTATACCTTTAGTAAGTCATACTTTTCAAGATCAGGCAGCAAATCTTTTCAATAATCTGCCTCCACATATCAGGAATTGTACTATTTTAAATCAATTTTCAAACTATACTTTTAAGTATTTAATGAATAGAGCAAGCGATTAGTTCATTAATCAATTTATTATTATTTATATAGATTTATATATAGTTTTATGATATTATTTCAATTATTCACTTGTGTTTTTTTTTCCTCAAATTATTACGTTTTTAATCTAGTCATAACATCTTGTAAATAGTTTTTTGTATATAGTTTTTTTTAGTGTTATATTTATATGTATATTTTGTTATGCAGATGAAGAAAAGTTGATACCAACTCAGGACGTACAGGTTCATAGTATACATGTCCCCTAAACTGAAGTTTTATTTTCAGTTTTAACATTATTATACCAGATCGTTCAGGTGCACGTGGCAACACGTTAAAGGTTTGATCACATTCAACTGGTACATTGCAGATGGCCCCTTTAATGTTTCTTTGTTGTCCTTTTGGCATTATAAGTATTTTTTCAAAGACTATCCTTTGTGCAATAAGTATCTGTTCAATCTTCCCTAAAAGAGCTAGTTCTGACGGTATTTCATCAACTTGCAAATTATTGTGTATAGCTTGCCATGGTATCTATTGCCTTAGAATGGCATGTTTTACATATATATTGCTTCTCATTAAATGACTCTTTTCTTGTGAAGATGTTGTTCTAAACATAGTTAGTAGAGGGGAATGGTTATGAAGCCCGGCAAACTTCAAAGGGGGAAACAATAGGCATTCATCTAAGGTTGAACAGGGACGTCACGTGATCACGATGGTGCGCACTCTCGATCATAACAACAGTGAGTTTACGAATCAAAAGTTTTGAGACGACGTCGCCTTTGGGGTCTCATTGCGCATGCGTGACTTTTCATTTGTCGACGTCGCAACGACGGCGACGCTGGCATTTCTTACAGACTGGAGGCGTCCTCAACGATGGCGGAGAAAACAGGAAAAAGGTATAAAAAAACTCAAAAGAATGCTTTGAATCTCTCTAGTAATAATTGGAGAGGTATATGACAGATAGATGAGTAAGAATTTTGTTTAAGGAACTTGACATCTAGCTGGAATTTGATGCTAAATTTGCAAGTGCAGTAAGTTTGGAGCACATGTCGCTTGCTTGCTCGAATGAATAAATTCCTGTTGAGTTTATATCGATTTTCTTCTATTTTAATGGATGCTTGCTTGAAACCTGTTCAAAATAGAGCCGGGCAAGGTATTTACAATTTTTATGGATATAAAGGAGTAAATATTTACGTCCAAAAAACGTTTTAATGAAATGTAATACATAAATATTAAACTAGATCATATGAAAAATTACCTGTGTCAGCCAAATGTAAATTTTTACAAAAATAGCAATTTAGTTCTTCTCAACCATAATTTTTTTTGGCTATTTTTTGACTAAATAAAATTCAGATAAAATGATCAAAATATGGAATGTTAAGTTATGAGTTTAATTTCTTCAGCAAATATTTTTATTTATTTATTTTGATTATGTAATTTTTGAAAAATCAAAATATTTATTATTCATAATATTTGAAAAATAACTACTATTTATTTGACTATTTATCAGTTTTGAATTTCAAGCTAAGCTTCTATTTAAAGCTAAAGTCTAATTATTACATTTCCTTCAATTCACTGAACATCATAAATATCTTATATTTTTCTCATGTTTGAATTAAAGCTCAATCCTTCTTTCGGCTAGAGATAAACGGTTAGCAAACCAGTTGTTGTGTGTTTTCACAAACATGTTTTCATTGACATGAAACAAATTATAAGCTAATGATCCAGATTATTTTAATAGAGCAACAAGTGTTTTAGAATGGTTTTAGAAAAGCCTTTTTTCAAATTTAAAATTTGGATATCTAGGGAAAAAACGCAATCAACCAATTACATTGTTGGATTATACTTCAATTCACGACTGTTAAAAATGACAAATCAGTTGAGTTGAATTTAGTGTGCTCTATGAAAACATAGGCAAATCAAATAGCCTATCTGATATCACTTTATGTGCCATCTTATATTTTATGATGATGTGAATCCTATTTGTTTTTCAGCACAAAAAGACCAATGACATGGACTCAAGAGCACAATGAAATGCTTATTGAAGAAATATATCACTATGAGCCATACAAGTACAAACATGGAAGCAAATATAGAGGGAATGCATGGGAGATGATTAGTGAGTCATTAAACAGCATAGAAAAACCTAAGTTCTCAGTCAACCAGAAGAGTGTAAGAGATCATTACAATCTATTAGACAAAGAACATAGAAAACGGATCAAAGAAGAGGAAAAGGCCAGTGGGATCTCTCCAGAGCATACAGAGCTAGAAGAGCACATGCAAGACCTCATAGAGAGATTTGATGCTAAGGATAGCGAAGACCAACTAGCAGATGAAGAAAAGAAAGAAAAGTCAGAGGCAGAAACAGCCAAAGCTGAAGAGATGAGAAGGATGTCTATGGAGACTATGGCACAAAGTAGAAAGCGCAAGGGCGATGAACAAAAAGAGACCAAAAAAAAGAGAAGGGTTGCAGAATCTGATACAGTTTCTTTTTTGAGGGAGAAGGCAGTTATAGATGCAGAGTTAAAAAAGGAGGAGCTGAAAATTCGTGAAGAAGAGGCAAAAAACCAGAGACTTATGCAAGAGCAAATGATACAGCAGATGCAAACACAAAATGCTGCAATTATGGCTCTCATTCAGGGCATGTCAAAGGATGTTTCAAAATAGACACTAGGCAGATAGAACAGTAATATATTGCAGTTTATTTATTATTATTATTTTTTTTTTGTTGAGAACCGTCAGGACTGCATTCATTTTTGTGGGTTTGTTTTACAAGTAGCATTGTTATCGTTATTATGTTCACTATTCATTTAAAACAGGTATTTCTTTACTGTTACAACTTGATTGTTATTGTTAATCAAACTTGACATGTTTATGTAAAGTAATCCAAGAGAGATGGTGGCTGTACATCAAAGTACTCTGATGTAGTTGAACCATACAGGCAAATCCTTGCATTATGGAGTAATGTGCAGACTATATACATCTTACCTACGGCACTCAACTGAACTTTCAGGTTTTTTTTGAAGTCAAGGAACTTAAAATAGTTAATAATATCCCCAAAAACCCATTCAACAGAAACCCTAACTTTGCTCATGGCACTATTCCAATCTTTTTCATTCTGTGTTAGCCTTGCTCCTCTGAACGGGCGTTGTAGCTGAGGGCGGTGTGGATAAGCTGGGTCACCATAAATGCACAATAAATTACCATTGGTGTCAACAGCATGTTGCACCAGCTGTCTGTATAAATTAGATTGAGTTAACATGTAGCTATCATGTCGTCTGCCTTCTATGGGACCATAAAGGTTTGCTACAAGACCATTTGGAACTGCCAACGATTGAAATTTTATGGCATGAACTTTCTTGTGACCATTGTAGAGTACTCGTTGATTTACACCTGGTCGAGAAACCGGCCTAACAGTTCCATCAACAAAACCAAAACAATTTGATAAAGCACCACCTTTCTGATAAATGGCATGAGCAAACCTTTCCAAGCAATCAGGTGACAGCCAGGCTTGGTTGAAATCAGATAGAAGATGATTCCAGTCAGAATAAACCTGATCCATAACAATGTTACTTGCCATACATAGTTGAGGTACTGGTCTTGCAAATCGAGGGACCATATCGAGATAACGACAAGGATAAGCAAACCTTTTAAGCAGTATACAAAATCCTTCCAAGCCATCTATTTTTAGTCCATTGTCACAGGTTATTTCATCGGGTAATTGTAGAGCTTCCATGAGATTGTATATATGGTTTTTCTTAAAACGAAATTCGGTTGTACACTCGTCATCTGACATGTAATCGAGATCGAATTTCTGGTATTTCCAGTAGGGTAATTCGGGACTTTTTGCCTTATTAACGTCGTATAAAAGAATAAGTTCTTCGTCGTTTATCACACCAGCATCATAGGCAAGCAGCAAAGCAACTCTGTTTTCTTGAAATGAGGGCATTTTTAATTCTGTTTCACAAGCCTCGAGTAGTTTGTTTTGTAGTCTTTAGATTTGATCTTTGGCGCCAAATCTTCCCGCCAAATCGTACAAGGGGCGCGCGCGTGTTTGAAATTCGTAAACCGATATTTATTTGGGCAGCCATGCACGACGCCGACACAAAATTTCCGACGACGTCGTCTCAAAATTTTCGATTCGTAAACTCTCTAACAAACATGGCGGACGGTTTAGAGAATTTGTCCTTGATTGGCAATGATTTTGAGGCTGTTTTTAGACTTAGTAGAACAAGATGAAGAAATGGAAGAGCATTTTACAGCTTCAGTTGAAGATGTCAGCATAATTTTGTTAGAAGTTTTGTTTGAGCATGGTGTATGAAGATAGTTTCCACCGCCAGAAGACTTTGATCGGACATCTGACACTAAATTTTGTCTTTCGTTCTCCTTGTGTTAACGTCAAAACCTTTCTCCCACCACAAAACATTAAGTGTAATTGCCTGAGAATACCGGGCAGGGCCAAAAGATAGGGGTAGGCCTTTGGAGCTGAAACTTTCACCGTTTAATAGCCATCAGATAAGAATACAAATGACCAAATATTAGCAACATCGGACGTTTCGTTCTCGAGATGACCACCCCCCTCAATTTTTGCTCAGAAATTACGCCAAAATCATCAAAGTTGATCGGAAACTTTAAAGCCTCATAAATTGCAAACGGTAACACCAGAGCAAAGTATTCTACTTTGAGATTGGAAACAAGGTATTATTTGACCTATTTATTGTCAAATGAATGAAATTGGTGAAAACGGAATTTTTTGTCGCTCCCTCAAACGATTCGATACTAAAGGCCTTTGAAAAATACCGACATTTTACTAAAAGTTAAAAAATATTTTCTCAAAAGTGCGGCAGTTTTTTTTAAATTTTTATCGCTTGACATAATACTTGTATATTAATCTTTAAATTAAAGCACTCTCAAAATTGGTACCTTTTAATGTCGGAAAGTTATAAACGATTGAATTTTCCTTAATTTCGCTTGCGTGACAACACTTTTCCCGCCAAATTCGCGAAATAGTTTATATGCAAGTACACAAACATTGATAAATTATACTAATTTTCTATGCTAAAAACACTGCTGGACTCTGTGGCTTGATAACATGCTATTTAGGTCTCAATGAGATCATTTGACTTTATAATATCGAGATTTGACTGATATTTGATGTGGTAAATCAAAGAAAAATGTACACATTTTAGAAACTTTTGTTCGACTGACTATAAATAACTCAAGTCTTGGTTATTTTTCACAGCTGATCGAAAGACAGCAGTCTTCCTTATCCAAAACTTACATTTATGATAAAATAAATAGTAATCTTCACTGATTTAGCTAATTTTGGCACGCCGCTTTACTCATGGACACCTAGTCTCTGCGGAAATAGGGAGCCCGAAGTGTAAGACTAAGGCCACGACCGTATCAAACTTTTAACAAAACTTTTAATTTCTTCCTTGTATTCAATATCAATAAAATATCAATAAATAATTTACTCACTTTAAATCAAAATTGACAAATTAGCTGGCTTATTTAAACGATTGAATTATTCTTAATTTCGCTTGCGTGACAACACTTTTCCCGCCAAATTCAGAGTGTTTTTCATATAAAAAGAAATACGTTAACAAATTGTACAAATTTTCAATAGGAAACATTTCAAATTGAAAAAAGTTTCTTTTTGAGTATCGCAATGGTGACAATATCGGGTTTTTGATTCGGAAAATCCGTAAACAAGTCATTCAAAATGTGCATCCTAGCTAGCTGACAAAAATGTAATACTGTATATTTATTTTTTATTCTTATTGGCCGATCATAGTGTATCTTATCCAATTTAAGGCCTGTTTCATACTTCTTGATCCTTTGAATTTTCAGTGATTTATCCGTCACGCTATTCAAGTCACGCTAACTCTCTCTCAAAATCTTAATTTTTCGTAATCTAATTTAAAACGAATTAATTCGCAATTAACAATAATTTACTCGATTTTAAATTAACAAGAAATGATGCTAAAGATAGTCATATATATGAATGTTTTTCCACCTTAATTATTTACTCCGTCAATGAGTAACATTTTTAAAAAGATGACCTTTACAATTGAACTCGAATGTAAACAATCACAGATCAGTATCACGTTGCACATTTCACATATATTACACTGAATCGTCGGGTTTATTTTGAGCTCAGAGTGGTGAAATTGATTATGTGTTTTTTTATTCCTCTGAAGAGTTGCCATTTGGCTCATATGGAGGCATTTTGAAAAGATGCTTTACCTTTGAGCAAATGCGAGAACGATATGACATCGCATTTGATAAGTCTCGTTTTGAGCTCAAAACGTGGTCATAGTGCTGCAATAATTACTGATATAATGTTGAAGATGAGGACATTGTCGCTATGACAGTTTACCCAAGTCATCGAAGAGCACTGATAATCGACCGGGGTGGAATTGAAGGTCTGTGTGTTGTCGCCCATCACACCGAATAGTTCCGAAAACAGTTCAAGAATGTACTGGGAGTGAATCTATCTATAATGAGCTGTTTCCGAACTCTCAAATCGCTCTGCCTATTGGATATGGTAAGCAATATATTTAGGTAGATGATTTGCTTTTTGGCTTATAATTACTGCAATATTTAGGAGTGGAAATTCTATGTGTAACAAAAAATGTTAACTGACTCGTATGCAGTGGCACAGCAAACACATGTGTATTCAATTGACAGCCGATATCAATCGTTGAAAATCGACATCAGTTGAAGGATTGTTATTCGAAATCAAGTAAACAATTTTTTAAACAATTATTTTGCGTTTATTCGGGGTTGTCGTCACTCACATTATAAAATTCATGAATGAGTAATTAGCCAGAACAATAAAAAATCACTACCGTGACGGCATCTGTATATTTGATACAGAAATCGTCCTAATTTGCATAAGGTTTAGCTTGAAATATCTCGGCCAAATTAAACCTAATTCCAAAAATATTAATCTAGAATAGCAGCATTAATCTAGGCATGCCATATCGCTGATTTTTACCCCTAAAAGATACGACGAGCATTATATATTCCATACACATCGGTCAATCATATTGTATATATTACATATAAGCACTACCAAGCTAAAACAGGACGAGAAATATCATTTTATTCAAAATTTGTTGCAGTTCACATTTTTATGAATTGCTAAAATCATTGGAAATTTTAGTTCGAATAAAGGAATTTTGTAATAAGCTTCCCACAGTATATTATTGAAACGTCTTTCTTTCTTTCTTTCCTCCCTTCCTTACTTCCTTCTTTTCTTCCTTCCTTCGTTCCTTCGTTCGTTCGTCCGTCCGTCCCTCCGTCCGTCCCTCCGTCCGTCCCTCCGTCGGTCTGTCGGTCCTAGTTCGTATCAATGCTACGTTTATATTTATAGTCACGCACAGTTCCACGTATTTGTTTCTCCCGAAGTTTATTCCAGGTGCCACAATACATGACATTCATTAAATAAGCCAGCTAATAATTTGTTAATTTTGATTTAAAGTGAGTAAATTATTTATTGATATTTTATTGATATTGAATACAAGGAAGAAATTAAAAGTTTGGTTAAAAGTTTGATACGGTCGTGGCCTTAGTCTTACACTTCGGGCTCCCTATTTCCGCAGAGACTAGGTGTCCATTAGTAAAGCGGCGTGCCAAAATTAGCTAAATCAGTGAAGATTACTATTTATTTTATCATAAATGTAAGTTTTGGATAAGGAAGACTGCTGTCTTTCGATCAGCTGTGAAAAATAACCAAGACTTGAGTTATTTATAGTCAGTCGAACAAAAGTTTCTAAAATGTGTACATTTTTCTTTGATTTACCACATCAAATATCAGTCAAATCTCGATATTATAAAGTCAAATGATCTCATTGAGACCTAAATAGCATGTTATCAAGCCACAGAGTCCAGCAGTGTTTTTAGCATAGAAAATTAGTATAATTTATCAATGTTTGTGTACTTGCATATAAACTATTTCGCGAATTTGGCGGGAAAAGTGTTGTCACGCAAGCGAAATTAAGGAAAATTCAATCGTTTATAACTTTCCGACATTAAAAGGTACCAATTTTGAGAGTGCTTTAATTTAAAGATTAATATACAAGTATTATGTCAAGCGATAAAAATTTAAAAAAAACTGCCGCACTTTTGAGAAAATATTTTTTAACTTTTGGTAAAATGTCGGTATTTTTCAAAGGCCGTTAGTATCGAATCGTTTGAGGGAGCGACAAAAAATTCCGTTTTCACCAATTTCATTCATTTGACAATAAATAGGTCAAATAATACCTTGTTTCCAATCTCAAAGTAGAATACTATGCTCTGGTGTTACTGTTTGCAATTTATGAGGCTCCAAAGTTTCCGATCAACTTTGATGATTTTGGCGTAATTTCTGAGCAAAAATTGAGGGGGGTGGTCATCTCGAGAACGAAACGTCCGATGTTGCTAATATTTGGTCATTTGTATTCTTATCCGATGGCTATTAAACGGTGAAAGTTTCAGCTCCAAAGGCCGACCCCTATCTTTTGGCCCTGCCCGGTATTCTCAGGCAATCACACTTAATAATTTGTATTGATGTTGAACGCATATTCATCTTACAGTTATTTTTGGTGAGAGTTTGAAGGGACAATAAACATAGAACTCGAATGAATTTCATGCTGTTCATGAGAAAGCTGAGTTGTGTGTCAAAATCATCTGAACTCGCATAATCTTTGTCCCAGAAAAGCAAAACATTTATATTTTACTACTATATCAAGCATCTAATGGTGCTATTTCTTGTAGGCTCAACCTGGAATTTATAAGTTGTAATGATTTTCAGAAATTCTGCAACACGCTATGATTAGCAACTAAACAGCCGTTGCAGCCAGCCGATTACAAGCAGCAAGAACAAACTGTTCTGTCAGGAATTAAAATAGCCGGACGGCAGCATTTTGGTGGTTATGTTGTAAAAATAATTCTGAAAAACATCAAAGTAAAAATTCAAGTAAAGTTTATTTCAAATCTGGTGAGTTGGCTTAACACAGAATTAATAAGGCTCGATCGTGACACGAGTGATAAAATCAAAGTATTTGGCATATCTCAAAATATACAAAGAAAATCTTTGATACCAAACAATTTCGACAATAAATATCTAAAACTAATATCCATGCTGTAGATATTACGGGTATAACTAAAAACGTTTGAAAGTGCTGTCAATTTAATGGTGTCCAATTCTGAAATTTCAGTTGCCAAACAATCCTTATTATTCCATCAAGAGCAACAAATATTATATTTATTGTTGATATCCAATAACTAACAAGAATATCAAAGTTTCTGTTCAAATCATTAATTTTGCCTTATTTTGTTTTGTTTTTTTTTTCTTTCACTTTTGTTGCGATAGCATAAATTGCTAGCTATAGGTTGCTATATGCGCCACGATTATTTATGCTACCAAAAACAGCAAAATTACAAGAAATACTTAGATATTTCAACATATTCGGGTGCACAATGCTTTTCGTAAGTATATACTCAATCGTTATTGATCTGGTTTCCAATATTGGCGTCCATTTCTCATGTCTTTCTTGACTTTTCCAGCCAATCTTCTCGCTATTTTGTATACTTTTTGTTGACAGCCGGGCGAAGGGAACTTTCGTGTGCCAATTCTTTTCATCCTTCGACATGAACCATAATCAAATACCTCACAATTACGACCTGACATGGTTCATTCAAAATCTGACTACTTTAAACTTTGCTAAAAACAATATGTCATTAAAATCGACATAGAATATAGTTTGTTGTCATAGGACTCCCTTGTTGCTTTAGACAGACTGCTGATCGTGTGCACCTTCAGAACCACGTGACCAAGCATAAATCATAACAAAGAGTTGTCTCTTTGAAGTTTGCCGGGCTTCATAACCATTCCCCTCTACTAACTATGTTCTAAACACTGTATTTACACTCATCAAATTTAATAACTGTTTTTTATACAGCAATCTGTTATATGGTATGGACCCTCCTTTATTTTCATTTGAAAAATTGAAATGTAGTGGTTTAAATCATGATGCATATCTTTATTTGAATTACGTTTTTGCCTTTTATTTTCGGCCACTTCTTTTTCTTCTTTTTTCATTGATTCACACCAGTTTTGAGAATTCTGTTGTATGTTTGACAATCGTTTTTCTTTTTCTAAAGCACTCATAGTTATACAATGTTTTACTGTTCGTACGCATATTTGCAAGCTGCTTTTGTTTATCAAAAGAATTGATAGAGTTGTATTTGTCCTTGCTATATCCACGCTTTTTTGTCAGCTCCTTTTGTTCATCTACAGCATTCACAAAAATGACCGTATTTTTTACATCTGACCGTATTTTTGGCTTCCTTTTATTGTTGTTATGCATGGTAAAATAGCAATTGTCAATTACAATTGATTGTCCAATGAGAAGTTAGAAAAGCGCTAACATAGCTTCTTTGAATTTCGAGCCATTAATGCACTTCCCAGCAGTATCCATCTAGCTGATCAAGTAATCTGGTAAACCATCCCAGATTGGTGAAGCATATTCGAGCAGTGGTGTTATCTTAGTTTAATATATAGTCAGTCCAACATCCTTTGGTAAATTATCTTCCCTGCATACCCGCAAACTGTAGATCTTCTTATTGGCTCAAGTAATTAATTCATTAACATGAGAGTTCCATTTCAGGTTATTTTGAACCTTTACACCAAGTTTGAATTCTTCTACTCTCTCAAGTTCCCTTCCGTTGATGTAGAATGCTTTCTTGAAGTCAATAAAGATAAGAGAGATTTGGGGCTTTCTGCAGCTCTCATCATTGAATTACAGTTATCACACCTGACTACAGCAGAACAAGAGCCTTGAAGTTACACTGGATACACCTGAGAAACTTTTCCAGCTTTTGCACTGTTTCGATCTTATTCACTTGTATTACATTCTGTTCTTCATTCCCTGCTACATCTTGTTGAAGTTCTTGCAAAGTCGGCTCTTCAATTGGTGTTATAGTGGTCGTATATGTAGCAAATAACTTCTTTTTGGAAGCCCAGACACGCACCTATTAAATAGATAGATAACGATAAGCATCTATTAATTTTAATTATTTCATTTAAAAATGTCATGTTGTGAAACAAGTGTGCAAGCCCATACAAGTTTGACTTGTTGTGGTTCATCACCGGACTTAAATCGACTTGCGTACTTGCCCGGGCGCGCTCATTTAATCAAAACAATATATCATACAATAATTTATTATTCAAGTTAAAGTAATTTGTGTAGTCCCATAGATAAATTATGAGTGCATGCTCCCTCGCATATTGCACTTTTAACACACCCCAGTCATTTTGTCAAGGGAATTCGCCGGGTTCACCGGACATTTTGTTCAGCGGCTGCGCGCGTAAATATAGAAAATTAAAGATGGCCGTCGAATTGTTAATGAAGGGGGAATGCTGTTTTATGTGGATTTTTTACACGATTCAGGCTCAAATTCAACTACTACTTACAGAATAAAAGTTTATGTAAGCTAAAGTTGTGATTTCACATGTTTGGTTGCCGGAAGATTTAATATAAGGGGCTCAATTAAGGTAAGCATTTCACATTAATATTGCTCAAATCCGTGAATTAAATTCCTTTTCATTTTTTTTTCTTATGACTGGCTAAGTTATGTTTTCTTGTTGCAGATAAATGGCAAATGAAATTCAACAGCTAATTCAGCTAGCATTGTTGGTGCTAGACAGAGAGGTTGGTTTCCAAAGAAAACATAAAATTAAAACTACATTATCAGCTAATTATAGATTGTAAAATAATAAAAGTCACACTTTGACTTTCTTGCAAATACATTTTATGAAAAAGAGAACTCTATCAAACCAGTTATTTATTGTTACTGGTTTGACATATAAATTTAGTATTAGGCGAAACAACAACAACAACAACAACAACAACAATCACTGCCAACAACAAACAATAATACTTTTGCTGAAAAGCAATGATCAGTATTTTAGATAAAGCAAAACAAACAAAGCATTACAATGCAAAAATTATGTTTTGTGTGTTTTGTGTGTATGAAGTTGTGCATGAACAAAATGAACAATAATAAAACTCAAGATTGTAAATCATTTCGCTTTACTTTAATTGTAAATCACACATAAACAATTAACATAAGGAATTTATTTATATTTTACAAATTAATTGAAATTTAAAAACCCAATTGTCTTTGCAAAGGATATTTTTTTGGTCACATTTTCAACGCATGCGATTACACCGCACGTCAACAAAATTAAATCAATTTACCTTGAATTTTACTTCTTTGGGATTATCATCGACATTAAAAAATACCTATTCCTCTCTGCTTGAATTCCCTTCTTCGGCTTTTAGTTGTTAAGAAAAACATTGATCAAATCTTTGCTTGATCAACTCCATTCGTCGCAACTTCAACAATATTTGCGATAATTGTTTATCTGACCGTTTAAAAGGACCTTTTCCATCGAAAATTGACCAAAATCAGTTAACTTTAGGCTCCAAATACCGCGCTCCAAGGACAAAAATCAAAAAAATAAAAAGAACACGTTTTCACTGGTTTATCTGAGATCACTGTGAGCTGTAGTTTGACTAATAAAATAAAACACACGAGAAAAAATACCAAGGCTCAAAATCAGTCCTTCAGAAAGAAAAAGTCATTTTCGAAAAAAGTGCTGCATAATACGATCAATAAAAAATTCTTTTGTTTATAAAAATACACAAAATTTGGTATCAAAATGCAGGAAATTTCCAGCCGCTGCCATTGCCGTCAATCAATAGGTAATCGGAAATATAGCGACGACCTTACGACTCTCTAAAAATAGGTCATTCAGTCATCGTTAAATTCGCTCTCAGTCTCCCTAAAAATGGCGCTCGTCCAATATGGCGACCAGCCAAATTTACCCCGGCACATCGTGCGTAAAAAATAGCTGGCGTGACACGTGTAGTTTAGGTGGCTTCAACAAAGTTCATAGGATGTAAACAATTATGTTAGTTATATAGGTTACACAAAATTTACATGAGTTCAGAACGCAGCATGAAACAGTCAAATAGTCGAAGTTACCTTTTCTTGAGGATTCCTTGGAATCACTTTCACTGCTGCTCGCAAAATCGGGAATACTTTTTTTAGCCTTTCTATCATGGAGTCGCTGCCGCTGTATTTCTTTAACCTTGTGCCTTCGATAACTTGACTTTGAAACATGTTCGCCACAATGATCACAGAATACAGTTGAGGTGGAATTGTCCATGGCATTCCAATCAAATTTCGACTCAACCTTTCTGATTTTAAATATAGTAACTTAAAGAATTCTTTGAATAAAGAGCAGATCGTCTGTTTACAATATCCTGTATGGCTGCCTCTATGGGAATTGGGTACAAGGTCAGTCTTAAAAGCATAGGGAACCCAAAGCCTGGAAACGAGTTAAACGCTCCCATCTCTCTCCCCCACCTGGACTATCTTTTGTTGTTAAAGATGCGTCCGATATGCGTCCAAGAAAAAAACGTTATAAATAAGACAATTTAAATTCATTCATTTTCCTCACAAGACAATAGTTATTTTGTAGTTTAATCCGTTGACAATATTTTCAGTAAACAGAGTGCAAACGCCGAAATCTGACTACAAAATTTGTCGTGACGTGTCCGTGTAAATAAAGTATCGGTTACGAGCGATCGGATTTGCGTGCCAAAATCAGTTCGATCAACCTGAACAGAGCACATTATTTCTCCTTGTATATCATGGAAAACGAAACCAATTTGCCATTAAATGACCAGCAAGTTCAATTAGTTGAAAAATCCATTTCAACGAATGAAGAATTACTTCAGGAAAACATCAAATTAAGGGACGAGTTGAAGAACCTCAGAGAGCAAAACGCTTCATCTTCGTTGAATGAAGTTCTTGGTGAGCTTAAAACGTTTACCAATTCGCTGAACTCGGCTAGGCAAGGAATCGAAGCCACAACGAACCGAAAAAGAAGGAGACAGGCAATTGCTGTCCCAGCCGCATGTCGCGTAAGTAGTTTTTGTAATATTAACAAGGGACTTTTTGGGTCTTGGCGATACATAATTATCTCCATTAAGCTTACGTCTATTCTTATAAACCATTGAATATTGAACTTCCAGGTTTTATTTCACAAAGCAAAAGCACGATGAAGATAATTCTTAGAAGTGATATTGATTTGAATACTGGCCTTGCTTCTCAGTATGGAAAATTACAAAAAGGCGGGAAGCTCGGTTGAAAGAAACTCGTCCGCCATATTGTTTGTTTGAAGTTGGCCCTCGAAAAGATGGAAGGTTGGAGTGACTCTTGCAAGGGAAATGTGGCTGAAATACTCCACGAAAAATATATGTCCTCAGATGAATCTGACATCGAAACAGATGACAGTGGAAACTCCAAATTATTTGGATATCAAGTAAAAAAGCTCAATTGGGAGAGCAAAAGGCTGTCTTCTCGCAAGGAAGAATTTGATAAGACCTATGATGATCATCAACAAAGGAGGGCTATAAGCAAGAGGATGCCAAGGATAAGATCTAAAAACTTGGTATCCTCTCGCTGTAAACCTTTAAATTGTCCAGATTGGGCATGTAAGAACTGAATATATACTAAACTGGCAAAATATCATATACAGCTTTTCTTGAAATAGTTGTCCTGTTGAAATACTGATTTAATGAAAAACAATATCATTTGCATATATCAAGTTTTCAGTTTTCTTGATTTAAACACAAAGCTGCACATATTATTTAGTTACATAGTTTATTATAATTATGTGATGACGTTATTTTGTACATTTTGACTCATCATTTTGTCCAAAAATATAAATAATAAAATATGCAAATTACTTACTATTCGCTAAATCAATATTTCAACTGAACAACCATTTATTTCAAGAATAGATGTACATAGAACGTTGTAGTATACATTTATACAAGTATCTCATTTATTCAGTATATTTAATAATATGCAAAACAGAAAACTCGCTTTCTTTATTGTTTACTTCATTCATTAAATGTTAAAATATATAAAACAGTTTGTTTCTTGTGTACAAAATGCTTATTTTGCATTTTGCATCTCATTAGATATATGTATAAATACTACAACGTTCTTGCAAACAAGTATACATTATATCGTGGTATGTATCTACTAATCTGCTGTTCTATGGCTATGAATAAGCCAAACTAAATTGATAGAATGTACAGCTATGTGCATTATCCAAAACATTTTCAAAAATTTGAAATACGGTGTAGATTTAATGTCTCACTTTTGTTGTTGAGTTAGTTGCAAAATTTGTTTGATTTTGATTGCAATGGAGCTGTACAGTTGACATAAAGTTATTGTTTATAGACAAATCATTGGTGAAAGTGAACAATTAAATAAATTACAAAGGTAATGTTGATTTTAATTATTGTATAAAGAATTTATTAAATCAATTTCAATGAAGACTATTATATTCAGGTGATTCTAATAGATATTTTATTTATATATTTTTATCAAAGTTATATTCAGAATTTTAAATTTTGTGTGTTTTATTACAACAACTATTTTGTAGAGTTTTTACAATGTATACTGGAATAAAATCATGAACGTTTTATTTGTGATATTTTGTGATGTGGTTTTATAATAGATAGTTTTAAAAATACAATTCAAACAATAATGGTTCTAAAGAATTGAATAAAGAACCAACTTATAGAATTTTTACTGAACTTAAAGAAATTCACAGAACCATAAATTCTCTTTAAGTTCCCTTAAAGAAAGTAAATAAACCCTTTAATTCCCTTTAAGTTTCCTTGAAGAAAATAAATACAACCTTTAATCATCTTTAAGAACGTAAATATAATCTTTTATTATCTTTAAGTATCCTTAAAGAACATAAAAGCAAAATTTAAAAATCTTTAATCAAACTTAAAATGAAGTAAATCAAAACTTTAAGAATCTTGGAAAAATTTTATACATTTAAAACTGGTTCACTCCTTGCTTTAAGTGTTAACTTAAAGGCTGAATAAACAATTGTTTAAATCTTTAAGTTACAACATAAAGATTAAGTAAATCATAGTTACTAACTATGAGTAAATGGGTCTTTAAGTAATCTTTAAGTGCCCTTTTCTGTCACTTAAATATTTCTTTTCGCCCTGTGATTGTACAAAGAAGTTTCAACAAGGCACATGCAGTGATATTATAACATGTGACAAGTGTGGGTTTATGATGAGGGCTTCCCATTGTGCAACCACTGTTTCAGTAAATGTTGCTGTTATTATAAAGGCAGAAGAAGTGATTCTCAAAATGGAAGAGGATGTGCTTAAACAAATCTGTGGTTCTCCTCAATTAGACCACAACGTCATTGCACAGAAACTCTTGCTTCTTGAAAACATCTCATTGACATATAACAAGGACACTTCAACTGTAACAAATGTTGAAATTTAATAGTCATAAGATAAACTTATACCATTATAAAAACTATACCAGAACATAACATTCTAATGTGTTTTACACACATATCGTTTAAATATGTTTAATTATATTTTTAAATTTGTTTAATAAAAGTTATTGAGTTGTGTTATGACTTTGGTTACTTGCTTTTTCTATTGTGGTGACGTCATGTGATCGCATTGTTTTCAATTGCTTGACTAGTAACTATAGTATGTAGTGTTTCACGGTGATATTTTTTACAGCCATAACTTAACTCTTGCAAACTAGAAATTGTCGTCAATTCATAATATAACACTATAATATAAAACTTCTGTCTCGAAATATTCTAATAGTGCGTGGCGGTTTCCGGAATGTTGTACAAGCGCCCAACTTCGCACATGTGTGCAGTTCTCATTTCTAGTATGAAAAGTGCGAGTTCACGCAGTTATGCGTCTAGTTCAGTCTTTTTTCACTGATGTAAATTTACCTCAAAATGACCGAAAACACTCCCGAAAACGATCAACAATCTCCGACATTTAGTATAGAATTACCATTTAGTCATCCCACCTCAAGATTTGCATCGCTAACAAACAGTGAGCTGGACAAGAATGTGAAACAGCTCCTTTTTTCCGTTCATACGCTGTTATGTCTATTTTGACTTTATGGGCTGTTTCTGCCCTTCATAAAAAGGGGCCAATTCAGTCCAAGTGAATGATGAAATGACCCCTTATGACAGAGCTGAAACAACGTGTAAAATGCTTTATCAGGAGTGATGTCAAATTAGAACGTCAATCAATGTCACTATGTGCTAGGGTGCTTAGGTGACTCGGATGCTTGATAATATCATGAAATCACGAGATATTTCATAATTTTGTATACATGTTAAAAAATGATTGGTTACAAGCTCGTGTCCCATGTGTAAAATGCTTTATCGGGAGTGATGTCATTTTAGAACGTCAATCAATGTCAATCCTATATCTGATTTAGGGGGTGGATGCAAGGGTGCGCAACCCCTACAAGCCGTACTATGCATGTTCCCTACTTTCAGTATCTTATCTGAAACGTTTTGTGCTGTTCACCTGCCGTCCCTTCAGCTAACATAAACAATTTTTCTCTTCCTGGAAAAAACTACTTAGTCCGTCCCTCTGATCTAAAGGACAGTATAAATTGAATCGCAACCATGTGCTTCGACCTCTTCTTTCAAACTTCGCTTGAACATTGCTGATCAGAACGCTTTCGAAATTACTACTGAGACATGGAATTTCGTAGAGATTGTACTTCTTTGTCCATACAAGACTGGCTGGAGGACAACAACTTCTCTACACAGACTAGAGAAAAACTTGATAAGTTTTTTTTTTCTCAGTGCCGTCACGACAAAAGGCGCCAGAATTTGTACTTTAATATTAATTGTAATCACTGCACTATATAGGAGTGATTAATTATTCTCATCAGATGATGATTTTCATTTCATGATTTAGCATATATATTTTTTCACTTCAGATAGTGAAGAAATCGATGGACAAGGCCTCGTAGGACTCTACGAAGACGAGGTAGAGCTGGCTCGCTATCTACCTCTTTTTAAAGAAAGAAGGTTGTTCAAAATCGTTTTAAGGAAGGCACTTCAAAAAGACGAGCAAGCCGAGAATAGAGAGGTATAAAAATGCTAGTATAGTGGTTTTGTAATTGTTGTGATCATGTGAGTTTCGCGGTAAATTACGTTTTTTGCGCCATTCGTGATCCCTTTATTGCGAATGTCAGTTGATTCCAGTCTTCGATCGAGAGCAAATAAAGTTTGGCGCTGAAACTGCTATGTTTAAATGTTTAAATCTGGATGAGCTTTAATCAACTGCTGTTAACATGTGATTGCCAAAGGCAGAAAATTGTAAAGCAACAAGCAAAAAAAACAGTTGAAAAGAACAAAATTAAATTTTCGCCAAACTTCTGTAAATGAACTCAAAGTCAAAAACAGTGCAATTGAAAAACATTGTGAAACAGTTAATGCAAAAGTGAGACATATAGATACAAAATATGAGAAGTTGAAAACTTTTACAAAAAATTAATAAGTGTGAAGTCCAAATTTGTCAAAACAGTTAGACCCAATCTTAAAAAAGCTTTAAAAAATGCTAAAAATGCTTAAAAAAGTAAAGGAAGGGATGGTTCTGATGTTTTTCTTGGTCAGGATAGATTTGGCTCATGTACACTTATGAGTATTAATATTTCTTGTGACAAAGTGATGGTGGCCGTTAAGGAATACTGTTCAACTGTTCAAAAACAGCAAGTTATCGAGGAAGCGTCCTTGTGGAACCAACTTTCACATCCTGCATTTCCATTTTTGTTTGGAGTAGTTTTTGAACCATCATCATACAAGCTGGTGCTAGAGTTTTTGGGGGCTTTTGCAGGGAAGACATTTTCATTGTCTATTCACAAAGCATTGCTTTCATTGGATTTATTGATGAGTGAATTGACTTGGCTCAATATTTTGGGGAAATGTTGCGAAGGTTTTAATTATCTCCATTCCCATGGTACAATACATAATGATATCAAAGCTGGCAATATTCTTATTGTTAATAATACCTATACTTGGGATCCAAAATTCATCGATTTTAATAAAGCACTTACAGTGGAGAACTGTAAAAAGAGGACTATTTCTGACAATGAACAAACAAAGTATAAAACTTTATAGATCCTGCCATTTATGAAGGAGTTTTACACCTTGTGTAGAATCTGATGTTTACAGTTTTGGCCACATGGCCAGACAAATATACAAAGTTACAACGTCTGAGTTGATTGAAAGATGATCTATTTCATGTATGAGCAAAGACAATAGGTCTTCATTTTCCACTTTAAATAAAGACATTAAGTCTGTAACTTATCAATAAATGTCGTTTTAGTCAGCCAAAATATAGCTGCATGTAATTATGTTTGCTTAAAGGTGTAATAAAGATAGTATGTATAAAATTCAACTCTTCTGACTGGTTTTTTGGTTTCTACAGGTAGAGGGTTGGCTGGAAAATTGTTGAGAGCATACAGACCATACAGATCCACATAAATTCACAGCTATCAATAATTTAAGTTGAAAAGTAATCTAGGACGACTTTCAAAACGTATAAGAAGTTAACCACATTCTCAAGACCCCTTAAAATTACTTTCAAAGTATCATTTTGGTTATTTCATTCCTTCGTAGGTTTTGGTTCCATCAATATACTGTTTTTTTTTTGTTTTTTTTTTTCAGTTACTTTTTTTTCTTTTCTTTGTTCAATCAACTCCATTCATCATCCTCTTTACATTGATCAATTAATCATGCTCTGCCATTGTCTATTGTTCCAACTATGACGCCTCTTCCAACTGTAGCCAGAAACCAAAATGAGATCGACGCGTTGAGAGAATGGGCATCAACCTACAGGGCTGCAGTTCGACAACGCACAGTAAGACAGGAGACAACTATGGCAAAACATGGGACACTACCAGAGTTCATGTATCAAAGGCAATGTGCGATACTAGAGAAACCTGTCAATCTCGCCTTCGATCAGGAGATCTGAATGATTGCGATGATGATGAGGTCGATGAGCCAGACACCTTTGATGAAAGTAGTGACGAGGATGTGGACGTGGACGATGTTCCTGTTCAAGGAGAGATAGGAAACTCTGCTACGTTTCTACTAAGCGCAAGAACTCGATGAATTCTGACTTTTAAAACAAACTTTAGTTCGGGTTTCAGGTGATGGAACAATAATTGCTGCAAAATAACTTATGTTAATATTAAGTTATAGTAACAATAATAATTATTCAAATGGTATCATGTAAAATAATGTTTTTTACTAATAGAAAGATTTTTAATGAGTTCATTTACAATTTACAAAAAATTGAAAAGGATTTTATTCACCCACATTGTTAATCCTCACAGAGTTAACAAATGCTTCACCTATTTCTCACTTTTTTCAATCCTTTAGTAATGCTTTCTTTATTTACTAGGTGATTAAACTTGCTGAAAAAGAGGAGATGGAAAGATATTTGTCAGGCATGGAGTCTACATTATCTGATGAAGACTGTGATGCAACAGGTACAAGTTTTGATTTTTTTTTTATTTCTTAAAATTTAAGTTATACCTTAATATTTACTCTGTAATACTTTTAATGACTAAATGTGCTCAGTTTGTATCTCAGTCACATGTGTGACTTTTGGGACATAACATGATGACATGCCAATATATATCTTTGAAATAAAGGCCACTGAAAAACTGTCTCTGTTCTAATTTGGCATATTTTTTGCTTGATGTGTTAATATGTCAACTAAAAAATAACAAGTCATCACTGTCTGGTTGGCACATGGATGACAATCTGCCTATATCAGCTTGTCTTCATTTAATTCCTGACACAAATGTCTTATTATGATTTTTATAAACTATTGTTTCTGTCTATTTAGAAATTAAAGTAAGGACAATGTTTGTTCTGGTAAATAAGATGTTAAAGCAAAAAACTGGGGAAAGAAACAGTCCTCAGGATGAAGTGTTTACAATACTAAGAGTAAGTATTATACTTGGTGTTATCAATTTTTCCTCATTTCATTTATGTAACTAAGGTATTGTGGGACTTGCACATCCCGCTAAGTTGCAAAATTGTTGGGACATTGTCATTTTTTGGGCACCATTTCGTTCTCTTCCACTTTTTTTCTCTTTCACTCTACAATATCCCGCTTTAAATCCCCCATCCCCCAGAACAATGTTGCCTGAGGTTTCATTTCATACCAAAATCATCACCGTTCATACCAACATTGTAACAGGGAAGGGGGGAGGCGCCTGACAAACACTCAACAAAAAATGTGGTTTAAAACAACGAATGTCCTAACTAATTTTGAATCTTAGTGTCTCACCCAATAGAATTTTATAAAACCTAGCTTAACATACAGCTATTGAAAACGTTAACATTTCAGATGAAAGACACTTATTCCTTTGCAAACTCATTTGCATACATGATGCTCAATTATTATTTTACTATAATAAGGAATTTGTATGTACATATATAACGTTTCAAACTACATATTTTGTGCAATGTGTTGTAGTTTTGTGGCTACACTTAAAAAATCTACATGAAGTTTGAAAACTTTGTATATGCAAAAGTAGACTTTGTCATTGATGAAATGTGTATTTGAACTGGTCAAACTGTTATAATATATATTTATAATATCTGCATGTGAAAGACAAAAACGCAATAAAAAGGGTTCACTGTGCATGTGTTGAAACTTGGGGTGGTCTCAGGCTGTTTTTTGTGGTTGTGCATTGTTGATCATCAAGATCTAATTTATTTCTTATTATTTTTCAGAGAGACAGCAACATTGATGCAGAAATGGGAAGGTTTGTTCAACCTCAGGTGGTAGGTGTGGAAGAGCTGTACGATCTTGATTGCTTACACATTGTTTGTGAAGGACATGTATCGTGCACCCTACCACAAACAAAAACTCAATTCTTGTCCTTCTTGGATCGTTTTATGTCTACAATATAGTTTACAAAGAGGGTAAGGCAATATACATATTTATTATTACAATGTAACTAGCACTATATCACCCACTTGTAACTTGGTAAGTTTGTGCAAGAAAATAAATAATAATAAACAACTTTTATTGTTATTGCCAGTTGATTGATATCATGAGACCCTGGTTGTTATGTTTATTATTTCACTGTCAAAATGCCTGTTATGTGAAATATCTACTGGTTGAAGATAAAGAAACAGTATCCATCCTTGAGCAGCTCTGGAAATAATGCAGTTAAAATGAATGTCACAAATGTTTACCAATGCATGAAGGAGCATTATTTATTTCTAAATTTACTTGTACTTTCATTGTTTTTTTCTCTTTATATCTAGAATACGAGCTTCTTTGGGATGAAAAATATGTTGACTTACTGTCTCAGATGATTTCATTGAGGTAATTATTTCATAGTTATATATTATAATTCTTTTAAAAGTTTAAAGTTTTTAATATGACAATTAGTCATATTGCTAGAAATATAAATTGCTTTCACCAATTCAATTTTAAATTTCAAATGTTTTAACAACAAATAGGTTATTGTACATATACATTATGCTAGAATTCTTTATATAAGGTCTTTTTTTATTATATTTAAGGAGTGGAGATCAACAAGCCAGCCCCAGAAGAGAAAGAAACAACTCTTTAACAAAGAAAATTGAAAGGTAAAATGGAAAATAAATTATTTTTTTGTGCAATATGGTCAAATTGTAGTTTTTTTTACAGCACAATAATGACTCCTGGTGTATTTATTTATGGATTTAAACTCTTCTTGATTGTAAACATAGATTTCCATATTAAAGCACTCCAAAGAGTGACAATTTCATATTTTGAACAAGTTGGGAAGAAATACCACACCAAATATCTTCATCTTATCATTGACTAATATTAACAAAGCCATAAAAAAACATTAATTTTCTGAAAAAATCTTCAACTTCAGTTTAATTGATCATCCACTATTGTTTGCTTGTGTTTTTAAGAATGGAGAAGTCTCTGGTATCTCTTGAAAAAAAACATGGGATTAGAAACCGATGGAGTCCATCTAGTGAGTCGTTTACCAGTGCTAAAAGAAGACTTTTAAACAAGGAGGAGCAAAAGATTCTTAGTGGTCTTCACAGACTAGCAGCTGAGAGGATATTCCTACTTGAGATGAAGAAGAAATATGCAGGTTTGTATGACCATCTCAAGATAAAACTTGGTTAGGCAAAAAAATATTATTTAAATTTCAATGCCACAGTTCAATAACTTTTTGTTTGTTTGTGTGATAACGTAGATGGGCAGATGATCGCCATTAAACTCTCTGGTCAGATAGAGAAGGTCGTCAAAAGTATGAATAGATCTTTGGAAGATGTAAATATGATAAGAAGAAACACTGCTACCCAGTTGCTTACTTTTGATGCTATCAAAGAGCCCTCTAGCTCTACATACAGTGGCATTGAAAGTCAGCCTTCGACTGTCCCAGAGTCAAAGAAGAGGGCTCTTGTTGACCTATTGCTACTTCGCAACAGATGCAAGGAAGAAGTAGAGTTGGTAAAGCAGGAGATGCATCGTCTTGAAGATTTCTATGAAAGCCAAATCAAGATTCTGAATGAATTACAGCTCCAACAAGAGGATAGTACAACTGGAAAGGGTTTCAGCTATTTGATACATCGAAAAAGAGCAGAAATTTATGCTGAGCTTCTGTCTCTTGCTAACTCTTGGAAGGGCTTCTATACTCTTCAACACATCAACATAGATACTTTGAAGTCATATGTTAAGCATGAAGGCACTAAGCCTTGCCAAGTAGATGTCCAAGGAAATGATGAGGCCTACTCATTCAGCACTAAGCAAAGTCCATGTAGTGACAATGAATCTAATTATAGTGACAGTGATGAATTTGAAATTTAAAAGGTTATTTATAAAATTCTGTCCAAAACTATTCACCATTGACTGTACATTTTATAAAATAATACACAATATTTGCTTCAAGCTCACTATTTTAAATCCTTGCACAGACCAACTGCTCCTATATTGTATTTATTTCTTGAATTTGTTCTGGCCAGATATCTATATATTATATTGATGGGTGCACTTAAATGTGAACCTTGCACAATAATATTGAATGTGTGACTCCGGTGAAACAATGATCATTCTTGTCTCATTCAACCCCAATATTGAGAGTTGGCTATTAAAAATTTATGCACATCAAATTATTAACAAATGATTCTGGTTATGTGTTGTATAAACTGTATTAAATGCTGAACTAAAGTTCAAGTATTACCATCAATAGCTATAAGCCAAGGACTATCGGGTATACAAAATGAAAATAACAATGAAAATTGATATTAATCAAGCTGAAAAACTTTTCAAAAGCGTTTTGAAAGATTGATTTTTTCGGTATCTTATAGGAGTTGAAAATTGTCTAGCCACGCTTACTATTACTATTATTATAGCTTAAATTACTAATTAATTAACAGTGTAGCTATCGATGTGTTTTTTATTGATATATTTAATATAATAAATAGCATTTCTCCGCAAGTATATTGTTCCGTATTTGATGTCTTTGATGAGAGACTAAAAAAATAATTAATGCATGGGTGTCCAGGGGTAAACGGCAGGGGATGCTTGTCGGAATCACGTCAAAAATGCCAGCAAAATAGAGGACGTTTGTCGGAAGCCGATGGAGCTTCAAGAATTTTTACCCCGGCCTGAAAGATACCAAAATAAGATGAGAGTGAAAACGCCCGTTCTTGACTGTAAAAGATTAATTTGTCGTTTACTCCGTCCCCCATTTAGGAGTGGTTATCAATTCGTTTTGTATTCTTGGGAATTATAAATATGGACAAGAGCGGGTGCAAACGTCAGATGTGAAAAGGATTCTGGTCTATAGCGAACGGGGTAAATCACAACGTCATCACGCTTCAGGCTTATTGCCATATAATTAGAAAGAGAAAAACTACATGCTGAGATTGGAAATCTCTTTAGTTTTATTTATGTGAATATTTTTTGTGAAGTCCCAAAATGAATAATTTTTATGAAATATCGAGAAAAGAGAAAAGTTCATGAAATGGGAAATCTCTTCTTTTATGAATTTGTTGCACGAGTTAATATTTTTCGTTACGCTATATATATATATATATGCATATATATATATACATGTTTTTGAAGTCCAATTGCATTAACGCAACTTTTAGAGCTATACGTTCATATCCATTGGGGCCTGACGTCAGGCCCCATTTGGTCTGATATCGGATGAGAGTTACGTATAAACTGCATCATAGACCGGTAGTACAGTTTTCTTTTTTGGAACCGAAATGCATTCTATTTCAAATCAGGACAATGCATCACCGTGCTTCATAAGACACGTTTTGTATAAAGTGATCTTCACTCTTCTTTTGCTTGAGAAATCCAGAACTGCACAGTCGTGTTTGCCAATCAGTTTTTGCAGTGCGATTCTCATTAATTGAGCTGAAATATAATTGCAGACCAAAATCGCTTATGTAAACGGTCCTCGATTTATTGTGGCAATAAAATTGTCGCACGAAATTATTCCCCAGTAATACTTGAAAAAAAATCACTAAGTTGTACTCAGTTTGCGCTTCTCATTTTCCATTGAGCGCGGTCGAGTCAGCGCGTTCATCGGACGAAAAAACATCACGAGTTTTATTCGGATCATCCAATCACATTTTCATGCATAACTAGCAGTAAAATCGCCTGATTATCGCTGTAACCTTGCAGGCTGATTACATCACGGCTTTTCAATAACAGCAACCGATCGCAGTGCCGAAATTGGCTTGCGTAGCTATCATAAATCCGCGGTGCTCTAAATAATAAGAACTCATATTGTTTTTAATTCAACTACCTCAGATGGTACCGCTCTAAACATATAACGCACATTATAGCAGGTATTTGTAAAAATGATGCAACATAATAAAGATTATTTATATTTTAAAATTTATAGGGAGCCTGACGTCAGGCCCCTATCTGGTATATACCGAGAGGTACTGGTAACTAGTCGAGCAGAATCAACCAGCAGAGCAAGATTGAGTTCACATGGAGTTAAATGGAAAGAAGAAACGCTTTTTCTACCGGACATACACAAATAATCCCATGGTAAGTAGTTCAAATGGGCTCATTGATAATTGTATTAGTATTCTAACCACAAGTTCACTCATGCTAGGCTGAAAGACGTTTGACATGTGAGTCTGTGTTGATGCAAATTAAAAGAATCTGGCCTGAAGCAAGTAACCGCAAACTTGGCACATGCATCAAAATGCTTTTCCTGGTTGCCAAAGAGTTCGGAGCAATAGTGTGTATTACTATACGAAGATAGAAAAGGTTACACTGGCACAGTCATTACACAATCAGGATATACCACATGCTGTTGAAGGTATAACACCTTAACTATATCATATTTGTATGCTAGTTATTATGTAAGGGACCGTCCAGTAGAAAAGTTAAGTGTCCCACAACACATTTCAAGCGCGGTTTGAAAGTAAAAATAACACTTGCGTAATAGGCATAATAGGCAAGCCGAAATGAAATGTATGCAAGGGGGGGGGGATGACTCCGATGGTAAACGATCGAGGATGCTCGTCGTATCTTGTAGGGTTAAAAATCTACGTTTTGGTATCTTTTAGGGTTTAAAAATATGAAATTTGCCAAATTCTCACTTTTTGGTATCTCTTAGGAGTTGAAAGCCACTGAAAAACATGCTTTTGGTGTCTTTTGGGGATGAAAAACTTGTGAAGCCACGCCCTTTTGAAAAACGTTTGGTATCTTTTAGGGGTATTTTTGAAAAATTCCGATGAGCATCCCTGATCGTTTAACCCTGGAGTCCCCCCGGGATTAGACGGAGCTCCATCTTACAACGTTTATGCAATTTCTAGTACATATTTTGGGTGTTGGATATTTGAGACTGAAAAAGACAGCTTTCTTTTTGACACTGAAATGCATGGCAGCTGATCTCTAGACCAAAATAATAGAGTTAAAAAATTGGAATCACCTAAAAATAGGCTGGACCTACCTCCCTGTCTTGCCAGTATCATCCAAGTTCGGTACATCGCTGGCTGTGGATATAATAAAGCTTGAAGACTGCAGATTGGAAGACTGTTAAATTTCAAGTTTTCGTGCCTAACTAGGTATTAGTTACTAACTATAATCACAAATCTCAAAAAGACAAATATTATGGATAAGTTATACCCTTGGGCATGATAGCATTGTTTAATAAGGAATAAATTGACAGGAAGAGTAATTTTGTCAATGTTTCAGTGTCTCCATCACCATCATCAGGTCAACTATAATTAACTACATATTAACTATATATTAAGCTGCCAGTCCTGGGTACTTTAAATTTTATTATCTTCAAATTATCTAGTGGTTTGAGGTAAATTTTTCACCTATGCAAATGTTTTTTAAATTACTGTATTACAGTGTCAGAGGACACTCGAACCATGAACACTTGTCTTTATTTCGTTGTTCATTTTCTGAGTTTTCTACTGCTTTAAATCCTCTAAAAAACTAGACTTAAACTCATATACACCGAGTTATCACAAAGAAAACGTTTTCAGATCGATTCACTCAAGGAAGCATGTTAAAAAAAAGTATAAAAAAAGCGCAAAGTGTTCACGGTTAGAGTGTCCTCACTGTAAATAGAAAACGTTAACAGTATTTTATGGCTTCACCAAGTTCATCTGGTAACAGATTTTAGAAGCTAGATGAACATCGCCTTTGGGAACTATGTTCATATTATTATTATTATTATTTATATCACAAAGACACTTGTCTTTATAAACATTTGACATGCAGAACTTTTGAAAGACTATCACATGGATATATATATACCATTATGACTTCTAAGAGATTAATTCAACAGTCCAGAGTTCAGGGATTTTCTTATTTTTTGGCTCTCAGAGTTCTTCGCTAGATCATCAGTACTGTAAGCAATAACATTGTTTTATGTCTAATTATCTTTTTCAGAAATCCCAAACATATTCACAATTAACAAAACAAGTTTGTACTATGGAGACACCAAAAGTGTGGTAGCTCAAGGGAATTCTAGTACTGTTTGCATCGGCAGTTATGAGGGAATTACAGTAGCTGTCAAAGAGTTTCATGATACCAGCTCTTTAAAAGCACGTAGAGAAGCTGTTTTTGCAATCAATATGAAGCCTCATGATTGTTTTCCCGTGCTGTTGGGTGTTTGTTTACAGGAGGAACCCTTCCTTTTGATGTACAAATTTTATGGAAATGCAAAAAAGAAGGAATCAGAAACAGTGGCATCAGTGCTTCAGGAGTAAAGCAGGCGAATTTTCTTCCTTTGGATGGTTGCCTCTTATCCTGATGGTTGTAAAGGGGTTGTCACATTTCCATACTAATGATTATGTGCATGGTAGTATTGAGGCCAAGCATGTAGTGATTTATACATCCACAAAAGATAAAGATTCTACAGTATCATACCGCATTAAAATTGTTGGAATTGGAAATCATAAGGAACTGACACCTTCGAATAATGCTATTTTAAGACGTGAAGTGTGCTCTCTTGGAAAATTGATACAGCAGATCTACTCAAGATTTGATAAGCAACACCCATCTCTCAGCAACATCCTCAAGAAAGCAATAAATTGCACTAAATCTGAAACCTGTCCATCAGCAGAGCAAATAGCAAACATGTTTTCAGAAATCTTTGAATCTGGTTATTTTTCTTAAGCTGATTTTCTTGGTCCACTGACTGCTATAATTTATTTATTTATTTATAAGGCTTTACACATGCATATGTGTGAGTCCACCTCAACAGAGCTAGGCTCCAATAACTGAGTGGATCATAATATTGCTAAAAATAACATGTCAAAAAAAAAATGTAATGGAATCTGTAATCAAGGATAAAAGTGTTGAGACTAATCACAAAATACAGCTCTTTTTTAGAGTGTGTACACTTTGAATCATCACATCACTGCTTTGCCCCTCCCCCAAATACAATGTTGATCTTGTACTAAAATCACGTTAGGAGGTTTTGTCAACATCAAGAACAACATTGAAGTAAGGGGGGAGGGGATTCAGAATCATGTGTCAACAAAAATAAGTAAGGATTTTCATTACAAGAACCATTAATTTTGTGCGAGTCTCATTCAACAACGGTTGTCCCTGATTGTAGGTTTCAAGGAAAAACCAGATGCTGGAAACAAGGGGGACATGTACAGTAGGGTTTAGAGTTTGGCTATTTTGTTGATGTTCATGTCATTTGCAGATTTTTAAAGGTTTGGGCGTAAGTGGGAACATAAATGTTTATTTTTATGATTTTGAGTTTGGAAGGAGTCCGATTCAAATTAGCTTCTTTATATATATATATGTAGATTAGAGAGCACGCACTTAAAGTGTGCAACATAAATACCACTAAATAGTGCTATTTTATGCTAAATGTAGACTACTGTTGCACACATTTAGTGTTTGCACTCTTAGTATTTGTTAAACTGTTAAATTTAATGAAGTATTACTGAATGTTCCATCAAGTCCAGTAAATTAATGCTCATTGCACAGTCAATTTAATACAATCAATTTACCAGCAGAAAAATGTTTACATAATTATTTACATTTTCTTTATACAGTCAAAGTACCTTTAGTTAATAGTGAACTAGCATTTAATTTTATGAACACACCAAGGAAATAAGCCAGCTTGTACAGTTTTATCTAGAAGCTAAATTGTAGTTCAAAAAAGCTAGTGAAAGAAACAAATTCAATCTCAAAAGAGAAGGAATTTAACCAGGAATTCTGTGCAAAAGCAAAGTATTAGATGAGTGTTTTGTAATATACTCTGAGGTTTTGTTGACACATTTCCAGTTTTATTACTCAACTAATATCATTTCTATTGTGCTAATCTCTAAGTTGTATTGTATTTGGTCTAAAATATTTTTTTTTTCACTCTTCTGTGTTGATTTCAGATGCAAAGATTCAAGTAACACAATAACAACAAATTCTTATACTAGTTTTTTACTTAGATTCTGAAGAGTCCAGTGGTCTTTCCATGTAACATCACCAGCATAAAAAGACTGAAATCAATAAACACTTTTGCCATTATTTTGTTACCTTTAATCAACAAACAAAAATTAATTTCAAACTACTGTTTTCATTAAAGGAATTTTCTTTTTCAGTATTCCAAGCTCAAATCAAATAATGAAAACAAATCTTCAAGAACTAAAATATAAGGTCTACATGTTCACAACTGAAGTAGTTAATTCACTGAAAAACATTTGTTTACAATTCCTGCAGAACTGATTTTATGGAGTTATGAAATTCCACTGACATATCAAATGTAGTACTTTTTTTTAACAATAACTTTTTACTGAAATATAATGGTCCAATTTGTGATTTTAACATACTTGCACCACTAACTCTATCTGGGTGGTTTGTTAGCAACTTGTATTTGATTGTTTCCTGGTCAGATGTTACATTATCAAGCCAAAATCCTTCAACATTGTCATTGTCAGACATTTGTGTTAGTGTTGCTGGGGCTGTTGACGAATAGAACAACCAGAACTTGGGGTCCAGTTCTCCACTGAAAACTGGAATTTTAACCCCTCTCTCCTTACTATGTTTCATGTTCCCTTTGATGGCCATAATAGCATCAGGGCTAAAAAGATTAAGAGAGGGGCTGCATTGCAATTGTAGTCGTTCATCTTGGTTGAGATGCAAATCAACATTGATTTCCGTTTCATCAATCCTTTCATTAATATTGGCTTTAGTAAGGACCTCAACATCGACTACTTTGGAAAGGACTTGATAATCCTCATTTGAACTGTTGACATTTTCAGCACTGTCATGATTGTTCACTTGTGGATGCTCAGAGCTATCACTGGAAATGATTTCGAACTTGATATTATCTTTGGCCTCCATTATTAATGATCTTTGCTTACGTCCATATGCATAAGGACGTTGAAATGGAACTCATCTGGAAGATTGTGAACAAGGAAGTTCCTCTTTTGATAGGGAACTCGACTTGGCTTGCCCACTGCTTCACCTATGCAATAAGGTATAACAATGAAAATCAGTTACTAGGTTGTTTTGGCTTGTTTATGTAACATCAAACAAGTCTGTTTGTGGCATATTATATTGCAAAGACCAAATCAAGCAGCATTCTATAAAATAAAGACCACACTGAAGAAAAAAGCGCACACCAAAAAAATAAATTATTGTAAAGTAAGCAAATTTTAGCTTCTATTACACAATACAGCAAAAAATCACTATAATTTAAATCATGAACTTTCTTAGGATTTGTTTGTTGATTTTCCAAAAAAACACTAAGATTTCTATGTCCTTTTGAATTGTGCGTAAAAACTTGGATTTTGCGTAGATAAGGTCAGATGACTTCTTAGTGCCGGTCGACCATTTCAACACTTAAAATGGTACTTGGATGAAGTTAAATTTCAATAAACCAGCAATGTAACATTACCAAAAGAATTCCCAAGAGTCATACTAATCATTTTGAAGACTAATTTTCAAAAATGTGTATGAGAAGTATTTCATTTTTGAGCTTTTTTACAAATATTGATGACGTCATAAGCACAACATAGGCCGTGATCACATACATTTCTTTGTAACTATTAAGTAAAAGATTGTCAAGATAATCAATCCTAAGAAAGGAAAATTGATCAGAATATGAATCTTTTGAAAACACTTCACAAAACACTGTGTTTATAAATTTTTTAGTGCAATCAGAACAGAATAATTTACAAAACAACATGATAAAAATGTATGGACCATTTGTGTGATTTGTGTGTATGACGTCATCAAAATGTCATGCATGACTAAACACATACATTGCGTCCAAGTACCCCTTTAACAAAACTACACTTTGTATTTTTATATTTGCATAATGAAAATTGTCACATGATGACCTCGTCAATCATAAAATCATTGTTACACTAAACAAATGTGATAGAGACTGTAACAATATTATCTGTCATGGATTTTGAAGTTTTCAAGCTAAAATTTTCAGAATATGTTGTTTTCAAGATTTTCTAGCATATTTTTTTTAGAAATTTTGTTTATAGCCAAACTTTTTTTGATTGACAAGGTCATGTGACGACTAGCTGAACAAACCCTATTGATGGTGAAAAAATGTACTAACTATACTTTTGGTTAAAGAGATTTTGGATATCTTGAGGAGTGAAATAACGTTTGTCACAAGCTGCAAGAGAAACAAACAGAACAATGTCAAATCTGACAATTCCTATGTTACTTGAGACAATTTAAAGTATATGTCTAAATAAAATAGTAATTGCATCAGCAAATAATAAACTATCAATGAGTCAATTAGAGTTTTGTGATCTTTGTAAATGTTGCAATACTTGAGAAGTGGGTCAGAACTGTGCCATTAATATAATGCATTGCACAACTGATTTGCTCTAGTTTTCTGCACAACCTAGGAATATATATATATATATATTAAATATATGTAAGCGGGGCATTACCCAAATATTGTCTAAATTTTAGCTGAATTTCATCATTGACAGTTAAAAACTGTAGCCCTTCATCTGATCCCAATCCAGTCATTTTACCATTGGCAGAATCCACAAGTACAAGCATTGAATGGCATCCAAGATCACTTAGAAGATCAAACTGAAAATTGAATAAAAAATCACTCATTTAAATTACATTTGAAGCAATTATGTATTGAATATGAGAACATGATAGTTTCCATACAAAAATTATTAATTTAATCAATTGATGCATAACATATTGACTATATGCAGTTCAAAAATTATCATCTGCATTCTATCAGGTTAGCTGCTGAAATATTCTTTGTAGGTGGGGAAGGGTTAGGTTATATTTAAAGTTATAAAAATGTGAGGTGCCATATAAATTTTCCTCACATATTTTACTGTGAAAATTAAAATAACTGGAAAATTCTTAGTTGTAAAAGTAAAGAGATCTACTACCTGGTCCATTATCTGCAATCTGGCTTTATTGATAATATTTTTTCTTTGTTCATCTTCGAGTGCAGATGGGTCTATTTCTTTTGCACATTTAGACTTTTCCTGATACTTGTCTTGCTCTTCTTTACTAAGAGCCTTCCATGACTCGGCAGCCAGAGAGTTGCGTTCAGCCATACTTTTGTTCCTACATTCCTCTGTAATAATCATAAAGACAAAATGAACACTACTTAACTACACTTAATGTCAATATCAGTAGAATTGTATGTGTTTATTAATTAATTTGCTACAGCTAGATGGAATTTCAAAAGGTGTGTTTTTTAGTAAGGATTAATAACGTGACATATGTTTGTAAATGTCCTGCTTGAATACATTAGGAAAATATATCATTTCACGATTAATAACGTCAATCAAATTATCTGATATACACTTATCGTGAGGTCGAGTCAGCACCGACTCCAACGAAAAATATAATTTAAAATGCTTGCACTCACGTTAGTATTATCTGTCCTATTAATGAAAAACAAAAGACCTAGAGATATCTCTCTTCAACACTGAGTAAACAAATTTTGAAAACTTTAGCGACATGGCCGCTTTTTTTTGAAAAAAAGTTACTCGCCATGGAAAAATATAAATAATCAACACTTCCTTTCAAACTAAGGAGTTCGAGTAATTTGAAAAAAATACTGATTTAGCAGACAATTGATGCGGACATTTCAATGTATTGAATTATGCAATAATCAAGCCATGCCACTCACCGCTCTTGAAAAAATCGCTACAAAACTCATTGAAAGATGTTGTCCCGCGTCTGGAAACGGGCACCTTTTTTGGTTCTTCTTCAATGGTTTCTTGAGAGGGGGCAGCTTTTCGCTTCAGTGAAGCTCTTTTATTTCCGATCCATTTCTGTATTCAATAAACAACAATAAGACACACGCAGCTTTATTGCTTGATTGCTCGAGTGAGTGGATAATTTTATTAAATGACAATGAATGCTATTGTGCTGAAACCTAAACAGTAATTACTGGCTCAAAGTTTTATAAATTTAATAACTTTGGTATAGAGATATACGTACCTTCACGCGTTCGATTGATAAAGAAGTCTCTTCGGCAGCTTTCTTGATAGCAACCATACAATCAGATGAGGTGCTAGTCGTACCTGCTTTGAAATGTCGATCAAGAATAGCTTTTTGATCATCATCAATAACACTGTAGTGTTCACTTCTCTTTGCCATTATTATGTGTGATATAAAGCAGAATTTCTATCGTTTAAATTGTAGAAAAAGTTCAAATAGTTGATGACAGTTTTACAAGCCTTAGCGAGAAGCAAATTATACTCATCAACAGTCCGCATGGCTCAAGAGTGTCCTGATTGGCTAATTTGAGCCAATAAAATCGTTCTTTGCTATGAAGCAGCAGAAGCAGTAACATGTAATGGGCTCACCCCTTTGTTCTAAAATTTAGAACTACGGGGTGAGCCCATTTAGATCACGTGAAGCGGGTGTTAAAATAGAATATATAGGTTTTCGGAAATATGGGTATTGTGTATATAAACGAGCAATAAAGTAATCTTATTTGTTGGACTGAAAATCCATGGAACCATTTAACAAACCACGTACGAAATCTATGGAAAGTAATTAAGTGGACTTTTTATTAGTGTATTAGACATGTTTTGATAACGACAATCACAATCTTTAACCCAGGATTACTGGTAATAGATCTTTCAACAATCCGACCCTCATTGTCGATTTGTTCTGTTATTCTATGAAAACCTTTCTTAGAAACACAAATTCTTATATACAAAACCATACTATATGACAAATATATCAGATTGGATTTTTCTAAATTATTGGCTTGAATGAGTTTTAAACTCTCCTCTCTCACTCGTCATGTGGTCTTTATGTGCGCAACTAACCTGTGCAACAGGTTTATTTAAAGAACTCAGCAAATTGACCAGCTCACCAGCATATGTGGCTTCATAGCTCAGTTTGTAGAGCATTGCACCGGCAACGCAAAGGTCTTGAGTTCGATTCTCATTGAAGCCCGGATTTTTTTCGGGTCTTCTTTCAAGCAATTGCATTAATTGCTTTCATAACCGTGACGATCATTCAATTTACTGTATTCATTACCACTGTATTCAGACCACTCTATAATACTGTGCAACAGTGCATGTATTTATAACTTTCGAAACGATTATGATTAAATTTGAAACAATTAAGTGAAAACATATTGATATCTAAGATTTTTAAAGTTTGTTAGTGCTACTTTGATGAATTCCAACCACTATCGGTTCAGAATTCGTTTGAACTATAAAAGAAGTCCTATGTAATCCTTTCAAACACTAAGATAATCCCATATTTATTTTCCTTCTTTTGCAGTTTAAAGTCATCATTATTCTGGATAAGTATAATCTCTCAGTTTGCTTTTTTAGAATAGGTGGTTTTGTGATTTCTGTGTGACTGATAATCACTATTTCTGATTCTTAAATCTTAATTAGGATCAAGAAGTTACTGCCTCCACTGTAATTGGTGTGCCGTTTCCCTAATGAAGCTTATTCATTAGAATTTATCACAATTCTAATGAATAATTTCTCCATTAGTGAACGCAGGACGAAATTGAATATTTACTGTTCTTCACAAATAAAATTAAATGTCCCTTAAAGAACCATTTGGTCTTTAAGTTACTCTTTACGTTCACTGAAATAACTTAAAGGTCCATCCCATCTTAAAGTACTATTTAAGGTACAATACGCGATTTCCATTCTTTTGGAACTACTTTCATCAGACTTTAATTTTAAACCTAAATGAAACTTAAAAACGTAAACATTGAAATAACCTTTAAGGTGAATTTAATTTCAAAGTAAAGGTACCTTAAAGAATGATCGCTCCATAAGTGCACTTTAAGTTCGTTTCTTAAAGATCCGGTTTCGATTTAAGTTGCTTTGGCATTCCTGTGTTCCCCAGGCACTCCTGCTTTTTCCCCGAATGTATTTCAAAATGGCGTCAAACAAAGTAGCATTTGAAACCTCTAAAAAGACCATTGAAAGAGCTGAAAAAAACGTATCAGAAGAAACAACAAGAAGAAAGCTTGATATAATATGTAGCTTTGTGTGAAAAGCAAGTGAACCCGACAAGCAAAATGAGTTAGAGGAACTGCCAAAACTAAACTGGAACACGAAAGAAGTATAACTTCATTTGAATGGAAAAAGTGGATAGAGGAAAAGGTACAACATATTGTCAATTTCACTTGGTTTTAGATGTTTTTAGCTGAGAGCCAAATTCATTTTGATCTCAAAGAAAAACTAAACATGGACAAATTGCAACATATCCAGCGTCCTGTTTTGTTGTATGTGAATTTCAGTTAAACCAGTTAAAAAGAAATAAGTTTTTATCCTTTTATGATTTCAATATTTTTACTAAGTCTGACTATAGTCATTCAAAAAATGTGCTCATGATTTTACAAATACTGAACATACATGCATGCAACAAACTAAAATGAGTTCAAGAAAGAAAGAGCTTCTAGAAAATATAAGTTTTTTATCAATTCTAGTGAATTTTTGTCCATGACGGCATTCATGTCTTTTTGGCTCTCAGGGGGGCGGGTCTAGTCGAATGTCAACCCAAAGTAGGTTTTCTGTCCCGGTGGGTCCCAAACATTCAGAAAAGCATCTTTTTCACAAAGTTTGAGTCTATATTAAGTAAAATATCCTAAAAAGCAATTATGAGTTATGATTTCAATATTTTTACCAAGTCTGACTATAGTCATTAGAAAAATGTGCTCATGATTTTACAAATACTGAACATACATGCATGCAACAAACTAAAATGAGTTCAGGAGAGCAAAAGCTTCTAGAAAATATAATTTTTTATCTATTCTAGTGAAATTTTGTCCATGACGGCATTCATGTCTTTTTGGCTCTCAGGGGGACGGCGCTAGTCAAATGTCAACCCAAAGTAGGTTTTCTGTACCGGTGGGTCCCAAACATTTTTGACTAAGTTTTCATCTCAGAACTAAAATACAAAAGGCGCGGGAAAACCTGCATTCGGCCATTTGTTCAGCGTCTTGTGTGCTTCATCAAACTAAATTGATTTAATTTTAATCCGATTTTGCAGCGCACATTAAGAAAAGTGTACAAAAAAGAATTGATTTTAATGGATTTTACCTCGATGAAACGAGAGTATCATTGCCCCATGCGTACTGTGTAGTGTATGTTGATTGTGCATCTTTCATATTAATGTCGAATGGGAGAGCTGCAATATTGTAATATGTAAACTTAAATTTCAATACCAAAATTTCAATGATTGAGCTTGTCACTATTTAGCATTATTTTATGTGTGAATCATTTTATTTCCACTCATAAAGTAATGTTTGTTTGAAAGAGTATAGAAGAACATGTTTGAACTGATCATATCATTATGCTTATGGACAAAATTAGGAGAAACTTTTTCAGTGACTAATAATTTTAGATAACACATTCCTTGCTCTGTTGCTGTGCGTTTTTTATCTTACCAACTGTCTTTCTCAAATTAATCGATTTGCAGCGTGGAATCAGCTAACAACAGAAATTTACGAGAAGGTGAAGAATGAGGTCATCCACTATGTTGGTGGCCTGGACAAGTGTCAATGGAGTGACGAGCAAGTAGATGGTATGTGTACTTACTATTCTCTCAAGGTTCAAGTTGAAATGGTGTTCATGATAATGGCTTAATAACTACTGATAATTGCAAATGTGATGTTTAAACAAAATATTGCAGTTCTTTGACAGACTTATTTTATAGTTTTAAAAGATAATTTACCACTTTTTTTTCTAATTTTTAGCTGCATTTAGACGATTCTTCTTATCGTCCTATGAAACAGCGTATAAGAAGAAAAATGGTCAATATGAAACACACTTGAAAAAGTGTCGTCAGCAGAGACGAATTAAAGAGGTATTATCTCATTGGATATTTTTTTACACAATTATATGGAAAAACAGGGACTATGAACTTTCTTAAACAGGATTTAACCAGTTTAAAAATGGTTTGCACATTATTCATTTGTCCAGAGGGTTCTTTAAAAGAGGGAAACAAGAAACCTTTACCACGCAGTGGAAGGGGTTAAACCGTGATTAAAGTCAAATACCTCTATTGTTTGCAGGCATTTATGTTATTATTGGATGTGCTCTATCAGGCAAACAAAGGACATTCGTAGGAAAAGGAAAACTTTGCATGAGCTAGCCACATTGCCATTCAAAATAGAAAATAAAAGTGATGGGTAAATGCTTGGCCTCGTTTTTTGGGGACGTTCATTCATAGAAACGATGTGCATAACCGACACTTGCAAATGTCCTTTGAATAATTCAAAATCCCATTAACTTATATTAAGACGACTCATCTTGCTAAGTTTTTTTTTATCAGGAACTTACAAGAAGGACCATTGCCCTACAGAGTGCAAGCTGGACAACTCATGCAAAGGGTGAAATCTGGCATTTCACCACTTTTACTTCACAAGGATTATATGTCCTCTGAAGAGTCTGACATAGAAGATCATGTCAGAGTGAACATTATAGGGAAGCTGACATGGCAGAGCGATAAGCTAGCCCGACGAAAAGTAAAGCTTGACTCTATTTATGATAAGGCGGTGCACTCTGAAAGGACTAAGAAACGAGTCTTACAGAGAGAAAGAACAGCAGTATCTGCAAGACCCTTGCCAGCTAACTGCCCAAGTTGGGCTTGCAAAAAATAATTCTTTTTTTCTAGTGTTTTTTTTAAGAAAGCAATGGTGATAAAATATAGCAGAGATATATGTAAAATCAATGTCAGATAATTCAATATTAATTCAAAAGCTGAAAGAACGGCAAATTACAAACGTTACTACAAATTACCGTACAAAAAGGAGTTGATTGGCCGATTTCGAAGGGCGCTGTTGATCTTGCGAGAGAATAGATTCATTTTTTTAGTTCTCTATGTTTTTCTTTTCATTTTAGCATGTTTTATTGGTGCTAAAAATACTCAAAACAAGTTAAAAAAATAATTTCAGTAGTGAGTTTTAAACGTGATAAATTCAACTTGTGCGAAGAAGCTTGTGGAAAATAAGTCTGTTTGGAAGGATATAGCTAGACGCGTCGCACTGTAAATACGTTATTGCCAAGTCATTTTTTATATTGCCATTGCTTTCTTTTCTTCTCAAGGGTCTTAAGGCCTGGGTCTGACCTTTCGATGAGACCCCCTGCATTGTCCCAAGGTCACTGCATGCTGTGATGAAAAAATTCAAGATGGCAGACTAAGCGCGTGTGTTGCAATGTGTTTTCTTTTTGGATTTTTCGGGCGTTTTTTAGTCAAAAACGTACTGGGTAACTGTCCAATACATATTTGAAGGTAAGTTTTATTTTTTGTGGTCTCTTTTTGTATCTATTTTCATGGTTTTTGAAGGTGTACGAAGTTGTTGCTTACAATTTGTCAGAACCAAGAAATTTAAACTCGAGCTGGTTTGCTCGTTAATATTTATGCTCGATGAACAAGGATTTTTTCGGTTTGTTATTTTCGTTTAAGGCTTTATTTTTATAAATTGAGAATCGCATTTCGCCCAAGCTCCGCGAAATTCCATTAATTGTACGTGTGTACCATGCAAGTATAAATAAAACACTAAATTATATGCAACTGTCATGATACTGTTGTTTGTTCGTTTTATGTGCTATCTTTGATCTGATTGATTTTTCTTCATGCCAGGTCTTGCATAGACAACTTTTCACAGTCTTTTTGATTAAATAATTGGTTAATATTCTTGCAATTGATTAAATTGTTCAGATGGAAGAACACTGTTTTGATTGAAAAAGATCTTGTCCCATGTTTGAATTTCTTTGTTTATTTTCGAATGTTGCTTTAGTATCAGAACTTGGATTTTTGCTAGTGATTGTTCATAGTGTTTGATGTAATATCTGGACTGGAGATTCTTTGTTAAGCCATGCTTCATTATATCAAAATCTTCTACTTCTTTCAACCCACCAACTACCATTTCAATTGCCTTAGCAGTCTTGGTTTTCAGGATTCTATGAGTACACTGCTTTTTTCAGGTATTATCTTGTAATTCATTATCATGTCTTCTCTTTTTCTCACTGTGCATGGTCAAGGTTTGGTTGTCATCATTGTCTTCGACAGACATGTCTGCATTATCATCTTTGTAATCTTATTCTTTATTAGTAGTACTTTGTTCAGCATATAGTTGGTTTCCATCATTTTCTTGATCTTGATCACTATATCTTTGATCACCATGTATGTCACTGTAAATGTTATCTTCATTGTTAACTAGGGGAGCAGATCTGTTGTCATTATCGTCATTATCTTGATCTTCATTCTCCTCTCTATTGATCTCATCTATGGACAAGGGAACAGATCTGTTGTCATTATCATCATCATCTTGATCTTCATTCTCCTCTCTATTGATCTCATCTTTGGACAGGGGAGCAGATCTGTCATAATTATCATCATCATCTTGATCTTCATCCTCCTCTCCATTGAAATCATTCAGTGCTACCAGAGCTGATCTGTCATCATCATCATCGTCATCATCATCTTCTAGCTCACCAGTTAGCTCCTCTCTGTTGATGTAATCATCTACTAAATTCTCTTCAGTTAGATCACAAGTTATCTTGTTAACAATCCACTTTCCATCACTGTCATAGCGCTTGTACAAAGGAAGCTCAATGTTGTCATTGCAGCATTTCTTCCAGCTCTCTTTCAAAAATGCCAATTCTATTTTTATTGAACTTGATCGGAAGTGATTTAATGTGGGACCTTCTTCTCCGTAGTTATCTTCTTTCGGGGAGTCATAGAACTCAACACTCCCATCGTCCTTCCAACTCCACCATACACCAGGTCCAGGTTCAAGGAAATCTGCTATCTGCATCAAGTGAGCTTGCCACTCTTTTGCCTTCTTTATCATCACTTCCTTCTCTATTGTGATGTTGCTCAAACTTGGTAAGTGAGATGCCATCTTCTTCATAATTTCTCTTTCTTGAACCTGCACTTCATCTGTGTAGTCTCCTTTAATTAGCTCTTCAGCTTGGACATGTAAAAATGCATTCGAAGCCAGATCCTCAATGTGTTTATTCAAGGTTTTCTTTGTGATGTCTACAATCTGGTCAAAGAAACGTTCAGTCTGCTCTGCATTGATGGAGCGTAGACAGATAATGCGATGTATAAGTGGTGCATGGTCAATGATAGCATGGTAATGTATACCAAATAACTTCCTGTAGGTTAGGGCTTTTGGAGGGCATAGTGTCCTCAAGACTGCTTTGCTGTGTAGCCATGAAAGGTTGTAGAGCCACAGAATCTGCCGAGGGCAACGCTCTTGATCGTGTGCATAAAACACCTTTGTCATCTCAATGAAAGACAGAAGAAGATTTACGAAATCTTGCGAGACATCGCCTAGTATTGCTGCTGTAAGTAGAGCGCGACGGTAATCTGTACCTCTTACTTTTTCTTTGTCAAATAGCACTGCTACTACTTGCTTGATGGTGATGAGGACTTTAGGATTAGTGATGTGGTGTGGTATTTCTTTGATAATATTTGAGATATGGTTCATAGTATCATGTAGTGGTTCAAAAGCTATGACTTCATAATCTTGCAAATTTAGATCTTTGGCAGATAGGTTGGTATCATTTAGAAGTGGTAGGATGTTGGTAGCTCCATGAATAACTTGGCGCAGTCTGTCGTCAAGCTGCTTTTTAACTCCTCTGGTATCTTCCTTCCTTTCCTTTAGTTCTTCAATTACCTCAGACTTTTTAAGATTCTTGAATGGATCTACTTTTCTTATCTTGCCAAATTTTCCATCGAGTACTATGCTTCTTCTTTCTTCAAGACTAAGGTGGTTTCTGAATTTAGTGTATGTATAGTCGTCTGCCATTGACATGTGAACATCACATCCAGGACAGGGATAAACTCCTCCTTTTTGGTTACCACTTTCATACCCAACAGCTGGCTTGTCCCCATTCATAAGACGCATTTTATCATTTACTGTAACACCTTTGTGTTGTAAAGGCTGTGAGATTTCTTTGAGGCATTCATGTCTGGTTTCCACAAATCTCAATTGATCCTCAACTGTTGCTCTTGCTTTAGCCAGTATATAGATGTGGGGCCTTTCTGTTGAGTGAATATTTACACACGTGACTTGTATACATTGCGTGACCGCGTATGTGAGATACGATAGTGTGTAGCTGAATGCTAGTTTTTTACAGTAATCACTAGTGAATGTAATAGTACAACTATATTAAACGATATTCGTGGCAAAATTGGTGTCGTCAACGTGTATGTGAAAACGACCGATAACATTTGGGGGCTCAGACGGGAATACAGTACGGGAATAAAGAATTCCAAAACACTGGAATACAACCATAGTTTCAGCGAGTTCGCAACGAGTAACCACGAGCACCGCTTTTGGCTGAAATGATGGCGGAAGAAAAAGAACTGTTATTGGATCAAATGGTCGCAACTCTTGAGAAGGAACAGTTAGTGACATTTGCTGCGCACATGAAGGTAGATAAGACGGAAGGCCTTTCAAAGGTAAGAGTGATTAAAGAAGTTAGAAAGAGAATAGATGCCCAGATTGAAACTGTCGATGATGATGCAAAACCTGGCTATTTAGACAATTTGATTGAAGTGATTAATGCAATAAAAGAAGAAAGCAATTCTGAATTTAAAAAACTTGAACAACAACTTAAAGAGATCGAACTTAAGCGAAAAGAAATCGAAGGAAAAAACTATCTCAAAGTTCTAACAAAATCAAGCAAAATAACACAGCTACCGACACAACGACAACAACCGGAAATGCCGCGGTTCTAGACCTAAATGTCGCGTCGGTGTTTTATAAAGAATTTCGAATTCAGGGGACCATCGGGGAACCCGGACAAAAAGACAGACTGACTTATCAATCACTGATCTCACAAATTGAAACTGGTCTGCAGAGAAAATACTCCGACCAAGAGGTTATTCTTGCCGTAATCCGATCAGTCCAGCCTGGATTGCAATTACGTAGCTATCTGGAAAGTGTCACTAATATAACAATAGAGCGCTTATGTAAAATACTACGATTCCATTTTCATGAGAAAAGTGCCACCGAACTATACCAGCATTTAACGCCAACAACCCAACAACCAAGTGAAGATCCACAATCTTTCTTGATGAGAGCGTTAACTATCCGTCAGAAAATAATCTTCGCATCGAAAGAGGCTGACAGCGGGATTACTTATGATAGCGCGTCGGTGCAAAGTTTGTTTTTACATGCGCTTGAGACAGGTTTGAAAGATGAAACCATACGGGCGAAGATAAGGCCAGCACTGTCAAAGAAAGACGTCACAGATGAGGAACTAATTGAATCCATGTTTCTCGCTGTTTCAGCCGAAACCAAACGCCACAATAAATAGGATTAATTGACGTTATCAACTCGAACAATCCTGATTCGTTATGTCTTGTGAAAACCGCAAAAAAAGACATTGTGATACCTCCACTGCAAACAATTAGCGTACAATGTCGTGCAAACACTGGTCCTATAAGTCGACCAACACCTGTTATTTTTGAACCACAAGAACTGGCTGATTGGCCAATGGGTCTCATACTACAGGATGAACTCAAAACTCTGAAAACAGGAAATACTTCAGTTTTACACGTTTCTGTCGCTAACAATAGCAAGCATGAACTGCGCATTCCAGGTAGAACTGTACTAGGACATTTACAACTAGTACGCTCGATAACACCCGCAGAAGTCAAACTATCACCGCCTCCTAACAACGAGATAAGTATTAACCACAGTTTCGTAACCTCCCCGGATGATAGAAGTATGTGTAGCCCTATGAGTGACAAGCAAGTTATCCCTGATGTCGACTTGTCTGATCTTACAGAAGAACAGCAACAACAAGCTAGACAAATGTTAATTGATGAGCACCAATCCTTCGCTCAAGATGATGATGATATAGGATATATACCGGGATTACAAATGGACATAACATTAGAAAACAACTAGACGCATAGCTGCGTGAACTTGGGCTTTTCAAGTTGTCTTCTTGTCAAACGCAATCAGCAAGCATTTCATTTGTGAAGAAAAACAAAGTTGTTGTCAACAGGTAAATAGCGCAAGATAACAGTGATAAATATTGACAAGCTCTTTATTCTAACCTTTAAAAACAATAACCACCAAAAAAACTTTTCTGTTACTACATATTCATTAATAAACAGATGTGAAATTTCGTTTGATTTCAACAATACATGTTAACAGAAAATAAAAATTTTGTTTCTTGGTATTTTTGAAAACATCTTGTCAAGAAGAAAAAATAAACAGATAGATTTAAAAAGAAAAAAATAATGTAGCATGAGCGGGAATCGAACCCACTACCGCCGGATCATGAGCACTGGAGCATAACATTGATCTATTCGGCTAATGTTATTATAAGAAACACAGCTCAAATCCCAATTCAAACACTTAAAAACTGATATATATACACTCTAAAAACAATTCTGTACACACTGGACATCAAGAAATCTGCTCAAGATAATAATCGTACTGCAGGGCTGTAGTGGACCACGTACAATTCTTGAAGTATTGTTACACACTATAGTTCGTCTTAGCTATTAAATTTTATTGCAACAATTGCAAATGGGTCTTCCTATTCATCTTTTGACAAATAACAAAGTGATCTATATTATATCTGTTCTTTTTTAATGGCATACTTCGAAACCCGGACTCGGACTCGGACCCGGACTCGGACCCGTATGGTGGCCCAGTAATGCCATTGCGTTTTTCCCTACTTTTTTGAAAATTTTCATATTTTTTTATTTATTTTTTTCTTATTTTATTTTTATTTTTATTTTTTTATTTTTTATTTTTTCATTTATTTTTTTTTTTGTCCATTTTCTTTTTCTTTTCATTTTAATTTCAAATTGAAATAAAAACAATAAAAAAGGAAAATCTGTATAATTACATTTAAAAAACTGCATGGCCCATTGACGCCATAAAAAAAAAATAAAAAATAAAAAAAAAATCCAACGGCCCATTGACGCCATAGACCACAATGCCTTTCGTGAAGCAACGATGACTAAATTTTAAATGGGTTTCCTGTGTTGTGTTCTGTTTATGCCTGCGCATGTGCCTGATATGAACGTTACGTTCTCAGAAATTTGAACGTAAACAAAATGAAGAGAAAGTGGAATAACTTTAAAGAAAAAACAGCCAACAAACGAGGAAGTAAAGGAGCAGCGGCAGCAGGTGTTGACGGCGCAATAACCATTCAGCGACTCTCCGCAGATGTGGAAGGAAAGTGCCAAAAGTATTCTAGACTTGGACCCTTGAACCTAGATGACGAGCCAACTCTCGAGAATATAAAAACTGCTTGTCAAAAATATTTTACCACAAATTTAGAATGTGATGTTCTCGCAGGAGAGAGGGGACCGTCTTACACAGAGACTAGCCAGATTAAAAACTGGAAGGTGATCCACATTCGTTTTATTGAAATGTTCGTAACCACCAAAGTGAACCAGCCCGCGAAAGCCCCACAAAGAGAGATCACAAGTCTACAATGAATATCAAGTCTACCGTTATCCCCAGATCCGTATCAATTAGTCAAATGCTTAAGGTTGGCAAGTTGATTGTTCCAGATACTAATGTTGTCACACTGACGGTCGAAGAATTTGTAATCAACGATGAGCGCTGGATGGAGCCTTTTGAAGTCACTATGTCGGTAGAACGGAAACCCTTTGCTATGGGGGCCTTCCGAGAGGCCTACATGGCAAAAGCGCTTTCAGGGCTTCCAAAAGGGGATTATGTTCTGAAGAAATATAAAGAAGAAGAGAAGGATGGAATCGCAGATTTATTTACGTCAATAGAGACTCATACCAGGAAATCAGTTCAACTGAATGCACTTGCAAGGAACTTGGCTGAAAGTATGTCTAATGAGGTGCCTCCTCTTGAGTTTGGAGAAACCTTTAGATACAACAAAGTGTACTTTGCATGCGAAGGAACTGAGTTTGTAACACTAGAGAAATTCATCAAAGGCACTTTTACTAAGTTCATAAACAACACTGGAGACATCTGTGACATAGAGTCAACAGAACTGACATTGAAAGCTGAGACATTTGTGCATTATACATATGTGAAGTCAAGCAAACAACTAATGGTGACTGACATTCAGGGGGTCGGATATTCATTGTGTGACCCAGAAATTGCAACAACTACACAGAGAGATCCTGAAGACAAGGCCATTTACTTTTGTACTGGAAACCTTTCCAAGGAAGCAATCAACTCATTCTTTGCAAATCACGAGTGTAATAAGTATTGCAAACTTTTAAAACTTGAAAAAAGACCAGAAATGATTTTAGAGTAACAGGTGAATATAATATCCATGGACCAAAATCTGTTTGTTTATGTTGGCTGAATAATAACCATTGTTTTCCTTATTTTGTGATAGTTATGATCAACTGAATAGCAATTTTCAGGTTTAAATATGAGCTTACATCAAACTGGAGAGGGATGAAAACACTGAGCTTTAAAAAATTATCAGTGTAAAACATATCATCACAAGCTCAGCAGTTTTAGATATCTCTCAGTTTTTTATTTATTTAAATTTTTTGCTACTTGATGGGTCATCCTAGCTACTTCTTATCCAGGGTGGGTAGGGGAGGGGGACTCTGTGAGTAAACTATTGGGGATGCTTGTTGTATCTTTTAGGAATAAAAATCAGCAATTTGGTATTTTTAGGATCTAAATTTTAAAGTTCAGCGAATCAATGTTTTCTGGTGTTCTTAGGGGTGTTCAAAAACGAAAGTCAACTCATTGTATATTCAGCTATGCCTCTGTAAAACAATAATAATGAATTTCAATATGGTGTCATTTTATGCTATATTTTAGGTTTTAAAATTTGCCTAACTATGCATTTTTGGAAAAACATCTGGTATTTTTTAGGATATTTTTGAAGATTTCCAACCAGCATACCCAATAGTTGTTTTCTCATGTAGCCCCCCCCCCCCCCCTCTCCCTGGGTATCCATCCTTCTTAAACTGTATTGCTCAAAAGTATGCCAATAGTTTTCACTATGACCTCATTTCCGTTTAGATCAGATTGGTTAAAATGCAAATAGAAATATGAAAATAGTAATACATCATCAGTGGTCATACTTCTGATGCACAGCAAGTGTTTGTTTCATGGATTCAAGAATGCAAATGTTGTTACAGTTTGAATAGTTAATTATGTTTTAAAACAGTTACATTTTTACTTGCTTCTTCAAATTCTTAGGTAGTGGGTTTCACAGACTCATGACTGATACTTAACACAAAAGAAAACACTAGAATTACTACTGATAATTATTATCAATTACTGTGCTTTCTTTTTGGTAAAAATTTCAAGCGTTTATAATAACCTTATACAGTTAAAAAAAAGTTTGTGTTTTAGTTCACAACACAAAAGTATTTCATGATGTAAAATTTCAACCTTTGATAATTCAATTTGTCACTGTTGTAAATAAACATGTCCTAATTAACATAAAGCGTCCCTTGTCCCTTGAAGACAAGGGTAACCTTGGGTAACCAAAGGTACAGTAACCTTTAAAGAACACGATCTTTAAACAAGAAAGTAATTGATGAAGAAATAATCAAAAAGTTATAACATGTTGACATCAAATTGTGGTTTTAAAAATAAATATGCATTGGCTGCTTGACTTGACTCAATGTCATCTGTGTTAGAAATATGTTGTTCACATTCACGACGGACCTCAGGTTCAAGATAATAATCAGTATCAGAGCGACCGAATACAGAATATCGCCTATCGGACTGATCATGCATTTATGTTTGTATTTGTAAGGACCGTTGTTGGCTAACTATGGCAAGTCAAGCAATTTATTGTGGTCCTTACTTTCATTCATTCAAAAAATAGCTTTTAACATGTAGTATTTTTTTGGTCACGACGCACATATATATTTTTTATTATCGCTTGTTTACTTCTCGTTTGTGTTTCATAAATACACGAAGAAACAAGAATTCAAAATATGTTAAAACTACCGATGGCAAAAGAAATAAATATCTGGCCCAGCAAAAGAAAAGGAGTGAGGGAAAAACTAGTAAAACTATGATTTGAAGATAAAAGTAAATAATACATTTTGCATAGTTAAATGTATTTTTTATTTGCTATATTTTTTATTCATTTATTTTTTTAATTTTTAATTTTTTTTTTATTTTTAATTTTTTTTTTATTTTGAAAAGTCCGAGTCCGAGTCCGAGTCCGAGTCCAGGTTTCGAACTATGCCTTTTTTAATCCCATAATTGGGTCGTTCAATCACTTGATAGTGCTCACTTCGATCGACAACAAAGTAGTTTATGTTTCGTTCCTAACAAATCACAACTGTTAAACATTTTCTTCTGTTTTGTCTCACTGTCTTTGTAAGTTATTTTTGTGGACACTTGAGAATCAATAATGGTGTTAATATGAACTTTTCACAGTCATGTGTTTGTTCCGTATACCAAGCAATTACTCCCGGGGGGGGGGGGGGTACTCCCTTCAGATCTGGGTAGGGGTGTTCCGCTGGGATCTTGTAGGGGTTACCCTGTTTATGACAAAAAATACGTAACTTCCATACCCTGTTTATGACAAATTACAATTGCTTAAGAACGTTATATGATTTGTACAAATATATAAATTCAGACACACGTGCTGCTCTTATCTTTTTTAAAAGTCAACGATCTTATTTCTGCCGATTTCCTGAATTCAAAGTAATTTCTCTCATTTTTTTGGACCCTGATTATGACAGAAAATTTGGATTCTACCAAATCCAATGACGTCACTTCCGGTTAACATGAGATGTACACGTGCCGCCGTGGTTAGTCAGTACGTTTGTGAACGCCGTGGCGGTTGGAAGCTTGTTGGTCCTTGTTGGAAATTCATAAAGAACTCACAGAACAGTTCACAACAAATGAAAAAACCAGCAAGCCAATCGATGAAGGTTTGGCAAGAATGATTGAGGGACTTATCAACGATAAGCTCCCCAAAACAAAACTCGAAGAACTTATTGAGAAATATGCAAGACCCGAGAATTGTATCAACTTGGTGGCGCCCAAAACAAACAAAGCAGTGTGGAGCCAGCTCAAAGATCAGACCAAGAAATTTGACGCAGGAATGCAGAAATGCCAGAAATTATTCCTCAATGGAACATATGCAATTCTAGAGGCGCTTAGAATGGCGACCGGAGAAACCAAGACACAATTAACCCATGCCATAGTCCTACTAATGTCAGCAAACAGAGAGATGAATCTCAAAAGAAGGGAGATCATGAAACCAGATCTTAACTCCCAGTACAGTGCACTGTGCAGTGCGTCTACACCCGTCACAATGGAGCTATTTGGATATGACGTGGGTAAACAAATCGATGAAGTAACTAAAGCGAACAAGCTGGCCAAGAAGATAGCAGGACCGAAAAGGACGAGAAATTCTCGTTTTCAACCCTTTGGCAGAAATAGTGCAAATGTCTATCAATCCAAGAACCGCAGCGATGGCAGAAATTTCTCAAAGCCTCGTCATTTTTTAGGGGACAGAAATGCCAACTACAGGAAGCCGAACATGAAAACAGCATCATTCACCAAAACGACCCAGAACTGACTTCCCAGGTTAGTTTTACAAATACTATTTACAGCATGATTGAATCAGATCGACCCTTTAAAGCGGGTCAACTGAGGTAACACTTAGATGAGTGGAAACTGATCACCTCAGACCCAATTATCTTGCAATGTATTACTAATTATGAACTGGAATTTGACTATATACCATCTTCTGATTTAATGTCAACAAACATACATCCAGAACATAAATTCTCAATAACAGAACAACAGACTATTGATGCAGAGATAAAGGCTTTTATTGATAAACAGATAATTGAACTCTCTAACTTTGAAAATGGACAAATCATTTCGACAATTTTTATAAGACCAAAAAAGGAGCCTGGGAAATTTAGGGTAATTTTCAACCTAAAATATCTTAACCAATCAGTAACTTATCACAAATTTAAGATGGATACCCTTGAAGCAGCAATCAAGTTAATGAAACCAGAATGTTACATGTCTTCAATAGACCTCTGTGATGCCTATTACTCTATTCCAGTATCACCAAATTATAGAAAATACTTGAAATTCATTTCAACTTTATCAATTTCGAGTTTTACCTATGGGTCTCACAAGTAGTCCCCGTATCTTTACAAAAGTTTTGAAACCAGTTTTTGCTACACTCCGCATGCGTTATGGCCACAACTGTTTAGGATACATTGATGACTCTTTTTACACGGAGGATTCAGAGAGTTCATGCGGAGAAGCTACTTTACATGCAGTTCAATTATTTACTCGGTTGGGGTTTGTAATTCATCCTACAAAATCTGTGTTTAACCCTACACAATCATTAGAATTTCTGGGTTTTCAGCTGATTTCTACCTCGATGACCGTATGTCTGACAAGTAAAAAGGGGGAAAAAATTATCAACACTTGTTCCAAGTTTCTCAATGATCAGAAGTTCTCAATACGGGAAGTTGCATCATTAATTGGGACACTGGTAGCCACCTTCCCGGGGGTTGAGTATGGGCCTCTATATTACAGAAACTTAGAAAGTGACAAAGATTCAGCCCTGAAGGTTGGGTTAGGTGATTATGAACGTAAAATGTCACTATCCAAGGAAAGTATTGAGGAATTGAAATGGTGGGTTAGCAATGTTTCTACAGCAGTTAGAGAGATTGATCATGGCAACCCAACAATAACTCTCTCCACAGATGCATCGCATATTGGTTGGGGGGCAACCACCACTGGAAATGAGACCCAGGGACTGTGGGCACAATATGAGAGTGATAAACACATCAATGTTCTTGAATTACTTGCAGTCGAACTAGGACTTAAATCTTTACTTGACAACACAGTTAAGCAACATATAAGAGTCATGTCGGACAATACTACAACAGTTACATATTTAAATGCCATGGGGGGTTGCAAAAGCAGAGATTGTAATGACATTGCAAAACGTATTTGGCTATGGGCAATAGAGAGGGAAAACTGGTTATCAGCTGCACACCAACCAGGACATATGAATGTAGTTGCAGATTCATTATCGAGACACTTTAATGATGGTATAGAATGGCAGCTTAGTAAAGAGGTGTTTAATGATATATGTCAGTCCTTTGGAATTCCCATTATAGATTTATTTGCAAGTAGAATTAACCACCAGACTAACATATATGTATCATGGAAACAAGACCCATGTGCAGCACATGTAGATGCTTTTACAGTAAATTGGAATCAATTTTCACTTAGCTATGCTTTCCCTCCCTTTTGTTTGGTTGCTAGGTGCTTGCAGAAAATTGCCTCAGAGAAAGCCACGACAATCTTAGTTGTGCAAGCCTGGACAACACAACCCTGGTTTACAATGCTATTGAGTCTACTCATCGATCATCCATTGATATGTCAAGTGAGAAAGAACACATTATCACATCCAGTGAAAGGGAACACTCATCCACTGAGCCCACAGTTACAACTTCTGGCATGCAAAGTATCAGGGAACAGCTCACTAAACACAGTATTCCAGGCGACATTGCCAACATTGTCATGGCCTCATGGAGACCAGCAACCCACAAGCAATATAATGTCTATATCAAAAAATGGCAAGCATTTTGTGTTCAAGAGAAAATTAATTCATTGCAACCAAGTGTGAATAGTGTGTTAAAGTTTCTTCATGGTTTTCACATGAATAATTGTTCATATTCATTAATTAATACGGTACGTTCAGCATTATCAAGTTATTTGATGGGATTTGAATTCCCGGACAAGTTTACTATAAGTAATCATCCATTTATAGTTCGTTATCTGAAAGGTGTGTTTAACTGCTGTAAGCCAACTCCGCGGTATCAGGAAATATGGGATGTTGCACCGGTACTAAGGTATATAGAACTGCTATTTCCAGTGGACAAACTATCTTTGAAAGAGTTGACTTGGAAGTTAGTGATGTTGCTAGCCTTAACATCAGGACAGAGATGTCAAACGTTGACTTATTTGAACACTGCAGTAATGATCAAGACCCCTGACTACTACAAATTCTATATACAGAAACATGTGAAACAGGACAGACCAGGTAAACTTCTAACCTCTTTTGTGTGAAAAAGAAGTATTCAAAAGAAGAATTGTGTGTATTCAACCCTTGAACATTACCTTGATAGGACATTATCATTTCGTGATACTGGACGTGAACAGTTACTGTTATCATATGTTAAACCTCACCATCCTATTGGCACTAGTACCATTGGACGTTGGATCAAAAATGTCTTAAGTGCAAGTGGAATAGACATAAATAGATTCAAACCTCACAGCATGAGAACAGCCGCTGTATCAAAGGCGAGCACAATTATCACTACAGATGAGATACTTAAATATGTAGGCTGGTCTCAAGAATCTACTTTTCAGAAGTACTATAACAAACCTATATGTACTGATACACGATTTGATAAAGCAGTTTGGGAATAAATGGATGTATATGAATTATTGTGTCCACGATTATTGCTTTAAAATCTCATGTTAACCGGAAGTGACGTCATTGGATTTGGTAGAATTAAAAAATTAAACGAGACTTACCTGTAAGTTGAAGTTTGATTGTGATTCTACCAAATCCAGATGACGCGGTGAGGGTTAACATGCCCTCCCTTAAATATGCGTACCCCAACCCTTGAGTTATTATCTACTCTTTCCCTGCATTTATCTACTATTATTATTATTTCCTTTACCTTTTCCTTTTATCTATAATCGTGTCCACAAGTTTATTATTTTTTTTAAAAATCTGACTAACCACAGCGGCACGTGTACATCTCATGTTAACCCTCACCGCGTCATCTGGATTTGGTAGAATCACAATCAAACTTCAACTTACAGGTAAGTCTCGTTTAATTTTTTAATTAAATCGGAAATAAAATAGAATTAGATACCCTGTTCATGACACCAAGGTCGAAAAACCATACCCTGTTCAGCGGATCATCCCCGTATAGTCGATATACTGCAACTACTGCAACCAATCTTGTCAGAGTCAGCTTAAATTTCTTGGTATCTAAAATAATAGTTGTTTCACTTACAATGATCCTTTGTATGATTCCAGCTTAAAAACAGCAAATTCCACGGAGCTTTCGTAAATTCGACGAGTCTGCAGGTCGCAGACTAAGTAGCCTTCTTTTGTAGTTTACTTACAAAGACTTGCGAGGTAGCTCAATTCGATCGAACGGACTTGTGAAAGACTCGCTCTGTTGTCCGCTCGGAAAGTTTGCTTGTCATAAAACGCATTGCAAAAACCTTGTCGAATCTACTTACAACAATTTATAATTTGCACATAAGCTAAAAATATCACAGCAATATAACAAAGGAACAGCGAAAAAAAAAACTTGAGAATACTGTGATGAATAGATCAAATGAACATTGACTGTGATGTCCCAGGCGTTCCTGACCTGCTTTTGGACGTTTGACATGACACGTCATTAATTTCACCAATCACAATCGACAATCGACATGAATGCATCCAATCACAAACCTGGAGCCGAAAGAAATACAAGTGCGGAAAATTTAAAAACAGCGGAGACAGAAAAACACAAAACCCGCCCAAATTATACCTCGGGAATTCCTTCGGAAGCCCGAGTAACGAGCTTGTTCAGAAGAATTACATTTCTATTCCGCGACCATTGTATGGAGAAGTGAAGTCATATATTGAGGATTTGCTTAACAGAGGATTCACCCGACCCTCTAAATCTCCTTTTTCAAGTAGCGTTGTGTGTGTGCGCAAAAAGGACGGTGGAATGAGACTTTGTGTAGACTATAGAGAACTGAATAAGCGTACTATATCTGATCGCCACCCCTTACCAAGAATACAGGAAACTCTCGATAATCTTGGTGGGAAGTCATGGTTTAGCGTGCTCGACCAGGGCAAAGCTTACCATCAAGGGTTTATAGGGGAACCATGTCAGCATTTGACAGCTTTCATAACCCCCTGGGGACTCTATGAATGGGTTCGGATCCCCTTCGGGTTAAAGAACGCTCCTGCAAATTTTCAATGATTTATGGAGAACTGTCTGGGTGAGTTAAGGGATGACATATGCATCCCATACCTAGATGACGTCATAGTTTTCTCTAATTCTTTCAGTGAACACATTGAGCATCTACGAAAGGTTCTTCAGCGTTTGAGAGAACATGGGGTTAAGTTGAAACCTAAAAAGTGTAACTTATTTAAGCGGGAAGTTTCATTTCTTGGACGAATTATCTCCAAGGATGGATATTGTATCGACCCTAAAGCAACATGCGCCGTGCAAGAATGGAAGGAGAGGACACCACAAACGATAGGAGATGTCAGGCGTCTGATGGGATTACTAGGAGTGTACCGTCGTCACATTCCAAACTTCTCGCAGGCGGCAAAGCCTATCTACGACCTTCTCAATGCTCAAGCCGCGTCGAAGTCTTCGAAAGAATGGACCTCAAAAAACAAAGGAAACAATCAGGTCTCATCCAAGTCCCCGGTGGAATGGATGCCTGAGCACAAAAATGCTTTAGAGTCATTGATTGAAAGCATCACCAGCCCTCCAATCCTTGCCTATCCAAACTATCAATCGCCGTTCATGGTACACACAGACGCATCACAAAGTGGTCTTGGTGCAGTGCTATATCAAGAACAGGACAGCATCCTACGAGTAATAGCGTATGCGTCACGCACACTAACTCCAGCGGAAAGAAACTACCACCTTCACTCGGGAAAGTTGGAATTCCTAGCCTTAAAGTGGGCTGTAATAGAACAATTCCGTGACTACCTCTATTATGCGCCTCAATTTACTGTGTATACCGACAATAATCCGCTCACGTATGTATTGAGTACTGCCAAACTCAATGCAACAGGTCTTAGATGGGTAGGTGAACTAGCTGATTATAACTTCATCATCAAATACAGGCCGGGTAAAGTTAACACGGATGCAGATAGTTTGTCTAGACTGCCCGAAACCTTCCAAAACTACATGAAAACCTGTTCAGCAACCATCACTCAAGACGATTTGTCAGCAACAGTATCATCCGTCTCAGCACAAGGTACTGGTGAAACAATTTTAGTTGCAGGAGTTACCGACCAACATGACATTCTTCAAATTGATAATGACTACCTGCCTTCAAACAAAGTACAACCGTTAGACATATTGAAAGCTCAACATGAAGATCAGGACATCCTTCGCATAGTACAAATTATTTCATCTGATGCTAGACCAACTACAAAGATGAGACTCCAAGAATCAGCAGAAGTACGAAAGTACCTGTATGAGCTTAGTAACCTTCACATCGACGAACAGGGACTTCTTCGTTGTAAGCAGAAGATTGTTCTTCCGAAAGTTCATCGACAAAAGGTCCTAAAGGAACTCCACAAGGAAATGGGACACTTGGGGACTGATCGTGTATATGTTTTAGCAAAGGATAGGTTTTATTGGCCGTACATGAGACGAGATATTGACCACTACGTGTCAAATGTATGTCGTTGCCTCCAGCAGAGGAAACCTGCACGACAAACGAGAGAACCTCTACAACCTATTACTGCATCATCTCCATTTGAACTGGTCTTTATTGACTTTGTGCATTTGGAGAAGAGCTCTGGGGGATACGAATATCTTCTCATAGTAGTCGATCACTTCAGTAAATATGCACAAGCGTATCCCACCATAAATAAAAGTGCTGTTACCGCAGCGGAGAAGATATACACCGACTTCATACCAAGATTTGGATATCCCGCAAAGATACACCATGATATGGGCGGGGAATTCGAAAATAACCTGTTTCGACAACTGGAGAAATTGACCAATGTAATGCATTCGCGCACGACCCCTTACCACCCTCAAGGTAATGGCTTGGTAGAACGGATGAATCGTACACTACTTGCTATGATGAGAACCCTTCCAGAAATGTTCAAGTCGAATTGGAAGGATCACGTACATAAACTTGTACATGCATACAACTGTACTCAGCATGAAAGTACTGGATTCGCACCATTTAAATTACTGTTTGGTCGCTCGCCTAGATTACCCATTGACCTTATGTTTGGACTTGAGTCTCAGGAAAAACCCACTTCGCATGCGGCTTATGTCAACAAATGGAAAACAGCGATGAGCCAAGCATATGGTCAAGCACTGAAGAATTCTACTAAAGGTAGAGAGAGAGGTCAAGCTCAATACAATAAGAGAGTTTGCTCTTCTGTATTGGAGCCAGGAGACCGAGTACTAGTGCGCAATCTGACACCGCGAGGAGGACCGGGAAAACTACGAAGTTACTGGGAAGATAAGGTACATGTAGTGGTTAGACACAAAGCGCCAGACAGCCCTGTGTACGAACTTCAACAAGAGGGAGGAGGAGGTAGGAACAGAACGCTCCACCGAAACTTGCTGCTCCCGTGTGACTTCATGCAGACACAGCCACCAACTTCTGCCAAACCACAACAGAAAACAAGAAGCCAGAACAAAGAACGAGAATCTATGCCAGAACCTGAGGCAATCGATGACTTAATGTTGTCGTCAGAAGATGAATGGCCCTCACTTACACCACTTGCAGCACAACGGTTACACAATGCAGTGAATGAAAGTACGCAAGAGGTGTGTGATCAAGAAGAAGTGGCTTATAACCAGATGGAACCGATTGAACTCCAAGATGAACCACAGCCGCAGGATGATGAAATTGAAGAACCGACAGAAGTACAACAACAGCTACAAGATGAGTTCACTAGATATGGTAGACCACAAAGGCACAGACAAGCGCCGCAGAGGTTTACATACGTCAACCCAGGAATGCCAGTCTACATGAACCCAATCACATGTCTTCGCACACAGCCATGGATGTACCCATACCAACAGTTCCATCCTCCTGTTCATCCAATTTATTCATCATTGATGTTTCCAGCTAACACAGTACCACTACCTTATTAACTGATGAACACAAACATTTTATTCATTTAGTATTTTTATCATATTTAACAAAAGAAAACAAAGAAACACTGCCTACGGATTATGTGCATGATGTGCATTTTGTTATATGTAAATCATATTATTATTCACATTAAGATATGTATGTTAAAAAAAAATCTTATAGAGATTTAGTATGTCTGTGAGTAAGGCCTGATCAACCGGACTCATACAAAGAACACTGCAAGAACGTTTCTCCAGTGGGGGAGAGTGTTGAGTGAATTATTTACACACGTGACTTGTATACATTGCGTGACCGAGTATGTGAGATACGATAGTGTGTAGCTGAATGCTAGTTTTTTACAGTAATCACTAGTGAATGTAATAGTACAACTATATTAAACGATATTCGTGGCAAAATTGGTGTCGTCAACGTGTATGTGAAAACGACCGATAACATTTCCACTGTGGCCTGTATATCAATGTTTCTTTTTGTCTTTTCTTGATATTCTGATTTTGTCAGGTGTACTGCTGGATCATAGAGTTGACGCATCAAAAACAACATGAAACCACTGTTTGCTAAGGATGAATGGTCATGCCATAACATCCAGTGGCGTTGGCTCTCTATACACTTCAGTTGCTTTATCTTGTCTTGAAGATCTCCTTGTTGGAGCTCACCCAGAGATTTTAGCCGAGAATCAATTATTTCCTCTTCGAGATGTTCGTAGTACCTGTCTGGATGTAGTCTTAGATACTGGTTTTCATTTTCTAGTGTTTTTCTTCTGATTTCTGTCAGGGGAATTTTTCTGCCAGACCCTTGAATGGTTTAAGTTCAAATTTCCCATCATTTGTTACAACAGCTTTCTGGCATGTTGTCTCAACTACTGGCACTCCAAGGTTATAAACACCATTCCTTATTCTTTCCTTTATTTCTTCCTTAATTTGTTGATTGGTCCTTGGCACTGGAAAGATATTTCCCCACCAGGCTGCTTGAGTATCCTCCTTCGCACCCTTGTTTTGTCTGTATTTTCAAGAAAATGGTTTATTAGAAAAATTATTTTAATTTCTTCAAATAATTTTGAAAGTGTATTTGGTAAACACATGTCAATATGCATACAAAACAATACATGTAAATCTTAGTCAATTTTGTATAGCACACTTATCCAATTGATTAACAATTCATGATCCTAGAGAAATGCCTACCATGATGAGATTAATAAATTCAATACTGAATTCATAAAAGTTATGCTGAATGATCTCACCAAAATTGTTTTCAAATTTAATAGACATTTGATAAGTAATATACAATATTTGCATCTGATCTGTATAAGGTTGAAAAAAACTTGCTTTCAGCTCAGTGTTTTAAAACCTTATACAGATCTCTAGCTTATATAGTACTAAACATGTATAACATAAATGTGGCAGTAAATATTGATAAAATATGGTTAATTGCAATTCTGTTATTTTCTATTGTAAACTAGTGCTAATGAATTAACACTAAATACTGCAAGGTTTGCATGTTTGTACTGTTTGTAGAAGTATTTGGATTTATTATTTTTATATGTATTCAACTATGTATGAACCCACATACTCTACCTTGTCTCTCTTTCTCAAATGGAGTTATATCCAGCCCTTGACTTTTCAAATATGTCTTTAACAGCTGACCAGCATTTTGGGGTATGTCTTGCCCTCCTTTTTTCTTGATGTTGAATTCTTTTGCCTTGGCCGTCCAGTTGATGGATTTTCCTGGGGTCCATGTTTGAAAATCAACAAGTACTTCCTCCAGGTCTCCAGCAATGTATTTTGGACTGTGACTTTTTTCCTTGTTTTCCGTTCTTTCTGCAACTCGTTGATTTGCATCAGATAGATTGGTTAAACCTTTGAGTGTTTCGTGCTCTAAATGACATTCTTTGCTCTAAATGTGAATTTACATCATTTTTCTGCCATGTTTCTTCAACATTTCTTTTAAATTGACGTTTAATGTGCCTGTTTTTTTTTCTTTCTTTCAGATGGGGAGATCTTCTTTTGGAGTTGTGCTTCTGGAACTTGACATAAAACATTTGCAAATGACTGACCAAGATTTCCCCACTTGACTCACTCCAGCCACAACATATTTTAAAAGAAATAAGGATAGCTAATCCCCTTACAGAATCAGAAAAAGAAAAAAAAATACCATCATTGAAGATATCTTTAAGAGTCGACAAGTTGAGGTCTATTCCAAGATTCTGTGGAGTAATTTCTGCAAAATTCTTTTGAAGAATGCATTGAATGACACATCAAGTTCACCGGTTAAAGCAAAGCAGTGGACAGAGAACACAAAGACACTGTACCTTTTTAAGCAATTTGAAAATGTTGGTAGTTCACAGCTGACATTTCCATACCCTTGTTGGAGCTGAGCTATGCTAAAAGGTTAACAAGTCTGTTGTTGGTCTAGCTGCAAAGAAAGCAAGAGAGCTGGAAGTCAAGCAACCTATTGTTGATTTTGACGTTAGGAAAATGGCCGCAGAGGGACTGGCAAAGATTCGTTACATAGTGGGGTGTGCAAAAGCCAAAGTCTTGGCCCATCAGCACAAGTTTGTCAGGGACAACCTGACAAGCATTCACCCAAGCAAAAGGAAGTCTTTGAAGGAATATCACGAGATGTGTTGCATGCTAGAAGAAAATGCTGTAGCAAATTTCAAAAGAAGCAGTACAGAAGCCATGGCTTGTCCCACATTGATTTTTTTTTTTACTTAGCAGAGCTAAGGGTCAGGCAAATGAATGGAGCAATGCTCAGACTGCACAAGGAAAGCTTAATTGACAAATCACATGAAGTTCTCAGAGATAATAGAGATCTAAAAAAGTGGGATGATATCTTTACATCTGAAGACTTACAGAACAAGAAGATAATAAAAAAACTTAATTAACTTTGATAGATAGAGTGCAAACACTAAAAGTGTTCATTGACAAAATATTTATTATTGAATGTGGTGCTAAATAAAATTATTCAATTCTATTGCTTTCTTTTGTTTCAGTTATTTAGTGCTATTTACTACTCTTAACACAAAAGCCCTTAAAACAAGAAAAAACAATTGTTCTGTGATCTTGATATAACATTAGACTAGATATAAGATATCATTTTGTAATACAAAGTCTACATAAACTAGAATTAAGCCACAAAATCTTCTAAATATATATACTGTTGTTGAGCTCTTAAATTCAGAATCAACCTGACTTGTAATAAGAAAGCTGTTTATATTGTTTTGAAATCTGATCCTTAAAACAGGACACCATTTTTCTTATTTTATGATTAAACATTGCCTTGATCCAACCTTACTAGATCTTATATCAGGATCCCAGAACAAGTAATTGTTTCCATGTTTCAAGGACTGTTGTTGAGAATGCTAGCTACTTATTATAGGGATTAACATGGCAATTCACATTCATTTAGTGTTTTTGTTGTTTTGTTTTCATATTAGTTTATCATAAAAAAGTAATTTAATGCCGATAAGCAATTCTCGGCGGGCGCGTGACGTCACAAAAATATGCAAATTAGATTGCCGCCATGCTGGTGTACAGAGGTCAACTTACTGCTTTAGTAACGCTTGCATTTTCTTATAAATTATCATGAATTACGACAAAATTGACGACAAAATTAATGTAAATGTTGGCGAGAATCAGATTCCGGTTCTCTCTGATTATGTTAAAGCCTTGGAACCAACTGTAAAGAAGAGATATCTCGAAAAAATATCAATTATTGGCGTCGATCCTTCCACGATATCAAGTGAGCAATGTACTTCGGAGTGCCTACCTCCAATCGAATCAATGGATTTGGTTAGCTATTTAGTCCTAACCACAAGTTGCTACACTAAAGACCAGTTTAAGGCTTTTAAAAGTCTCGAAGCATACAATCAAATGGTGTCGGGATTTGTAACTGGCGTTCAAGGCTGCATAGTAGCTGATAAGTTTGTTGTTCTCGCCAAAGTAAGGCATTCTCAAAGGATGAACGATCCTCTCGTGGATGTGTGGATCATAGCTGAGAAAGATGGAGCAATATTGTCTTCTCACTGCCTTGGATGTAAAGCTGGTCTGTGTGAGGTATGTTCCCATGTCGCATGTGTGTTATTTTATATTGAAGCCTTCATGCGCATACATGGCAAACTAGCTTGTACTCAAGTTAAATGTACGTGGCTTCTTCCGACTTTCGTCAAGGAAGTTAGCTATGAAAGAGTGGAAAACATTAACTTTTCTTCGGCTCAAAAACTCAAAAGAGAGTTGGATGATAAAATTGAAAAACTAGGGGATGATTATGATTCAATAACCGCAAATGATGAAATCATTAACAACGACTCGATGCAGCCAACTACGAAATCAAGTGGGCCAACTGAAACTGAATTAAATGAATTCTACACTGAACTTAATAAATGTGAGACTAAACCTGTGATTCTATCCTTAATCAAACCCTTCTCTTCTGGCTTTGTAAGTGACAGTGCTAAGATTGAAACAATCATCCAACTTTTTGACAAAAAATATCTTGATTATGATTACCCTGATTTACTCACTGCCTGCAAGAATGTAAGACTCAAACTAACTGAACAAGAAATCGACCAAATCGAAAAAGACACTAGACAACAAGCAAAATGTAGGAGCTTCTTCCGTCACAGAGCAGGAAGGATAGGAGCCTCACAAAGTGGAGCTGCTAGCAAGACTAATCCATACTCTCCCTCCCAATCACTTATTAAATCAACATGTTATCCTGATCTATTCAAGATTTCAAATGATGCTGTTATTTATGGATGCAAGTATGAAAAAGAGGCTTTGCTGCATTATGAAAATGAGATGAAAAAGCACCACAAGGATTTTGAAATAACACAGTGTGGGCTTGTTGTTAACAAAGAGCACCAATTTCTTCATGCAACCCCTGATTTCCTTTGCTCGTGTTCTTGTTGTGGAGAAGGGTGTGGGGAAATTAAATGTCCAATATCTATTAAAGATAATAACTTTGATGATTACATTTTGCAAAAATCGTCATGTCTACAGAAAGTTGATGGTGCATTCAAATTGAGGCGAGAGCATAACTATTATAATCAAGTTCAACAGCAGTTGTTTACAGTCAATAGAGGGTATTGTGATTTTATTGTTTATTCTGTTGATGATCAGAAGCAAGGAGCCTTCATTCAAGAAAGAATTGTGCAAGACAAAAAACACTGGGAAACTAATCTACCAATTCTTACCAAATTTTGGTATACATGTATTTTGCCTGAAGTCCTCGGTCGTTGGTACACCAAAAGGTCTCTTCCAAAAGTGAATGATACATCAGGTCCAAGGAACATTTGTTTTTGCAGGATGGATAAAGCTGACACAATTGTTACATGTTCTAACACAGATTGTCCATATACAGAATTCCACCTATCATGTTTATCTATTTCATCTAAGGATGACATGCCAGCAAAATGGCTATGCCCTCATTGTCAAAGACTGCAAAAATTCAAAAGAGCGAAAATGGTTTCAAGCACATTGTCACAAGTTGAAAATAAAGCTATGTCTCTACCATCCATATGTGTTTGCAATAAAAAGGCAATAGCAGGAGAAAAGATCTTGGAATGTCATTCAACTAAGTGTTCAAATGGAAGCTATTTTCATCTGGCCTGTTTGAACTACAAACGCTTACCAAATAACAATCAGACCACATGGATTTGTCCTGCATGTAAACAAATTTCATCTAAAAGTGGCTTCTCAAAGCCTTCAGCTACTCATTTGAGTACTAGACTACCAACACCTACAGCTACTCAGCCTACTAGACTACCAACACCTACAGCTACTCAGCCTACTAGACTACCAACACCTACAGTAACTCAGCCTACTAGACTACCAACACCTACAGCTACTTCTATGGGTACTAGACTACCAACACCTACAGTTACTCAGCCTACTAGACTACCAACACCTACAGCTACTCAGCCTACTAGACTACAAACACCTACAGCTACTCAGCCTACTAGACTACCAACACCTACTGCTACTCAGCCTACTAGACTACCAACACCTACTGCTACTCAGCCTACTAGACTACCAACACCTACTGCTACTCAGCCTACTAGACTACCAACACCTACAGCTACTTATATGGGTACTAGACTACCAACACCTACAGTTACTCAGCCTACTAGACTACCAACACCTACAGCTACTCAGCCTACTAGACTACCAACAACTACAGCTACTCAGCCTACTAGACTACCAACACCTACAGCTACTCAGCCTACTAGACTACCAACAGCTACAGCTACTCAGCCTACTAGACTACCAACACCTACAGCTACTTATATGGGTACTAGACTACCAACAAATACATCTATTCCTGGTCCTAGTAAAATCTCAACAGATTCCACAACCCCAATCATTACTGGAGTATATAACAGTGATCTATCTAAGAAAAACTCTCAAAAATTACTTGGTGAACTTACTTCCAGTGACTTTGATGTCATATCTTCTCCAAATGAATGGTTAAATTGCTCAATTATACAGCAAGCACACGTACTACTTCAAAAGGTTAACCCATTTATTGAAGGATTTCAGAGACCAACATTAGGACCGACAAATAATTTTAACATTGTTAAGGGTGAATTTGTACAAATTCTTCATACTGGACATGATCACTGGGTTTGTGTCAGTAACATTGGATGCACTCCTGGAATGGTAAACTTGTATGACAGTCTGTTCAATGACGTAATTGCAGATGAAATTGAAATACAAGTTGAGAACCTTATGTTGGACACATATAAGGGATTGTCATTTGTTTCAGTACAACAACAACAAAACGGTAGTGATTGTGGAGTATTTTCAATTGCATTTGCTACTTGTTTAGTCTATGGAATTATGCCAGAAGATGTGGACTTTGTTATTCCACATATGCGTCCCCACTTGTACAATTGTATCAAGAATGGTGAAATACTTCCTTTCCCAACTCTTTAGATTAAAAAGTGACTAGAGTGCAAACAATATAACTGTGCAGATTTTGTCAAACTAGCACTAATTTAGACAAATAGCTACAATCTCTTGCACAGTTATATTATTTGCACTCTACCATAAGTATTTAGTAGTACTACAATTCTGCTAATTGTATTGTATAAAATATAAAATAAAAGTTTTTTCATTATCAAACCATTTGTTTTTAGTAGTGTGCATGTACATGTACTTTGCAACAAAATCATTCAAATCAGCACAAATTCATTTGTCTTGTAATGTGTAATAAACATTGCATTGTGCAAATTTGTACTATTTTTTGGAAGACTTTCTGTAATTTTCTGTAATGTGTTTCACTCTTAATTATTTGCCTTCTACACGTTGAGGTCATTTTATCTCTAATAAACGCACCTAATCCATAAAGCATAGATATTGCAAAATTATTTTCATTCCTTTGTTATCTATCATCTTGTCAATTAATTAGTAATATTTGTTTCATGGGTTTTTTGGGTCTACTCTAACAACATCAATTAAACATGAAAGAAACTGACCATACCAGTCACTCAAAAGGGACAATAGGAGGACAAAGATTCACTAATGCGGAGCACACTCTCATAGTCCTGTCAATCATTGGAACTTGCTCTTTCCCACTCTTTTGAAGAATGTCAATGGGAAGTATTCCTTGTAGTATGGTGTATTTTCTCCGCAATAATCCTATAACCCTTTCAACATGGATTCTGACTGCGGCAATGCCCCTAGTCTTTTCCACATCATAAGGGCTAAGCTGAGATTTCCCCCTAGTGAATGCTGGGATAACTAATCTGGCTTGCTGCAGACCAACACTTTCACTGATGGTAAAGCCTCTGTCAGCCATTACCATGTCACCTGGTAGCAATTTCTGTAAGAGCCCACAATTCTCTGTAAGGAATTTGTCAGACGTGCGTCCCCCCCATGCTTGTGAGACAAATGATATGGTACCCTGAGGGGTGATGCCAATTAACACTTTGATAGTGTTATGGTGTTTGTAGTTAGAGAATGTTTGTGCTCTGGCCAGGTAATTACTTGGCTTCTGGATAAAGACTTCATAGCAGTCTATGATCACTGTCGTCCTCTTGCCAAAGGAGTACTGAAAGCACTGTGGCATAGTACTGTGTAAGGATTCTCTATCTGGCCAGTGGATAAGAGGGGAAAGCCTTGCATCCATAACAATCATCCAGGCATTAAATATTCTGTTGACAGTTCTCCTTGATGTCTCAAACCGATATGCCAGGTCTTGCATAAAAACATTAAGTCTAAGTCTTATCAGGACCAGCAAAAATTCCTGAAATTGTGTGAGCATCTTGCTCTTGTAAGTCACATGGGGTGATACATGATTGAATGTTTTTTTCAATACAGAGTAGCAAGGCAATCCAGTGTAGAACCTCACTCTTTCATTACAATCGCTTTTTTCAGTAAAATATCTTTCGCTGAAACATTCAGGTTGTTTCTGTTGAAACAAGTAATCAAATTCCTCTGTTTGCGATGCAGTGTCGACAAGTTTAAGGCATTCTAAAGATTCTGAAGCTGATGAAACGTCGTCTGTGGACGGTGGTTCGAAGTCCATGTCTTGTTTTGAAGAAGAAGATTGATCAGTAGACTGATCAATTTCATCAAATGTTTCACTGAAATCTGCTTTTCCAAAGTCAATATTGGAAACAGCAAGTCCAGGAGTGTTCATTTTTCTCACTTTTGAGGTGACTTCTGCTTTTAGCTCTAAGCTTCGCTTCCTTCTCCCCTTTACACGGTCTGCCTTCGCTTTGGTCGCTTCGGCGCTTAAAGTGTGTGGACTAGTTTTTAAGTGCCCCAAGTTTAAAGAAGGGACCCAGTCAACATTATATCTATCCCATAGACCAGCAGCTTTACCTGATGCAAAATGCCGGCTACAAACACGCTGGGAATCGAGGATTTTGTCTGTCAAATGTTCACGACTAATGGCGGATATCCATCGTCTTCGACGTTCGGTAGAAAGCTCTTCCTCTAATTCGCCTCTATTTTTGACCACTGCAGGAACTCGAGAAAAAGAAAATCCTTTGTCACGACAAGATCTAGTTGAACAACCAAGGATAATGCAAAAAACCATCGCCAATTGAGTTAAAATATCGATTTGTACAGTCCACAACAGTAATTCGCTCTACTAAATGTACTCAAACCTGTACACCAGCATGGTAACCAGGCATAGTATTACACAAAATTGATCACGTGAGCGCCCGCCGAGAATAGGCCATAGCCAGACCGACCGAAGGAAGTTATGGATATTAAATCAAATTGACTGGCCAAAGCAACAACATATTGTCATGGTATGGTTTTTGTATGTACATGAGCTTAAGCGTCAACTGGTTTGCTCATGATTTTATTTCGGTCTTGGTTTCTCCTTTTCTCCTTACAACTATCGCCTATCCCATAATTTATAGATAAATACATTTGTGGCACTTGCTATAACTGGCAGGCAGTAAACTCAGTAAGTAAATGAATGAGTAAATGAAAAGACGAATGAATATTGGTTAAAATATATAAGGAATAAAGAAAAACATCACTCAAAAGTATTGAAAAACACTAGTGTTGCAAGACGATATTATTAAAAAGTTCTTAAAATCTTCAGCAGCATCATTTCCTCTCGAATTCCACGTGACTTGAACAGTAAATGGGTGGCAGTGTAATACGAGAAAAAAATAGCATGTATATATCATAGAAAACTTTAATCAAGGTTTTAGTAGTTAGCGAGGGATTCTTAGCGAAGAAGTCTATAGATCGAACATATGCCAGTGTGGTTTCTGGAAGTGGTACGTAAATGCACCATAGCATGACTGCACTATATGCTAGGTCTAATGTATTTTCAATCTAAATTTCCAAAATGTATTTCTCCGCATATCTTCCACAGAATCTTCTTCCGATAGCGATGGAGATTTATTTGGGAGGTGAGTTTCTGGTTCTGTTTTGAGTTGCTATTTATTGATTATTAACACTGAGGAGCTAAAGGCGATATTTAACAACTATGGTTCTGATGTGAACAAGAAGATTTTCTTTTTTTCATATTACGATATATTTCAAAATCACGTGTGTTAGAACTTTGGGACGTATTTTCCGGTTTTGAATACTTACTCCGGGAACCATATTACTATTAAAAACATTTCCATTTTGTTTTTATATACTTTAAGTGCATGTACAAGGGAACACTGTTTCTAAACTAAGTCCTCACATAATTTATATATTTAGGGAGAGGTTGCTATATATGGGAATTGCATGGGAAATGTTCCCATTTAATGGACAAATATGGGTAAATTTCAACACAATATTGGGTTTTGTAGCATTTTCCCAATGAAAACCCAAAATAAACCTATTGTGTGAATCACTTTGTTTCCCGTATAGTTATTTTAACTTGGAAATGTTTTTGTTTTAATTCCGTAAGTGCTTATCTCATAATTTATCCATAATTACACAACACAAATGCCACATCGCTATTTTTTCGGTGGGCATATCAGATAACAGCATGCACTTTTTAGACTGCCTTTGTTTGACAATGCTTTAAATAAATTTCATTTGGCAATGTATACAGTAATATACAGAGGCTATGTTTAATTGACAATTATCATCTAATCATATACTTTTTTGTGTGCTTTATTTGTAGCAAACGAGAAATCCCTCACATAACACAACGTTATAGAAAAATTACTTTATCCAATAAACAAGAAACAGGGAAAACAGGCAAGACAAGCTTTCCTTTCGAGTGTCAAAGAACTATACTGGCAAAATATGTTACAGAGCAACTATGGATAATGAGTATCTTTTTTCTTATGTTTTAGGAAAATTGTGACGAAAGGCTCTAAACAAAAGAACTGCAGACCATAAAGCCAAAAGGTATAAAAAGGGATGAAAAAATTATATTTACTTTTAAGGTTTACTTTTTAGGGGTAAGAGGGTAATTTGCATTATGCTTTCACATTTTACGCACAGCTGGTGTTCAATATATGACAAATAATCCTGAAAGGTATAATATAACAGAATCAAATGAGGGATTTGTACCCATTACTATTATTAGCCCAACAACGATATCACAGGATACTTCTGTTGAAATTAACATTGGTCATCTTGAAGAAACTCATTATGTGTCTACACAGAGGATTCTTCTACCTGCATCTAGCCTCTCAACTTTTGTAGACTCATGTTGTGATGTTTGTATTCCAATGAATAAACTATCTGCAATATCTATTTATACAGTATGTGTATCTCTCATCAAATCATGTACTTACTGGAATACTACTACATTAGATGCCATAAATGAACATGCAAATTTATTTTACAATGACTTATTGGTACACAAGGCATCTAAAATACCAAATGTTATCAAAATACATGATGCAGACATAAATATACAATGCAAAAAAGAATACAGTGGTGAATTATCACAAACTTTTAGTCCAGAACTGAGAGGTAAAATTGTTGAAAATACACAACTCGATACTACTGGTTTTGTAATTTCTTTTAATGATATTTCTATAAGTTGTATTACACATAATATGACACAAAATAATGCATTCACAGGTCATGCATATTATGCTTTAGTAAATAAAAATGATCAGCTAATAAAGTTTTTACAACCAACATGGACTGATCTGGATTCATTTATCAAAAATATGTGGAGCTGCATATGTGAAAACCTTTGTGAAGGTAACTATAACATTTACTTTTTGTCCTGTTCATCTCCAGTTAAAAACAACAATACCTTGAGACAAAAAGTTTTGAGAAAATTTAAGTCGAATGAACAAAAAAGACGGGTGACAAAAAGACGGAGCGAATCGTACTCCAATATGGAACCTGAAAAGAAAAAACAGAAAATTCAAATACTTAAAGAACAGTATAGAACAATGGATCCCAAAAAAAAGATTGAGCTTTCAAAGAAAAATGCAAAGAAGTATAAACACATGGATGTAGACAAAAAATCAGAGTTACTGAGTAGAAAGAATGAGAAATATCAAACAATGGATGTAGACAAAAAAACTGAATTACTGAGCAGAAATGCAGAGAAATATAGAAATAAGAATGACATTGACAAACAACAATGTAAATCTGTAATGAAAGAGAATTCAAAAAATATTAGAAAAGTCAAATCTGATTTGAGCTATAACTTAGACTACTATATTTCAGTTTTTCATAAACAAATAAAGCAAGGACCATATTACATTTGTTCTGTATGCAACAGATTATTGTATAAACAATCTGTTATCCAACTTAATAAACATAAATATGTCAATTGTGATATTGACAATGTTTTTACAAACAAAATATCATTTGATGACAAGGAGTATATATGTAAAACCTGTCATTCTAAGGTTATCAAGGGAAAGCTTCCTTGTCAAGCTGTCTGTAATGATATGTATGTTGATGTTGTACCATCAGAACTTGCGTCATTAGAAAAGCTTGAGCAGATCCTTATATCAAAGAGAATTCTGTTTGAAAAGATTATTGTAATGCCAAAAGGTCAACAAAGAAAGATCAAAAGTGCCATTTGTAATGTACCAGTTGAATGCGAAAACACTTGCAGCATTTTACCGCGTCCTCCAGAAAGATCTGGTATAATTATGCTTAAACTGAAAAGGAAACTTAAATTTAGAGGTCATGTATACTTCCAGGCTGTACGTCCTCAAGCACTAGCTAATGCTCTCAACTGGCTAAAAATTAACAATGCCTTGTATGAGAATATTACAATAGATATAAATAATGTTGATAATAGCCTTACATCATTGAATGACAATGAATCCTTGCCTGACATTGATCCCCCTTCTGAAGTAAATGACACTATACCTGATAACGATAGCATATGCCAACAAACTGTCAATGATAACAATCATAATATATCAGAAAGTCATACCATCCTTAACTGTGATTCTGATATGCCAACTCCATACCCCTCGACTATATGCACCACACAATGTTTAAATGATACATACAACTACAACTGTCACTGAAGAAGAAATAGATGACCCTCTCAATGAGCATAGAGCACCAACCAATGAAACATGTTTACAGTCAATTATACCAGATTATTACATAGATTCATTCTAACAAACGTTTTGATTGGTTCAGGAAGTGTGGTTTATCATCGTATAAACCACGGTACTATGGTAACGAGTGACTTTCAAAATAACTACACAAACACTACATAATTTCGAAAAACAATGTTTAACTCATTTCAAAACTGTAAAACTAACCTTCCTCCTTCTGATATGAGCTTATGCGTGTACTTAGTAGTCGTATGTACATTTCTTGAGTCTCCGACTCGCTTTACTTTCAACTTTCTTTTCACCATTTAAAAAAAGAATGATGCGAAAATAAACCTATATAGAGAACTGTTCTATCGGGTAGAGATAGCTAAAACATGACTTTGGAGGTGAAATGACTGTCCTTTCACAATGAAAAAGTGTTCATATTCACACGAACAGAATGCTTATTTAGTTCAACTGACAGACCTCGTGGTTGCAAGCTAAGGTGGAAGAGCTTCATTCACTATGAACAGTATGAAATCCCTTCGTACAACATCCCTGTGTCTTTTCCTCGATAGACTAGTCAAGTGATTGTGAATGTATTTGACTTCTCATTTAGCTTCATGACTTGGCTGTTTTTTTTTACAGTTGTAAACCATTGGTGATGAATTGAACAAACATTTTTTCGCTTCACGGTAAATCTGCCAGATTTCAGTATTGTCTTTCCTCAGGCTGTTTTCATGCTTTGCATTTCTTTTTAAGACAGTTTTGACTTTTAACAATTAGTTAGGGTGGTTTCTTGATCGTAAATCGCATGCTTTGACAGTTTTGGACGAGTCTAAAGCAAAACTTTACATGAATATTTCAGTGTAGTGAATGAATTTTCTTGACCTTGAGCAAGCCGCAACTCATCTTTTTGCTTCTAACCAATCATCACATTCGTCAACATGAAAATTTTCAAGGTCAACGATGTTTCGTTGTTTCATTGTTGAGAAAATCCATTTTTTCTAGGCTCATGAAAACACTCTAAAAAGATCTAAACCAACTCGCTATGCTTGTTGCTTCAGACTTTTTCTCGTGTTTTCATGAGCCCATCGTGCAGTTATCAGAGTATAAACCCCGGCTGAGCCTTAGTTATTTGTTAATTATCCAGTAACAATAGTCTAGTAATCAAAATGATGGTAACAACACTTCCTTAGGATCAGAATTTTACAGTGTTGCACCAGGTGAAAACAAACACCCTGTGTCATTTATGATAGACAAACAATGTGAAGAATTAGCATTCCCAGCATTGTTTCCTAAAGGCAGATTTGGTTATACTGTGGAAAGAAAGGTAAAAGTCACACCTACAAAATACTTTAATGCAAGACTATTACACCATAGTGGCAACTATTTCCAACTAATCCTGAATATTTATTTTTTGCGCAATTTGTAATTGAGCAAAAGAAAGTATCAGACAGTATAAATATAGCACTTAAAAAGGTGCATGGACAGTCAGTTACTGCTTCACAATTACGAAATGATGCACAAAGTTTGCAAAATCTCATTTGTCAGGAACAAGCCTATCTATTTTTACGACAAATACCTGGTACACCTTACTGGCACACCTTACTGGCAAAAGTTCATGTATGAAGTTGTTGCTATGGTAAAACAATTAGGTATACCGACATGGTTTATGACATTATCATGTGCTGATCTAAGATGGCCTGAGCTTTTTCAAATTATTGCTAGAACAAGGGGGATGAATATGACTGATGAAGAAGTTGAATCGATGTCATATAACGAGAAGTGCTCAATGTTAAACCTTAATCCTGTAGTAGTAGCAAAACACTTCCAATACAGAGTTGAAACATTCCTCAAAGAGATCTTATTAAGTAATTCTAATCCTATAGGGAAAATAGTATACTATGCTCTTCGTATAGAGTTTCAAATGAGAGGGTCACCACACTTACATGCACTGATATGGACTTCAGATTGTCCAAAATTAACATCAGATACAATGGATGAATACATTGTATACATAGATAAACATGTCCAAGCCTACCTTCCAAATAAACAGACAGATCCAGAACTACATGAGTTGGTTAGCTTTTACCAGAAGCATACGCATTCTAAAACATGTAGAAAATATAAGAATATCAATTGTAGATTTAACTTTGGACAGTTTTTTGCAAACAGAACAATTGTAGCACAACCACTGCCAGACGATTTGGATGAAGATAAGAAAGTACATATACTGAATAAACAAAAAGAGATTCTCACATCTGTGAAAGCAAAAATAAATGAAGTATTAAATCCTAGTAAACCAAATGACTACAAGCCAAATATTACAGAAGAAGATATATTCAATGAACTAGGTATAACTGAAGGGGAATACTATTCAGCTTTATCAGTTTCACCTGATGCTGACTTTGACTTACACCTTAAAAGACCACTAGATAGCTGTTTTATCAATAACTATTTTATAGCTGGTATAAAAGGATTCAGAGCTAATGTAGATTTACAACCTGTTTTTAACCATTATAAGTGCATAACATATGTGTGCTCGTATTTCACAAAAGATGAAACAGAATGCTCACAAGCTATCATGAATGCAGCTAAAGAAGCAAAAGAAGCCAATATGAATGTAAAACAAGGATTAAAGAAAATAGGAGCAGCCTTTTTATCTACTAGAGAAGTGAGTTCTCAAGAATCTGCATATCGTTGTATGCCTGAGTTATGCCTAAGGAAAATATTTCCAGGAACTGTTTTTGTTAGCACTGATTTACCAGACAAAAGAATAAGGGTAGCTAAATCAAAAAAAGAGCTTGATGATAACGACAGTACTGATATTTACAAGTCCAATATCATTGAGCGCTATAGTATTAGGCCAAACTCAATTCCTGCAGTAGATAATCTTTGCCTCGGTGAATTTGCTGCCTATTATTACAAAGACTTTAAAAAGGACAATAGTGAAACTATAGATGCACAGCCTGAAGTACTGACTGATGACATTATTGAAATGCAACACTTAACAGCTAATGATGACAAATCACTACCATCACAGATCAAATTAATGAACACCAATGAAAAGATGAAATGTAGAAAGGTTAAGGCTGTTATAAGGTATCACACTCCAAATAAAACAAAAGAACCAGAAAAATATTTCCATCATTTGCTTATGTTGTACTATCCATGGAGAAATGAAACAGAACTAATGGGAGCTGATCACACTTATGCATCTAAATTCTATGAACCACACGTGCAAGAAATTGTAGATATGAATAGATCTGTGTTTGAACCAGATGCAGATGCTGTATCAGAAGCACTTGAATCACTAAGGAACAACCAGGGTAATGTCATCCACTCTTTTGATCCTATCAATGACCAAGAGAATTCTGATATGCAATTAGAAGTTCAAGATGACTCTACGCCAGGAGTATCGTTCAATGAACAGCTACCCTCAGATTTGGCTTCATCAACTGATTCTAATCAACAACATGCATCAACAGGATTAGCTTCACATAATCAACCTAATGAAATATCAGATGATACATTAAGGGAGTTTGTAAGATCACTCAATACCAAACAACGTCAAGCTTATAATAGTGTACAGTCATGGTGTAGAAATAAAATAAAGAATATGAATAGTTTGAAGCCACAACAAGTTGATCCCATCTATTTATTTGTAACTGGTGGTGCTGGTGCAGGTAAAAGTCACTTGATTAAAACTATTTATCATACTGCAATTAAAAACTTTAGAAGTGGTAGTACTAATCCTGAATTGCCAACTGTCTTATTAATGGCTCCAACTGGCGTAGCTGCAATTAATATCAATGGTACAACTGTCAATACAGCATTATCAATTCCTAAAGAAGCAGGTGATACACTACCACCAATGTCAGATCAAAAGAGAACACAAATAAGACTGTCTCTATCTGAGCTTAAACTAATAATAATAGATGAAATATCTATGATAGGAAATACCACTTTATTACATATCCATCAACGATTAAAGGAAATATTTGGTACATCCAACTCTAAATTATTTGCTGGTATTAGTATTATAGCTGTTGGTGATCTCTATCAACTTCCACCAATACGAAGAAAACCTGTCTTTTATGAATACAAGAATGATTCCTTTAACCTTTGTCACCCATGGAGTGTTTTTTCAATGATCGAACTTACTGATATAATGAGACAAAAGGATGATCAATCATTTGCTGAATTATTAAATAGATTTAGAACATCATCTCAAACTCAAGTAGATATTGAATGCATCCAATCCAGGGGCCGGTTCCTAGAAAGACGGATAACTCTATCCTAGGATAAGTGCTATCCTAGGGATAAATTCCCTATCCGAGGGATAACTATCCTAGGGATAAAATTCGGTTCCTGAAAGCAGTTTTTATCCTAGGGATAGTTATCCGTAGGATAACTGCGCTATTCCCTGGATGAACCGGAAAAAAACCGGTTTTTAATGGCGGGAAAATGAGACGCGGCCGCGTTTTGTTTACATTTTATCGGGCTACCTGTGGTTGATGTAAATAAAAATAAAGAAAGCGCATATAAAAGTAAAAAAATAAATCGTTGATGTGTCAGTGTTTTGTAACTCAAGCAGAAAACACGCTAGCATTATGCAAAATCAATCCCCAGTAAAACTGAAGCGAAAGCGAAAGCCAAACTTCTCATCGGCCGAATTAAATACCCTTGTGGAATACGTAGAAAACCACCGAGAAATTTTGCAAAACAAATTTACAAATGTTATAACCAACAAGAAGAAAGCGGAGACATGGCAGATGATAGCGGAAAAGATAAACGCACTTGGGGTGGCTGAGCGTACAGTTACTGAAATCAAGGATAAATGGAAGTCGGTATTTAGCGGGGCAAAAAAACAGAACAGCGAGGCCAAAAAAGCAAGAACAGCGACAGGTGGTGGTCCACCAGCGGCTGAACCATCGGCAATCAGTGCAAAAATAATGGAAGTGTACAGCGACACACCAAGATTTTCTGGTCTTGCGGAAGGATTCGAGTCAGGTAATACAAAATTTAATTATAAATTATTCATGAGATAATCATGTGATAGTGACGTTGTCGTAAATGACGCCTGGTAAAATTTGGTGTCAGCCATTATTGTGTACGGTTTCTACATGCACGCGTGGAGCAAACTTTTAAGATAAGTATATCCAAGCTCTGAGTTAAGGAAGATTATTATTATTACCCGATAAATGAAATTGAATACCTATATGATTAATGCCGCACTTGTAAATGATCTAAAGTATATCTAAAACTGGAAATCACATAAAGTACTTATAAAAAAATATACATCATAAAGTAGCAGTTTGTATTTTAGATTTCTTTAGTTCCTTTTTTTATGCGATGTGTTGTTTTTATAAGCATTCATTTTTAATTCTTGATTTATTGAAAGAAAATCTCTTGATCTGTAAACCAGCAGCAATATAAAATATTATTTGCAGAGTTTAAGTAATATTTGTCAACTTCAGTTAAATTTGGAATGACTCTTTATATAGTTTATCTACCTCTATTTTGCATTCATAATATAGAATCCAATTTTTATTATTATTATTATTTAAACATACTTTTATTCTGTGTTTGCTCGAAGTTCCAAAGGCTCATCATGGGAGATTACACAGTTTACAATTTACAATATATTAATAAGTGTGAGGAAAATAAGTGAATGACACAACAAATTACAAAACATTCAATAATATATAACATACACACACAAAAAAAAAAACTAAAGGTAAGAGAAAGAAGTAATAACTCGATTTGCCCTAAGTGAAGCTTTTTGTGTCTATTATAATTCTTTGGACATGATGAAACAATTCTTTGTTAATAATCCTCATTTGTGTTCAGGAGTGCCATCAAATGCCACTGTAACATCTGTAGAAAGTGCCCATGTGCCATCAGAGGAGGCTGAATGTTCTGGTGTGGAGTCAAGTCCCGACATAACAGTCATGCAAGTTAGGCAAGTGAAGCAGGAAAAAGTCACAAAAAAGAAGATAACCCAGGATGACGTACTTAGAGCCCAATATGAAAATTTAAATTTGCAAAAAGAGCTCTTTCTCCTTAAAAAAATTAAATTAGAATTGGAGATTCAACAGCTAGGATATGTTGAAAACACACACATCTTTATTCCACAATAGTGAATTGTACATGTATGTAACTTTGTAGCCTTTAAAGGCTCAACACCTTGTGCATACCCAACAAAAGTTCATTATTGATTTCATTACTATTTGAATATTGATTAGATTATTCAAATTGAATATTGTATTAAATTTTGAGATCAACGTCTAATGCATTAGAAACAAAAAAGTCGCCTTTTGAAACAGAAAAAAAATTGAAAATCTTAAACTAAAAGACAAAATTGTCTAGAAACTGTCACTGAAGTATTTCTTGCCTGATGAAAGCGAGAGACATCTTTTTGTTTCTTTTGGAATGTTTTTTAGAAATGGGTTATTGAAATCAAATACTCAATTCCATATTCACAATTAATAAAACCAACAATGAACTTTTAGAGTAAACTCTTTTTAGGTGTTTTAACCAAATCAATCTCTGTATGGTCCATTTAAATTGGTAATTTTGAAAACAGCTTTGTGACATACATATGAATGTGCTGCTAATTAAATTTTACTGAACCTTGAGTAATGAAGTTCTGATTGCTCAAGCTGGATATATTTGTCAGACTGCATGCAACATTTATTGAAAAGTAACAACTTAAATGGTAATATACAGATTATGGTGTAATGTTTCTTATAAGTATTCATTTTTTGAGATATTGAATGATTGGAAATTCAAGTTTTGATTTGATTATTGAAATGATATTGCATGGCTTTGTTTGGAAAAGCTTAATACAGGTATTTACATATTTCATTTCTATGTGTGTTAAATTTTGTTAAGCCATGTCGTGTGCTGTTTGCAGCACATGGCTGTATGACATGAATGACTATTACAATGCTACACATGCTCTGATTGGTCAAGTTAGTTTTGATAAAAAGTTTGAATTTACTTTCTCAACTATTGAAGACATTGGGAATTTTCAAAGATTTCAAACAATTATTACAAGGGATTGTAAGGTTCTTACAGTCAAACCTCGATTATCCGGACCTCGATTATCCAATTGTTTGATTATGTGGACTTTTTATTCGGCTCCCATTTTTAATGAATATTTATTTAATGATTCTATATTCTCATTGGGAATTGAATCATTTCTATTTTTAAAATTGATTCACTTTTTAATGAAAAGATTGGAAGTGGTATTTATTTATTATATATATTATATTTGATGTAAATAGCAAGCAATTATGTCAAGCATGATGCAATACCTCATGTAATTATAAGATGATGACTAGTGAGACACTAGTTAATAGAGTGCTAATTCCATTGTGTTATTACTACATGACATCCTATATGGTGTGATCAAAGGTCATATTTCATTACTATTTGGTAGATATGTCAATAGACCTGTTTCATGTTCTTCATTACTCTCAATAGAAAGTGATATATTATTTTCTATGAGGTACATCCAGTGAGAATGCACAAATCCAAAGTCAATATAAATACCAATGGTTTTGTCTTGACTCTTTTGTTAATTTAGCTACAATTGAGACTTAAACCATACAAATGAAGTAACAATAGACCAGTTTCAAGTTCGTCAGTGCTCAGGCTAAGGGGTTTTGTCAACACCAAAAGTGTGCAGCACAAATACCACCCAATATACAGACTGTGCTTTTTTATACTTACTATTGTGTTTGTTTGTTTAAAAAGTACTATATAATACTTAAATAGTGATAACTATTTCACACATTTTTTGTCTGCACTGTAAATTTGTAGCACCGTAACTTGATTTAAAAGGATTTGTAATGATCTTCATGGTACATATGAATGAAATGAAATGAAGATCTATGAGTAGTAGAGTGCTTACAATATGTCCATAAAAGATAGTTTAAATAATTCATATTTAATTATTATTTAGGTGCTATCATTCAACCAGAGCATTCAAAGAAAAGGCAAATAAAAGGGACATCTTTGTAGTGGTTTCCTGTCCAAAATAATACATAAATAAGAACTATTAGAAAAATCTATGTAGAGTTTATTTTCATGGACACAATGTAACGAAGCAGTCTATTTACTAGATGCAATCCTGCATAAATTTACATCACTAATTCCACATCTACCAAGTGAAAAATGCTTGTTTGTGATTGGTTAACAATGCCTGTGAATTTTCTTTTAATTCATACAATTAATTAATTGCACTCAACATTCCTGTTAGGCTTTGTGTTTGTCCAGTTTGCAAAGCAAGCAACTAAGTTACTTCATTTCATTTACATTTTTTGTAGATTTGGTACTGATAAAAGTATGCTTGTATTAATTTGATGATAGAGGCAGAATACGACAAGTTTGTAGCATGAACCATTAAGCCATTTTCATCAAATACACACAATTTTTTCGCTAGTTCTTATTGAACAGTGTTAAATAATTTAAAAGAAATTTTCACAAACATAATCCCTTATTAAAAGGCCATCTTGATCGCCATCATATGGTTCTACATCTGGCTGGTCATCTTCAGCCGCGTCGTTTCTTGGGTTGTAAAGATCATTCCTGAGAATAGCAATGTTGTGCAGCACTGCACATGCACCTATCAATAAAGCCACTTTGTTTGGGTGCATTCTGACCTCAGAGTGTAATAGATGAAACCTTCTTTTCCAAATTCCAAAGGTTTGTTCAACTTTAACTCTTGTTTTGCAAAGGGCATCATTGAATTTTTCTTGTTGAGGGCTGTTTGGGTGAGGATATGGGACCATGATAAATGACTTACACCCATATCCACTATCACCAAGCAGAAAACCATCTTCTACACCTTTGTGATTGTCTTGTAAATGGTCGTAAATGTGGCTGTCTTGGAAGATAAATGAATCATGTGTACTTCCCGGCCATTTGGCTACAATGTTTGTGAACAACCCTGAAAAATTGTGATTAAAACTGCATCAGTATTGTTTCACTATTGTTATTTTTCTTAGATAATTGACAGATTATTATTGGCGAGGGGTAGGGTGGGCTGGTAAAAATGGGATATGATTATAAAAATGTGAATTCAAGAAAAATCCTGTCATTATCAATGACGGTTCAGGCATTTTCGTGTGAGAAAAAAATAATTTGCTAGCAAATTAAAAAATAAGTAAAACAAAAGTATTTATCAATACTAAATAGTGTTTATGAAACACAATAGGGAAGAAGGGAATATCATATATAACTTATTCCCTTTTTTGTGCTGTTTAGATTTCAATATACAAAGCTAAAAACAAATCGAAAGTGATATTTGATTGGGAATCCTTTGTCAGCAAAAATTAGAACATACCCCTCCCCCCTCCCCCCCCCCCCCCCCCCCCCACCCTGGTCAAGTGATTTATTTTTACGTACCTCGATTGTCACAAATACCTTGCACGTTCAAGGAATGGTAGCTTTTACGATTTACAAAGTCGTTTTCGTTCTCTGACGGACCTTGGATACGAACATGGGTACAGTCGATCAAGCCAATTACCCCGGGAAAACCAGTCTTGGCATAAAAATGTTGGCGTATGGTCGTTTGTTGGTCGTGGTCTGGCCACTGAATGAAATTATCCTTCTTTCTCACAAGAGCCTTGGCGACCGCCGAAATGCAACGAGATACTGTAGATTTGGGGAATCCAAATGTGTCTCCGATGACTTCCAAAAAGCTACCGCTTGCAAAAAAACGTAACGCGACGAGAACTTGTGTCTCCACACTCAGCGAGCGATTTCGTCTAGTATTTGGTAATAAATCCGGCGACAGTAATGTAATGAGGTATTCAATCGTTTCCTTATTAAACCTAAATTTGGACTTGATTTCATGGTCGTTGAGGAAGTTGTTTGTAGTGTCGTTGTATCGACGAAAACGTCGAGGTTGTCTCTGTCTAACAAGATTATCGTACAACAAGTCCGCCATTTTGTTTTCACTTATCCCTAGGATAGCAATTTATCCTAGGTTCGGGAGGTGGGATAACTTTATTGGAGATTTATCCCTAGGACAACGCTATCCATGATTTCAGGAACCCAATTTATCCCTAGAATAACTTTATCCCTAGGATAGCTCATATTTATCCCTAGGATAGAGTTATCCGTCTTTCTAGGAACCGGCCCCAGGTCAATTATGCCAACTGACAGTAATTATCCACATGATGCCTTACACATATGGGCTGAAAACAAACCAGTTGATGATTATAACAATACTAAGTTGGCACAAATAACATTACCTGAATACATTCTCACAGCAGTTGACCAATACCCAACACATGTCAGTCAACAAGATATTGACAGAGTAGTATCAAAAAGTAGATCGGAAACAGGTGGACTTGATTCTCGAATTGTACTGAAAGAAACAGCAAGAGTTATGCTAACAACAAACATTTATATTGCTGATAGACTCATAAATGGTCTGATGGAAACTGTAATGAGAATTGATGTTAATCCAAATACTAAGAAGCCAAATGTTATTTATCAAGTTTGATGATAATGAAGCTGGTAAAAATGCTATAGCTAAATACCCAAATACCTTTGCTAGAGAACACCAAGCAGTGCCTATTCAACCAGTATTAACAAGAATCAGAACAAGACCAGGGAAAGCATCTTCACCAGAAATCCAAAGAACACAATTTCCACTACCTCTAGCATGGGCATGTACAGTACATAAAGTGCAGGGCTTAACTATGGAAAATGTTGTTATCAGTTTTGATTTAATTAAACAGAAATCATTTAACTATGGTCAAGTCTATGTTGCTTTAAGCCGTTCCACCTCACTACAAGGTATTCATATTCTTGGAAATATAGAGTCAAAACATGTCAAAGCTAATCCTAAAGTTCACACAGAGTATGAGCGATTGAAAAATATTTCTACAAATAATTGTACCATATCACAGTCTCTACACAACCAATTAACAATTTGTCTGTTAAATATTAGATCACTTAGAAAGCACAGCCTTGATGTCAAATATGATCAAAGCATTATCAATAGTGATATCATTGCCTTTACAGAAACACAGCTACTACCTAATGATAATGATACAGAAATACTTTGGTTCAAACTTTTCTGCTTCACCAAAAAAGCCAACCATAATTGCCTATGTTCATCATGTTTCCTCGCAAGGAACATCAAAGTCTTCAGCTACCCTACAAACTTCTGAAGGTCAAGAAGACGCTATCATTTCTTCTACGAACAAAAGGAAACTTCTCGCAGAAAAAGAAGAGACAAGAACACCTATAAAACTGTCAAAATACTCAAGAACATCGGATGGAAACAAAATAGTAATAAATGAAATGGCAATCATTTCGACGCCACGTCCCGAAGAATACGACTTCCAATACATCGAATTTCCAAGTGCGCCATATTTGCAAGAGATAGATAGTAGAAGAGATAAACACTCTCTTCGAAGAATACAAAGAAATTAGTGTCAAAGGAAAGATTTCCAATATGGGTCCCATCCAGCGACCCAAGGGAATGAATCTTTGCTCTGCTTTACTCACTGATGATTCTAATACGATTACTATCGACATATGGGAAAACTACATACAACAACTGCAGAATGGTCATGTCTACTCTCTGAGCCCTGTGAGAATGCGTTCCTGGCAAGGAGACTTCAAAATATCAACGATTAAAGATAAAACAATAATAAAGGAACTAAAGGATTGTCCAGAATTAGAAGATCTTGCAGTTGATGATCATCACCTTACAACCGGAGATGGCAAAGAAACTACGTCAGGTCGTGAAATCTTATCAATAGGAAAAGTTGAAAAATTCCTTAAGTGCAACAGATGTTTCAAAAAAATTCTTCAATCAAAGTCACTTTATGCTCATTGCGACAACTGTGGACAATACACTCGTGTATCACAATGCATCAAAGATATTTGTGTAAAATTTGATATTACACCCGACGGAGAAGAAACCCTACAACTTACTGGATTTAAAGAACCATTACAAACTGTGCTCCCTGAGATACAAGATTCTGAGTTGAATGAAATAGCAGAAAAACTTATGGAATTAAAGAACATCACGATCAAATTTGACAAATTCAAAGTAATCACCGAAATATCTGCCAACACCACACATGCTACATTGGTATGATTTAAACATTGACATTCACCTTTATAAACTTTTATAGTTGGGTTCTTAATATTTTTAAAACAATTGTTTTATAATTTACTAACATGTATCTTATGCTTGCGTTCTTATAATGTATTTGTACAACTGATTTTGATATTGATTTCTTTAATTTAAAGTCTTTCTTATAAATCTGTACAATTTTTACTAAAATAGACTGTCCTGATTCTATTTAGTGATATTATCATTAGTAAATCATGTTGCACTAGAGTGATTTTCATCGAACTGTGCAACACTAACTAATAGTCAGTGTTTAATACTCTCTAATAGTCATATTTCAACAAAAGAAAACAAAAAGTGAAAGATCTACTAGTGTCTATTAGGTTAGTAACTATTTCACAGTTCGATGAAAATCACTCTACAATAATTGAAATATATTGTACTATAATTAGATTAAATACTGTCAATGCTGTTCAAATTTAACACTTATTATTGTTGATGATTAAAAAGCTGTTTTAAAAATTATATTGCACTTCAATTATATTATCTCTTCTTATGATGCTCATCACTTTTAATAATAGAAATATAATATTATTACTAGATCTTTGAACTAGATATTATGACAAACTTTATTTGGTCTTGATACGGCTAATTCATACAACTAAATTTGGAAGAAAATTATTTTCTTAAAATGATTAGTTTCACAATTTTTCAAAATTTCTTTGTAATAACAATGAGAAATGCTATTTTGAAAAAAACTTCATATTGACTTTTAAATAGCTTATGTGTGATAGAATTAAATTTTTATGGCCCGACTTGTTAGATTGAATTTGATGCAATTTTCATTTAAAAACAACTCTTTAAAAATAATTTCTATACACTCTATCAAATACACACATTTCAATAAATATTTAATTGAACAACACAATAAAAACCTTTCATTATGTCAAATTTTCAATTCCATCTCCTGTATTTTCCCACGATCATGTGATACATTATCTTATAATGGATAATTGATACATCCTGCCAACAATGTCCAAAAACATTGTCTCACTTTGAATAAGGTATAAAGGACGGAAATTTCAAATACTTGAGTAGAAATTTTTACAAAAAATTCATATTTTGAAAAGAAAATTGTACATTGTATATGTCCCAAAGAAAACTCGTGAACAAAAATATTACCCACCCCCCCTAAAAATATATATATATATACTAACGCTATTGAATCTACTGTGAAGTTAACTGATAGTAAGTACGACCATTTCCCTTGAAATGGTTAATATTTTCCCAAACGCATACTCAAATAAAGACAAAAAATATAATATCTATTTCCTATGTTTAATATAGCTTTCACTTTATATAATACATCTTGTTTTTTTATGCATTGATGTACATATTTATAAAAAAAACATATACATGTAACCACTACAGGGCACAAGTTATCGATCTTAGATCGTCTAGTTTATAATTACTCAAATAAAATGAAAATGTCCCTAATTACCGTTTTGTTTCTTTCCAGAATGGCCCGCATTGCTTTTTCTGCTGATGGTTGTTTGGCCGAATCGGATCGAATTTGAGCAGTTTCTTGAAGGCGGTAGGTGGGGTCGTTGTTCTGGCCATTGCAAGCTCTAACCTGACAGAAATAATTCTCAACCACATCTTGATTTATAATAGCTGGTTTTATGATGGTCTGTGGGAATGCCTTGAGCTTTATAGCTATCAGAGCCTGGAAGCATAAAACCATTGAATGTAAATCAAACCATAGCTTCTGAGAGATAAACTTGCTCTTGTCTTGAACATTTCAGTTTTGACAGTAAACAAAAAACAAGTGGAGAAAAACTACAAAAATTGCGGTAAAAAATAATGATAATAAAAATCACATCGAATGGGATTTACTGTGGTCTTTATTCTTATCAACGAGCTCTTCTCCCATGAAAATGTCTTGAAAATGTAAAAAGCAATCAGCTGTTCAATCGTGAAAAGGCCAGCCACTCAGTCAATCAGTCCGCGGTCTTAATACAGGGGATATTAAACGGTCGGGAAGCGCGTATAACCAATCAGATTGCTCCATTTGCTAGTGTCCAGGCTCCAAAATCCACGGTCATATAATGAAACTAAATACAGTCCATTCTATATGATGTATGGCAGAAATCCCAGGTTTCCATTTGTAGCCGAAATCGAAGGTGCCACAGTAGATGGGCCTGCCACAGATATGGATGACATCAACAAACATGTGGAACAAATAAGCAAGAGTCACAGTTTCATGCTGTCGAAGAGAACATAAAGGCTGCCGAAGAGAAGCAAAAAATCTAATGCCAAAACAGGAAAGCTGGTAGTTTTTCTGGGAAAATCGAAACTGGTTTGAAGGTTCTCAGATGAAACATGCTACAAAAAAACAATATGAGTCACAAAATGGAGGATAACTGGCTTGGTCCATACTCTGTAACCGAAGTTAACTACGAAAAGGCAACGTGCAGGGTCAAAGACAGGAATGAAAAAATACTGAAAGGACAAATACCATTCAAACAGCTGAAACCAAATGAAACGTCGACCACGCCAGATTTTGATCCCCAGAAGAAACCAAACCCATCTTCATCACAAGATAAAGTCACCCTAAACTCTGATGATATTGCTGATCCCCAGAAGAAACCCAACCCATCTTCATCACAAGAAACAGTCACCGCAAACTGATGATATTGTGGTTACCGACATGCAAAACATCATGAATGCGTTGTCTCATGACAAGCTGGAAGAGTATGTCACTTATTTTATTGCAGATTTAAGAAGTATCATTGATGGAAATTTTCAGAACTGGAGGTATGATCTGTTGACGAAGGGCCACTGTCAAGGGCAAGAGACCTGCCATACAATGTCACGCTATCTGGGTTACAAGAGGAGAAGTGTTTTATAGTATTACAAGAACTGAAAGCTGCATTCAAAGAGATCAACGATGACATCCCGTCAGGGTGTTGCTCCCTGAAGCAGTCTACAGGATATGTGCCAAGACTCTAAATATTCCCTAATGCCAGATATTGGACAGATATGTCAATAAGATTGGAATCTGTAGTGCAGCTCAAAGTCTGGTCCAACAAAAGCAAGAAGAGAAAATCAAAACAAAGCCAGAAAAAAAAACGAAAACAAATACATCGCCAACTGATGATGCTGTTATCTTTGCAGAAATAAAGAAAATACCAGAACGAATGAAACGTCCAGATCTCGGACCATTAACAGAAGAGGATCATGAAATTGTTTCAGGAAATGGTGCCCTACTGATGAGCACATCATGTCTGCACATAATATACTCCATCACCAGTTCCCATCAATTGGTGGATTTCTCTCAACAGCACTAGGAAAATGGGCCAATTGCCATCAACGAAAGAGCAGTTTGTGCAACTTATACACACAGGAACATTTGGGTGTGCCTGTGTACCATAGATAGATACCAGAAATAGATGTCAACTTGTATGACAGCCTATTCAAAGGCATAAAGATAGACGCAAAGAAGCAGGCTGCTATTCTTCTCCATTCGAAAAAAGGAGAAAATCACTGTTGAAGTAAAAGACGTCCAACAGCAGACAAACAGTACCGACTGTGGTGTCTTTGCAATAGCATTCACAACAGCCCTATGTTTTGGAATCGATCCATGCAGCCTGCACTACAACAGGAGAGAGATACTGATCCACTTGTGGAAGTGCTTGAATAACAAGAAATTTGTAATGTTTCTATACACAATAAGAAGTCCTGCTAAGAGGATCAAGTTGGTTCCGTTCCAGGTCCACTGCACTTGCCGCCAACTATACGATAAGGTTTCAGGAGCATGGATGGTGCAGTGTGAAACATGTGAAGCCTGGTTTCACGAAACATTTCAAGAGGTACCTGGCGCCTTTTTTTAGAAGTTGCAAGTTATGTCATTACATAGCTTGTCGATCAAAACATTTAGTAAAATGCATAATATTACATAATGATATATTTTCTTAAGCAGAATTTAGTTAATCTGACAGTTGTAAAAAAATATTTTTTTGTCACTTGCTAAAAAATAAACAATCATATGCATATGTAAGTCTTGAGAATGAGCTCAAGTTCGCTAGGTTTTGTTGAATGTATGGTAGCTTTGCTATGGCGTGCCAAAGCGGACAAAAATACTTATGTGGTAAAATATACAACTTGTTGCGAAAATATACCACTTGTTGGAGAAATACACAACTTCTTTTGTCGAATATACAACTTGTTTTGTCAAATATACGACTTGTGAGAGAAATAATAATGATAATGAATTTATAAAGCGCTTATACAGGTCAGTTCTAAGCGCTGAAGGAACATAAATAAACACACAAACAAGTAAACAAACATACGAACAAACAAACAAACAATAATACAAACATTACATATTAAAATCTAGCTTAAACAAAAATGTCTTAAGTTCTCTTTTAAAAATTGTCAGGCAGTCAATGTTTCGAATGTCAGAAGGGAGTGAATTCCATAAAGTTGGTGCAGACACAGCAAAAGAACGATAACCATAGGGTTTTAAATTATAAGAAGACGAAGTCAGCAGCAAATCATTTGAAGAACGTAAAGATCTACCAGGCTTGTATTTGGAGATCATGTCACATATGTATGAAGGTGCTAATCCATGCAAGGCCTTGAAAGTGAAAAGAAGAATCTTATAATTTATGCGATAGGAGATAGGCAGCCAGTGTAGATTAAGTAAAACAGGAGTGATGTGGTCATGTTTCCTAGATAAAGTCACAAGGTGAGCAGCGGAGTTCTAAACATATTGCAGTTTGTCGAGTAGAGCCTTTGGTAGTCCATATAGAAGAGAGTTACAATACATCTTGTTTTGTCGAATATACATTGTCAGAGAAATATACAAATTGTTTTGTCGAATATACAACTTTTGTCAAATATACGACTTGTTAGAGAAATATACAAATTGTCAGAGAAATATACATCTTGTTTTGTCGAATATACGACTTGTCAGAGAAAGATAAAACTTGTCAGAGAAATATACAACCTGCTTTGTCGAATATAACGACTTGTCAGAGAAATATACAACTTGATGTCAAATATACGACTTGTTGCAAAAATATGAGACTTGTTTTGTCGAATATACGACTTGTTGCGTCTTGTTTTATAAACTAGGACTTTCTGTAAAATATAAGACTTCTTTTGTTAAATATACGACTTGTTTTTCTCAAATTAATAATACTTTATTGGCGCCAGCGATCTCTGGTCAGCTGTACAGTGAGCATCAGTGTCCTAATTTTCGCGCCTAATTCCTTCCTTGTCAAATCCAAAATTACGAATCCGTTCTCAATAAACTCATAGAAGTCCTCCAGAATTTGGCCGAACACAGAGTATCTCCGGCTTCGCCAAGACAGCTGAGGTCAATAGTGACAGTATCACCTTGTCAGATACTAAACAGAACGAAATACATCCACAATCTACCCTTTTGACCAGATTAAATTATGTCCCATTGGATCAGTGCACTAAGGAATGGAAGACTCTGAGAGTTGGAGTAATCACTGCCAATAAAGTTCCATCATTACTTGGTTTCTGTGGGATGAAAGAGTTTGATAGCTCTTGGTTTGCAAATAAAATTAAACTTGATGAAAGCATTCTTCATCCCAAAAGGTCTAGATTACCAAACTTCATAAGAGGAAAAAAAGAAGAAAGCAATGCACTACATTAGTTTTGCCTCTATTCCAACCAGACGATTACCAATTGTGGGTACATTAAACACCCTACTGACCAGAGATTTGGTGCAAGTCCAGATGGTGTGAGCACTGGAGAACACCAATTTTCAGTAGAAATAAAGACCATGTCCTTGCCGAGTAAAAATGCTGTTCAAGTTAAAACAAGATGAAGTTGAAGCTAAGATGCTTATTGCTCAAAACTCCATTAGTGTAGGTTAGTATATCACATGATAAGTAAACTTGTTGATTGTAGATACATTTAATTTTCCTTCATAATGAATTACTTAAGTGATGACTTCACAGAAAATATTCTTAAATTATTAGAATTTAGATAACAATTTATTGGAGTAAATATTGGTAAAAGATGGAGCATAAATTCTAGACTAGGTGATGACTACATGATTTAATTTTATGAGCAGTTCAATGTAAAAATATCTCATTGTCTTTTATTATTTTATATGTTTTATTCAGATTACTGGAAGTCAATTAGTACAGTGCCATCTATAAATGCAATGCACAGAAACATCACTAGTTTATTTGATTTCCTATGTCCCAGAAAACAAAGTTGCTGCATATTTTCCAATTACAAAAAAAAACTATGTCTTCAGCTCAATAATGTTTGAGTTAGTAGTACACATGCTTGTAAATAAGCCCATATCAGACATCTGGGCACATTTTGAACACCCTAGTCTTGAAAAGTTTGAAAGTAGCGCTCAGTGGAAAAAGCGTGTATGCTAGCTTACCGACTGGTTATGGCAAGTCAATGATTTTCTACACTCTTCCTTTTGGTCACATCCGAAAGCAACAACGAGGGACGTCAACTGTTTTCGTTATCTCACCTCTTCAAAGTCTAATGGAGGACCAAGTTTCTTACTTGAAATCGCTGGGACTACCGGCAGTAGCATTACATGAAGATAAAAATGACGAAATTCTCGACAAAGTTGAGATTGGGCAGTTCATCTACGTGTTCGCATCACCAGAAAAAATGCTGAGCTCCTCTAAATGGCGAAGAGTATTCGATAACAACTCTTTTAAGAATTCTCTTGTAGCTGTTGTGATAGATGAAGCTCACTGTATCAGTCAGTGTGGCCTCTCTAGTTCAAGTCATGTTTCGGCCATTCCTTTTCGTGCTTGATATGGAAACCTAGGAGAACTGAAGTATCTTATACCGAACAAAGTACTATCTGAAATTTACCACGCAGGTACTCCAGAATCAGTGAAGAAGCACATTCTTGACAACATTAGCAAAGAAGATGGCCATATCAGAATTTGGTGTTGCACAATAGCTTTTGGCATGGAGTTGAACATCAAAGGTGTTCATCGAATAATTCACTTTGTGCCCTCAAAAAATGTTGAATGCTACGTGCAGGAATGTGGAAGAGCAGGCAGAGACAGGAAGGCCAGTATTTGCATGTTACTCTACAAGGGTCTGATAGCAGCTCGATGTGAAGATGACATCAAAGAATTTCGTGAAAATGTGAACTCATGCAAAAGATAACACCTATTCCAGCACTTTCCTGGCAAAATTAATACATCTGCAAATGGACACAAATGCTGTGATTTCTGTGCACAAAGTTGTGAGTGTGGAGAGCCAACATGTAGTATTGAAGTAGCTATTAATATAAAGCCGCCTGAGACAAATTCAGTTCCATATGAACCAGTTAGATCAGTAACTGATGACCAAAGAAAAACATTAAGAGATGGTCTAGAAGTGTACAGAAAAAAGTGGATGTCATCTGTTTCACAAGCTGTTGTCTTGCCCAGTGTAATGTTTGAATTTTCAACATTGCAAATCAAACAAGCAGTGGATAGCTGTTCAAAAATCAAAACCTTGAAAGATGTTGAACACTATGTTGAGGTTTGAAGAATAAATAGATCATGCTGCTGCTGGTCGTGAGGCAATAAGTGATGTATTTGGTGATATTGATGAGAGTGAACTGAACTGCAGCTCACACATTAGTGAATGCGAATCTGTTGATCTACAAGATAATTGGCTGCAATTGACAGATGATTCAGAACTACATGTTAGCTTTATCTCTGATAGTATTTTTACGGATATCGATTTTGATTCCAGTGATTTTAGTGAGTCTGGCATGGACAATGTAAGTGCAAGCGATTTCTTACAGAACATATTGGGTGTCTCACAAGGAGAGAGGTAAAAATTGTAATTATGTAGATATATGTGACTTTGGTCTTAAAGTTCATAAGCTTCTTTTTTCATGGCCAATATAAATTATTCAGTGCACAGGTATTGATGAAATAAGTTAATATAATTCATTTTTTTGTATTTATGCATTTTTAAAAACAAATTTGAAATGTTTGATATATAAATATTTGAAAAAAAAATGTTTGTGAGAATGAGGGATACCAGATGTCTATTACTCAAATAAAAAGATCTACAGGTTTTTTGTTAACAAATAGCTCAGAAGATACACATAGTAGATCTTCTACTTGAAGAAACAGTACTTTTTGGTCATGAAATTATCTGGTATTCCCTTATTTACACTGACAAGATTTTGTTGAAATAGTTGTAGTATACATTTATACAAATACCTAATTTATCCAGTACATTTAATGATATGCGAAACGGAAAACTCGCTTTATTCATTGTTTGCTTCATTCAATGAATGTCCAAATATATTTTTCCTGTCTATTACATCGTGCAGATTAGAAAAAAGTACGTTTAATGTGTAAAAACAGTTTATTTTGCCTTTTGCATCTCATTAGATATTTGTAAAAATGTATAAATGTATACTACAACGTTCTTGCAAACGAGTGTATATATATAGAGTTTGCTGAAGAAGGCTGAGTAGCTGAAACGTCCAAATAAACAGCGCTTCTACAGTTGCAAGTTGTGTGGCCTTGATTTACTTTATTCTACTTATATATATATCTATATATATATATATATATATATAGCCAACTGCAACAATTCTGTCGCCAAGAACATATATAAATATATATTTTTTTCAAAGAGGAAATTATGGGATATCAACCACTATATTTTTTTTCAGATAGTACTCATGCTGAGCAATTCGAAAAAAATATATTGGGATATATCCCATAATTTTTTCAGTGAGAAATATATATATTTATACATGGTCAAAACGACAGGATTTTTGCAGTTGGCTGTATATATATATATATATATATAAGTAGAATAAAGTAAATCAAGGCCACACAACTTGCAACTATAGAAGCGCTGTTTATTTGGACGTTTCGGCTATACAAATTAGATATCAACACTTTTTTAATTAAAAAGGATGATCGAATGTGTGTGGCTGTCAAATAATTAAAAGAAACTTTCAAGTAGACAGCCAAATATTAATAGAACTGTACATTATTTCACAATATCCACATTATGCTTTGGTAAAAGAGTGATTATACTAAATAATGGTAGTTTCTACCTTATAGTTAACTATGGGTAGAAGTCATTCAACCACAACAGTCAAAGAAAAGGCAAATCCAAAAAGAACGCTTTTCAGTACATGTAGCTACTAACTAATTTCTAAGATTTTATTTCATGGACAAAGTGTAAGCATTCTTGCCACATAGGATTTGTTTACAACTAGCTAAAGATTAGATTATTGTGATTAATTGAAATCAGAGTAATTTGTAAGACCAATATTGTGAGCAGCACCTAAAAAGTATACACAGCAAAAATGAACATTTAAGTAAATGAGCTACATTTATATGATTTTCCACAAGAGAGAATGCAATAATTGCAATTATTGTATGGCTCAATAAAATCAAAAAGGTATTTATCAGTCTCAATTTATTACTTAATTGTGTATGTCTCTCAACCAAAACAATTTATGAAACAAAAGGTAATAATCTCTTGTGTCTCATGATTCTTCCTTGTTTTGTTTTTGTGGTCAGTGGCATACACAATAGTCACTAAATTGAGACTAATATATACTATTTACTTTGATTACATTTCACAATTGTGTCTATTCTAGCAAGAGTGCATTCAGTAGAGTGATTTTGACTAGAATGTGAAAGCTCATAGAGAGCAGTTAATCTTAAGTTTATAAAAATTACTTGTTTTCTTTTGTTTGAGTATTGGTGGAGTAGGATGAGAATTTATTAAACCCAAGGTTTATGTCATTCCCAACAATAAGCAAATTCAATAGTAATTGTTGCACAATCAAATGAAAAGAACTCTAAACATCAAACTTTTGGAATACTATGTTGTTGTATTTTGTGCTATTCGTTTTTCTTTATTTAGAACATTTTTTTTTACTCTTTGTAAATAGTGTTGTTTCAGGCTTTTACTGGACATAAAGATCATTTGAGTGACTCGTGTATTAAACTGAATGCACTTTGCATTTGATTAATAATTCCTATATTGGACATATAGATTATGTACAGTTATAATAAAATATGATTTCACTGTTCATTGAAATAATTATTCGATAGGGCAATTTATTGTAGCTATTAGTCAACGAGCCTTTTTAGCTAGAATTATGTTTATCCATTTGTACATATCATGCATATCCAAGCCTTCCAAGAGACTAGACTGAAAATCCCTGTAATGTATGTATTTCCTGTTAGGAGTCTCGGTGAATGCGTTCTGTGAACTAAGGTCTGCTATGACTTTGTGTAGATCAGGAAGGGCGAATGCTCTGACATGCTTACCTTCCTCGAGCACACTCGTATGCAGATGATGCCCAGCTATATCTGGCATTTAAATATAATTTAACTAAACTGTTTAACAATTAATCCTTTGGCAATGGGCTATTGTATTTATGCCGCTTTCATCTCAATGAAAAGGTGACACATTGTTAGTCGCAAGTACAGTATGAGATGCTCAATCATTACATTAGGTCCTGTTGACACTTAGCTCAGGGGTTCATTTTGTAGACGCACCTTATTTCATCTGTGTGACATCCGCAACAAAAGATATTTCTAAACCAGTTTCTCGTCATTTTAATTCTCCTAATCATTCAGAAACCGACATTCTTGATTTTAGACTTTTTTTTCATGCAATGATAATCCCGCAAAACTATTGAAATGCCTTATAAGTCCACTTTGTGTATATTTTCGTAAAACATGAATGTTGAGTAAAATGTCACAAATGATAGATAAGTTTCAAAATAGCATTTTTGAGTGTGACCGTTTTTTATGGTAAAAAGATGTTTAAAAATCCTGTAGTATTTTTTTCTGATCTTCTCATAGTAGTTGTAATTCATATGACTCAAAATGAATTCGTGAGAATCGGATTAAAAATTTAACTACCATTTAGTCACTGTATGCTTATTATAGAATATTAATCTAGTTTTACTTAATGTTCATTAGATACTTTTTTGAGTTAACTGAGAAGTTAGATCTTGCATATCAAGTTATCATTCTTGCTTTTTGTTAATCTAAAGTTAATTTATTATGGTTATAAAGGAATTTCTCAAAGTATGGAAGTGGCAGCTACATAGGTTTTACTAGGTGATCTTTCATTACCAACCGGTTTTTACAGACATAGGGTACTGTCATGAGATCTACCTGCTTGATATGATTCTCTTTCTTATGTTCTTACAAATATTTCTGATTGTCAATCATTATGGCAAGTGATCCCCAAGCCAAAAAACAAAAAATGGCTGAATCAACAGTCAAGATAGGTGCGATGGAAAAACCTGTGCCATGGAATGATATTGCTGCACCTAACATAATAGACTGGTTGGACATCTTTGCCCAGGCCAACAACACAACCATGGACATCCGTTTGGCCTCTTTGCTGCCAACAAAAGCATGCCTTATGGGGAACACCACCATAAAAGTAGACTGCAAAATTTGCCCCGAGCATGTAAATTTGTTCATCATTTTTTTCACCAGACTCTGGGAAATCACCAGCCTTTCATAATGCTTGTTCTCGCCCAATACGTCTTCAAGTTGAGGAATACAGGTGCACTCAGCTTTATGTCGATGAATTTACAGAAGCTGGTCTGAAGCGTCTCAATTTTTTGAGACACTGCACTCCAAGGAGAACGCCAAGTTCTTCATATAGAGGTAGAGACTGACTGAAATTGAACAGTTTTGCACAACCCTCAAAGCTTCTCGATCTTGGCTGATCCAACTTTTCTTGGACTTAACGGTAACAACTATTGACAAGGAGGAATGACAAACACCCTACTATGGTGTTATCTTCTTTTCTGCCAGAGGAAAGCATACGATACATATAATTTATTCTTTACAAAGCTTGAAGGTTTAATCCCCAAAGTTAGAGATGTGATCGCTTTTGGCACCAATGGAGAAGAAGGCTTAATTGATACAACTGATGTCCTCTGCAAAGAACTTTGCTATTCAGCCGAGATGTTTTGGGCAATTACGCGAGAATCACAAAGCAAAACTCCGCGAATTGAATGTACCCGACCAGATACAATAAAACATTTTGTGATATATTTTTGTGAGGAAAACTGGGGATGTTTGAGAAGGGTATGTATTATAGATAATTAGACACGGAGGGTGGTTCTGGTGGTACACTCTCGTTGGAAATTATTTTAACCCTGAAAGTTTTATTGCAAGAGGGTGGCCAGACAAATTCCAACCCCTATTAATTACCCAACAAATAAAATTTTGAAAAAGCCTTTGCAAAGTTTTCAGCTTGGTAAGTACTTTTTTAAAAAGGGAATATATATACGTTTATAATCATTTCTCACAGTATACTTTTTCTAATTGGTGATTTCATTGTAGATGGCAAAGACAAACGCCTCCCCTAGACCAAAGTGGACTATCAGTTTTGCATAGTTTTCCCGACACCTCCAGACAAGTGATCCCCAAGCCAAAAAACAAAAAATGGCTGAATCAACAGTCAAGATAGGTGCGATGGAAAAACCTGTGTCTTGGAATGATATTGCTGCACCTAACATAATAGACTGGTTGGACATCTTTGCCCAGGCCAATGACACAACCAAGGACATCCTTTTGGCCTCTTTGTTGCCAACAATAGCATGCCTTGTGGGGAACACCACCGTAAAAGTAGACTGCAGACTTTGCCCCATGTAAATTTGAATGTAAATTTGTTCATCATTTTTTTCACCAGACTCTGGGAAATCACCAGCCTTTCATAATACTTGTTCTCGCCCAATACGTTTTCATGTTGGGGAATAAAGGTGCACTCAGCCTTTTGTCGATGAATTTACAGAAGCTGGCCTGAAGTGTCTTAATTTTTTGAGACACTGCTCTTCAAGGAGAACGCCAAGTTCTTCAAATAGAGGTAGAGATCTTGTGTTGCTGACTGAAATTGAACAGTTTTGCACATCCCTCAAAGCTTCTCGATCTAGGCTGATCCAACTTTTCTTGGACCTAACGGCAACAACTATTGACAAGAAGGAATGACAAACACTCTACTATGGTGTTATCTTCTTTTCTGCCAGAGAAAAGCATACGATACATATAATTTATTCTTTACAAAGCTTGAAGGTTTAATCCCCATTATGATGGACAACTATTTTTTGATGTATTATTTATATATATTTATAACATGTACACGTTGAACAAAAAATTGATCTTTTTTTTTTTTCGTCTTTACAGGTGCTGTTTGAGGAATTGATTGGTCGATGCCCAGCTCTGCCGAAACCTTTACACATCGCTATTGCAGCAAACTGCCATAGACAGCGAGTTCCTGAAATCTGATCTCAGAGTGAATAACCATCGCCAACTCATTTTTGCAACAACACAACAACTGCTGACCCTAAACAGAGCCCGTGCATGGAACCTTCAAACTGCTGTCATTCAATGCCTTTGTCCGCTCTGGGGAGTATGCAAAACAAATGCCCTTGTATTTGTCTTGATGTCTGGTAAATCACAGAATTATGATGAAAAGTATAAATAATTTTTTTTTTTTGCTATTTTACCTATTCGTTTTTCTTGCAGGCAGAGCAGGTGGACATACAACAGAAATTAGTTTATAAACAAGTGTTGTCAGTGTATACAAGCAGCATATTTCAATCAAACAAGCACACTTGCATTGACTTAAAAACATTCCGATATCAGTTACAAAAAAATGGGAACCTTGGCCACAGTGGCCAGTAGATGACATTACAAAAAAAACAATATAATCTATTTTGGGTTGACATTAGCCATTCCGGAGTTGCGCAGGAGACTGGGGCGAGCTATTGATTCAAAGCATCATGGGGCTGTTTTCAGAGACAGAAAAAACATGGCCGCCAAAACACCGACTGAAAAAACCAATACAACAGAAAAAAAATACATTTAAAGTGCAAATGAACTCTACACCAAATTTATTTAGATCGAACAAGAATATTTAGAGATTTTATAATTCGAAAGAATTTTTCAATTTGACTTAATTCCTGATTTTTGGCAAATTTTTGAAAATATTATTTTCTTGCAAATTCTTGATGTTTTTGAAAAAGCTGTGGTTCTCATAGATGGCCTAGGTCGAGCGTGTCAGAGCCTCGATGTGACGTTGATGACGCGCACTAAGGAAGTTGTCAACTAGCTTTACATAGAAATACATGCGAACTGAAGAATCAAGTGATAGAAAACTACTAGAATTTACCGAATTACGAATTTTTGTGGCTAGTATGCCAAACCGATGTGTCGTGTATGGGTGCAGCAATGTTGCTTAGCCCAAAGAAGGAGTATTTCTATTTACTACTCCGTTTTATGGTGATGAAAGGCCAGAGGCGAAAAAGCGAAGAAAGTTGTGGGTGAAGTTGGTGGACATCAAAAGAAAAAACTTTATGCCAACCAAGGAATCATGCATATGTTCGAAGCATTTTAGTGCAGACTCCTTTACGATAAGGTTCTCACAACTTCCAGGCCAGGAGAAGCCTATGAATCCCCGATTGATTCAAGACGATGTTGGCGTTTCTGTTGTGCCTTCAATCCAAGCTGAAAACCCTTGTGATCAAATGATCAGCAGCCGAAAAAGAAGAAAGGTAATTTCCAAAACTTATTACTGTTAAATTAAAACGTTTATTCGTATATTTTAAATGTGTAAACCTAAATAACTTTTTATTAATTCTCAGATTGTGAACAATGCACTTAACGAGTACAGAAGAGAGTCCAGTCAATCTTCCAGCAATGGCGAGCCCGTGCTAGATGCATCTTCCACTACGACAGTAGTAACTGATAACAAGCCTGTTCCTGATCAGGATGTGGACAAGGTAAACACTGTTGAAATCTCAAATTCAGCAGAGAAAATAGTGAGTGGAAGTTTTGATTCACAATGTATAATGCGAGTCTGATGTGATGCTTATTGTCTGCCATGTTTGATTTGACTTTATATCACCATTTTTCGTTTTTGCTACTTGAAAGTATAACACCTATTCCAGGTTAAACGTGACCAAATGAAATATTCTGTGTCTTTTGGTTACTGTATTGATGTTGGTCGAAGAATTTTCTTTTTTATACATTTATGAAATATGCTTGCGCCATTAATCAAAGTCGTACCCAAAAAAAACTATCTTGAGAGACATTTTGCATCCAAATTTGCACTAAAATATACAAATTATCAATCATTTTTAATGTCTCAACGCTTATTACAGTTTTAAATCCCTATATTTGAAGTAACTGTTTTCGTTATATGTGTAAAACATGTATTCGACATCGTCAATGAGTGGGTATTTTACAATATGGTAGCATTCTACATTCTCTTCAAGTAATAACAAGATTTTGGTTTATATGGATACGGCGTCTCAAAATTACACATAACCTCCATTACCTAAATTTGGTGCTGCATAAAAATAGAAAGTAAGCGGTTTTCTTTTAACATTTTTAGTCTTTTTTCATTGTTGCACATTATGTTTGAAGGATAAACCAAAATATCCTTGAATTTTTACATAAAAATTTCATTTAAAATGGGGCATAGAGATAAGAGCATAACCTCCGTTACCTTTGTTTTGAAATAATAAAAAGCTTTAAACTAAAATAAAACTATCTAAGTTATAAATACATAACCAAGCAACTTTAGGAATGTCATATCGATATCGGACAAAAAATATTCTAGTGAGAAATAAAGGACGAAGTTGGAAAAATAACCTCTGTTACCTTGTGTTACCATAACCTCTGTTACTAAGAATTTGTGACTTTCGATGATCTGTTTACTCTCCATCATCAAACTGCCTTCTAATTGAGACAGTAATGGTCTATTAACATAGAACACCAATTGTTAATTGATTTGTATTTGTATTCACGATAAATGATGTAAGAATGTATTGCGAAACTTGGTTTCTTTCACCTTCACAAGACGTTGCAGAGAAACAACTCTTCATAGATAACGCTACTAAACAATCTTCAACAAGAAATCTATTGTTTTAAAGGTATTATTATCTATATAATTATTATACTATCTATTATGAAAATGAATTGAAGGGTGAATTGTGTGTTTGTTTATATTCCTTGTGTGACAAGCTATACAAGCGGTAACCTAAAAAGTCACGGAGGTTATGAGAGCAATATCCCCTTATTCTAAGGAGATTTAACGTTGATAGTCCATTTTATTTTTGCAATGGAAAGATGAATAATAATAGAATTATTAGTTATAATTTACTACTTTATGATAATTTTAGATGGCTCCAAAAACACGTGCTGAAATTCAAAAAGCTTACAGGGAAAGAAAGAAGTTAAATGAAGGCGTTACTAAAAAGGTAAAAAAACAAGGGCAGAGATTCAAAAAGCCTACAGAGAGCGACATAAAGCGAAAGGAGATGAGAAGCTCATAAGGAAAGAAGAAAATTAACGAAAAAGAAAGGCTTACATACCAGTGGCATTGTTAAGTGAGGCTGATAAGAAGCTGAGGAGACACACTAACAGGCAAAATGCACAAAGATTCAGAGAAAGGCAAAGACAGAAAATTAACAAGCTCACTGACACTACCCTAAACAGTGATGACGAAAGCTCACCGCAGAGTATCACACCAACTGACCGACTGATTGTAAAATTTGATTTTAACAAGTCCAAACGTGTGAGCAGTCGCAAGCGAATAAGCAGAGGCCTTTCTAAAGCGCACCAAATGCTAGACCATTTAAAAAATCAAAACGTAAATCTGCAAAGAAAGAATTGGGCTCTGAGTAAGAAGATACAAATAAATACTCAAACAGCTAAAATCAAGCAAAAAAGTCTTCCTCGACATCGCCCAGAAAAACACCAAAAAGCAAGACTCGTCACGAAATACGCAGTTCTGGGTTAAGCCCTAAATCGCTACCTCGTCCAATACAGAAGAAACTCCTTTTCGCAAACATGGTAATGGATGAGCTGAGAGATGCTGCATCCACCTCATCTCCAGGAAAATCAACTCTAAAACAAAAATGCCTCACTGCAAGTGTTGTCTCTGGCAAAATCTTAAAGAAGTACAAATGTGTAAGGATGCTTAACAAAGAAAGTGGCCTTGAAAGACGCATTCTGTCTCACAAGTATAAGAAATTAACCTATAATAAACGAAGAAGAATGGAGATGATAAAAAAACCCTGCAGCAGTCTGTGGTGTCCTTTCTGGAACGAGATGACAACTCCAGAATGATGCCTGGAAAGGCAGACTTCAAGTCATTGTCAAGTGGTGGAAAAGCACAAAAACGTATCCTGAATGACTACCTATACAATCTGCACTTGAAGTTTAGAGCACAGAATCCTGGCAAGCGCATCTCGAAGTCATTGTTTTGCAAGCTAAGACCAGAGTATATTGTAACAACATCTTTCTCAACTCAAAGCACCTGCCTTTGCCAGCGACACCAAAATATGTCTCTCATGCTGCGAGCTGTTAAAGCAACGGCTGTCTATATTACAGTCAACCCAGATGCGTTCTTGAAGCAGCAGAATGAAAGGGAAACTGTGACCCTGGATGGCAAGATACCTTCCACCTTTAAATTTCTGCAGTGGAAAAGAGTAGAAGCAGATGGGAAGAAAAAGATGAAGATTGTGGATCTGGATATGACTCGACAGGAATTTGATCACTGGAAAACAGCAGTTGGAGAATTTAAAGACCACAAGGAGAGAGTTAAAATGCAGTATGAGCAATTGAAAGAACTCAAGGAAAAACTACCAAGCAACCATGCAATCATCCTGCTGACATGAAAATTATTCATGTCAGCAGGTAGATGAAGTGCAATCGCCATACTGAAATGCGTCCATGGTAACATTACATCCAGTGGTCATATACTACAAAAATGAAGCAGGGGAAATGGTACATAGCAGTTTGGTCCTGGTATCAGATGAACTGGGACAAAATTCTACCACAGTGTATGCGTTTTTGCGAAGAATTGTACCCCAAGTCAAACGGCTGTTGCCAGGTGTCAAACATATTCACTACTACACTGATAGTCCCACATCTCAATATCGCAACAAAACCATGTTCTATATCGTGAGCCAGCACAACAAAGAATTTGGCGTGCCTGCCTAATGGAATTTCTTTGAAGCAGGTAATGGAAAAGGTCCATGTGATGGCATAGGAGGCACAGCTAAAAGAATGGCTGATGAAGCTGTGAAACAACAAAAGGCCACAATACAAGATGCAGCTGACTTCTTTGCATGGGCGGAGAAATTCCAAACTTCTAGCTCCATCCAATACGATTTTATCCCAAAAGATGAATGTGCTGCTGCACAGTTGTGTATTGACACGTTTGGACCTCTTACTCCTTTGTCAGGCACAATGAAATTTCATGCAATTGCCTCTCTACCACATTCTGATGCAGGAATTATTGCGAAAAACACTTCTTGTGTTTTACAGCCAAATTCGTTGTATCGCAACTCGCCGTTTCAAAACTTTGTTTTCATTTTGGTCTTTTCTGAACCGTCAATCATTTTCACAGGGCGGAGCTTACCCTAATATGTTCTGTCATTGGTTAATCTAAAATGAACTCCGCCTTTGAATTTGATTGACGGTACAGAAAAGACCAAACCAAAACAAAGTTTTAAAACGGCGGGTCGCGATACAACGAATTTGGCTGTAACGATGGCACTTTTAACGCTTATTCTGAATGTGGATGGAGAAAGCACTTGCTGAAACTCCCGTTAGTGCAAACAAGACCTTCTAAAGAAACAGAGCGAGTAGAAGTGGCAAAAGACGACTGGGTAGCGGCAGTGTATGAAAACAAATGGTACATTGGTCAAGTCCTGAATGTAGACCTTGTGGACCAAACATGTTTCATCAAATTCATGGAGAATACATGCACAAATACATATAAGTGGCCTCGCAGTCCAGATGAGATTTGGATAACCATCCATAATATACTGGCAGTCATTCAACCCCCAGAAGCTCGGGGGGAAAGGAAACGAATGTTTTCAATTGCTAACGAAACCGCTACAATGATTGAAAACCTTCATAGTTCATGGAAAGAAGCGTAACTCTTCAGACCAAAGATCATTTAACCTCCGTTACATAAAGTGTTACCACTGTTAATGGTAATCCTAGAACAGAACTGTAACAAAGCAAGAGGTTTCACTTTCGACCATGAAAAACATTCAAACTTTTCTTATTATTGAGACATATCAAAGATGAACAATCCTTTTCCAACGTCAATAACATGAATAACTCAGAACTTTTGATAGATATTGGAAAAAGATCAACTAATTGTTACAAGAATGAACAAAATTGTGGGACTAAAGAAACAGACAGAGCATTTTAGATTCAGACATGATTATTGATAATTTGTAAACTCACAAATAGTTATTGTTTAGATGCATTTCGTCTTGCAATAAGATTCACCACTTATAACAACCTCCGTTACTATTTTTGTTACTTCGCCATGTTTTAATTTTCAAAAACTGCTGTGTTTTATCAACTGTTTAATAAATGAAAGTATGAAAATAATGTTTAGGGGTAGCAATAACACAAATTGACAGTAATTTACTACTGTAAGCTTTATTATACATGTAATTTTCAATAATATTAGGTTAAAATAAAAAAAATAAATCAAGATTGATTTAGATAAAAATATTTGAAAGTCTGCACAAATCAATAAAATTTATGTTTCTGTGCTCATTTGAGTTGTCCATTTACTAATCCATAATTCCCATTCAAGAAAAGCAAAGATTACCGTTTTCAGAAGCTCTAAGGGTGATTCATTTCACAGATAGTCTTTTCTTTGTTTCTGTTTTCAGGCAGAGCAGCAATATGAAATCACGATAACGTAACTTTTTTGGATTAAAAGATTACATGAAAATTTCTTCGGATTCGAGAAATTAAATAATTTAGTTATTTGGACAGAATAAATTTGTTAGGAAATCTTGAAGTTGATTTTTGCGCAATTTTTAATTTCGTTTGGTCACACTTAACGTGGAATGTGTGATAATTGAAATTACCAATTTTATCCAATTCTCAGGTAGTACAGAATAATTACAGTAACAAACTCTTTAAACCTTCAACAAGTGAAGAACGTGCCGAAAAAGATCAGGTATACGAATTTGTAGCTGAACCGGTCGAGGACACCATCGTAGAAATCAACACAAAATCAGACAAGTTAAAGACTACAAGCACTTCAAGGTTATCCTGGCCGATGTATTCTTGTTGTCAGACGTATTGAGGTCTCCCCAGCAAATCCCAAAAATCTTGTCCCTATTATTGACCTTGGAGCTTCACCAGCAACTTCTGATCTGATTCTGAATAAAATTTTAAGAAAAAAAGATGTCTAATCACTCTGCATGAACCCAATGTAATTTTTTTTTAATTTGACCACTTAGGCACAATGGCAACTTGTACAAAAAAAATCAAATAATAGCATTTTATCAGAGAAAGACATAAATCTAAATGCATAAATGCAGCAATTAATTAGCGAGTTCACCACAAGAATACCACGTACAACAATGTATTGCCAAAACTGGGCCTGTTGTCATTTCAACAACTTATTTCTTTATTCTTCATTGCGTGACCCAAAACAATAGACTACATGTACATAGCCGTTAGGATTTAAATTGCCTATTCTAATATTTAAGTAACTTTGTCAGTGACATTTTAAAAAGCGATCTTCAAACTTAATATATACTGTGTGTTCATGTGACGTCATCAATGAAATCGTTAAACAGGCCGCACCATGCTGGAGGAGTAATTAGCATTCAAAATGGCGGCTAGTGAAACATATTCCAAGTCTATTTTATCAGAATATGCCTCTAAATTCTACAACGTAAAACAAAAATATGTAGACAAGATTTCAATGATTGGAATTAATCCATTTCTTATAACGACTGAGAAATTTTCAACAGAAAACTTTTCTCCCCTTGAGGCATGCGATATCCTGTCTTACTTAGTACTCGAGACAAGCTTCTACACAAAAGAACAATTCAAAAATTTCAGGAGTCTTCAAGTTTACAATCAAACAGTTTCCAAATTTATAAGCAATGTTCTTGGGGACGTTATACATGATAAATAAGTTGTATTAGCCAAAGTGAGGCATTCGCAAAGGATGAACAATCCTCATGTTCCACTGTGGATTATTGTTAGTAAAGAAGGTACTGTTCTGTCTGCACATTGCGCTGGATGTATGGCCGGGCTCAGAGAATGCTGTTCACATGTTGGTAGCGTGCTATTCTACCTTGAGTGTTGGGCTAGAATTCATGGTAAACTCACGTGCACACAAGTAAAATGTACTTGGATTTTGCCTCCCACCGTAAAGCAAGTAAGTTATGCTAAGGCCAAAGACATTGACTTTGCTTCTGCTAGTAAACTGAAAAGCAACCTAAAAGGTCCAACGAAACTCCAAATACATGAACATTCGAAATCAAGAGTCGATGAAAAACCAACTGATGATGAAATGAATTATTTCTTTAAATCTCTTAGTGAATGCATAATACAACCAGTGTGTGAGCCTACATGACACATATTACACCTTTATTTCAAGCACTAGGGATATCAAAACAATTCCAGATTTGTTTGAAAAATCACATATGGATTTATTCAGAACTATTGCAAGAGTGCAATAAAGTTGAAATTCAGTTAACTTTAGAACAGATCAATGCAGTTGAGAGAGACACTCTCGATCAAGCTAAAGGCAAAGCATTTTTAGACATCGTGCTGGTAGAATTGGTGCTTCAAAATGCCATGCAGTTTGCCATTCCGACCCTTCAAAGCCATCTCAGTCCCTCATTAAGACAATATGTCATCCAGATATCTTCAGCATTACTTCAAATGCTACTAAACATGGCTGTAAGCATGAAGATTCAGCAATCAAAGCGTATGAGCAGGTGATGAAAAACATCCATACAGACTTTACCATTACTAAGAGTGGCACTTTAATCAATGAAGAATATCAATTTTTGCATGCTACTCCTGACTTTTACTGCGAATGTAGCTGTTGTGGTAAAGGGTGTGGTGAAGTGAAATTCCCATATTGTATAGAGGGCATAGACTTTACTACTTATGTAAATAAAACGTCATCATATTTGGAGAAAAATGGTACCACATATTTACTGAAAAAAGAACATTCCTACTATTATCAATGCCGGCAACAACTGCACACCACAAAGAGATCTTTTTTTAGATTTTGTAGACTATGCTGAGGAGGGGGAGTCTTGTGCATTTTTTCAACACAGAATAGCCCCAGATCAATCAATAATCAATCAATAATTTATTAAGTGCCATTCTTAACTTGTTTACAAAAAAAAAACTGAGACACATTAAAATAAAATAATAAAAGAAGCAAGCAAACTAACTAAAATAAAGTTCAAACAACTTTGTAAACTTCAGTGTATTGATTTCGAAAGTAGTATTGAAAAGAAAACACTTTTTTGTAATGGTTTAAACATTTCAACAAGCAGTATGTAGTGGTCAACTTCAACAACAGCCAAGTTTTTTTTAAGATGGAAATTCATAGGGTGCATTTGAAATGTTTTCAAGGCAGAATGGAAGAATAGCCACATAGTCGCAAAGATATTCTTGGTAGCAGAAAATGCTGTTCTAGAAATATTTTAAAGACATCATTGTTTGCAAATTGTCCGACTTTGGAGAGAGTTGAGGCAGAAACATCAAATCACAATTGCTAACCCCTGAACAAATAATTTACAACAAGGAATGGTGGCATACATGGCCCTAGAGGTATTAGATTTTGGATGGCCAGAAGCAAGATCACATGATCTTGAACAAAATCGATATATATTGGCCCTTGGTGTGGTCATCTTATGCGTAATGAATGCTGACATCCCCTTCCCATACAAGTATGAGCTGGAAAAAAATTGTCCTTTCACCGCATATCTTACCCCACAACGTGCCAAAAGTGGAACCTCATTCTGACACTGATCATAACAACAACAAAGGTGCGCAAAGCATTATGCTCAAAACTGGGCCTTTAAACTACTGTGAACTTGCAAAAACTGATGTTTTAAGACAAACACTAGACACCAACAAAGGTCATTGAAGAAATGTTAAAAACCATCTGCAAGCACTTGAATTATACCTATCTAGGTAGTATGTTGATAGCTTGTTATAGCTGATACATCGATAAGATTATCAAGAACAGTCTGAGTATAGAAAATATTATCTCAGTTGAATGACTGTTGGCAAAATATTCAAACTCGCAGATTTTCTTCACAAATATCATTATTATTTTACTGTTGCTTTTGAAACCAGGCTGCACTTTTTAATCGATTTGGGCCTGTTTACAGAGTATGTTGTTTGAATATTTTTCAGTTTGTTTTGTTATAAATAATGAAGCGCCCAATGGGCCCATAACTAGCCATTGTTGAGTGATGAAGAACAATATAATCGTCTGAACATCAATCTGATTTCTCAAAAATACTTTGCTGCTATCAAAACTAAGATTATATGCATGTTCTGTAATAGTGTGAAAACAATGCAAAACGTGAATGATAAAAATTCATCTTACTGAAAAAGGAAAAAGGAAAAACAGTAAAAAAATATGGTGTAAAACTCAAGAGATAAAAGAAGATTTTTTTACAAGTCTCCAAGTGTTTGCCTTGCACTCAAGTTTTTCCGATGAATCGCCATTTTGCACGATTAACTTGGTTTGAATGATCGAATAAGCTGTTTTTGTTCACTAACATTGAAGTTATATAGACTTTTACACAAGAAATGAAATCGAAACTAAGTAACTCGACTATGTTGGTCATCAACACTTCAACTATAAGTAGTTATTTTTCGCTTACATCATGACATGGGTATTAGTGGCTAGGTGGTTAGGCACTTGCCTTCCATACACAAGCTCCCGGGTTCGTGTCCACCTCGAAATGATATTTCTCAAAAAGAAAAGGGAGCCTAACATCTATTATTTTAAGATGTTAACTTCCTGTTAACAACCGGAAGTTTACTGGAAAGTGAGTGAGTGACAGCAATGCCCCACTCCTTTAACTCCTCTAACGCAATGTCTGAGTTAAAAATGAATTGATTACACAAACTTTCATTTAGCTGTGAGAACGCTCCCCATAAGAACATTTTATACACATTAAAATAAGTGCAACATTTATATGTACAAATAAATATAGTATACTCCACATGCAAGAGAAAACTGAGTTGATCATGTCTAAGACTACAGATCAGTCACATGCAAGTATTATGACTACATGTACATTAAACACTGATATGATGATTTAACCTTCATTAGCACCATACGATTTTTTTAAAACTTCTTGACCTGACAGAATAACCGGAAACAACCTTCATTGATTCATTGAAAAGTTTCTATTAGTCTCCTTCCCATCAGTTTCCGATCTATTCGACAAATTTCTAGCCCAATAACGGCTGTTTGCTGTCGAACCTACACTGTTTCCCAATCATATTTAACTCTGCTTCGTGCCAAAAATCAAGGAAGCATGATAGCGGAGCTCCGCGCGGGCCAAAGGCCCGCGCAAGCGGAGCACCATAATTAAGAAAATATGGTAAACCATCGAGCTCATTTCAAATCGACCACAGGAAGCCCAGAAATTCGTACAACGTACGTACGTACATACATACATACATACGTACGTCCGTGTACACTCACGCGCAAATTTGCTGACCAGTTTTAGTCGGCGCCAAAACATTCATTATTTTTGCAGTTTGATGTAGTTCACTGAAATTTTTCTACAAAATGTATTTCTACACTGGACAAAGAGCATGAAAATGGTAAAGCTAAGCTGACGGCTTGAGGAGATTTGACTGAGAAAGAGAAACAAACACCGCGGTGTGAAAAAGAAAAATAACTACGATTCAACGATGAAAAGCTACTTCAAAATATTTTCACTGACAAAATGGGTAAAAGTCGCTCATGGCGCTGTTTTTAACCATCCAAATGAGCAGTCATGCAGAGCTGTCATAATTCATTCAAAAGTCATTCAAAGCTGGAGATTTTTCAAGTCGTATTTTCTGGAAGAGTTTATTTCACAAGTTTGTCAGATGGCAGAAAGGGCGTATTCTCCATGGATTCTTCGTGGCGTTTGCCAGTCATTATCAACTTATCAACTAGTCTACTTGTAAAAGTAAAATCGACGGCGACAAAACTTTCATAAAAAAAACAAAAAACAAATACGCGCTGCATTTGCAGCAATTCAAAAGAGGTGAACAGCAAGACGAACACGACTCACGAAGATAATTTCACTCTGTTCATTCAGCAATTTTTACGGGATATTCATAACACAGAGAGCTTTAGGATCAATGCAGATTTATCAACTATTCACGACAAAATAACTTTCATACAAGATGTTTGTCAAAAAAGTAGAACTGCCAGTTCAGGGAGTGGATGGAAATGCAAATTTAGCACAATGTGTAGTCGAGCAACACGAGCTTGCCATCGCCGTTCAATTGAACTTTGTAAACTTTTTAGAGGCCGTGCAAATGTTTTTTGCCACTTTTAAAATTCAAAAACCTGAACAAGTTTATTGTAATCAGAACTGAGGACAAAAAGTTCAGTGGAAAAGTGACAGTACAGGACAAGAAACGTGGCGCCGGTATGTTTACATTTTTTGACGATCTTTAATGAATTTCTTTTTTACCATCCACATGAAAGCAGTTTGCAATATTTATATTTACTTCTTTTTGTAAGATATTTCACCGTCGTTGAGTTGTTTATGTGTGTGTGTGGTTTTTTTTTATTTGATTCTTGTAATTCTTTGATTTGTTATTGAATGCAATAAAACGCTTGTGTGAATTCGTCAGTGTACTCATCTGCAAGTTAAAATTTCAAAAGTTCATACTAACTATTTTTTAAAGAGTTACGTAGTATTCACATTTGATAATTAAAAATGCACAACCATTTTCGATAGCTAGATTACCAATAAGTAATTCATTACACATTTCACCAGAAAAGTGAAAGTTTTGTTGATTTTGATAACATTTTTGCAAACTGGAAAGAGCGTAAAGCGAGAATCGCGCGGGGATTTGTTTACAACTTAAAGAAGCCAGTTAGTGCTCTTCTAACTTCTCATTGGACAATCAATTTTAATTGACAGGTGCTATTTTTACCTTGCATAACAACATAAAGGAAGCCAAAAATAGGGTCGGATATTTTTCGCATTTTTGTACATATTTCTTGCGTATAATAAAATGTTGTCGCATGCATAAAGATTTGAATATTTCAATTGATTATATGATTATTTGATCATAAAAGGAAAATAATATAGCAAAAAAAAAAAACAAAAAAAAAGAAAAAGAAAAAAAGAGAAAATTATTCTCACTTTTTTTTCTATGTTATTTTCTTTTCATGATTATTTGAATGGATTAATTCATTTATTTGTTTACTTTTTTATCGATAGTCATTTTGATTGATTAATTGATCAACAATTTGATAATTGATAGTGAATGAACAAATGAATGATTGAATAAATAATTCATTTCATCAAATCGGAGCGATAAGTTCGGAAATGGGTTTCCTGTGTAATATGACGTTTTTTATACCAACCAATGACATATAATGTTAGATCTAATTGTTGACTTTATAGTAGATCGTTTCTTATTGGTTCAAACACAATAATTCAACAGGCTGATCAAAAAAATCTTTTTTAGTCAACGAGCGCCGCCATGTTGGAAATTGTTTATTTACTGATTTGTTGAGATTGATCAAAACACTACGTAAAATGGCTAAACCGCCCAAAAAACGATTTTTAAGTGTAGATGAAGTTCTCCAAGAAGTGCTGGACAGTGAATGTGAATGCAGTTCAGATTCTGAGCTTGGAGATTTGTCCTCTGATGAAGAAGAAATGATTGACGAAGGAATCGATCCCGAAGTTGATGTTGATGATGCAAGGTATAGTAAATTTATTCTTTGTTTTCCACATGTTAACATTGTCATTTTTTTCAACGTTGATTCTATCCATTTTCGTAAATGTTTATACACGATTTTTTGCGAATTAGATTCACAATTTATTGTGCCAAAACCTTGAGTAACATAGATTCACAATTGTGCCCAAACTATGACTTTGATTACACATGCCTGCTTGTTCATCTTCCCAAACTTTTTCACAGTTTTGACCATGTCAATGAAGACTATGCCGCTATTTTTTCTCACATTTTAACCCAAGCTAGTGGATTTGACAATCTTGTCACTCTAGCTTTAGCTGATCTACTTTTTGTGTTATTTTTTTTTTATGTGAATTAGTTGAGGGATAAACAACTAATAATCTTTATGATATAATTATTTATGATATATTGCCAAATTATATATGAGTTCATGAGCAGTATGTATTATGTAATTTATTGTGTGTTTTTTTCGTTTACATCTCATGACTGGCAGGAAATTACTTTGTTTACCCAAATTCAAACAGCAAAATATCCTGACAGCTATAATATTTCCTCTTTTTTTTTTGAATATTCAGTGACAATGAACCAGATGATCCTACACCATCTACGTCGCAAAATGAAGTACATGTAGCTGGTAAACAACCTCAAAAGAACATGGACAATAGAACTAAAATGCAAGCAAAGAACTGGAAAACACCAGATGAGCAGGACAAGGAACCAGAGAGGAGGAGGTTCAAACCTTTGCGAGAGCCAGGATGCCAGATACCTATAGATCAAAGTTGGAAACCTGTTGACTTCTTCAGATTATTTTTCCCTCTTGAGAGTGTAAAGCAAATTGTTACAAATACTGAAGAGTATGAAGCTACTGTCAGAGCAAGAAGAAAGTCTATGAGGTGGCTTCCCTTGACAGTTAAAGAGTTTTATGCTATCTTAGGAATCATAATATTTATGGGACTTGTTGATGTTCCTACTATACCTGATTACTGGAATTCTGATGGATTTTATGGACAACAATTTATCAAGAATTCAGGGATAAATAGAACAAGATTCACAAATGTTCTTGCATGTCTACACTTGTGCAATTTGGAGGAGGAAAGAGAGAATGAAAGAAAAAAGAACCAAAAGCAACCATATGACCCACTGCTCAAACTAAAACCATTCTTAGATGATTTGACTTTATTATGCAGGACTTACTATGTACCAGGTATGCAGGTTTCTATTGATGAAAGAATGGTAGCATTTAAAGGTAGATGTGTAATGAAACAATACATAAAAAATAAACCCACTAAGTGGGGCTTCAAAATTTGGGTACTTGCTGATTCAAACACTGGATATACATATACATTTGAAATATATGCTGGCAAACGTTTGACTAAAACTAAAAATGGACTTGGTTATGATGTAGTTATGAGCTTAATGAATGATCTTCTCAATCAAGGGTATCACTTATTTGTTGATAACTTCTATTCTTCTCCAAAATTATTTCAAGACCTTTTCACTCAAGGCTGCTTTTGTACTGGAACAGTCCGTGAGAACAGAATTGTAAATGCGAAAAAAAATGGAAGTATTTTGCCAAAAAATGCACAACGTGGATCATCAAGGTGGTTAAGAGATGGGCAGCTGGTCTATGTAAAATGGAAAGACACTAAAGTGACTGCCATGAGTACTTATTGGCAAGCAACTGGGAGTGGTACAGTAAAGCGTAAGAAGAAGGCTAATGGAAGCTACACTGTGCAAGATGTCAACATACCACCGCCAATAGCTGATTATAATGGGAACATGGGGGGTGTGGATCTCTCTGATCAGCTAATTAAGTATTATAATGTGGTCAAGAAAACAAGAAAATGGTGGAAAGTATTATTTTATCACTTTATTGACATGTCTGTGGTAAATGGTTTCATACTGTACAACATATCTGGTGGAACTCTTGACCAAAAATGTTTTCGTGAAGAAATAGTAAAAGCACTCGTCAAAGACTACAATGACGTTGACCAGGAAGTAGTTTCCCCTCAAGCAGGCAGACCACCAAGAAGTACTGTCAGAGCAAAACATTGTCCTATTCCACTGGTTCCTCAAACAGAGGGAGTTGGCAAGCAAGATAGAGCAACATCAGGCAGAAGAAATTGCAAGCTCTGCTATGCAAAAGGAAAAAAACAGCAGCGGACACCATGGCAA